>QXEO01000341.1:0-1200000 GCA_007115705.1 Dactylis glomerata
CGCATAGCCCTCGCAAAAGCAGCGAAGGCGGAGAGGATCATCACGCATTGGCCGGGATATGATGAGGTTTTGTAGGTCGTAGGTGTTGAGGAAGTCCCGGAAGAAGTCCGATGCCGGCAGGCCGAAGCCACGCTCGAAGTGGGCGATGAAGACGACGCGTTCGCCAGGTTCAGGTGCCGGCACAGTTTCTCCTGCTGGTAGCCGCATGCTACGCCCTCCGGGACTCTCCGTGGAGGAACCCAGGATATGTCGGCCGGAGTAACCTCCGACCCCTCCCAGCCGGAGCGTCCTTGGGCTCGGGCCGAGGTATCTTCCTCAGAGGCCCACGGCTCATCTTCGTGTCCGTCGGTGCGGTAAACCGCGCCGACGTCCACTCTCGACTCGGCTTACCCTAAGAGGCTGCTGTTTCCTTTAGACGCACGCTCGTCTTCGACTCGCCAACCCTAAGAGGCCGCTGCTGCCCTTGGCGTCACGTGCTCGTCTCCGTGTCCGTCGTCGCGGTAAACCGCGCCGACGTGCACTTTGACTCGCCCACGGCTCGTCTTCGTGTCCGTCGGCGCGGTAAACCGCGCCGGCGTCCACTCTCGACTCGGCTTAGCCTAAGAGGCCGCTGTTTCCTTTAGACACACGGCTCTTCTTCGACTCGCCAACCCTAAGAGGCCGCTGCTGCCCTTGGCGTCACGTGCTCGTCTCCGTGTTCGTCGTCGCGGTAAACCGCGCCGACGTGCACTTTGACTCGCCCACGGCTCGTCTTCGTGTCCGTCGGCGCGGTAAACCGCGCCGACGTCCACTCTCGACTCGGCTTACCCTAAGAGGCCGCTGTTTCCTTTAGACGCACGGCTCGTCTTCGACTCGCCAACCCTAAGAGGCCGCTGCTGCCCTTGGCCGTCACGTTGCTCGTCTCCGTGTCCGTCGCGCGGTAAACCGCGCCGACGTGCACTTTGACTCGCCCACGGCTCGTCTTCGTGTCCGTCGGCGCGGTAAACCGCGCCGACGTCCACTCTCGACTCGGCTTACCCTAAGAGGCCGCTGTTTCCTTTAGACGCACGGCTCGTCTTCGACTCGCCAACCCTAAGAGGCCGCTGCTGCCCTTGGCGTCACGTGCTCGTCTCCGTGTCCGTCGTCGCGGTAAACCGCACCGACGTGCACTTTGACTCGCCCACGGCTCGTCTTCGACTCGCCAACCCTAAGAGGCCGCTGCTGCCCTTGGCGTCACGTGCTCGTCTCCGTGTCCGTCGTCGCGGTAAACCGCACCGACGTGCACTTTGACTCGCCCACGGCTCGTCTTCGTGTCCGTCGGCGCGGTAAACCGCGCCGACGTCCACTCTCGACTCGGCTTACCCTAAGAGGCCGCTGTTACCTTTAGACGCACGGCTCGTCTTCGACTCGCCAACCCTAAGAGGCCGTTGCTGCGCTTGGCGTCACGTGCTCATCTCCGTGTCCGTCGTCGCGGTAAACCGCGCCGACGGACACGAACACGAGCCGTGCGGTAAACCGCGCCGACGTCCACTCTCGACTCGGCTTACCCTAAGAGGCCGCTGTTTCCTTTAGACGCACGGCTCGTCTTCGACTCGCCAACCCTAAGAGGCCGCTGCTGCCCTTGGCGTCACGTGCTCATCTCCGTGTCCGTCGTCGGTAAAACCGCGCCGACGTGCACTTTGACTCGCACACGGCTCGTCTTCATGTCCGTCGGCGCGGTAAACCGCGCCGACGTCCACTCTCGACTCGGCTTACCCTAAGAGGCCGTTGTTTCCTTTAGACGCACGGCTCGTCTTCGACTCGCCAACTCTAAGAGGCCGCTGCTGCCCTTGGCGTCACGTGCTCGTCTCCGTGTCCGTCGTCGCGGGTAAGCCGCGCCGACGTGCACTTTGACTCGCCACGGCTCGTCTTCGTGTCCGTCGGCGCGGGTAAACCGCGCCGACGTCCACTCTCGACTCGGCTTACCCTCAGAGGCCGCTGTTTCCTTTAGATGCACGGCTCGTCTTCGACTCGCCAACCCTAAGAGGCCGCTGCTGCCCTTGGCGTCACGTGCTCATCTCCGTGTCCGTCGTCGTGGTAAACCGCGCCGACGTGCACTTTGACTCGCCCACGGCTCGTCTTTGTGTCCGTCAGCGCGGTAAACCGCGCCGACGTCCACTCTCGACTCGGCTTACCCTAAGAGGCCGCTGTTTCCTTTAGACGCACGGCTCGTCTTCGACTCGCCAACCCTAAGAGACCGCTGTTGCCCTTGGCGTCACGTGCTCGTCTCCGTGTCCGTCGTCGTGGTAAACCGCGCCGACGTGCACTTTGACTCGCCCACGGCTCGTCTTCGTGTCCGTCGGTGCGGTAAACCGCACCGACGTCCACTCTCGACTCGGCTTACCCTAAGAGGCCGCTGTTTCCTTTAGACGCACGGCTCGTCTTCGACTCGCCAAACCTAAGAGGCCGCTGCTGCCCTTGGCGTCACGTGCTCGTCTCCGTGTCCGTCGTCGCGGTAAACCACGCCGACGTGCACTTTGACTCGCCCACGGCTCGTCTTCGTGTCCGTTGGCGCGGTAAACCGCGCCGACGTCCACTCTCGACTCGGCTTACCCTAAGAGGCCGCTGTTTCCTTTAGACGCACGGCTCGTCTTCGTGTCCGTCGGCGCGGTAAACCGCGCCGACGTCCACTCTCGACTCGGCTTACCCTAAGAGGCCGATGTTTCCTTTAGACGCACGGCTCGTCTTCGACTCGCCAACCCTAAGAGGCCGCTGCTGCCCTTGGCGTCACGTGCTCGTCTCCGTGTCCGTCGTCGCGGTAAACCGCGCCGACATGTACTTTGACTCGCCCACGGCTCGTCTTCGTGTCCGTCGGCGCGGTAAACCGCGCCGACGTCCACTCTCGACTCGGCTTACCCTAAGAGGCCGCTGTTTCCTTTAGACGCACGGCTCGTCTTCGACTCGCCAACCCTAAGAGGCCGCTGCTGCCCTTGGCGTCACGTGCTCATCTCCGTGTCCGTCGTCGCGGTAAACCGCGCCGACGTGCACTTTGACTCGCCCACGGCTCGTCTTCGTGTCCGTCGGCGCGGTAAACCGCGCCGACGTCCACTCTCGACACGGCCTACCCTAAGAGGCCGCTGTTTCCTTTAGACGCACGGCTCGTCTTCGACTCGCCAACCCTAAGAGACCGCTGTTGCCCTTGGCGTCACGTGCTCGTCTCCGTGTCCGTCGTCGCGGTAAACCGCGCCGACGTGCACTTTGACTCGCCCACGGCTCGTCTTCGTGTCCGTCGGTGCGGTAAACCGCGCCGACGTCCACTCTCGACTCGGCTTACCCTAAGAGGCCGTTGTTTCCTTTAGACGCACGGCTCGTCTTCGACTCGCCAACCCTAAGAGGCCACTGCTGCCCTTGGCGTCACGTGCTCGTCTCCGTGTCCGTCGTCGCGGTAAACCGCGCCGGCGTGCACTTTGACTCGCCCACGGCTCGTCTTCGTGTCCGTCGGCGCGGTAAACCGCGCCGACGTCCACTCTCGACTCGGCTTACCCTAAGAGGCCGCTGTTTCCTTTAGACGCACGGCTCGTCTTCGACTCGCCAACCCTAAGAGGCCGCTGCTGCCCTTGGCGTCACGTGCTCATCTCCGTGTCCGTCGTCGCGGTAAACCGCGCCGACGTGCTTTTTGACTCGCCCACGGCTCGTCTTCGTGTCCGTCGGCGCGGTAAACCGCGCCGACGTCCACTCTCGACTCAGCTTACCCTAAGAGGCCGCTGTTTCCTTTAGACGCACGGCTCGTCTTCGACTCGCCAACCCTAAGAGACCGCTGTTGCCCTTGGCGTCACGTGCTCGTCTCCGTGTCCGTCGTCGCGGTAAACCGCGCCGACGTGCACTTAGACTCGCCCATGGCTCGTCTTCGTGTCCGTCGGTGCGGTAAACCGCGCCGACGTCCACTCTCGACTCGGCTTACCCTAAGAGGCTGCTGTTTCCTTTAGACGCACGGCTCGTCTTCGACTCGCCAACCCTAAGAGGCCGCTGCTGCCCTTGGCGTCACGTGCTCGTCTTCGTGTCCGTCGGTGCGGTAAACCGCGCCGATGTCCACTCTCGACTCGGCTTACCCTAAGAGGCCGTTGTTTCCTTTAGACGCACGGCTCGTCTTCGACTCACCAACTCTAAGAGGCCGCTGCTGCCCTTGGCGTCACGTGCTCGTCTCCGTGTCCGTCGTCGCGGTAAACCGCGCCGACGTGCACTTTGACTCGCCCACGGCTCGTCTTCGTGTCCGTCGGCGCGGTAAACCGCGCCGACGTCCACTCTCGACTCGGCTTACCCTAAGAGGCCGCTGTTTCCTTTAGACGCACGGCTCGTCTTCGACTCGCCAACCCTAAGAGGCCGCTGCTGCCCTTGGCATCACGTGCTCGTCTCCGTGTCCGTCGTCGCGGTAAACCGCGCCGACGTGTACTTTGACTCGCCCACGGCTCGTCTTCGTGTCCGTCGGCGCGGTAAACCGCGCCGACGTCCACTCTCGACTCGGCTTACCCTAAGAGGCCGCTGTTTCCTTTAGACGGATGGCTCGTCTTCGACTCGCCAACCCTAAGAGACCGCTGTTGCCCTTGGCGTCACGTGCTCGTCTCCGTGTCCGTCGTCGCGGTAAACCGCGCCGACGTGCACTTTGACTCGCCCACGGCTTGTCTTCGTGTCCGTCGGTGCGGTAAACCGCACCGACGTCCACTCTCGACTCGGCTTACCCTAAGAGGCCGCTGTTTCCTTTAGACGCACGGCTCGTCTTCGACTCGCCAACCCTAAGAGGCCGCTGCTGCCCTTGGCGTCACGTGCTCGTCTCCGTGTCCGTCGTCGCGGTAAACCACGCCGACGTGCACTTTGACTCGCCCACGGCTCGTCTTCGTGTCCGTTGGCGCGGTAAACCGCGCCGACGTCCACTCTCGACTCGGCTTACCCTAAGAGGCCGCTGTTTCCTTTAGACGCACGGCTCGTCTTCGTGTCCGTCGGCGCGGTAAACCGCGCCGACGTCCACTCTCGACTCGGCTTACCCTAAGAGGCCGCTGTTTCCTTTAGACGCACGGCTCGTCTTCGACTCGCCAACCCTAAGAGGCCGCTGCTGCCCTTGGCGTCACGTGCTCGTCTCCGTGTCCGTCGTCGCGGTAAACCACGCCGACGTGCACTTTGACTCGCCCACGGCTCGTCTTCGTGTCCGTTGGCGCGGTAAAACCGCGCCGACGTCCACTCTCGACTCGGCTTACCCTAAGAGGCCGCTGTTTCCTTTAGACGCACGGCTCGTCTTCGTGTCCGTCGGCGCGGTAAACCGCGCCGACGTCCACTCTCGACTCGGCTTACCCTAAGAGGCCGCTGTTTCCTTTAGACGCACGGCTCGTCTTCGACTCGCCAACCCTAAGAGGCCGCTGCTGCCCTTGGCGTCACGTGCTCATCTCCGTGTCCGTCGTCGCGGTAAACCGCGCCGACGTGCACTTTGACTCGCCCACGGCTCGTCTTCGTGTCCGTCGGCGCGGTAAACCGCGCCGACGTCCACTCTCGACACGGCCTACCCTAAGAGGCCGCTGTTTCCTTTAGACGCACGGCTCGTCTTCGACTCGCCAACCCTAAGAGACCGCTGTTGCCCTTGGCGTCACGTGCTCGTCTCCGTGTCCGTCGTCGCGGTAAACCGCGCCGACGTGCACTTTGACTCGCCCACGGCTCGTCTTCGTGTCCGTCGGTGCGGTAAACCGCGCCGACGTCCACTCTCGACTCGGCTTACCCTAAGAGGCCGTTGTTTCCTTTAGACGCACGGCTCGTCTTCGACTCGCCAACCCTAAGAGGCCACTGCTGCCCTTGGCGTCACGTGCTCGTCTCCGTGTCCGTCGTCGCGGTAAACCGCGCCGGCGTGCACTTTGACTCGCCCACGGCTCGTCTTCGTGTCCGTCGGCGCGGTAAACCGCGCCGACGTCCACTCTCGACTCGGCTTACCCTAAGAGGCCGCTGTTTCCTTTAGACGCACGGCTCGTCTTCGACTCGCCAACCCTAAGAGGCCGCTGCTGCCCTTGGCGTCACGTGCTCATCTCCGTGTCCGTCGTCGCGGTAAACCGCGCCGACGTGCTTTTTGACTCGCCCACGGCTCGTCTTCGTGTCCGTCGGCGCGGTAAACCGCGCCGACGTCCACTCTCGACTCAGCTTACCCTAAGAGGCCGCTGTTTCCTTTAGACGCACGGCTCGTCTTCGACTCGCCAACCCTAAGAGACCGCTGTTGCCCTTGGCGTCACGTGCTCGTCTCCGTGTCCGTCGTCGCGGTAAACCGCGCCGACGTGCACTTAGACTCGCCCATGGCTCGTCTTCGTGTCCGTCGGTGCGGTAAACCGCGCCGACGTCCACTCTCGACTCGGCTTACCCTAAGAGGCTGCTGTTTCCTTTAGACGCACGGCTCGTCTTCGACTCGCCAACCCTAAGAGGCCGCTGCTGCCCTTGGCGTCACGTGCTCGTCTTCGTGTCCGTCGGTGCGGTAAACCGCGCCGATGTCCACTCTCGACTCGGCTTACCCTAAGAGGCCGTTGTTTCCTTTAGACGCACGGCTCGTCTTCGACTCACCAACTCTAAGAGGCCGCTGCTGCCCTTGGCGTCACGTGCTCGTCTCCGTGTCCGTCGTCGCGGTAAACCGCGCCGACGTGCACTTTGACTCGCCCACGGCTCGTCTTCGTGTCCGTCGGCGCGGTAAACCGCGCCGACGTCCACTCTCGACTCGGCTTACCCTAAGAGGCCGCTGTTTCCTTTAGACGCACGGCTCGTCTTCGACTCGCCAACCCTAAGAGGCCGCTGCTGCCCTTGGCATCACGTGCTCGTCTCCGTGTCCGTCGTCGCGGTAAACCGCGCCGACGTGTACTTTGACTCGCCCACGGCTCGTCTTCGTGTCCGTCGGCGCGGTAAACCGCGCCGACGTCCACTCTCGACTCGGCTTACCCTAAGAGGCCGCTGTTTCCTTTAGACGGATGGCTCGTCTTCGACTCGCCAACCCTAAGAGACCGCTGTTGCCCTTGGCGTCACGTGCTCGTCTCCGTGTCCGTCGTCGCGGTAAACCGCGCCGACGTGCACTTTGACTCGCCCACGGCTCGTCTTCGTGTCCGTCGGTGCGGTAAACCGCACCGACGTCCACTCTCGACTCGGCTTACCCTAAGAGGCCGCTGTTTCCTTTAGACGCACGGCTCGTCTTCGACTCGCCAACCCTAAGAGGTCGCTGCTGCCCTTGGCGTCACGTGCTCGTCTCCGTGTCCGTCGTCGCGGTAAACCACGCCGACGTGCACTTTGACTCGCCCACGGCTCGTCTTCGTGTCCGTTGGCGCGGTAAACCGCGCCGACGTCCACTCTCGACTCGGCTTACCCTAAGAGGCCGCTGTTTCCTTTAGACGCACGGCTCGTCTTCGTGTCCGTCGGCGCGGTAAACCGCGCCGACGTCCACTCTCGACTCGGCTTACCCTAAGAGGCCGCTGTTTCCTTTAGACGCACGGCTCGTCTTCGACTCGCCAACCCTAAGAGGCCGCTGCTGCCCTTGGCGTCACGTGCTCGTCTCCGTGTCCGTCGTCGCGGTAAACCGCGCCGACGTGTACTTTGACTCGCCCACGGCTCGTCTTCGTGTCCGTCGGCGCGGTAAACCGCGCCGACGTCCACTCTCGACTCGGCTTACCCTAAGAGGCCGCTGTTTCCTTTAGACGCACGGCTCGTCTTCGACTCGCCAACCCTAAGAGGCCGCTGCTGCCCTTGGCGTCACGTGCTCATCTCCGTGTCCGTCGTCGCGGTAAACCGCGCCGACGTGCACTTTGACTCGCCCACGGCTCGTCTTCGTGTCCGTCGGCGCGGTAAACCGCGCCGACGTCCACTCTCGACTCGGCCTACCCTAAGAGGCCGCTGTTTCCTTTAGACGCACGGCTCGTCTTCGACTCGCCAACCCTAAGAGACCGCTGTTGCCCTTGGCGTCACGTGCTCGTCTCCGTGTCCGTCGTCGCGGTAAACCGCGCCGACGTGCACTTTGACTCGCCCACGGCTCGTCTTCGTGTCCGTCGGTGCGGTAAACCGCGCCGACGTCCACTCTCGACTCGGCTTACCCTAAGAGGCCGTTGTTTCCTTTAGACGCACGGCTCGTCTTCGACTCGCCAACCCTAAGAGGCCACTGCTGCCCTTGGCGTCACGTGCTCGTCTCCGTGTCCGTCGTCGCGGTAAACCGCGCCGGCGTGCACTTTGACTCGCCCACGGCTCGTCTTCGTGTCCGTCGGCGCGGTAAACCGCGCCGACGTCCACTCTCGACTCGGCTTACCCTAAGAGGCCACTGTTTCCTTTAGACGCACGGCTCGTCTTCGACTCGCCAACCCTAAGAGGCCGCTGCTGCCCTTGGCGTCACGTGCTCATCTCCGTGTCCGTCGTCGCGGTAAACCGCGCCGACGTGCACTTTGACTCGCCCACGGCTCGTCTTCGTGTCCGTCGGCGCGGTAAACCGCACCGACGTCCACTCTCGACTCAGCTTACCCTAAGAGGCCGCTGTTTCCTTTAGACGCACGGCTCGTCTTCGACTCGCCAACCCTAAGAGACCGCTGTTGCCCTTGGCGTCACGTGCTCGTCTCCGTGTCCGTCGTCGCGGTAAACCGCGCCGACGTGCACTTAGACTCGCTCATGGCTCGTCTTCGTGTCCGTCGGTGCGGTAAACCGCGCCGACGTCCACTCTCGACTTGGCTTACCCTAAGAGGCTGCTGTTTCCTTTAGACGCACGGCTCGTCTTCGACTCGCCAACCCTAAGAGGCCGCTGCTGCCCTTGGCGTCACGTGCTCGTCTTCGTGTCCGTCGGTGCGGTAAACCGCGCCGACGTCCACTCTCGACTCGGCTTACCCTAAGAGGCCGTTGTTTCCTTTAGACGCACGGCTCGTCTTCGACTCACCAACTCTAAGAGGCCGCTGCTGCCCTTGGCGTCACGTGCTCGTCTCCGTGTCCGTCGTCGCGGTAAACCGCGCCGACGTGCACTTTGACTCGCCCACGGCTCGTCTTCGTGTCCGTCGGCGCGGTAAACCGCGCCGACGTCCACTCTCGACTCGGCTTACCCTAAGAGGCCGCTGTTTCCTTTAGACGCACGGCTCGTCTTCGACTCGCCAACCCTAAGAGGCCGCTGCTGCCCTTGGCATCACGTGCTCGTCTCCGTGTCCGTCGTCGCGGTAAACCGCGCCGACGTGTACTTTGACTCGCCCACGGCTCGTCTTCGTGTCCGTCGGCGCGGTAAACCGCGCCGACGTCCACTCTCGACTCGGCTTACCCTAAGAGGCCGCTGTTTCCTTTAGACGCATGGCTCGTCTTCGACTCGCCAACCCTAAGAGACCGCTGTTGCCCTTGGCGTCACGTGCTCGTCTCCGTGTCCGTCGTCGCGGTAAACCGCGCCGACGTGCACTTTGACTCGCCCACGGCTCGTCTTCGTGTCCGTCGGTGCGGTAAACCGCACCGACGTCCACTCTCGACTCGGCTTACCCTAAGAGGCCGCTGTTTCCTTTAGACGCACGGCTCGTCTTCGACTCGCCAACCCTAAGAGGCCGCTGCTGCCCTTGGCGTCACGTGCTCGTCTCCGTGTCCGTCGTCGCGGTAAACCACGCCGACGTGCACTTTGACTCGCCCACGGCTCGTCTTCGTGTCCGTTGGCGCGGTAAACCGCGCCGACGTCCACTCTCGACTCGGCTTACCCTAAGAGGCCGCTGTTTCCTTTAGACGCACGGCTCGTCTTCGTGTCCGTCGGCGCGGTAAACCGCGCCGACGTCCACTCTCGACTCGGCTTACCCTAAGAGGCTGCTGTTTCCTTTAGACGCACGGCTCGTCTTCGACTCGCCAACCCTAAGAGGCCGCTGCTACCCTTGGCGTCACGTGCTCGTCTCCGTGTCCGTCGTCGCGGTAAACCACGCCGACGTGCACTTTGACTCGCCCACGGCTCGTCTTCGTGTCCGTTGGCGCGGTAAACCGCGCCGACGTCCACTCTCGACTCGGCTTACCCTAAGAGGCCGCTGTTTCCTTTAGACGCACGGCTCGTCTTCGACTCGCCAACCCTAAGAGGCCGCTGCTGCCCTTGGCGTCACGTGCTCATCTCCGTGTCCGTCGTCGCGGTAAACCGCGCCGACGTGCACTTTGACTCGCCCACGGCTCGTCTTCGTGTCCGTCGGCGCGGTAAACCGCGCCGACGTCCACTCTCGACTCGGCCTACCCTAAGAGGCCGCTGTTTCCTTTAGACGCACGGCTCGTCTTCGACTCGCCAACCCTAAGAGACCGCTGTTGCCCTTGGCGTCACGTGCTCGTCTCCGTGTCCGTCGTCGCGGTAAACCGCGCCGACGTGCACTTTGACTCGCCCACGGCTCGTCTTCGTGTCCGTCGGTGCGGTAAACCGCGCCGACGTCCACTCTCGACTCGGCTTACCCTAAGAGGCCGCTGTTTCCTTTAGACGCACGGCTCGTCTTCGACTCGCCAACCCTAAGAGGCCACTGCTGCCCTTGGCGTCACGTGCTCGTCTCCGTGTCCGTCGTCGCGGTAAACCGCGCCGGCGTGCACTTTGACTCGCCCACGGCTCGTCTTCGTGTCCGTCGGCGCGGTAAACCGCGCCGACGTCCACTCTCGACTCGGCTTACCCTAAGAGGCCACTGTTTCCTTTAGACGCACGGCTCGTCTTCGACTCGCCAACCCTAAGAGGCCGCTGCTGCCCTTGGCGTCACGTGCTCATCTCCGTGTCCGTCGTCGCGGTAAACCGCGCCGACGTGCACTTTGACTCGCCCACGGCTCGTCTTCGTGTCCGTCGGCGCGGTAAACCGCGCCGACGTCCACTCTCGACTCAGCTTACCCTAAGAGGCCACTGTTTCCTTTAGACGCACGGCTCGTCTTCGACTCGCCAACCCTAAGAGACCGCTGTTGCCCTTGGCGTCACGTGCTCGTCTCCGTGTCCGTCGTCGCGGTAAACCGCGCCGACGTGCACTTAGACTCGCCCATGGCTCGTCTTCGTGTCCGTCGGTGCGGTAAACAGCGCCGACGTCCACTCTCGACTCGGCTTACCCTAAGAGGCTGTTGTTTCCTTTAGACGCACGGCTCGTCTTCGACTCGCCAACCCTAAGAGGCCGCTGCTGCCCTTGGCGTCACGTGCTCGTCTTCGTGTCCGTCGGTGCGGTAAACCGCGCCGACGTCCACTCTCGACTCGGCTTACCCTAAGAGGCCGTTGTTTCCTTTAGACGCACGGCTCGTCTTCGACTCACCAACTCTAAGAGGCCGCTGCTGCCCTTGGCGTCACGTGCTTGTCTCCGTGTCCGTCGTCGCGGTAAACCGCGCCGACGTGCACTTTGACTCGCCCACGGCTCGTCTTCGTGTCCGTCGGCGCGGTAAACCGCGCCGACGTCCACTCTCGACTCGGCTTACCCTAAGAGGCCGCTGTTTCCTTTAGACGCACGGCTCGTCTTCGTGTCCGTCGGCGCGGTAAACCGCGCCGACGTCCACTCTCGACTTGGCTTACCCTAAGAGGCCGCTGTTTCCTTTAGACGCACGGCTCGTCTTCGACTCGCCAACCCTAAGAGGCCGCTGCTGCCCTTGGCGTCACGTGCTCGTCTCCGTGTCCGTCGTCGCGGTAAACCGCGCCGACGTGTACTTTCACTCGCCCACGGCTCGTCTTCATGTCCGTCGGCGCGGTAAACCGCGCCGACGTCCACTCTCGACTCGGCTTACCCTAAGAGGCCGCTGTTTCCTTTAGACGCACGGCTCGTCTTCGACTCGCCAACCCTAAGAGGCCGCTGCTGCCCTTGGCGTCACGTGCTCATCTCCGTGTCCGTCGTCGCGGTAAACCGCGCCGACGTGCACTTTGACTCGCCCACGGCTCGTCTTCGTGTCCGTCGGCGCGGTAAACCGCGCCAACGTCCACTCTCGACTCGGCCTACCCTAAGAGGCCGCTGTTTCCTTTAGACGCACGGCTCGTCTTCGACTCGCCAACCCTAAGAGACCGCTGTTGCCCTTGGCGTCACGTGCTCGTCTCCGTGTCCGTCGTCGCGGTAAACCGCGCCGACGTGCACTTTGACTCGCCCACGGCTCGTCTTCGTGTCCGTCGGTGCGGTAAACCGCGCCGACGTCCACTCTCGACTCGGCTTACCCTAAGAGGCCGCTGTTTCCTTTAGACGCACGGCTCGTCTTCGACTCGCCAACCCTAAGAGGCCACTGCTGCCCTTGGCGTCACGTGCTCGTCTCCGTGTCCGTCGTCGCGGTAAACCGCGCCGGCGTGCACTTTGACTCGCCCACGGCTCGTCTTCGTGTCCGTCGGCGCGGTAAACCGCGCCGACGTCCACTCTCGACTCGGCTTACCCTAAGAGGCCACTGTTTCCTTTAGACGCACGGCTCGTCTTCGACTCGCCAACCCTAAGAGGCCGCTGCTGCCCTTGGCGTCACGTGCTCATCTCCGTGTCCGTCGTCGCGGTAAACCGCGCCGACGTGCACTTTGACTCGCCCACGGCTCGTCTTCGTGTCCGTCGGCGCGGTAAATCGCGCCGACGTCCACTCTCGACTCAGCTTACCCTAAGAGGCCGCTGTTTCCTTTAGACGCACGGCTCGCCTTCGACTCGCCAACCCTAAGAGACCGCTGTTGCCCTTGGCGTCACGTGCTCGTCTCCGTGTCCGTCGTCGCGGTAAACCGCGCCGACGTGCACTTAGACTCGCCCATGGCTCGTCTTCGTGTCCGTCGGTGCGGTAAACCGCGCCGACGTCCACTCTCGACTCGGCTTACCCTAAGAGGCTGATGTTTCCTTTAGACGCACGGCTCGTCTTCGACTCGCCAACCCTAAGAGGCCGCTGCTGCCCTTGGCGTCACGTGCTCGTCTTCGTGTCCGTCGGTGCGGTAAACCGCGCCGACGTCCACTCTCGACTCGGCTTACCCTAAGAGGCCGTTGTTTCCTTTAGACGCACGGCTCGTCTTCGACTCACCAACTCTAAGAGGCCGCTGCTGCCCTTGGCGTCACGTGCTCGTCTCCGTGTCCGTCGTCGCGGTAAACCGCGCCGACGTGCACTTTGACTCGCCCACGGCTCGTCTTCGTGTCCGTCGGCGCGGTAAACCGCGCCGACGTCCACTCTCGACTCGGCTTACCCTAAGAGGCCGCTGTTTCCTTTAGACGCATGGCTCGTCTTCGACTCGCCAACCCTAAGAGGCCGCTGCTGCCCTTGGCATCACGTGCTCGTCTCCGTGTCCGTCGTCGCGGTAAACCGCGCCGACGTGTACTTTGACTCGCCCACGGCTCGTCTTCGTGTCCGTCGGCGCGGTAAACCGCGCCGACGTCCACTCTCGACTCGGCTTACCCTAAGAGGCCGCTGTTTCCTTTAGACGCATGGCTCGTCTTCGACTCGCCAACCCTAAGAGACCGCTGTTGCCCTTGGCGTCACGTGCTCGTCTCCGTGTCCGTCGTCGCGGTAAACCGCGCCGACGTGCACTTTGACTCGCCCACGGCTCGTCTTCGTGTCCGTCGGTGCGGTAAACCGCACCGACGTCCACTCTCGACTCGGCTTACCCTAAGAGGCCGCTGTTTCCTTTAGACGCACGGCTCGTCTTCGACTCGCCAACCCTAAGAGGCCGCTGCTGCCCTTGGCGTCACGTGCTCGTCTCCGTGTCCGTCGTCGCGGTAAACCACGCCGACGTGCACTTTGACTCGCCCACGGCTCGTCTTCGTGTCCGTTGGCGCGGTAAACCGCGCCGACGTCCACTCTCGACTCGGCTTACCCTAAGAGGCCGCTGTTTCCTTTAGACGCACGGCTCGTCTTCGTGTCCGTCGGTGCGGTAAACCGCGCCGACGTCCACTCTCGACTCGGCTTACCCTAAGAGGCCGCTGTTTCCTTTAGACGCACGGCTCGTCTTCGACTCGCCAACCCTAAGAGGCCGCTGCTGCCCTTGGCGTCACGTGCTCGTCTCCGTGTCCGTCGTCGCGGTAAACCGCGCCGACGTGTACTTTGACTCGCCCACGGCTCGTCTTCGTGTCCGTCGGCGCGGTAAACCGCGCCGACGTCCACTCTCGACTCGGCTTACCCTAAGAGGCCGCTGTTTCCTTTAGACGCACGGCTCGTCTTCGACTCGCCAACCCTAAGAGGCCGCTGCTGCCCTTGGCGTCACGTGCTCATCTCCGTGTCCGTCGTCGCGGTAAACCGCGCCGACGTGCACTTTGACTCGCCCACGGCTCGTCTTCGTGTCCGTCGGCGCGGTAAACCGCGCCGACGTCCACTCTCGACTCGGCCTACCCTAAGAGGCCACTGTTTCCTTTAGACGCACGGCTCGTCTTCGACTCGCCAACCCTAAGAGACCGCTGTTGCCCTTGGCGTCACGTGCTCGTCTCCGTGTCCGTCGTCGCGGTAAACCGCGCCGACGTGCACTTTGACTCGCCCACGGCTCGTCTTCGTGTCCGTCGGTGCGGTAAACCGCGCCGACGTCCACTCTCGACTCGGCTTACCCTAAGAGGCCGCTGTTTCCTTTAGACGCACGGCTCGTCTTCGACTCGCCAACCCTAAGAGGCCACTGCTGCCCTTGGCGTCACGTGCTCGTCTCCGTGTCCGTCGTCGCGGTAAACCGCGCCGGCGTGCACTTTGACTCGGCTTACCCTAAGAGGCCACTGTTTCCTTTAGACGCACGGCTCGTCTTCGACTCGCCAACCCTAAGAGGCCGCTGCTGCCCTTGGCGTCACGTGCTCATCTCCGTGTCCGTCGTCGCGGTAAACCGCGCCGACGTGCACTTTGACTCGCCCACGGCTCGTCTTCGTGTCCGTCGGCGCGGTAAACCGCGCCGACGTCCACTCTCGACTCAGCTTACCCTAAGAGGCCGCTGTTTCCTTTAGACGCACGGCTCGTCTTCGACTCGCCAACCCTAAGAGACCGCTGTTGCCCTTGGCGTCACGTGCTCGTCTCCGTGTCCATCGTCGCGGTAAACCGCGCCGACGTGCACTTTGACTCGCCCATGGCTCGTCTTCGTGTCCGTCGGTGCGGTAAACCGCGCCGACGTCCACTCTCGACTCGGCTTACCCTAAGAGGCCGCTGTTTCCTTTAGACGCACGGCTCGTCTTCGACTCGCCAACCCTAAGAGGCCGCTGCTGCCCTTGGCGTCACGTGCTCGTCTTCGTGTCCGTCGGTGCGGTAAACCGCGCCGACGTCCACTCTCGACTCGGCTTACCCTAAGAGGCCGTTGTTTCCTTTAGACGCACGGCTCGTCTTCGACTCACCAACTCTAAGAGGCCGCTGCTGCCCTTGGCGTCACGTGCTCGTCTCCGTGTCCGTCGTCGCGGTAAACCGCGCCGACGTGCACTTTGACTCGCCCACGGCTCGTCTTCGTGTCCGTCGGCGCGGTAAACCGCGCCGACGTCCACTCTCGACTCGGCTTACCCTAAGAGGCCGCTGTTTCCTTTAGACGCATGGCTCGTCTTCGACTCGCCAACCCTAAGAGGCCGCTGCTGCCCTTGGCATCACGTGCTTGTCTCCGTGTCCGTCGTCGCGGTAAACCGCGCCGACGTGTACTTTGACTCGCCCACGGCTCGTCTTCTTGTCCGTCGGCGCGGTAAACCGCGCCGACGTCCACTCTCGACTCGGCTTACCCTAAGAGGCCGCTGTTTCCTTTAGACGCACGGCTCGTCTTCGACTCGCCAACCCTAAGAGGCCGCTGCTGCCCTTGGCGTCACGTGCTCATCTCCGTGTCCGTCGTCGCGGTAAACCGCGCCGACGTGCACTTTGACTCGCCCACGGCTCGTCTTCGTGTCCGTCGGCGCGGTAAACCGCGCCGACGTCCACTCTCGACTCGGCTTACCCTAAGAGGCCGCTGTTTCCTTTAGACGCACGGCTCGTCTTCGACTCGCCAACCCTAAGAGACCGCTGTTGCCCTTGGCGTCACGTGCTCGTCTCCGTGTCCGTCGTCGCGGTAAACCGCGCCGACGTGCACTTTGACTCGCCCATGGCTCGTCTTCGTGTCCGTCGGTGCGGTAAACCGCGCCGACGTCCACTCTCGACTCGGCTTACCCTAAGAGGCCGCTGTTTCCTTTAGACGCACGGCTCGTCTTCGACTCGCCAACCCTAAGAGGCCGCTGCTGCCCTTGGCGTCACGTGCTCGTCTTCGTGTCCGTCGGTGCGGTAAACCGCGCCGACGTCCACTCTCGACTCGGCTTACCCTAAGAGGCCGTTGTTTCCTTTAGACGCACGGCTCATCTTCGACTCACCAACTCTAAGAGGCCGCTGCTGCCCTTGGCGTCACGTGCTCGTCTCCGTGTCCGTCGTCGCGGTAAACCGCGCCGACGTCCACTCTCGACTCGGCTTACCCTAAGAGGCCGCTGTTTCCTTTAGACGCACGGCTCGTCTTCGACTCGCCAACCCTAAGAGGCCGCTGCTGCCCTTGGCATCACGTGCTCGTCTCCGTGTCCGTCGTCGCGGTAAACCGCGCCGACGTGTACTTTGACTCGCCCACGGCTCGTCTTCGTGTCCGTCGGTGCGGTAAACCGCGCCGACGTCCACTCTCGACTCGGCTTACCCTAAGAGGCCGCTGTTTCCTTTAGACGCACGGCTCGTCTTCGACTCGCCAACCCTAAGAGGCCGCTGCTGCCCTTGGCGTCACGTGCTCATCTCCGTGTCCGTCGTCGCGGTAAACCGCGCCGACGTGCACTTTGACTCGCCCACGGCTCGTCTTCGTGTCCGTCGGCGCGGTAAACCGCGCCGACGTCCACTCTCGACTCGGCTTACCCTAAGAGGCCGCTGTTTCCTTTAGACGCACGGCTCGTCTTCGACTCGCCAACCCTAAGAGACCGCCGTTGCCCTTGGCGTCACGTGCTCGTCTCCGTGTCCGTCGTCGCGGTAAACCGCGCCGACGGGCACTTTGACTCGCCCACGGCTCGTCTTCGTGTCCGTCGGTGCGGTAAACCGCGCCGACGTCCACTCTCGACTCGGCTTACCCTAAGAGGCCGCTGTTTCCTTTAGACGCACGGCTCGTCTTTGACTCGCCAACCCTAAGAGGCCGCTGCTGCCCTTGGCGTCACGTGCTCGTCTCCGTGTCCGTCGTCGCGGTAAACCGCGCCGACGTGCACTTTGACTCGCCCACGGCTCGTCTTCGTGTCCGTCGGCGCGGTAAACCGCGCCGACGTCCACTCTCGACTCGGCTTACCCTAAGAGGCCGCTGTTTCCTTTAGACGCACGGCTCGTCTTCGACTCGCCAACCCTAAGAGGCCGCTGCTGCCCTTGGCGTCACGTGCTCGTCTCCATGTCCGTCGTCGCGGTAAACCGCGCCGACGTGCACTTTGACTCGCCCACAGCTCGTCTTTGTGTCCGTCGGCGCGGTAAACCGCGCCGACGTCCACTCTCGACTCGGCTTACCCTAAGAGGCCGCTGTTTCCTTTAGACGCACGGCTCGTCTTCGACTCGCCAACCCTAAGAGGCCGCTGCTGCCCTTGGCGTCACGTGCTCGTCTCCGTGTCCGTCGTCGCGGTAAACCGCGCCGACGTGCACTTTGACTCGCCCACGGCTCGTCTTCGTGTCCGTCGGCGCGGTAAACCGCGCCGACGTCCACTCTCGACTCGGCTTACCCTAAGAGGCCGCTGTTTCCTTTAGACGCACGGCTCGTCTTCGACTCGCCAACCCTAAGAGGCCGCTGCTGCCCTTGGCGTCACGTGCTAGTCTCCGTGTCCGTCGTCGCAGTAAACCGCGCCGACGTGCACTTTGACTCGCCCACGGCTCGTCTTCGTGTCCGTCGGCGCGGTAAACCGCGCCGACGTCCACTCTCGACTCGGCTTACCCTAAGAGGCCGTTGTTTCCTTTAGACGCACGGCTCGTCTTCGACTCGCCAACCCTAAGAGACCGCTGTTGCCCTTGGCGTCACGTGCTCGTCTCGGTGTCCGTCGTCGCGGTAAACCGCGCCGACGTGCACTTTGACTCGCCCACGGCTCGTCTTCGTGTCCGTCGGCGCGGTAAACTGCGCCGACGTCCACTCTCGACTCGGCTTACCCTAAGAGGCCGCTGTTTCCTTTAGACGCACGGCTCGTCTTCGACTCGCCAACCCTAAGAGGCCGCTGCTGCCCTTGGCGTCACGTGCTCATCTCCGTGTCCGTCGTCGCGGTAAACCGCGCCAACGTGCACTTTGACTCGCCCACGGCTCGTCTTCGTGTCCGTCGGCGCGGTAAACCGCGCCGACGTCCACTCTCGACTCGGCTTACCCTAAGAGGCCGTTGTTTCCTTTAGACGCACAGCTCGTCTTCGACTCGCCAACCCTAAGAGACCGCTGGTGCCCTTGGCGTCACGTGCTCGTCTCCGTGTCCGTCGTCGCGGTAAACCGCGCCGACGTGCACTTTGACTCGCCCACGGCTCGTCTTCGTGTCCGTCGGCGCGGTAAACTGCGCCGACGTCCACTCTCGACTCGGCTTACCCTAAGAGGCCGCTGTTTCCCTTAGACGCACGGCTCGTCTTCGACTCGCCAACCCTAAGAGGCCGCTGCTGCCCTTGGCGTCACGTGCTCATCTCCGTGTCCGTCGTCGCGGTAAACCGCGCCGACGTGCACTTTGACTCGCCCACGGCTCGTCTTCGTGTCCGTCGGCGCGGTAAACCGCGCCGACGTCCACTCTCGACTCGGCTTACCCTAAGAGGCCGCTGTTTCCTTTAGACGCACGGCTCGTCTTCGACTCGCCAACCCTAAGAGGCCGCTGCTGCCCTTGGCGTCACGTGCTCGTCTCCGTGTCCGTCGTCGCGGTAAACCGCGCCGACGTGCACTTCGACTCGCCCACGGCTCGTCTTCGTGTCCATCGGCGCGGTAAACCGCGCCGACGTCCACTCTCGACTCGGCTTACCCTAAGAGGCCGCTGTTTCCTTTAGACGCACGGCTCGTCTTCGACTCGCCAACCCTAAGAGACCGCTGTTGCCCTTGGCGTCACGTGCTCGTCTCCGTGTCCGTCATCGCGGTAAACCGCGCCGACGTGCACTTTGACTCGCCCACGGCTCGTCTTCGTGTCCGTCGGTGCGGTAAACCGCGCCGACGTCCACTCTCGACTCGGCTTACCCTAAGAGGCTGCTGTTTCCTTTAGACGCACGGCTCGTCTTCGACTCGCCAACCCTAAGAGGCCGCTGCTGCCCTTGGCGTCACGTGCTCGTCTCCGTGTCCGTCGTCGCGGTAAACCGCGCCGACATGCACTTTGACTCGCCCACGGCTCGTCTTCGTGTCCGTCGGCGCGGTAAACCGCGCCGACGTCCACTCTCGACTCGGCTTACCCTAAGAGGCCGCTGTTTCCTTTAGACGCACGGCTCGTCTTCGACTTGCCAACCCTAAGAGGCCGCTGCTGCCCTTGGCGTCACGTGCTCATCTCCGTGTCCGTCGTCGCGGTAAACCACGCCGACGTGCACTTTGACTCGCCCACGGCTCGTCTTCGTGTCCGTCGGCGCGGTAAACCACGCCGACGTCCACTCTCGACTCGGCTTACCCTAAGAGGCCGTTGTTTCCTTTAGACGCACGGCTCGTCTTCGACTCGCCAACCCTAAGAGACCGCTGTTGCCCTTGGCGTCACGTGCTCGTCTCGGTGTCCGTCGTCGCGGTAAACCGCGCCGACGTGCACTTTGACTCGCCCACGGCTCGTCTTCGTGTCCGTCGGCGCGGTAAACCGCGCCGACGTCCACTCTCTACTCGGCTTACCCTAAGAGGCCGCTGTTTCCTTTAGACGCACGGCTCGTCTTCGACTCGCCAACCCTAAGAGGCCGCTGCTGCCCTTGGCGTCACGTGCTCATCTCCGTGTCCGTCGTCACGGTAAACCGCGCCGACGTGCACTTTGACTCGCCCACGGCTCGTCTTCGTGTCCGTCGGCGCGGTAAACCGCGCCGACGTCCACTCTCGACTCGGCTTACCCTAAGAGGCCGCTGTTTCCTTTAGACTCGGTAAACCGCGCCGACGTGCACTTTGACTCGCCCACGGCTCGTCTTCGTGTCCGTCGGCGCGGTAAACCGCGCCGACGTCCACTCTCGACTCGGCTTACCCTAAGAGGCCGCTGTTTCCTTTAGACGCATGGCTCGTCTTCGACTCGCCAACCCTAAGAGGCCGCTGCTGCCCTTGGCGTCACGTGCTCATCTCCGTGTCCGTCGTCGCGGTAAACCGCGCAGACGTGCACTTTGACTCGCCCACGGCTCGTCTTCGTGTCCGTCGGCGCGGTAAACCGCGCCGACGTCCACTCTCGACTCGGCTTACCCTAAGAGGCCGTTGTTTCCTTTAGACGCACGGCTCGTCTTCGACTCGCCAACCCTAAGAGACCGCTGTTGCCCTTGGCGTCACGTGCTCGTCTCCGTGTCCGTCATCGCGGTAAACCGCGCCGACGTGCACTTTGACTCGCCCACGGCTCGTCTTCGTGTCCGTCGGTGCGGTAAACTGCGCCGACGTCCACTCTCGACTCGGCTTACCCTAAGAGGCCGCTGTTTCCCTTAGACGCACGGCTCGTCTTCGACTCGCCAACCCTAAGAGGCCACTGCTGCCCTTGGCGTCACGTGCTCATCTCCGTGTCCGTCGTCGCGGTAAACCGCGCCGACGTGCACTTTGACTCGCCCACGGCTCGTCTTCGTGTCCGTCGGCGCGGTAAACCGCGCCGACGTCCACTCTCGACTCGGCTTACCCTAAGAGGCCGTTGTTTCCTTTAGACGCACGGCTTGTCTTCGACTCGCCAACCCTAAGAGGCCGCTGCTGCCCTTGGCGTCACGTGCTAGTCTCCGTGTCCGTCGTCGCAGTAAACCGCGCCGACGTGCACTTTGACTCCCCCACGGCTCGTCTTCGTGTCCGTCGGCGCGGTAAACCGCGCCGACGTCCACTCTCGACTCGGCTTACCCTAAGAGGCCGTTGTTTCCTTTAGACGCACGGCTCGTCTTCGACTCGCCAACCCTAAGAGACCGTTGTTGCCCTTGGCGTCACGTGCTCGTCCCCGTGTCCGTCGTCGCGGTAAACCGCGCCGACGTGCACTTTGACTCGCCCACGGCTCGTCTTCGTGTCCGTCGGCACGGTAAACTGCGCCGACGTCCACTCTCGACTCGGCTTACCCTAAGAGGCCGTTGTTTCCCTCAGACGCACGGCTCGTCTTCGACTCGCCAACCCTAAGAGGCCGCTGCTGCCCTTGGCGTCACGTGCTCATCTCCGTGTCCGTCGTCGCGGTAAACCGCGCCGACGTGCACTTTGACTCGCCCACGGCTCGTCTTCGTGTCCGTCGGCGCGGTAAACCGCGCCGACGTCCACTCTCGACTCGGCTTACCCTAAGAGGCCGCTGTTTCCTTTAGACGCACGGCTCGTCTTCGACTCGCCAACCCTAAGAGGCCGCTGCTGCCCTTGGCGTCACGTGCTAGTCTCTGTGTCCGTCGTCGCGGTAAACCGCGCCGACGTGCACTTTGACTCGCCCACGGCTCGTCTTCGTGTCTGTCGGCGTGGTAAACCGCGCCGACGTCCACTCTCGACTCGGCTTACCCTAAGAGGCCGCTGTTTCCTTTAGATGCACGGCTCGTCTTCGTGTCATTCGTTACCCCTAAGATCACTGTGTTGTATCCTGTAGATGACGAGGGGTGTCGTCATAGTACAGTGGTCCTACTGCAATGTTACTGTGCGGCTGCCGTGTTATTTTGAACAATGCAGTGTTATTCCATTGTCGAAAGAAGAGTGGAAGTTGTCCTTTTGGTTGTATAAAAGATGTGAAGGAGATATGGGGTTCTGTCATGTATACTTATGGTGCATTCTTGATAGGGCTATTGATCACAGTAACACACCAAGATTCCGACTACCGCGGGCTATGTGGCTGCACTGCATAGTGGCATGGGTGACTCCTGGACAACGAGAGTGTGCAGCACGAGTGTGGTGGCGGCTCCAATGAACATGGATATGGTAATTCGGGCGCCCAGTTCACCCATAATTTTATTTCTGATCCTGATTTAACTCATAAGTTTCCCACTCTTTCACCCTAAACTCAACTTTCATCTTCTGGTTCTCATATAGTAGTGTAGGTATAGCTGTGCGAGGCAGTGTAAAAATTGATGAGCTCAAGAACTCCAGGAGAGGGAAGAAACTATGTCTGTGTGGTCGGTGCTGCTATGTTTCTGAATTTGCCAGAGGAGAAGAAAAATGTGTTGACTGAATTTTGAAAGTTGTGTGCTCTATGCGCACGTAATAGATCAATCTTTATTTTTCTTTTGCTGTGAGTAAAACCTGGAATGTTTGATGATTTACTTACAAAATTAATAGTTAATTAGAAACGCATATGAAATTTGTTCTCCTCATAACAGATAACACCAAACACAAAATCCCATGTTCCATCACAAAATCTATTTACTAAGATAGTTATTGACGATCAGAACAAGCTACTGAGCAAGCTAGTGGGCGTACATATATATGTTCAATCACATAAAAGATTTACTTAAAATTGAGAACTTAGTTACGAAAATTGTTAAGTATAATTAGCTGTGCACAAAAAAATGCAAAATACCTTGGATAAAAAGTCTGAAATCTCTGTACCAACTGCAGGCAACAGATAACTCATATGTTCTTCTTCCCCGTCTCCTTCTCTCCTTCATCTTTGTTAATGTTTCTTGATACTCTATATGTCTGGTACTCAAGGAGATTATGCTCTTTTCCCGCTGCTGCCCATGGCGAATCC
The DNA here is from genome assembly GCA_007115705.1 of Dactylis glomerata. Taxonomy (NCBI): domain Eukaryota; kingdom Viridiplantae; phylum Streptophyta; class Magnoliopsida; order Poales; family Poaceae; genus Dactylis; species Dactylis glomerata. Next base: position 22,590 of record QXEO01000341.1, read on the forward strand.
ATGGAGGCGAGCTTGTTGTCCTGAGTGTGGGCAGCAGTGGCGGAGGACGAGCCAAATGAAGCTGAGCTTTGACGCTAGTTGTAGGTAGAAAACTGATTAAAATTGACATGCTCAGGTGCTAATTCTAGCTAGAATATGGGTTCATCTAGTGTTAGTATATAGCAATGGCAAAGAAACTAGCTATGGCAGAGGCCAATAGGCCATACCTCGCCAGAATGGGAGCTCCGCCACTGGTGGGCAGGAACTTGCTGCCGCCTGCCCTCGTCGAGGCCCCTGAAGAAGTTTCCAGAGGAGGCCACGAGGTCGATGACGAGCTTGTCCTGACTGGGCAGGAACTAGTTGGCCTCCTCCATCCCCTTGAGGAAGGCGGAGTTCATGAGATCGGAGCTGGCTCCGGCACGGAAGAACGCGGCGGGGTCGAGGTTGACGAGCTCATACTGGAAGTGGTCTTAGGAGTCAACGGCAGCGGACGTGGCGGGCAGCAGTGCGGAGGAACCGTCGGATGGGAGCACGGGAAGGCGATGCGGTTGTTGCTGCCGCCGGAGGTGGAGGTGGATGAGGGGTCGGAGAGGATGTCGAGGACGGGCTGCTGCGCTCTGCGCCTCGAGGAGCGCTGCGTTGTCCGGGTAGTCGTAGAAGAACTTCTCGCTGATGTCCTCCTCCATGAGCATGCGGGAGAGGATGTCGAGGCCGCTGTTTCCTTTAGACGCACGGCTCGTCTTCGACTCGCCAACCCTAGGAGGCCGCTGCTGCCCTTGGCGTCACGTGCTCGTCTCCGTGTCCGTCGTCGCGGTAAACCGCGCCGACGTGCACTTTGACTCGCCCACGGCTCGTCTTCGTGTCCGTCGGCGCGGTAAACCGCGCCGACGTCCACTCTCGACTCGGCTTACCCTAAGAGGCCGCTGTTTCCTTTAGACGCACGGCTCGTCTTCGACTCGCCAACCCTAAGAGGCCGCTGCTGCCCTTGGCGTCACATGCTCGTCTCCGTGTCCGTCGTCGCGGTAAACCGCGCCGACGTGCACTTTGACTCGCCCACGGCTCGTCTTCGTGTCCGTCGGCGCGGTAAACCGCGCCGACGTCCACTCTCGACTCGGCTTACCCTAAGAGGCTGCTGTTTCCTTTAGACGCACGGCTCGTCTTCGACTCGCCAACCCTAAGAGGCCGCTGCTGCCCTTGGCGTCGAGTGCTCGTCTCCGTGTCCGTCGTCGCGGTAAACCGCGCCGACGTGCACTTTGACTCGCCCACGGCTCGTCTTCGTGTCCGTCGGCGCGGTAAACCGCGCCGACGTCCACTCTCGACTCGGCTTACCCTAAGAGGCCGCTGTTTCCTTTAGACGCACGGCTCGTCTTCGACTCGCCAACCCTAAGAGGCCGCTGCTGCCCTTGGCGTCACGTGCTCATCTCCGTGTCCGTCGTCGCGGTAAACCGCGCCGACGTGCACTTTGACTCGCCCACGGCTCGTCTTCGTGTCCGTCGGCGCGGTAAACCGCGCCGACGTCCACTCTCGACTCGGCTTACCCTAAGAGGCCGTTGTTTCCTTTAGACGCACGGCTCGTCTTCGACTCGCCAACCCTAAGAGACCGCTGTTGCCCTTGGCGTCACGTGCTCGTCTCCGTGTCCGTCGTCGCGGTAAACCGCGCCGACGTGCACTTTGACTCGCCCACGGCTCGTCTTCGTGTCCGTCGGCGCGGTAAACTGCGTCGACGTCCACTCTCGACTCGGCTTACCCTAAGAGGCCGCTGTTTCCCTTAGACGCACGGCTCGTCTTCGACTCGCCAACCCTAAGAGGCCGCTGCTGCCCTTGGCGTCACGTGCTCATCTCCGTGTCCATCGTCGCGGTAAACTGCGCCGACGTGCACTTTGACTCGCCCACGGCTCGTCTTCGTGTCCGTCGGCGCGGTAAACCGCGCCGACGTCCACTCTCGACTCGTCTTACCCTAAGAGGCCGCTGTTTCCTTTAGACGCACGGCTCGTCTTCGACTCGCCAACCCTAAGAGGCCGCAGCTGCCCTTGGCGTCACGTGCTAGTCTCCGTGTCCGTCGTCGCGGTAAACCGCGCCGACGTGCACTTTGACTCGACCACGGCTCGTCTTCGTGTCCGTCGGCGCGGTAAACCGCGCCGACGTCCACTCTCGACTCGGCTTACCCTAAGAGGCCGTTGTTTCCTTTAGACGCACGGCTCGTCTTCGACTCGCCAACCCTAAGAGACCACTGTTGCCCTTGGCGTCACGTGCTCGTCTCCGTGTCCGTCGTCGCGGTAAACCGCGCCGACGTGCACTTTGACTCGCCCACGGCTCGTCTTCGTGTCCGTCGGCGCGGTAAACTGCGCCGACGTCCACTCTCGACTCGGCTTACCCTAAGAGGCCGTTGTTTCCCTTAGACGCACGGCTCGTCTTCGACTCGCCAACCCTAAGAGGCCGCTGCTGCCCTTGGCGTCACGTGCTCATCTCCGTGTCCGTCGTCGCGGTAAACCGCGCCGACGTGCACTTTGACTCGCCCACGGCTCGTCTTCATGTCCGTCGGCGCGGTAAACCGCGCCGACATCCACTCTCGACTCGGCTTACCCTAAGAGGCCGCTGTTTCCTTTAGACGCACGGCTCGTCTTCGACTCGCCAACCCTAAGAGGCCGCTGCTGCCCTTGGCGTCACGTGCTAGTCTCCGTGTCCGTCGTCGCGGTAAACCGCGCCGACGTGCACTTTGACTCGCCCACGGCTCGTCTTCGTGTCTGTCGGCGCGGTAAACCGCGCCGACGTCCACTCTCGACTCGGCTTACCCTAAGAGGCCGCTGTTTCCTTTAGACGCACGGCTCGTCTTCGTGTCATTCGTTACCCCTAAGATCACTGTGTTGTATCCTGTAGATGACGAGGGGTGTCGTCATAGTACAGTGGTCCTACTGCAATGTTACTGTGCGGCTGCCGTGTTATTTTGAACAATGCAGTGTTATTTCATTGTCGAAAGAAGAGTGGAAGTTGTCCTTTTGGTTGTATAAAAGATGTGAAGGAGATATGGGGTTCTCTCATGTATACTTATGGTGCATTCTTGATAGGGCTATTGATCACAGTAACACACCAAGATTCCGACTACCGCGGGCTATGTGGCTGCACTGCATAGTGGCATGGGTGACTCCTGGACAACGAGAGTGTGCAGCACGAGTGTGGTGGCGGCTCCAATGAACATGGATATGGTAATTCGGGCGCCCAGTTCACCCATAATTTTATTTCTGATCCTGATTTAACTCATAAGTTTCCCACTCTTTCACCCTAAACTCAACTTTCATCTTCTGGTTCTCATATAGTAGTGTAGGTATAGCTGTGCGAGGCAGTGTAAAAATTGATGAGCTCAAGAACTCCAGGAGAGGGAAGAAACTATGTCTGTGTGGTCGGTGCTGCTATGTTTCTGAATTTGCCAGAGGAGAAGAAAAATGTGTTGACTGAATTTTGAAAGCTGTGTGCTCTATGCGCACGTAATAGATCAAGCTTTATTTTTCTTTTGCTGTGAGTAAAACCTGGAATGTTTGATGATTTACTTAAAAAATTAATAGTTAATTAGAAACACATATGAAATTTGGTTCTCCTCATAACAGATAACACCAAACACAAAATCCCATGTTCCATCACAAAATCTATTTACTAAGATAGTTATTGACGATCAGAACAAGCTACTGAGCAAGCTAGTGGGCGTACATATATATGTTCAATCACATAAAAGATTTACTTAAAATTGAGAACTTAGTTACGAAAATTGTTAAGTATAATTAGCTGTGCACAAAAAAATGCAAAATACCTTGGATAAAAAGTCTGAAATCTCTGTACCAACTGCAGGCAACAGATAACTCATATGTTCTTCTTCCCCGTCTCCTTCTCTCCTTCATCTTTGTTAATGTTTCTTGATACTCTATATGTCTGGTACTCAAGGAGATTATGCTCTTTTCCCGCTGCTGCCCATGGCGAATCCATGGAGGCGAGCTTGTTGTCCTGAGTGTGGGCAGCAGTGGCGGAGGACGAGCCAAATGAAGCTGAGCTTTGACGCTAGTTGTAGGTAGAAAACTGATTAAAATTGGCATGCTCAGGTGCTAATTCTAGCTAGAATATGGGTTCATCTAGTGTTAGTATATAGCAATGGCAAAGAAACTAGCTATGGCAGAGGCCAATAGGCCATACCTCGCCAGAATGGGAGCTCCGCCACTGGTGGGCAGGAACTTGCTGCCGGCTGCCCTCGTCGAGGCCCCTGAAGAAGTTTCCAGAGGAGGCCACGAGGTCGATGACGAGCCTGTCCTGACTGGGCAGGAACTAGTTGGCCTCCTCCATCCCCTTGAGGAAGGCGGAGTTCATGAGATCGGAGCTGGCTCCGGCACGGAAGAACGCGGCGGGGTCGAGGTTGACGAGCTCATACTGGAAGTGGTCTTAGGAGTCAACGGCAGCGGACGTGGCGGGCAGCAGTGCGGAGGAACCGTCGGATGGGAGCACGGGGAGGCGACGCGGTTGTTGCTGCCACCGGAGGTGGAGGTGGATGAGGGGTCGGAGAGGATGTCGAGGACGGGCTGCTGCGCGCTGCGCCTCGAGGAGCGCTGCGTTGTCCGGGTAGTCGTAGAAGAACTTCTCGCTGATGTCCTCCTCCATGAGCATGCGGGAGATGAAGGGCAGCACGAGGTCCTCCTGCACGAAGGATGAGGAGTCACCGCCTCCGCCATGGTCGTCGGGGAAGGGCTGCAGGTGCCCTGGCTGCGGGGTCGGAGGTATATCGAGGTAGGCGGAGGGCGAGCCAGGGATGAGGTCGGAGAGGAAGAGTAGCCGGCTGGGGGAATCCATGGAGGACGGGATCGAAATCGAAAGGAAGAAGAAGGGAGGAGACCTCGATTTGAAACAGTAGAAAGAAAAAGGGAAAGCGGTCGTTCCAGATATGTGCGGTGTGGCTATAATAGGAAATACCGGTTCGTTCCGAAAAGGGAATAGCGAGGAAGGAAAGGGAATAGGGCGCTGCCATAGCGCGCTGTCAGAACCAACCGTGCCTCCGGTCACCCGGAAGAGAGCCGGCCTTGACGCACGGCGGCCATGCGCCTATGCAGCAGCGATGCAACGCCGTTCTTTCTCCACGAGAGTGAAAGAGCTGCGCGACAACTCGGCGAAGCAGCAGCAGCATCCCACGTCAACAGCCGACGCGGCGGCGGCAAGCCGGCAACACGACAGCCATTTTCTTAGGCCAACGGGTAACGGCGGTGGTAGCACTAATTAACATGTAGTTGATCTTAGTTGGCCTCATGATCCATACAACATGCATGTATAAGCATCTGCTTGTGCCTTCGTTTCACACGAACATAAGCGGAGTAGTCCTTGATCGGACATGGCCTGGAAATCTTCACTTGCACCAGCGCCGCGGAGTTTGCCCGCCATGACCGCTGGCAGCCTGACGGAACAACTCGATGGTCATGCTGCATCGCCGGCGTCGAGGATAATGAGTTGTATTGTCTTGCGCCGCCGCTGCCGACTAGGTCTTGCTGGACAGGAGAAGTTAAGAGAGGTCCTAAGTCGGGATTAAACCGGAGACAAAAACAAAAGCTAAATATCGCGCATAGCATAATTTCGTGCTGTTATATTGGGATGGCCAGGTGTCCTCTATTGGGCTGGGTCTATCCTGCTGGGATGATAGACCCGGTCTCATAGGATTTTTTTCCCCGTCGGCATACGTTTGTCGATCTCCCTCCTCTGTCTATTATAAGTCGAACCGAGAGAAGCAACGCGATCCCCTTGTTCTCCTTCCTCACTTTTGTTCTAAAAATTTCCCAAGAGAAGCTCTATACATTCCGTACGAACCATGCCAAGATTAGTCCCAAATTCGTGTTCATCGCTATATTCCGACTAACTCAGTTATCACCTCGTCAAATCCTCGCGCCAGTAGACTCGCCTGGTCATGCTCTACCTCCAGGACATGGTGGTGCATTACGTTGTTCCTGTTGGCCGCGACGTTACCAGTGTTCATCACGACGGTATGTCGTCTTTGATGTGCTTTATCTGAAATCCTTTTTACAGTAGACTCAGCTAATCTTCCTCTACCTCCTACTCCTAGACATAGTCACGCATCATATCTGTGATGTTGGATGCGCCGCCCGCCGTCCGTCCACTAGTAGAAAAAGGGCCTTTGGCCTGGACCCTTTAGTCCCGGCCTCCATCTGGGCCGGGACTAAAGGCCCGGCCACGTCGCCCGAAATTCGCCAGCCGCCCGGGAGGCTTTAGTCCTGGCCCGTAACAAGCCTTTAGTCCCGGTTTGAGATACAAACCGGGACTAAAGGGCTACGCGGTGTGCAGCCCGCATGTGCGCACCCTTTAGTCCCGGTTTGTGTCTCAAACCGGGACTAAAGTCCTCTGCCTATATATATGGCCGCAGCCCCTCTCTCCCATCTTCCTTGCATTTTTTGGATGAAAGAGTGTGGGTGTGTGCTAGCTCTCCTTTTTTCTTGGATGCACTAGAGGTGTTTGTTGAAATGTGTGTTAGAGCGATGCCGCTTCAGTTCACCGAACACAACTACAATATAGTCGATGCCCGAGCCACGCTTAAACCTCTTCCTCTTTATTTCCACTTATTCTAAAAGGTTAGCAACTATATTTTCTCGTTTAGACCGTGCGGTACAAATTTTTAGGATCGTGATTGTGTTTGATATACTGTCGTATGACGCAGATGAGCCATCCATGGATGTACGGTGATCGACGCACAGCCGCTTACAGAGAAGGCGTGCATTCTTTTCGAGATGCGGCCGATGCGAACAAGCATGGTGGTGGCTATATGTTTTGTCCATGTGTTGAATGTCGGAATGAGAAGGATTACACTTCCTCAAGAGTCATTCAGAGCCACCTGCTTCGGTCCGGTTTTATGTCGGGCTATAATGTTTGGACCAAGCACGGGGAAAGAGGGGTTATGATGGAAGACGATGATGAAGAAGAAGAGAACGATGATGACAACTACCGATCTATGTTCCCTGAGTATGCTGATACCGCAATGGAAGACAATGAAGAAGAAGATCAGGGTGCAGAACAGGAACCAGATGAGCCCGCTGATGATCTTGGCCGGGTCATTTCTGAAGCACGGCGAGGCTGCGACACAGAAAAGGAGAGGTTGCAGTTCGAGCAGATGTTACAGGACCACAACAAATTGTTGTACCCAACTTGAGAAGATGGCCAGAAGAAGCTGGGTAGCACACTGGAATTGCTGAAGTGGAAGGCAGAGACCGGTGTGACTGACTCGTCATTTGAAAAGTTGCTGGTACTGATGAAGAAGATGCTTCCAAGAAAGAACGAATTGCCCGCCAGCACGTACGAAGCAAAGAAGCTTGTCTGCCCTCTAGGATTAGACGTGCAGAAGATACATGCATGCCCTAATGACTGCATCCTCTACCGCGGTGAGAAGTATGAGAATATGGATAAATGCCCGGTATGCACTGCATTGCGGTATAAGATCAGAAAAGATGACCCTGGTGAGATTGAGGGCGAGCCACCCAGGAAGAGGGTTCCTGCCAAGGTGATGTGGTATGCTCCTATAATACCACGGTTGAAACGTCTGTTCAGAAATAAAGATCATGCGAAGTTGTTGCGATGGCACATGGAAGATCGTATGAAAGACGATAAGTTGAGGCACCCCGCTGATGGTCGGCAGTGGAGAAAAATCGAGAGAGAGTTCCCGAGATTTGCAGGTGACGCAAGGAACTTATGGTTTGGTCTGAGTACAGATGGCATGAATCCTTTTGGGGAGCAGAGTTGCAGTCACAGCACCTGGCCCGTTACTCTATGTATCTACAACCTTCCTCCTTGGTTGTGCATGAAGTGGAAGTTCATTATGATGCCAGTGCTTATCCAAGGTCCAAAGCAACCCGGCAACGACATTGATGTGTACCTAAGGCCATTAGTTGACGAACTTTTACAGCTGTGGGCCGAACCAGGTGTACGTGTGTGGGACAAGCACAAACAAGAGGAATTTAACCTTCGAGCCTTGCTTTTCGTAACCATCAATGATTGGCCTGCTCTTAGTAACATTTCAGGACAGTCAAACAAGGGATACAATGCATGCACGCACTGTTTAGATCAGACAGAAAGTATATATCTGGACAAATGTAGGAAGAATGTGTACCCGTTCAATCGTCGTTTTCTTCCGCCCAAGCATCCCTTAAAGAAAAAAGGCAAGCATTTCAATGGCAAGGCAGAACCCCGGGGGAAGCCTGTCATCCGTACTGGTGCTGAAGTATTTGATATGGTCAAAGATTTAAAAGTAATCTTTGGAAAGGGTCCTGGCAGCCAACCTGTTCCTAACGGCCCTGATAAGCGCGTACCCATGTGGAAGAAGAAATCTATATTTTGGGAGCTACCCTATTGGGAAGTCCATGAGGTCCGCTCCGCAATCGACGTGATGCACCTGACGAAGAATCTCTGCGTGAATATTCTAGGCTTCCTGGGCTTGTATGGGAAGTCAAAAGATACACCGGAAGCACGGGAGGACCAGGAACGTCATAAAGGAAGAGATGGCATGCATCCAGGGCAGTTTCAAGGGCGTGCCAGCTACGCTCTTACTAAGGAAGAGAAGGAAATCTTCTTTGAAGTCCTTTTCAGTATCAAGGTCCCGACTGGCTTCTCGTCGAATATAAAGGGAATCGTAAATATGAAAGACAAAAAATTCCAAAACCTAAAGTCTCATGACTACCACGTGCTTATGACGCAATTGCTTCCGGTTGCATTGAGGGGAATTCTACCGGAAAATGTTCGCCTGGCAATTGTGAAGGTATGTGCATTCCTCAATGCAATTTCTCAGAAGGTAATCGATCGAGAAAGTCTATCAGGGTTACAGATTGATGTGGTCCAATGTCTGGTCAGCTTTGAGTTGTTGTTCCCGCCATCCTTCTTCAATATAATGACACACCTCCTAGTTCACCTAGTCGAAGAGATTAGAATTCTCGGTCCTGTATTTCTACACAATATGTTCCCCTTCGAGAGGTTCATGGGAGTCTTAAAGAAATATGTTCGTAACCGTGCTAGGCCAGAAGGAAGCATCTCCAAGGGCTATGGAACAGAGGAGGTCATTGAGTTTTGTGTGGACTTTCTTCCTGACCTTAAGCCGATTGGTGTTCCTGAATCTCGGTATGAGGGTAGGCTGACAGGAAAAGGCACACTAGGAAGGAAAGCAAAAGTATGTATGGACGGGCATTCTTTCTCTCAAGCACACTACACAGTTCTACACAATTCCACCGTGGTTGCTCCGTATATCGTGAGACACAAGAATATTCTACGCTCCGAAAACCCGGGGAAGACTGACTCTTGGATTAAAGGGGAACACGAGAAGACTTTCGGCAGTTGGTTGCAGACACATCTCATGAATGATGACACCGTTGGAGATCAGCTGTACTGTTTGGCCAGGCCACCATCTTCTACTATATGTACTTTCCAAGGGTACGAGATAAATGGGAATACATTTTACACGGTTGCCCAAGGTAAAAAGAGCACCAACCAAAACAGTGGTGTCCGCTTTGATGCAACAGACGAGAATGGGCACTGTTTGGAAACATATTACGGGTACATAGAGGAGATATGGGAACTTGACTATGGACCTACTTTTAAGATCCCTTTGTTTCGGTGCAAATGGGTGAAGCTGACAGGAGGCGGGGTAGTTGTAGACCAAAAGTACGGTATGACAACAGTGGATCTCAACAATCTTGCGTGCATGGATGAACCATTCGTCCTAGCCAACGATGTCGCTTAGGTTTTCTATGTGAAGGACATGTCTACAAAAACGAGAAAAAGAAATCAGCAAAAGAAGACATCGTCCGATGAGCCAAAGCGCCACATAGTTCTTTTAGGGAAAAGAAACATCGTGGGAGTAGATGACAAGACAGACATGTCAGTAGATTATAATAAGTTTCATGAAATTCCGCCCTTCAAAGTGAAAACTGACCCAAGCATCCTACTGAATGATGAAGATTCTCCATGGCTACGACCCAGAAGAAAATAGAAATAATAGATAGGAATGTTGGTGCAATAATGTAATAATGTATTAAACCTTTTATGTAATGCATGATGAAGATTCTCCATGGCTACGACAGACACGGTTACACCGCTCTTTAGGAAAAAAGCCTTCGTAAACAAATTTTGTAGAAGAAAAAAACCTCCTAGCACAAAGCTTGAATTTTGGTGCAACTATGCCATCCACCAAAATTAGAAATGTTCATGTAGTTCATACCGAACGCCACAACACTGGATCCTAGACTTCTAGATTTAACTCAGGCCGCCACCGTGCATAAATCTTATCTCCCGTTCTAGATTTAAAATGGCAAAATAGTTAATAGTTAGGATAGTTAAAATAATTAATTTTTAAAATAGAAAATAGTTTTGAATTATCTATTCAATTTCAAACACTTTTCATTTTTATAGTTTTGTCAAATACTCAAATATGCAAAAAGAATATTAATAAACATAGTTTTTAATTAAAAATGGCAAAATAGTTAATAGTTAGGATAGTTAAAGTAATTAATTTTTAAAATAGAAAATAGTTTTGAATTATGTATTCAATTTCAAACACTTTTCATTTTTATAGTTTTGTTAAATTCTTAAATATGCAAACAGAATATTAATAAACATAGTTTTTAATTAAAAATGGCAAAATAGTTAATAGTTAGGATAGTTAAAATAATTAATTTTTAAAATAGAAAATCGTTTTGAATTATCTATTCAATTTCAAACACTTTTCATTTTTATAGTTTTGTCAAATACTCAAATATGCAAAAAGAATATTAATAAACATAGTTTTTAATTAAAAATGGCAAAATAGTTAATAGTTAGGATAGTTAAAGTAATTAATTTTTAAAATAGAAAATAGTTTTGAATTATTTATTCAATTTCAAACACTTTTCATTTTTATAGTTTTGTTAAATTCTTAAATATGCAAACAGAATACTAAACAAATAAAAGAAAAACCAGAAAATAGGCCTTTAGTCCCGGTCCGTGCCACAGACCGGGACTAAAGGCCCTGGCTGCGGAAACCCCACCCGAGGCCTTTAGTCCCGGGCGGTGGCACGGACCGGGACTAAAGGGGGGCCTTTAGTCCCGGCCTGAGCCACCGCCCGGGACTAAAGGTCCCGGGGTATAAAAGCTTCCTTCTTCCCCGTCGCGAAACACTTAGCAGTTTCGCGCGCGAGGAAGCACAGATGACGCCGCCAGGCTGCCGCGCCGCCGTTCGCCAACCACTGTGCCAGCCCGCCGCGCCGCCGCATTGCGCCGCCGCAGCCGAAGTTAGCGCGCGCAGCACCCGCGCCGCCGCGCCGCCTGCACCGCGCCGCCAGCACCCGCCGCCGCGCCGCCTGCACCCGCCGCCGCGCCGCCTGCACCCGCCGCCGCGCCGCCTGCACCCGCCGTCCGCCGCGCCGCCTGCAAGGTTTTTTGCAAAAAAATTCTATTTTGTTAATTAGTTAATTAGCTAGTGTTAATTAGGGTTAGGGTTAGAATTGAATTATTTTAGTTAGAATAGCATTATTTAGTTAGAATAGCATTATTTTAGTTAGAATAGCATTATTTAGTTAGAATAGAATTATTTTAGTTAGAATAGAATTATTTTAGTTAGAATAGAGTTATTGTAGTTAGAATAGAATTATTTTAGTTAGAATAGAATTATTTAGTTAGAATAGCATTATTTAGTTAGAATAGAATTATTTTAGTTAGAATAGAGTTATTTAGTTAGAATAGAATTATTTTAGTTAGAATAGAATTATTTTAGTTAGAATAGAATTATTTAGTTAGAATAGCATTATTTAGTTAGAATAGAATTATTTTAGTTAGAATAGCATTATTTAGTTAGAATAGAATTATTTTAGTTAGAATAGAATTATTTTAGTTAGAATAGAGTTATTTTAGTTAGAATAGAATTATTTTAGTTAGAATAGAGTTATTTTAGTTAGAATAGAATTATTTTAGTTAAAATAGAATTATTTAGTTAGAATAGCATTATTTAGTTAGAATAGCATTATTTTAGTTAGAATAGAGTTATTTAATTAGAATAGAGTTATTTTAGTTAGAATATAATTATTTTAGTTAGAATAGAATTATTTTAGTTAGAATAGAATTATTTAGTTAGAATAGCATTATTTAGTTAGAATAGAATTATTTTAGTTAGAATAGAGTTATTTAGTTAGAATCGAATTATTTTAGTTAGAATATATAGAATTATTTTGCATCATATATAGTTTGTTAGTTTATTAGTTAATCAAATGTTCGTTTTTTGCAGAACTATGGATCCACATAGCAGGAACCTCGAAGAGGAAGAACTTATCGAAGATATAATCAAAGACGCCCCCGACGTTGAACCTGCTGAATCTCCGTCGTCATATCTAAACCCCTCCGGAGATGGAATGGAGGTTGATCGACACGAAGATGAAGCCGATGGGGCCGGAGATAGCTCCAATGACGGAGAAGGTGATAGCTCCACTGATGGAGAAGCCGGTGGAGAAGCCGGTGGAGAAATAATAAAGTCCGGCGAGGTATACATATGAAGTTCGACAATCACTTGTAATATGTGAAAAATATTGGAGATAGCTCTATATTGTATACATATACATTCATTTGACGAATGTTTCTCCCTCTTAGGCCTCCACATCGAGCAAAGCTACGAAACGAGGCCCGACTAAAAAGTTGGACGCACGGACGCATTACACCTTTGAGGTGATATTGCCTACGGGCGAACCAAAGCTTCCTAAGAATGATGCTGACACATTCAAGAAGCAATGCGGAGTTCTCGTTAGGGATCACGTCCCGATCAGCGTTCGGGAGTGGAACAAGCGCAAAGGGGCAGCCGATAGTGACTATGTCGCCGAAAGGTACAAAGATAATCTTTGGAATGATATCATGTCACATTTCAACCTGCCAGAATGTGAGAATCAAGACGCCGCAAATAAACTGAGGGCCAAAGTCAAGCAGTGGACTCTAAAGAAGATGGCCGAACTGTTCCGTAGCTGGAAGAAGAAGCTATGGCAAGACTATCTGAAGACAAAGAAAGTGCCAGTATATGAGGGGTATCTAGCCAAGCAGGCGAATCACTGGAAGGCATTTCAGGAGTACAAGCAGTCAGAAGATGCCAAGGCATTATCAGAAAAGAACAAGAAAAATGCCGACAAGAAGAAATATCACCACACGCTGGGGCCAGGGGGCTATGAGACTGCCATCCCAAAGTGGGATAAGAAAGAGCAAGATCTGCTAGCTAAAGGCATCGTACCTGAACCCATCCGTGATGAGTGGGAATTGAGAGCAAGGAATTGGTTCCTTGCGCATGGTGGTTCGTACGACGAAGAAACAGGGGACCTCATCTGCAGTGACGGTCTTAGGATACCCAGGGAGAATTGGAAAAAGATAGTGAAAGAAATTAAAGAGGGAAAAAGACAGTTCACTGCAGATAGAGAGAAAGATTTGCTCACACTGGTCCTCGGCAATGACGAACATGGAGGACGAACGCGAGGCTTCGGTCCTTCTTACCCGTGGTGGCTTGGGTTTGCCAGAGACCAAGACACTTACAGAAGCCGAGCGAGAGCAAAGAAGCGACAGCAGGATGAGGAGAATGACAAGTTCAACCAGTTGCTTGCCAGGCTTAACGAGCAACAGAAGCAGATTGACGAGCTTAGAGGAGTAGCGCGCCAGGAAGATCCTGCACTCGATATTACCGGCGCCCCATCTAAGCGGAAAAGCAGCGTGGCTGAATCTGAGGCCCCGCCCGACGATGCACGAAGAATGATAGAGGGCGGTCCCGGCTACCCCGTGGATGGAATCAAGGAGTCAACATCATGTGAACTCCATCAGAAATTCAAGAACATATCCATGAAGGTGGCCGTCGGACAAGCTTTACCTTCTGGCCCTGATGCACGCTGGCATGGCCGTGAGATTCCAGCTGGCTTTGCTAAAGTCGGGGTGGATGAAATCATGGCGGGGTTTCATGATATGGAGCTCGACATGGCTGGACCCGAAGATGAGAGGACACTCGGAGAAGTACTGGGTGGAGTCATCCTATGGGACAAGAACTACATCAAGCTTCCAGGCTCGGCCCCAAGGACAACACCGCCTCCGAGTCGTCGCAGGTCACCTACACCTCCATCACCTCCAAGCCCTCCACATGACGACGGCCACCACAACACGAGTCCATCTCGATCACCGCCGCCGGACTTGGGTCGGCCGTCTCCGCCGCCCCCCGCTAAGGATACTAAGCGGAAGCGTGCCAGCAAGAACGCTCCGTCGATGAGTTCTAAGCGACGGAGCTCCCCAAAGCGCAAACTGTCGCCCCTCCCAAAGGTACCTCATGCTAATCTTCCTATCAGACCTTATGATCGTACCGACGAGGAAAACGCCAGGATAGCAAAGGAACATTATGATGCGCAGATGAAAAAGAAGGAACCCGAGCCCCGCCCGGAATACACCGAGAAGCAAATAGCATATGCAAAATACTTCATGACCCTTCCATCACAGTATGACTTACACCATAAGCCTGACGACTATACACGCACATTGCAGAAGGAAGGGCAAAAGAGCAAGTCACGTGCAAGTGCAAGTGGGAGCAAATCAAGTTCAACTACAAGCAAAAAAAGATCAGACGTTCCTCAGCTTGGACAACAGGCCAAACAGTCGATCCCACCCCTCAGGGTGTTACCCGAGAATGTTCCCTCTCTGGTGCAGGGGCAAGATTTGGAATTAGCAAAGAAGTGGGCGGCTGAATGGGGTATCCCGGTTGAAGACGTTCTGGCTTCCCAAGACGACAGGTTACCCAAGGCTGTGGTAGCCCCTAAGCCACAGTTTGTCATGGGAGCGCCTTTGGTCAGCAAAGATAACTTGGATGATCTCCCAACAAATATGCGTTACTTGCATACATGGTACTTAAGTGAATCAAAGAATGGGAGAACGATGATCGTGGCGCTTGTCCCACGGGAGTACTACGGCCGCCCCAAAGACATCCATATCGACTTTGATGAACTCTTCCAGATGTACAATGCCGACGCCCTCGACAAATCGCTTATGAGTTGCTATTGTCTGTAAGTTTTTTAATTCGTTGTCTACATATAACTTGATCAGTTATTTCAATTCATTGTCTACATATAACTTGTTCCGTTCTGACTTGTACTCTATTATGCAGAATGAAGATTCTGGAATGTAAAAGTAGGAACATCCTAAATATTGGGTTTATTGACCCAGATAAAATACATATAAAGACGCTAACTGATAACCCCAAGGAGACAGAGGAAAACCTTCTAAGGTTTCTAACAGATCAAAATTTCTGTGACCACATACTGTTTCCATACAACTTCAAGTGAGGGTCTTACTCTGTTGTGTCCATTCACTTATGAGTGTTATTGATAAGTTACTGACACATATATATATATATATGTGCAGCTTCCATTGGATTCTGTTGGGCATTCAAATTGATAAGGGAAGAGTTGATGCCTTCGACCCATTATCGAGACACTTGGAACAGTTCCAAAGCCTGCAGGACATGCTCCAAGGGTAATTTTATCATTCTTGCGCTCTATCGGTCTCTTTCGATGATTTTCTGATATATCAATTAATGAAAAACTTAGCAAATCATTTTCCTTGTCGGACAGGGTTTGGAAGCGGTTCAAGTGCGTGACTCCCGGTATCCGGGATGAGAAGCTGACCTTTAGAGCGGCTCAGGTAAGTAGTAGTATGATATACTTCTATTTTCAATACATTTGTAATGCTAGATTATTATTTTGATTATATATATTCTATTCTCGTAAAGTGCGATCAGCAGCCACGGGGGACGCATCTATGTGGATACTATGTTTGCGAGACCATTCGCACGTTTACCTCTGAGCACAAGGATTACAGATACGATGTAAGCAATAAACATTCACACCTCTATTTTTACTCGTCATTCTTTGTTATCATGATTGATATTCATATTCATCTCCTCTTCTTATATAGTACACAGCCATGCGGGAGAAGTACCTACCAGAGCAACGCGCGATTGCTGTTGCAGAGGAGCTAGCGGCCTTTCTGAGGATAGAAGCTATAGACGACAAAGGACGATTTAGTGTAGCTAGGGGCCATTACTGATGTTGGTCCATGTAATCGAATAGACGGGCTCTTGTCCCGATAATTCTGATCTCCATATAATTGTATATATATGCTCGCTTTGTAAGATAAGTTAATCTTATATATATGCATAAACTAATTCCCGAACACCAAGGCACCAAACGAGGCATCACGTTAATCCCCCGAACACCTAAAACCCCTAAACCCTAAAACCCTAAAGCAAAAAACAAAAAACTGCAGACCCTTTAGTCCCGGTCTGTGTTACAAACCGGGACTAAAGGTCCTGGCCCTGATTCGCTCCGAGGTGCCCACGTGGACACCCTCCAGTCCCGGCTGGTAAGCGGGCCGGGACTAAAGGTTCAGCCTTTAGTCCCGCGGCTGGGGTCCCGGTTTGCAAACCGGGACTAAAGCCCCTTACGGGCCGGGATTGGAGGCCCCGTCCCCACTAGTGGTCCACCTCTGCCAACACCAGCACAAGAGGCATCTCCGAGCATACACGTGGATGACACCGACTTCGCCGTTGTTCCACGCAACATAGCCGAGGAAATAGGAACGTCTTCGTATACTTCGCCAAGCCGGAGGAGTACCAAGGGTCGCCATCATCAACCACTGAGCCGGCCGCGAGCCCGCGATCTTCTCCATCGCGTCCTGTAACCGCTGGTAGGGCAACCTCGTCCATCTCTGTATGGTTTCCTAGTGTCCGTATTAGTCTACTTATTACCTGAACCGTTCCATGCAATCACGACCTGTAGCGTGTCCGTATTATAACGAACGATTTGTTTGTGAACTTGTACTAGCTCATGCCAAAGTTTGTAAATTTTATATCCCTCAATTTAGAGATCGGTTCTCGATGGTTGTTCTTGCATTAAGTTTGTAATTAAATCCTCTACAACTTTCGTATAGAAAGTTTTTCCATCCGAGCAACTTTTTTGGATGACTTTTCAGACATCATTAAAATTTAACTGTGAAATGTTTAATCGTATAAAATTAATATATTTTGATCTATTTATCGAAATCGTGCAAAAATTATACCCTTGAACTCATAAAAATATGAACAACATATTGGAATGATAAAATTTGACTTTTGAACTATTTCAAAATATGTGTTTTTGAGTATTTTTCATCATAGGTTTAATTCTATCAATAATTTCAACATAGTTCCTTTTGAAAAAAAAATTGTCATATGAAAATATTTATGTACCAAGAATTTGTGCATTTTCATGAAGTCCTAATAACCATCTAATTATACCTATGACTTAGTGAAAAAAATTCTCCTCACTATCGATGCCTAAGTGCAAAACCTATCAACTCTGTCTTACCCAAAAACTTATAAGTAGTTGACTCTCAATTCCATCCGCCAAGACCAAGTCCGAAGAAAGGGAAAGTCGGAAGAGAAGGCCAATCCAAAGAGAAGGCAAGGATAATCAAGATGCTCCACGAGAAGTGACTTCGGAAGAACAAGATGTCTCATTACTTAGAATTTATCTAACTTCTCAAACCAACCCTACGACACAAAACTTCCAAGACTTAGAAATTTTCAACGACGGCGATAAGCTATGCGCCAAGTCAAGGAGAAGATATTCGAAGATGCAAGACAAGAAGTCCACGACAAGAAGTTCGGGGAGAAGAAGAAGATGATGATAAGAATGAGAAATTTCACGCCTCAAGATTTAGTCTAAGTATTTCTATCTCGTCTCAAGACCATGGAGAAGAAGCTAAAGAGAAGACAAGGAGTTGAAGGCAAATCAAGAAGATGAAGAGAAGACAAGGAGATGAAGGAAAACAAGAAGATCAAGAGAAGAGAGCCAAGTCTATAAGATGAAAGTGACAAACCTCATGACTTAGAATTTATCCATCCAACTTCTCAACCTAAGCCTAAGATTTTTCCCTTGAACTAATTTTGCTAAGTGTTTGACACTTCTTAAAACAACTTAGAAAACTCCCATCAATCTTTAGAAGTCCTTGACTTAGCCATTCTCTCCATCCATATCAAGTCAACTTCATGCCACAATCTTGTCCAATTATCACTAAGACTTTGAAGACTAAGCTAAAACTAATAAGCATCTTTGTTTGTCTTTCTTGGTTATGTTGCCTTGAATGGCGTGTTTATGTTGTGTTCTTTTCTATCTTATAGTTGTACGGGGAGCTACGTGTGTTGATTTAGAGAAGTACAATCTTCAGAAAGCTACTAAGGCAAGTATCATTTTATGGTGTTTCCATCTTTTCTATACAAGTTTTGTGATTGTGAGTATAAGCGCGTATGTAGGGTTAGGTTGTTATTGCATGTGTAGGAGGGTTGTGCTTTACAATGCAAACCCAACTAAGTATCTTTATTGATTGATAAAAGATACAGTAGGAGTTGGTTGCTTAGCTATGCTTGTAGACAAAGATCGGATACTATATCAAGAGATTGGACTATTGAAGGGAAGGCTCAACCTTGATAGCAAAGTATTGATGGTGGACAACCTGCGTGGAATTGGTTTGAACACCCTTGGAAGCGTAGATTTTTGAAGGGGATGAACTAGTTATATTTGTTGTCTTAAGGGTTTACTGCGGTAGGACAGTGTTACCTTTTATTCTGAATTGGGTTCACTATGGCAGGAGCAGTGTTATCCTTTAATATTTGACTTTGGTTCACTATGGTAAGAGCAGTGTAACCTCTTTATGGTCCACTGTGGTTGGAGCAGTGTTACCTCTTATATGTATCTTGGTCCACTGTGGTTGGAGCAGTGTTACCTCTTATATGTATCTTGGTCCACTGTGGTTGGAGCAGTGTTACCTCTTATATGTATCTTGGTCCACTGTGGTTGGAGCAGTGTTACCTCTTATATGTATCTTGGTTCACTGTGGAAGGAGCAGTGTTACCACTTAGTTGTCACATGACCCATTGAAATTTTATAAATTTTGTCCCTCTGGAACATTGAGGAAGCACTAGGGATTACTACAAGTTTTGATGGGAAAGGTTGAAGTCTTTGAAAATATCATGACACAATTTATAGCCTCGAACTCTACTTAGCCAAATATTTCTTGTGTAGATATGTGTCTATTTTATTTTCTTTCTTGTGACACTTACCAATACAATTCAAATGTATTGACCCTTCGTGGCTGCAACGTTTCATGTTGCAGATTTAGGTGACAAGTAAGGTTCACCAGGGTTACGAGTCTATCCGCAGCATGTTCGCCTGTGGCACATGAAGAAGGACTCCATGCCATTTTTGATTTTGTTGTAAACTCGGATAGCTTTATGCTATGAGTATTGTAAAGTTTCTTTATGTAATTTGCTGGATCATGCGTTGTAATAAAATGGCCTTTGTTTCTTGATATTACATCTTAAACTGTGTGTGCTAGCGTTTGATCCAGGGACTAGCACTGAAAAGCATAGGGATCTTCATCTTTAAAAGGTGAGGTCACTACAGATGGTATCAGAGCATTGTGTTGCCCTTAGGTTCGTGACCCTAGGACTTGGACAAAGACCCTTAGAAAGATAGGAGTTGATTTTATTTCTAAGTTATTTACCATTATTATCTCGTACATTCTTTCCATAGTTATTTTCCCTACTCTCCTTTGTTCCAACTCAAAGATGAAGAGCTTCAGCTTCAACACCGCAAAGGATTTCAAGAGCACATGCTTCATAATTAGTCTCCTCGACATTGTCAACATGCTTGATCCACCCATCTCTATCATCAAAGGAAGCAAATTTAAGAAGTCCAGAAGGAAGCTTGTGCATCAAAAATTCCAGGACTTAGAAAAACTACTTAGCAAATGACGAGCTACTTGCCCAACTCAAGGAGAAGGAGAAGGTATTCTAAGAACAAGAAAATAAGTTCATGTTCAAGATGAGCAAAAGAAGATGAGAGAGATTAGGAAGGCCCCTAGGATGAAAAATCTATCTAATTCGGTTTTTATTAGAAAGGTGTTTGCAATTTTAACTTCTTCTATTCTCATCAACTTCACATTTAAAAATGCTTTCTCATTCTTTAGAGATCTTATCTCATGAAGACTATCAAGAAGAGATTGATGCTTCGTATATTATTCCACAACTTCGCAAGATGCACTACATGGAAGCTATCAAAGAACTTGGAGAAAGAGTCAAGTGTACATCCAGAAGGATTCCAAAGATGAAAAGAGTAGACTACTACCTGGAACAACCAAGAAACTTTAGTTGGACCTCCATTTAAGATCCTTATATGTAAGAATGACATCGTAATACATTATGATCATATCAAATTGTGATATGATCATACTAGTTTGTTTGCGGTTGAATGATGTTGTTTGATGTGACAAATGCTTGTTAGATCTTGTTTGTAAGATGAATTACCTTGAGCTGCTGTGTTTGGGTAGGAATTTTCTTTAGATCCCTTCTATCTATTCTCGTCTTTATTCAACCCCAAACAAGTGTTTCTTGACAAGCCTCCATGAAGACAATAACATTGACAGATCCAGCTGAGATGCTCAGTATCAACAAGAAGCATAGAACAAGAGATGGCAAACCGAAGGACCTTCAAGCTAAGAGTTAATGTCATATGAGAGTTTGTGCAAACCTCTAGCTAAGGATTGATAGATTTGTTTTCTAAATTCAATAATGGGAATCGAAACATTGATTCAATTTCCATGAATGTTTTTGTCAAATCTAGTAAGGTTGACCAAGAGTTAGAATACGAGATTCAATAAACCATGTATGGAGTAATGATCTGGGTGCATGATGGATTGATCACCATTCCTATTACTCTCATTATTAGCTCTCATAATGTTGGATTTGTGAATCCTGAGTGACATACCTACAAGAGAGAAGACGTTGTTAAGCCTAAACCTTAGGAGGATAAGATATTATACCCTTGTAGTAGGCAAGTGTTGCCAAGTGTAGGAAATTCGATGAGGATGAACCCAAGCTTATTTGGAGGATATCTTAAATGGGAGAAGTCATACCAACCTTGAGATCTCCATTTGACCCAAGAGTGTTTACAAAGAAAGGAACCATAAGATGGAAGTCTGTGAAGATCAAAGAAGGGTATGAAATGAAGATATGAGAACATCTTAAACTTGGTCTTCTAATTGACGCAAAGAGTGACCCTTCAGTATCCAAAGTAGTTCAACAAATGTTGGATTGAAGCATTACAAAGGAGGAAAGTTAATCAAGATATCTTGAGGAAGATTGGATGCCAGAGTATGTAAATAGGCACCCACCTATTGGAAATGAAGACAAAAGTTGAATATATAGTACAAAAGATGACCCAGTGTCAAGTCATATCCCAGATGTGCTTACTATGAACCCAAGACCTAGACTACCCACAAAAGTTTCTTTTAAGGGTGGTAGCCCACCTAGGTATCCCAAACCCATCTTTCTTTCTAGCCTCTCCGAATCTCGGGGACGAGATTCCTTTAAGGGTGGTAGTCTGTCACATCCCAAAAATTTGGAATATGAAAATAAAAAAATAGGAACCATGCTTGTTTGTCTTGAATTAAAAAAAGACCCAAGGAATTAAAACTTTTGGGGTTATTTGAAAGTGTTTCTCTAAATAAAGTATTCCTTAACTTTCAAACCAAACTTATTTTGCTTTCGAGGTTTTCAAATTATAAAAGAGTTTAAATTGAGAGTACAAAACCCTAGAAACCCTACTTTGCAAAAACATTGTCGAAATAGCCAAATTAGGCCAAAGGACATTTTGGTAATTTTTATGACCTAAAAACAACCCCAAATAGTCATATTTGATAAAGTGTATTCTTGTTTTTTTTAGAAAAATTTATGGAACACAAAAACCCCCACTTTGAAAAATATACATGTAAGGACCCTATTGGTCTACCCTAATATTTTGAATATTTATTTTGGAACCAAAATAGTGCCAAAATGTTCCTTTTCAAATGAAGTTTTCAAAAATATTTTATTTCAAATTTTTTGAGCTTGATTGGCCCCTGTTTGAACCAAATTGTGTTGAAGTAATTTCAAAACAGAAAAAGAAAAAGGTACAGGAAAAAAAAAAAGAGGAAGACCCAACTGGGCCGGCCCATCTTGACCGACCCAAGCACCCAGCCGGTCATCTTCATCCTCGTGCTCGTTCACCTACAGGAAGGTTACCTAATGGCAGTCAACCTTCGTTTCTCTCTTTCCCTAATTTGTAGAGACCGCTTTTCATCGAATTAAACACGAAAATTACTCCTCATTCAATCACACTTCTATTCAGGGGATTAATACCCCATATACCTTCCTTAATCTCCAAAACCGTCCAGATGCACCGAATGCCACCCGTCGGCATACGTTTGTCGATCTCCCTCCTCTGTCTATTATAAGTCGAACCGAGAGAAGCAACGCGATCCCCTTGTTCTCCTCCCTCACTTTTGTTCTAAAAATTTCCCCAGAGAAGCTCTATACATTCCGTACGAACCATGCCAAGATTAGTCCCAAATTCGAGTTCATCGCTATATTCCGACTAACTCAGTTATCACCTCGTCAAATCCTCGCGCCAGTAGACTCGCCTCGTCATGCTCTACCTCCAGGACATGGTGGTGCATTACGTTGTTCCTGTTGGCCGCGACTTTACCAGTGTTCATCGCGACGGTATGTCGTCTTTGATATGCTTTATCTGAAATCCTTTTTACAGTAGACTCAACTAATCTTCCTCTACCTCCTACTCCTAGACATAGTCACACATCATATCTGTGATGTTGGATGCGCCGTCCGCGGTCCGTCCGCCTCTGCCAACACCAGCACAAGAGGCATCTCCGAGCATACACGTGGACGACACCGACTTCGCCGTTGTTGCACGCAACATAGCCGAGGAAATAGGAACGTCTTCGTATACTTCGCCAAGCCGGAGGAGTACCAAGCGTCGCCATCATCAACCACTGTGCCGGCCGCGAGTGTCCTGTAACCGCTGGTAGGGCAACCTCGTCCATCTCTGTATGGTTTCCTAGTGTCCGTATTAGTCTACTTATTACCTGAACCGTTCCATGCAATCACGACCTGTTGCGTGTCCGTATTACAACGATCGATTTGTTCGTGAACTTGTACTAGCTCATGCCAAAGTTTGTAAATTTCATATCCCTCAATTTAGAGATCGGTTCTCGATGGTTGTTCTTGCATTAAGTTTGTAATTAAATCCTCTACAACTTTCGTATAGAAAGTTTTTCCATCCGAGCAACTTTTTTGGATGACTTTTCGGACGTCATTAAAATTTAACTGTGAAATGTTTAATCATATAAAATTAATATATTTTGATCTATTTATCGAAATCGTGCAAAAATTATACCCTTGAACTCATAAAAATATGAACAACATATTGGAATAATAAAATTTGACTTTTGAACTATTTCAAAATATGTGTTGTTGAGTATTTTTCATCATAGGTTTAATTCTATCAATAATTTCAACATAGTTCCTTTTGAAAAAAAAAATGTCATATGAAAATATTTATGTACCAAGAATTTGTGCATTTTCATGAAGTCCTAATAACCATTTAATTATACCTATGACTTAGTGAAAAAAATTCTCCTCACTATCGATGCCTAAGTGCAAAACCTATCAACTCTGTCTTACCCAAACACTTATAAGTAGTTGACTCTCAATTCCATCCGCCAAGACCAAGTCCGAAGAAAGGGAAAGTCGGAAGAGAAGGCCAATCCAAAGAGAAGGCAAGGATAATCAACATGCTCCACGAGAAGTGACTTCGGAAGAACAAGATGTCTCATTACTTAGAATTTATCTAACTTCTCAAATCAACCCTACGACACAAAACTTCCAAGACTTAGAAATTTTCAATGACGGTGATAAGCTATGCGCCAAGTCAAGGAGAAGATATTCGAAGATGCAAGACAAGAAGTCCACGACAAGAAGTTCGGGGAGAAGAAGAAGATGATGATAAGAATGAGAAATTTCACGCCTCAAGATTTAGTCTAAGTATTTCTATCTCGTCTCAAGACCATGGAGAAGAAGCTGAAGAGAAGACAAGGAGTTGAAGGCAAATCAAGAAGATGAAGAGAAGACAAGGAGATGAAGGAAAACAAGTAGATCAAGAGAAGAGAGCCAAGTCAAGAAGATGAAAGTGACAAACCTCATGACTTAGAATTTATCCATCCAACTTCTCAACCTAAGCCTAAGATTTTTCCCTTGAACTAATTTTGCTAAGTGTTTGACACTTCTTAAAACAACTTAGAAAACTCCCATCAATCTTTAGAAGTCCTTGACTTAGCCATTCTCTCCATCCATATCAAGTCAACTTCATGCCACAATCTTGTCCAATTATCACTAAGACTTTGAAGACTAAGCTAAAACTAATAAGCATCTTTGTTTGTCTTTCTTGGTTATGTTGCCTTGAATGGCGTGTTTATGTTGTGTTCTTTTCTATCTTATAGTTGTACGGGGAGCTACGTGTGTTGATTTAGAGAAGTACAATCTTCAGAAAGCTACTAAGGCAAGTATCATTTTATGGTGTTTCCATCTTTTCTATACAAGTTTTGTGATTGTGAGTATAAGCGCGTGTGTAGGGTTAGGTTGTTATTGCATGTGTAGGAGGGTTGTGCTTTACAATGCAAACCCAACTAAGTATCTTTATTGATTGATAAAAGATACAGTAGGAGTTGGTTGCTTAGCTATGCTTGTAGACAAAGATCGGATACTATATCAAGAGATTGGGCTATTGAAGGGAAGGCTCAACCTTGATAGCAAAGTATTGATGGCGGACGACCTGCATGGAATTGGTTTGAACACCCTTGGAAGCGTAGATTTTTGAAGGGGATGAACTAGTTATATTTGTTGTCTTAAGGGTTTACTGCGGTAGGAGCAGTGTTACCTTTTATTCTGAATTGGGTTCACGATGGCAGGAGCAGTGTTATCCTTTAATATTTGACTTTCGTTCAATGTGGTTGGAGCAGTGTTACCTCTTATATGTATCTTGGTCCACTGTGGTTGGATCTGTGTTACCTCTTATATGTATCTTGGTCCACTGTGGTTGGAGCAGTGTTACCTCTTATATGTATCTTGGTTCACTGTGGAAGGAGTAGTGTTACCACTTAGTTGTCACATGACCCATTGAAATTTTATAAATTTTGTCCCTCTGGAACATTGAGGAAGCACTAGGGATTACTACAAGTTTTGATGGGAAAGGTTGAAGTCTTTGAAAATATCATGACACAATTTATAGCCTCGAACTCTACTTAGCCAAATATTTCTTGTGTAGATATGTGTCTATTTTATTTTCTTTCTTGTGACACTTACCAATACAATTCAAATGTATTGACCCTTCGTGGCTGCAATGTTTCATGTTGCAGATTTAGGTGACAAGTAAGGTTCACTAGGGTTACGAGTCTATCTGCAGCATGTTCGCCTGTGGCACATGAAGAAGAAGGACTCCATGCTATTTTTGATTTTGTTGTAAACTCAGATAGCTTTATGCTATGAGTATTGTAAAGTTTCTTTATGTAATTTGCTGGATCATGCGTTGTAATAAAATGACCTTTGTTTCTTGATATTACATCTTAAACTGTGTGTGCTAGCGTTTGATCCAGGGACTAGCACTGAAAAGCACAGGGATCTTCATCTTTAAAAGGTGAGGTCACTACAAAAGGACACAGATGTCGCCCAGAGGGGGGGGGGTGAATAGGCGATATCAAATTTTTCGAATGGCTTGAACAAAAGCGGAATTAAACTAGCATTTATTTTGGCAACCTCACAAAACCTAAATAAACTAGGCTCACCTATGTGCACCAACAGCTTATGTTAAGCAATACAAGTAACAAGGTGATAGTAAGATATATGACTTCAAGCACAAAGGATATGACAATGTAAATTGTATAAGTAAAGAGCTCGGGTATAGGAATAACCAAGGTACACAGAGACGATGATGTATTCCCGAGTTCCTCCCTTGAAAGGGACGTCTCGTTGGAGGGGTGTGGTATCGCCACAAAGGCCTAACCAACACCACAAAGGCCTCACCCTATTCTCCGGTGTGAGCTTGCACGACAAAGGCCTAGCTCACTCTTCCACTAAGGGGTTCCTCAAGGCGGAATCGGGTCTTTACACAAAGCTTGGGGCACACATCCACAACTTAATTGGAGGCTCCCAAGAATAGCCACCAAGGCACCACAAAGCCACAAAGCTGTCTAGGGTTCCAAGAACCCAAGAGTAACAAGCTTCTTACATTCACTTCCATGAATCTCCGAGGAGAACTCAAACCGATGCACCAAATGCAATGTCAAGAGCACACAAAGTCCTCAAATCCTTCTCACTCAAATCCTACCAAAGAAACTAATGCTATGGAGAGATATGAGAGGAAGAACAAAGGAAATCCACAAAGAACTCCAAGATCTAGATTCACTATGTTCCTCTCACTTAGAGGAGAGATGGATTTGTGGAAATATATATCTAGATCTCCTCTCTCTTTTTCCTCAAAATATGCGAGAATCATGGGAGGAATGGAGGAGGAAGGACAAGCAATTCAAAGTCAACAATGGAGGAGAGAGAATCCCAAAACGTGGCTGGCTTAAGGAGGAAGAAGGGGTATTTATACCCCCTCCAAAAATGTAACCGTTGCAGTCCCGGGGGCGGATTATCCGGGTCAAGTAGGGGTTGACTCCCCCCCCCCGGATTATCCGGGTCAAGAATGGGCAAAAATCTGCCCCATATACTGGGAGCAAACCACCAGAAATTCAAGGAGGCAGATTATCTGCCCAAATTTGGGCAGATAATCCGGCCTAGAAGAATCAACAACACAAAAACGGTGATAATTTTTGCATCCGGACTCCGTTTTTGATGATCTTGGGCTCATTGGAATCACCACAACAAGCTCTACAACTTCATCCGTAGAAACATCATAGTACAACAAAGGAGGATAAAATAAAAATGATGAAAGGTTTGAACTCTCTTAAAAGATGAACCGGTAAAACCTCCAAAAATTAAAAACACAATAAGAGTTTCATGCAAAATCCGTTTTTGATGAGCTAGAGCTTGTCATGGAAATAACCACAAGCTCTAGAACCTCACATGGATAAAATCCAAATAAGAACCAAGAAAGATGATGCCAAGTATGCAAAAGTTTGAACTCTCTCTGAACGATACGAATAAGTTTCTCACTCGAGATCCCCTCTTGATAGTACGGCTACCGATCCTATAACCCGATCTCACAACAAACACCATGAGACCGGTAAGAAAGAAACCCTATCGAGATATACCTTTGCCTTGAGCATTCCACTTGAGCTAGATGATGACGGTCTTGTCTCCTTCAAGTTGGAACACCTTTCTTGACTGTGCTTGCTTGGTGAAGTCTTGCAAATTGCTCCCCCATACTCCACCATGGGAGAGACTCTCTTTAAGCATGTCTTCACATATCCATGATCACAATATAGATGGCAAGCTTCAAGCATATGATATCTTCTAGATGTCTATCTTGAACTTGCGCTTTGACTTGATCAGTTCTTGAATCAATTCTTCTTTCTCTATAATGATGATCTCTTGAAGATACACATGAGAGCTCACACAATCTTATTCTTCAAGACACACTCGATATAGGCTCAACCCCCTTATGACCAATCTTCGGATCACTCCATGAATAACATATTGGACATCACATAATCTTGTTCATTATCTTCTTCTTACAACCTTGAATCCAACATATGGTTCAAGCATTGTCTGTGGGCAAGTCCTACACATATAACTCAATGAAACCATTAGTCTATAGGGATTGTCATTAATTATCAAAACCACATATGGGGCTCCATATGTTCTTTCAACCGCCACTACACCGGAAGCTGAGATGACCGACGAATATACCTGTCTGGGCAAATGGTCGAACAGGTTGTGGGCAGCGGGCAGCGATGTGCCCCGAGCACCTCGCCTGTACGCCGCTGCTCACTGGCGGTACTGCAGCTTGACGCGGCTTGCCAGCAACGAGATGTGGGGGTAGCTTTGAAAGGACGAGATGTCGCCTAGAGGGGGTGAATAGGAATTTTTAAAAACAATTACAGAATTGGCTTGAAGGAATGCGGATTTTAAACTAACATTTATTTTCTTCAAGCACAAAACCTAAATATGCTAGGCTCAACTAAGTGCACCAACAACAACTAAGTACAAGCAAGATAGCACAAGATATAATTCACAAGTGATAAACAAGATATAAGTACTTCAAGCACGAAGTTTATCACAAGGAAATAAGCTCGGGTATAGAGATAACCGAGGCACGCAGAGACGAAGATGTATCCCAATGTTCACTTACATAAAGTAAGCTAATCACCATTGGAGAGATGCGGGAAACCACGAAGGCCCTCGAACACCATGAAGGCTCACCTTCTTCTCCGAGTCCCCCATGAAGCTAAGGACACCTTCTTATGGTTAGTTTTTCCTCCACTCCGGGGATGGCAAGCTCCACAACCACTTCACAACTCCCACGAAGGGGAAGCCCGGTCCTCTTTACAATCTTCCATGAAGAGGTCACTGAGGCACCAAACGCCAAGCCAACTTGGAGGTCACCCTCCAAGAGTAACAAGCTCACGGTCTCTCACTCAAACAAATCATAATGGAGAGGTCAACACTATGCAAGGATGCAAAGCAAGAACACAAGGGGAAGTGCTCAAATCCTTCTCTCTCAAATCCCACCAAGGCAACAAAAGCTATGGAGGAGTTAGAGAGGAAAAACAAGGGTGGAGGTCAACCAATGACTCCAAGATCTAGATCAAATGGGTTCCCCTAACTTAGAGGAGGAATTGATTGGTGGAGATTGTAGATCTAGATCTCCTCTTCCAAATCCCTCAAGAATATGCAAGAATCGTAGGAGGGAAGGGAGAGAAAGCAAGCTCAAGAGGTTCAACAATGGAGGTGAGAGAAATGCTCAATAGCACCCTTATAACACCAAAAAATTATTGAGTAAGAAGCCCCCTTTTATAGCAAATCGAAATATGGCAGTTGGGGCAAAATTTTGGGCAAATCTGGTGGAAATCTGGTGTCGCTGGGCTCTGCGCTGGCCCTCCCGATGCACAGCCAGGTGAGCAAAAGACCTGCACCGGAAAACCTCCCAGAGATGGTTTCTGGTGAAGAAAATTGGTGCGCGCCGACCCTGCGCTGGGGCGCTTGGTGTACAGCCCTATCACGTCGGGTTGAAACCGGCCTCCCGGTGTATAGCCCGGTCACGCCGGGTTGAAACCGGCCTCCCGGTGAAAATCCCGGTGCACATCGGATTTGCACCAACTAAAAAACTTAGAAGACGAAAATAGTGATAACTTTGCGTCCGGACTCCGATTTTAGCAAACTTGGGCTTTCTGAAAAGCTAAGAGAAAGATCCATCCAATGAACCACATAAAGCCCAAGAATTAGTAAGGGGTAAAATATCAAATAAGGAGAGGTGAGAACCTCCCTTAAGAAAGAACCGGTAAATCATCCAAACCCAAAAAATGCAATAAAAGATGCATATGAAATCCGTTTTCAATGAACTTGGACTTGTTGAAAAGCTAACAACAAGCTCAAGAACCTCACACAGAGAAACATCAATAAGCAAAAAAATAGAGAGAAGAAAAGTATGCAAAGGATTGAGCCCCCTAAGACGATGTGATCAAGTTACCCAACCGAAAGCCCCTCTTGATAGTGCGGCTATCTATCCTATAACCCGGTCTCCCAACAAACACCTTGAGACCAGTAAAAGGAAAACCTAGAAAGGACAAACCTTTTCCTTGTGCATCCTTCTTGATCTTGATGATGATGCTTCATGCTTCCATCAAGCCGGAATGCTTCACTTGATCATTATTGCTTCGTGAAGGCTTCCAATTTGCTCCCCCATACACCACTACGGGATAGCTTCACTAAGGCACATCTTCGCAATTCCATTATTACCAAATGGATGAAAAGCTTCAAGCATATGATCTTCTCAAGATGCTTATCGTGAACTTGCACTTCTCAACCTTGATGACAACCACCACTTGATATCATCTTCTCATGGGCTATATGAAATCTCACTAGTGATTCATATCCATGACACAATACCTAACCCACATATACAACACAAACACACATATGTAATGGGTTAGTTCACAAAGCATAATTGACAAACCTTACCATACCACAAGACCGATTAGTCCCATGTGGCACATTCCTTATGCTTCATGTGTTGACCAATCTAGAATCCAATCTTTTATCTTTGTCTTGGTCAACCTTGAATCTTCTCATGCTCTATCGCAATATATTGAGCCACGTAAAGAATTCTTCATTTAATTGCATGCTATATGTATTAGTTAATCATATCTTAGCCCACGAGAACATCATGACCTCGACATAGAGCCATATCTTGAATTCTTCTCTTGTAGCCAAACTCTCAAGATCTTGAAACTCCTTCGCTTAACACATAATCTAGAGCATGGATTACTTGAGTTCTACACAAAAACTACATCTTTATTTCTTCTTCTTGATCATATTGCATTCATCTCTTCTATTCAATGATCTTGATGCCAATACTTAAGATATATCTTTATCTTCATGGCATCCAAGCCTTGAATCCAACACATGGACTTCAAGCAATTCCTATGAACAATTCCTTCATAAAAAAGCTTAATGAAAACATTAGTCCATAGAGATTGTCATTAATTACCAAAAACACACTTAGGGGCAATATACCCTTACAATCTCCCCCATTTTGGTAATTTATGACAATCTTAATGTAACATCCCAAGTTTTCATCAAATTTTGGAATAATTTTTTTTGTTTTTCTTGTGTTGCTTGAAAAATCACAGGGAATTAAAACTTTTTGAGTTTAATTAAAAACTTTTGAGTTTATTTGAATGCTTTACCCTAAATAAATTTTTCTTAAACCTTCAAAACAAACTCTTTAGCTTCCAAGGTTTCTAATTTATAAAAGAGTTTCTTATAAATATTCAAAATCCAAATGTTTGTTAAAAAAACCCATTTCAAATTTTCTATCAATCCTTGAAGAACTCTTTGAGAAAATATAATTTCAAAATACTATTTTTTGCTTTTAATCAAACCTATGCAAGCTTTTTTAGCAAAGGAAAATATCTCCAAAATGTTTTATAAAGTTTACTTTACTAGGAATGTGTTTTAAAATAAAGTTCAAATATTATTTTATAGAGTTTGATCTTTAAAGTTAAAAAGGATTAATTTCACAACCTAATTCAATTTTGAAATATGCAAACCAAATCTTTTGGCCAAATTTATAAAGTTTTGATGAACATTTTCTTTATCATGAAAAATGTCCCATTACTGTTTTAAAATGTAGTGTTGAATTTTACAAAAATTTAGAAACTTGTTTGAAAAATGCATTTGGTATCCAGATGATAGAGTTATGAAACAAATCATAAAACAGAAAATGAAAAAGAACCAGAAAAAATAAGGCAGCCACTAGGCCGACCCGAGAACTGGACCAGCCCAGCCCACCCCGCTCCCCCCTCTCACTGACACCCCAAGACCCACAGGTCAGATTCGTCCCCTTCCTCCCAACCGCCCCTGCCCACGATCTAGCACACGACACCGCCCCCTCCCTCTTCCTCTCGAGCTAGTACCGCCCAAGTCGAGACTCTCCTCCAAACCCCATCCTCTCCTCTCTCTCTTTTGCCCCAAGTTCCGCAGCTGATAGTCTCTAGGCAACCTCGAATCAAGCTCGCCGGAGGCCGCAGCACGGCCGCCATTGATGCTTCGAGTAGAACTCGAGACCAGGGTTCTGAGCCCCTCTCTTCCCTTCTATTCTATACCCTGTTCTCCTCCTACCTCCCCGTTGATCTTTCCCCCTTGCGCAGGGCACCAGGACTCCCCCAATTCCTCGCCGGAGCTCACTGATGTCTGCCGCACTCCGTCCATCCATAGCCACTGCACGAGAGCACGCCCAGACCTTTTGATCACGCACGCGTGCTCACCGAGCCCCGCAGCACACCGTGCACCGCCTCCCTGACTTCCAGGACCGCTGGGGGAACCTCGCCGTCGACGACTGAGCCAGTGCCGCCGCCGTCCGTTGCTTCACCGGTGAGTCCTGCAGATCATCTCTCAGCCGTCCGATCCGCCTGAGATCTGACGCCTACTTTGACAATCCGCGTGAAACGGTACCTGCCTATTAGAAGCAGCCACGTGGACTACTCTGGTTAAAACCTGTTTAAATAGTTTTGAAATTATGCTAAAACTTGTAAAATGCATAGAAAATGATCTATAAGTCCAAAAATTACAAATTGCATATCCCTGGAATCCTGAGAAAGTGTAGAATCCAATTATGCAAAAATATTACATGGTTATTGAACAATATTTTGAACCATAATTCAAATGATCTAAATTGCTTATTTCCACCATTTAATTCATAACTTTTGATCCAGAAATCAAAAATTAATAAATTTGTAGTCTTTGGAATCCTCTGAACATGTAGAACATCATAGAATCAAGACACATCAAAGTTGATACGTGCACAAACTTGGTGCATTCAAATTCATCCAAATTACTAAAATGATTATAACTTGAGTTCCAGAAATGATTTTGGAATGAATCCAATTGCAGTAGCTTAGTTTTACAGTACCCAATCCAGTAGCACCATTGTCCAAAATATTTGAACCACTTTGCAAATATTCAAATTCAAATATGAGGATTTGAGTATTTTCACTATAGGATTAATTCTATATTTCT
This sequence comes from Dactylis glomerata, assembly GCA_007115705.1. Taxonomy (NCBI): domain Eukaryota; kingdom Viridiplantae; phylum Streptophyta; class Magnoliopsida; order Poales; family Poaceae; genus Dactylis; species Dactylis glomerata. The sequence goes on from QXEO01000341.1 coordinate 55,228, forward strand.
TTTCAATATGATTCCTTCTACAAAAGTGAATCATATGATCATACCTATCTATCCCTATCATGGATATTCTTTATCATAACCCAATATCATACCATCTTATTCTCGTGGACCTAGTTCATAATATTCAAGTTACACTTGAGTAATTCGAGTAAAATTATGATAAATTTCAATCGGGTTCTCCTCTGCTATTTGTGGTGATACACCCTACCCTATATCACATATTTCTTAAACCATTCAAATCCAATATCATCATGTACCACCATCTCACCCAAAACTAGCTTGAATTCTCCAAAGAAGGATTTAAGCATCTAAATGGCCAAATCTTGGGAATCAAACCCTAGTTCAAGTTAATCCCTACTTCCAAGAAAATCTTGTGACCATGCACCCACCATTAACCTCAATATCATCAATACCAATCCAATCTCATACTCACTCAATCTTATTGACTTATATTAAACCACTCAATTTACAAATGAGTTAATTGAGTAATCTATTATATTATTAAAACAACTAACAACCAATGGTTCAGATTTTACAAAGAATAGGAACGGTTCAGATTTAAATTGATCAGGGATCTGATTTTACAAAGAATAGGAACGGTTCAGATTTAAGTTGATCAGGGATCTCCACGTCGCACAAATCACGTTAGAGTCCTGGTCAGCAGCTCACGTTAGAGTCCTGGTCAATAGCTCAAGGTGATGCACAATAGTACGTATCGATTAGGAGTACCTCAAAAAGGAAACCAAATAAAATAATTTGATCAGAATTAGAACAAAGATGAAGAGACCAGCATGCACACGTTAATAGTTCGTGATAGAGATGGATCCGGCCAAAGTGACGTGTGCAAGCAACATTAATTAGAAGAAGGATGTGAAGAAATTAGCATCCACACGTGATAGAGCAACGCACTGGCGGACAGCGCCCTCGCCATATCCCCTCCTCCGCCTCCCGAAGCCGTCGCAGCTGCAACGCGCCGAACGCAAGAAAAAAACTCGACGATGCATTGTTGTACTAATTTAGACAACACCAGATCACTTTGGAGTTTCTTGCTAGCAGTTGCAATCTTGCTGATTCGATTCATCAATCGTGTATCTCCAGCGATTCGGCGGCGTGGGCATCATGTCAGTGAAACTGCACATCATCATGTATGAAAGATCCTTCAACCTGCCCAAGTTGCTACAAGCAAGCAACCACGCAAGTACATCGGATCTCCGTTCAAAAAAAAGTACATTGAATCTTTCCGAGTAGCATGTAAGCAGACCGGAATTATTCCCCTTGGTGGAGTACCTCTGTGTGGCGGCTCGCACAGCGACATCCAAGACCAGCCAAGGTTGGAAGAAACCGACGAATCCAGTGTCGGGTGATATGGTCGACCGTTTTGATATTTTGATCGAGACTAAGCCATTGCGTTCCTCACAACTTGAAGAACCTTTGGCAAGATGGAATCGGATTGTAGATATCCAGAGGGCCACCGTTCATGAAAAACTTCAGCACGCTCTTCTTAGCAAGGAAAACGAGCTTCATGTCATTCTCGCCGACTGTGATGGAGAGTACGTCTCCCCAGAAATTTCCTCCCGGCCGAAGCATGGAGCATCAGATTCGAGTTCTTAATTTCTAGAAATTGGTTCACCTGCGTGGCCATGGTGAATGCAATCGAGCTTTGCTTGCTCGCGGCCGTCCGCCTGGCAAACCGAGTTTGTTATGTTGGAGCCTGAGGACCCCATGCTCTCAACTACACACACAATCGATTGGGAGTCGAGAACTCGAGATACGCATAGATGAAGTGGATGTAGAGGCAGATGTGGCTGCTGTGTGAGCTGTCATCCTTCTGAACAGAGCGCCTCTGAAGAATAAGCCACGGAGCATTTCACTTCGAAAATGTGTGGCAGGTAATATTTTTTCATCATTATGTACACTTTATGTAGGAGCAACAATTTGGTAGCTAACTGAAGCTGAACCTGAAGTCTTAGATGTGATGGTAGAGTGAAGCCTAGGTGAAACAAAGTGATAAACTGGCCCCCGGAAACATGGACGTTTACATTTCTTTTGATCTTCAATGCAAGTCTGCAAGTGCTATGATCTATCAGTATGACAGTATCTACTGGAATTGGTTCACGGTCACATTATGCTTCCCTTTTTGTCGGAAAAATCAGAAAGAACATGCTTTTTTCCATGTTTTTTTGGACATATTTTCCATGTTTTTTCTATAAATGAATAAGAATCCTGATGCAAGCGAATATAGAAACGAATGTTTAATATTTATTTCTATAGTTTTGTACTTTGTTGTGTTCGTGAGGTGCAAAATTTGTGTGAGCATTCTTTCCCTCTATTCTATAGAAACAATAACTAAAGTTTACAGCTTACAGCCTCAGCTCAACCTGTATTTATATATCTCATTTGTTCTTCATGTTTGCAGTTGTCGGATCCTTTCAGATATTGTTTTCTGGAAGACATGACAATGAAGTTCCAATCAAATCTATTCGGGAGATGCCAGGTACAGTTCACGTCTTGCTTTCTTTGGTTGCTCAAAACAGTAGGTCAATTGTCTGTAGATCTTTAGTTAAACAATAATATTTCAACGAAAAAGCATTGTGCTGAACTTTCCTTAGCTTCATAGGAATTTGATGCATAACGAGTGTGAGTAAAATATTTCATAAAGTGTGTGTACTCAGGTGAAATGTAGTTTTAAATCAGATCGATGGCCTGAGACAGAGATGGCGCTGATGGAACTGCAGTTAAAATTTGCTTAGCTGCGATTTTCTAGACACTTTTGGAAAACCAAGAACAAACATGCTTTTAGTATGTAGCACCTCGGGATCCAAGTGACATTATCTTTCATATTTTTCATGGGAGTAATTTGCAAAAGGAAAATATTCGAGGGGAACTACGTCGAGGAACTGAGAAGCTCAAGAAAAGAGATCTTCAGCCGGTCGAATGGATGGGCGCGAGGATGTCTAAGGTAAGATAGTAATTGTCATGATAAATCAAAACAATGTAGCACATAATTTTTTGTTAATGAAGCTAAGGATGAATCCCCTTGGGTAAAAAAATCCAAGGGCGTTTGTCCATGTCTTTGCATGTATCAAAATTTTCAAATTATATTTTTATTTCTCTTTATCTTAAATTCTTCAAAAAAAAGTGGGATCTCACTATTAAATTACAGCTGGTACATAACCGATCTTTAGTAATGTTTCTAAGGATTAAAAAATATTCCATAGCAATGAGAGCCAATTGAAATGAGTAAGCAGTAGGGAATCTCCTCTTCTGCGTAATAGAACTTACAAGAATCAGTTACTCACATATTGCATTTATAACATGTGCAAAAGTATTATTACCTACATTGAAATGAGTAAGCAGTAGGGAAGCTCTATATCGAGTATCGTAGATTAACTTAATTTATATTCACTAATTATCTCTCTTAGGTATCAACAAGAACGTATATGCATATTCAAGTACTCGCATTGCTAGCCGAGCAATTTGAGCGGCAAATTGTGATCCAGGACTACTCCGCTGCGGGCAAAGGGCGTCAAGCAGTAACGAAAACAAGTCAGAAACGTTCACTGAGATGCGAAGCTGCCAATGGCGTTGCTGCATTTATGCCTTAAAAGACAAGCTGAGTTGGCCAGGAATAGCTGCCCCTACGAACAGCTCCTCGAGAGAGTGTGAAATTTTTGGCCTGCCGGCTAGGTTGGTGATATTTTACGTACAGGCCATATCCATGACCGACTGATAGGCATAGCCCTTGATCGTAGCATGGAGAATCATGGATGAGTGGGAACCGGCTCCTCTGACGGTGAGAAGGAAAGTCAGGGAGAAGTAGGAAGCAAAGTCAGGGTATATTGGTATTAAGTTTCTAATTATGTACTAAGCTCAGTTACTGTAGATGATTACTGTAGCATAAATTGTCTAACTAATTTTTTTGCACCCTAATTTTGATTGCAGGTAATAACAGTCAATTCATATCCTAAATTTGCATTATATAAATTAATTTGAATTAAATTAGAGACAAAATAGTATGAATTTGAAGAAGGAAAGTTAGGGTACTGTAGCTTACCTAACTTTCCTTCTCAACGTTAGAGGATCCAGTCCCGGATGAGTGGTACCACATGTTTGCTGGATCTATTTTATGGATTGACATGCATGATTCACGTTTGATGGCCTGTATAACCCACGTCTACAGATAAAGCAACTACAGGAAAAAATATATCAGTGAGGTATCGATCTCAATCTGCCAATTAAACTACGGCAGAAAAATTGTTCAAGAGCTCCACTCATATCTCAACAGCAATTCCGTCTCTTTGAACATCTCAGATCGATCTTGGTACATGTGGAGTGGGTACAAAAGACTAGCATTTTACAATGCTTTTTGTTAAATAAATATGTGTTACATAATGGAGTGGGTACAATATTTTTTATAAGTATACATACTTATTTAGAAGCTTCAAAAATCTTCTGTTTTGACCTTCGTCACATCACAAATTTTATATGATTAATTAATTCAAATAGGAGTGATATAGCTTTTCATCAATTTTTGTCATAAAAAATTACAGTTTAGACAATTCAAATTTATGATACCCGAGTGAGTGCACAATCCTATGCCTCATACTAAAACTTGGAGGACTAAACAATGAAATTACGGTGGTTTTGTATTTAGAAGTTTTATTATCACAAAATGGAATCATGTGAGCAGTACATACGCTGTATGATTTGAGTATAGAAAAATAATTTGAATATATTTTCACCTCTTATTTCTCTTCAGTTGTGTAAGAAAAGGGTATCAATAAGAAAACAATACATAAAATATAATGATTTAAATAGCCTCATTGCTAGCCGCGCAATTGCGCGGGCCCACCAGCTAGTTCAATATATCACAAATACATACCCAAGCCTATGTGTAACTTGTACAATTTTGAGTAAGTGTTGTCACACTTCATTCAGTATTATTCTAGTTGCACTATTCTATACTTATGTGAATCTATTCAAATGAGCCATTTCCAAATTCTATCCATGCTTATGTAAAGCATAAGGATTCTTTACATTGTATCTTGGAGGATCATTGTGGGGACCCCGGCTTACCACCGGGATTCCCGTTATGCATACAATTCACGATCCCAGGAAGACCGTCATGAATCCACATAACAGAGTTGGCATTACAGAGTACATCATCCATTACATGACGAGTTCAAATAGTCTCACATGGCCACTTGGCCAAATTTAAATGCCACGCAGGGCAAGTTCACTAAGCATTGCAGCGGATACAAGGGTAGCGTTGGTAGCCCGTGTCATGCCTCTACCCTATAGGCGACTGACCGGGAGACAGATCCTAGTTCGCACCGGCGTCGTCGAACTCCTCACCATCATCATCATAATCTTCACCGTAATCTGACCAAGTTAATAGCCAGGGACAAAGCCTGAGTACATTTTGGAATTGTACTCGCAAACCACCTAAGAGGAGCAAGTTGCATGCTATTTGGCTGTAACAAGGTGGATGGCTCTAGTCTAGTTTGCTCTATACTAATCATAGTTTCTCGTATCGATATAGCATGTCATACGACATCTCTATATCATAGTTTCTCTTGTCGATATACCATGTCATACGACATCTCTATATCCTTATTAAAGAAGAATTTTATAAAACCATTTTTTAGTAAAAGCTCTAGGAAAGGGGGAACTCATTCGTAAGAGAAAAGCCGGTGGTAAATCAAACATGACCACCTCCCTTCATAAATCTCGGTCAATCACACATGACCATCCCATTTCTTCGGCAGTACCCTGCAAGTACTCCGAACCATAGCCGTGCCACGGCAGTACCCTCTGAGTACTCCGCCCGACACCTTTCTCTATTTATTTCCGAAAACATTTTTAGTAAAACAAAACTTGACATTGGGCTAAGTAATGGTCGTCCCAACCGTCCATGACCGAGGACTCGGCTATTCGAATAGATTTACACTCTGCAGAGGTTGTACACTTTACCCACAAGATTCGATAAATCCGCCGGGATACCACCATGGACCGTCATACGCAAGTATGCGGGGTTCGGATAATCAAACAGAGCCTTCCATCCATCCACCTTAGTACGGGTGCCTACCCTGTGGAGTCTACCTCCCCGGCACGCCCCGGCAGTACCTCCTTTAGAGCGTAACTCCGGTGCCACGGCGGGAGAACCCAAGTGTCTTCCGACGGCTCGGGATATGCCATTGTAATGTGTTGACCCTCAATAGGCATCATCCCGGATTCAGGCGTGTCGCATACCATTTTCCAGGCACCACGAACCCTTATATAGTTGTGAGGCTCCCCGCACTAAAATAGACAAACTTCAGACTAAGCCCCGTCCCATACCGGGGTAATGTGGTTGCACGGGTTAATTGTTCTGAGCGAACACTTAGTGATCACCAATGTCATTTGAAAACCACCAACTCCTTTATCCTCCAAGATCATCTCCATTTGTCCAAAAACCATTTTTGAAAACATTTCAGTCGAGTAGATACTACCCCAAGGTTTTTGAAAACATTTTTCCCAGAATTATTTTTGAGTGTTCCCATCCTAGAGTTTTTGGCTCCACTAGAGGTTTTCCAAGGGCTTTGCTGCTAACCAACAAGCCACTACTGCAGGGATAATGAATAGGTGTTCACAGGGGTCATCTCGAAGGATGATAACAATTTGGCTTGTGGAGCTTGAGCCAACAATTAATTGCTACAAGGACTATATCAATATAAAAACATGCAATTTAATAAACCTTTATGAAACAATGCAAAGTAAGTGATTAGGATTCAGATATGCATCAATTTTAGATGGCTTGCCTTGGTTGGCTAGTCCCTGGTCTTCTTCCTCCTGGTACTCAAAGACTTCTCCCTCCTTGGTACACTCCTCGTTCGATTTTATCGCCGGAAAATAATAACACACAAATAAATATACATGCATGCACAAGCCACAAGCATTACATCACTCAATACTACACAATCAATGAGTATCAGAAACAAACATGTTTAGAAATCCAAGCAAGATTTACAGGTTTTTAATTAGCAAGTTAATCCTATTAGAAACTAGGGTTTCATAAATAAAGCAACACAACACCATTCCACTTCAATCAAGCATGCAGGTGTTCAAATGGACCAAGAAACACACTCAGCACACTTGCAGGTAGACAACAATCTTAAGAACCCAACAAAGTTGGATTTACCCCAAAACAATTTGTGGTTGGTTTCCTATGAATTAAACAATAGAAATTATAACTAGATTACCAAAATAAATCTCAGATATTCTCTGAGTATCAGAAAAATATGAGCTAAAGTGTTCTGGAAAGCTCTTCCTTAACATAATCCAAAGAAATTGGATTCATTCTAAAATTCCTATTCTACTACAACTGAGAATTTATCTAAGACTTAATACAAAATCAGCCATATTAATTACTACTGCAAGTATACAAGTCCTAAAATAGCAAAATCAGTGGGATCTGCAAGGTAACACATCAAGGTAGATTTGAATTTTTAATTGAAAAGTGACTTACTTTGCTACTCAAAATGCCATTTCATCTATACTAGTCTAGCAGATATGAGACTAGTGCAATTTGAAAGGTAATAAGCTAAGTTACTCACAGAATTTTGAATCACACAAAAGGACCTGTATTTATTTTTCTATGAATTTTCAAAGTTTACAGATCTGGGAAAAATGTAAACAAGATTTCCTTAAAAAAATGCACCGCGGGCCAGATCTAAACGGATCTAGGCGGATAGGCACCGGCCGGCCCAAACCAACCCGTGGGGTGCGGGAGGCGGCCGATTCAAATGGTTGGATGGGGCCCACTGGTCAGCGGCCGCAGAGACCAAAGGGGTATGGGGCGACCCGGGCCGTCAGATCAAGTCCGGATCAATGGTCTGTGGTCGTCTTCTTCCCCCGGCCATGGGAAACAGAGGGGAAACCCTAGGGCGGATCTGGGAGGCGGGGTTGCTCACCTAGGGGCCTTCTCCGGCCATGGGGAGGTGACGAGTGGATGCGATGCTTCAAGACAAGCTCGGAGAGGGGCTGCAGAGGTAGGTCTTCTTCCGAGATGCGGATCTGCGTGTCAGTGACGAGTCTGACCTCCTTGGGCCCAGATGAGCTCGACTCTGGCGTCCCTGGGTCAAGAAAAGGGGGCGGGTTAGGTTGGTATTGAGGAGAGGGGTGCATGCATGCAGAAAGGGAGGGAAATGAGTGATTAGAACGACGGCAGCGTCTTCTTCTTCCTCGCAGACCTAGAGGAAGCTTTCTTCCTCTCCTCACTAATGCAGAGCAAGGGGCTAGGCTCTGTGTTCTGGGAAGTCAAGGTGGAGGTGCAGGAGTGAAATGAACCAGTAAAAGAGAGATGGGGAGGGTTGTGCTCTTTTATACTTGGAGTTAGGGTTTTCGGTGGACTAGGTTTACATGGGAATGAGGGAGACAAAGAGAGGCTGTGGTTGGTCGAGTAGGGTAGTGGAGAGGATAAGAGGGAGCAGGGGAGATGCCTTCTCAGCCAGGAAAGCTGCTGCATGCTTGCAATAAATTAATAACCAAGTTTTGGCATAGATCTCCTTCTCTCCTCCTTCCAACCACTAAGAGACAAAAAGAGAGGGGTGATGCTACAGTAATTTTCGACCAGAGATGAGAGAGGGTGATGGAAAGGTAAAGGTGGTGGTTTGGTGGTGATTCAAACTAAATTGGGTGAGTTAGGGATTGAGATGGTGATGAATGCATGCATGATGTGATTCTTGATTTTTGGGATAGTCCCATATTGCACCGTACAAAGGCATGCACAATGGAATAGATGAGTGTGATTTGATGAGACTAACAATATTGCCAAGTTGGAAGAGTTTATTTGTTGTTAGGCAAGATCACCAAAAATTGAGATGTGAGGATTTGCCCTATTCTACTTGAGACAAGATTTTGAAAATTTTGTAGATGAACAACTAGGTTTTTGGGTTAATATGATTCTAAATTCATATGAGAGCATGGTGGAGTTTCATCAAATTTTATTTTATGAGAAAGTATGCAAGAATGGCATAATTGACATTCCCATGCATTTTGGTTAATGGGAAAGATGAGATAAGGAAAATGATTATTTTTGATGGAAAGGGAATGATTGTATGCATGAATAACCTTTCCAAATGCTAGTAGAGAGGAAATGAATTTATGGAGAATTTTTTTGATGAGTGCTAACAAGTTACCAAGAGGATCAAGGAAAACTAGAAAAGGTGAAATCAGTTTTGACTAGGGTTCAAAACCTAGTCACATAAATAGGTGGCATGCTTCAAAATGCACTAACAAGTGCATAGATAGTTAGAGCACACCAAAGGAAGAGGAATGGGTCATGGGATGGTCTCTAAACAATTAATTTCGAAATTTTAAGAGTGTGAGCAAAACTGCATCTGATAACAGTCAAATGGTCGGTGATTAGATTAGCCTCAGAAACAAGACTGAAACAATTTGAAGATGGCCTCAAATGACCAGGTGGTAATGGAAAGAATGGGAGAACACATGCCAAAATGAGTTCTAGGAAGGTACAAAGTCATGGATAGAATAGATGAGCTTAATACAAGTGTTGGAAAATTGAATCTGTTAACAGACACGAAGATAGTCTGCACACTAGGTGCTTGATAAAATGTCTGCAAGAAAATATTTTGCGAAAATGGAGAAGAACCTCTTAGGGTTGGATGGGGATGGTTCCTATGACCTCAAGGGTGCTCTAAATGGGGGAATTCGGTTAGTGCCAAAGTCCTCAAGAAAGGCTCCTAACGTCTTATGGTAAGACATTAGAGTTAGGGTTTTAGGATTGAGAGGAAGACATCGAAATAGGTTTTATTTGAAAGATAGAATGAAAATAACTTACATGGGACAAAATATTAGCTGATGGGTTTTGAATAGGTTAGGCCACAGGCCTACCTGAGGTTCACATCTACACACAAGCCACTCATCAATGTCAAACAAATCCACACAAAGTCAACTCACCACACAAGGTCAATCATTTGCAGCTAATCTAGCATCACCAAAAACACTGATTGAACAAGTGCTCAATGATGATCATGCCATGGTCAAGTTTGAAAAGAGTTCCAAATAAAGTCAAGCTTTTGTAGACTTTTCAGAAACTAGTGGAGACATAAACATCTCCTTTAGAAAGTTTTCTTAAAGGTGTTTGAAATCTTTTTATAATATCCACAAAATATAAGTTTGTAAAATAGTGGGACCACTCTACTTTGTAGGTCCCGATAATTTTGTAAATAATTAGTTTTAATAAAAGCTTTGTCTCAAAGATAAATCTTGGCTCTTGTTTTGGAAAAATAATTTGGCAAAAGGAGAGGTTGCCAAGATAATGGTTCTGGAAAAATAGCTAGAGACATAAATAAAGGCATGATCACATGGGCACAAGGATTGTGTTGGTTCAAAATATTGTTCAACAAGCAACTCAAACAGACATTATTAACATAACAATCAAGACAAACAAGCGAGAAATAGTACTTCCAGAGATTTGCACAAAAAGTTTTTGTTGGCCCTCATTTTTGGCTCACCAATCACTACTTAAACAGGGTTACAGAAAGTGGGGTGTTACAATCATTTCTTTCTAATCATTTGACCTTGCCATACAAGCTCTCAAATCTATATCTTGTAAGCCAAGCTTCATGCCATATCACTCTCATCACAGAATCATAAGAAATTTAAAATGTTGAACCAACCCTTTTCAATTGCTTGTCTTGCTTGATTTTGTTGCTATTGGTATGGTGTGTTTATGTTGTGTTATTTCTGTATTATAGTTTGGTACGGAGTGCAACACATTTTGTTGAGAGAAGTGAAAGAGCTTAAACTCCAAAAAGGCAAGTGACACACATTCTTCTACCCATTTTTACTATTGCATTAGTGTTTTCCAGTAGTATGCATGATAGGTTGAATTCAAAGAAGTTTATGAAATGCTTAGATCCTAGTAGTGTGTAGCCATCCTTTAAACCTCACTTGCTAGGATTGCGAACTTACTATGGAGAATTATGCCATGCTGTGTTGATGAATTGTTCCAAATTTTTAACTACAACCACTACTAGAAAAAAGCTTACCCGTAGCGCACCTAATATGGCTACCCGTAGCGCATATACCGTGCGCTGCGGGTAGCACGCTACTAGTAAAAAAATACCCGTAGCACATGTGTGGTGCGCTACGGGTAATATGCATACCCGTACCGCATGTGTGTCTGGTGCGCTACGGGTATGCATATTACCCGTAGCGCACCTGACACACATGCGCTACGGGTAATATGCATACCCGTAGCGCACTAGATACACATGCGCTACGGGTATGCATATTACCCGTAGCGCACCAGACACACATGCGCTACGGGTAATATGCATACCCGTAGCGCACCAGACACACATGCGCTACAGGTATGCATATTACCCGTAGCGCACCATACACATGCGCTACGGGTATTTTTTTTTTGATTTTCGAAAATACTCTATTTCTGCTGCCAAATTACAGTTTTTATACATAATATAGTACAGTATAGAGAATATAACAGGTATACAGAATAATGCAATATAAATAGCATAAAACATGCATAGCATATGAATCACATTGTTTCGAAATGAAACAAACATATTCATAGTCTAAGACACCTATACCGACCAAGTATACAAGTTCATCATCACATCTTACATGAATGAGATAGTCTCCTACACTACGATGAAGTACACTACAACCGCAATCACCGCGGTGAGCAAGACGGCGGTGGTGACGCTGAAGATCGTCCTCCTCTCCTCTCGCAGGAGGTTCCTCCACCTAGCTTCCGCCTCCGCCATGGTGTTGTACCCTTTGTAGCTATTCCCCTTGAACATGTTGACTTGCTTCAAGCAATCTTCCTAGTGGACGTAAACTCCAGGAACCCTACCCCTGTACACCACGTACGGCATCTCTACCTTTAAGACACAAATAAGGTTAGAGAACGGAAAGCAATAGTTCATCATATAATTAAATGATACAATTAACATCACATGACATAATTAACATCAGTACGATCGATGAAGTACATCACAAATAAGTTCATTACATGACATCACAAATAGCAACGAGCCAACGATCACAACTAAGTTCAACGATTATCTACCAAACTTGCCATGCTAGGCAAGTTAGGATGTACTTAATAAGTTTACAACTAGTGAATCAAACTTTCGGCTTGCCAACATCAGGAACAAAGCGGAAGCCGCCTCCCACGATCAAGAACGGCCTGTTGTCACCCTGAAGAAGCAGTCTCTTATCTATTTCAGCATTTGACGGCTTCATAGCGGCAGTGTAGAACAAACCCCCTTTTCTGATGACATCCTGAAAGATGATCGTCGCAAACTGCTCCTGGATGTGATAGAACTCTGCTCTTAGTTGATTATCTTGGATCATCGCCAAGTGTTCGGCCCAGGATTTAAGTGAATTTGGCAGTGTCAAGTTATGGTGGTCGCGTACGTACGCCCGCATCTGATATAAGGCGTAGTAGGCCTCCTTCTGGCTGCCCTCAGGCTGCTTGACACAGGGGAACACCGTTATGTGGCCGAACATGTACATGCCTTGCTTGAGCGGCCGTTTAGTCTTCAATAAGCCTCCCAGACGGGCGTACTTGGTAAGAGCTTCATCCAAAACTGACTTGATAGTCGTGTAGTTTTTCTTTCTTGCACTGCCCGAGTCCAAATACACGCATTGCGCACTTCTCACCGAGATGTTGATGAGCGTACAGTATTCGTCGCTGCGCAAAACAATTCAAACAGAATGTTGGCAAAGAACGAGATGGAAATCTAAGAAAACATTACGGCGGCGAGCCAATGATCACTTACTCGGGAAAGTAGGCCATGAGCAAGTCCTTCCCAATATTTTTCCGGAATACGACGCTGGGATACTCAGACGCGACTTTCTGGCCCTCCCATTTTGACAACTGGCTCTCACGCATGTAGTAGGGATCCACTATCGTGATGCCTGGGGTCTTGTCTCTAATGACCTGCATCGCCATACTTAGGGAAAATAGGCGGACGAGGGTTTGGTACAGCCGATTCTGGTGAAATATGTCGAAGATATCGGCAAACCAAAGCAGCATAGTATCTGCGGGTGCATCCTCGACGAAGCCCCTGCCCGTTGGCACCTTGGCCATGTAAAGCGGGTATGATGAATCATTATCTCCAAGTTGGCGCGTCTCTAGGTAGAGAATAGCGTCATGCAGACTCCGCATATCCGCACTGCAAGCATGGAGCATTTGCGCATTCAGCATTGGCTGGCCCATAGTATGCACAATGTGGTTAAGACCTTTGGGTCTTGGTGGCCCGTCCTGAGCCCGGATCGGTGCTGGCTGGCTCATAGTATCCTTCTTGCTCTTCCTTTTCCTTTCCTTCTTCTTCATGGGAACTACAATCTGCTCACTGGCACACTTATGGAGCGTGTTGGGGGTGAAAATGTTTCCAGGCCGTGGAGGCTCTGTGCAGACAACATCTGGAGGCGTCTCCTGAGAATGGAACAACAAACGTTTGTTGATAGTAGGTCGTTTCTCCGAGGGACCTGGCGCCGGTTCTTCATTGTCATCACAATATGCAGTATTGAGGAAGGCATCAACGTTGACTTCATCATCATCGTCATCGTTCGGATTCTGTGCCATCTGCATATCATGATTAGGATCGGCCGCCACATAGCTGCTTGGCCCGGGCATGAATGGCGGTGTTATCCGTGGAGTTGTGCTCCGCACCCCCAGACGAATCTGATTCTCTGGCCATAGCATTGAATAGCCAAAGCACTGTCTGAGGACTTTTGGCTCTTCATCCTCTTCGTCTCCCATGGGCTGAAAGGGAGGCATCACTTCATCATAGTTCCGCAGCATCCGAGCCAATGAGACCCTCAACACGTTGGGTGGCATCGGCCTACCGTGGAACAACCTGTTTCCTGGTTGCATGATACTACCCGTGGCAACATCCTTCAACACGTCGTCGATGTAATGTAGGAGAGTGCAAGGAACGTCGGTGCCCGCAGCCTACAAAAAACAAGAAGTGTACGTAGGTTGAGCCACCGCTGCTTAGTTATCCAAGTGTATATTACGTGAAACGATGCAAAAAGTGTGTTACCTTGACGGCGTCGAGCTCCGCTGCCGTCGAAGGAACGCCGACGTACATCGGCGTGCAGGAGACGGAGGGGGTGCTTCGTTGCCCGGTACCTCCTGATGCATTAAGCCCCTGCGCCACGGTGTTGGCGACCGGCACCGCGGTGTCGGCGACGTGGGGCGCCGCGGCAGTGTTAGCGGCCGGTGTCACCAATATATTCGGCGCCGCGGCCGGTGTCACTAAAATAGGTGAAAGAATGATGGAAATAGGTTGGGGAGGAGGAGGGGGACGACCAGAATGAGAGGGGGAAGAGAGGGGGCAATGATTGGTGTTAGGTGGCTCAATGCCTTAAAAATGTGAATCCCAGGTTACCCGTAGCGCATGTGATATATATGCGCTGCGGGTAGTTCAACTACCCGTAGCGCACCTATACACATGCGCTACGGGTAACATGGGACTGCCTATGCCCACACTTACCCGTAGCGCATGTGATATACATGCGCTGCGGGTAGTTCAACTACCCGTAACGCACCTATACACATGTGCTACGGGTAAGTGTGGGCATAGGCAGTCCTATGTTACCCGTAGCGCATGTGTATCATATGCGCTATGGGTAAGTGTGGGCAGAGCTCCCCATCCGGGCCTACATATACCCATAGCGCATTTTATATATGGTGCGCTGCGGGTATATGACATACCCGCAGCGCATGTACACACATGCGCTATGGGTAAATACCCGCAGCGCACCATATATACGGTGCGCTACGGGTAGCTGTACTACCTATAGACGTTTTCCTAGTAGTGAACCCCAATGAAACACCTGGGTGGAATTGGTATTACTTGGTTTATGTTGAGTGGCTACCTAGGGCCACACACTTGGTTATCAACCCAGGATTTGTGTGGCGGTTTTCACCTAGGGGTACACTTGTGGATGGCCACCCAGGAACAAAGAGATTAATATGTCTTCCGTGCCTTCGAGTGCTTCCAATGCAGCCTTATGACAATATGGGCTCTGTCTTGATTGAGTACGATGTGAGGGTTCAACCATGAGTACTAACAGAGGGTGGTATTCAGGCACGGTCAGACTCGGATGGTTGAATGCTCCTTCTGAAAGGTCTTGTCTCATTCTTCTCTCTGGGTAGAATGGGTCTTAAGGTAAAAGTGCACAACCCCTGCAGGGTGTAAAACTAATCAATTAGCCATGTCCCCGGTTATGGACGATTTGAGTCTCTAGACATGGAATGTATGGAAGAATATCATCACCATTTCTGAATGATTAAAATTTGTTTAGAAACACTCAGGACAGGGACTACTCAGGGCTGCACACCTGGCTGTCAACCCAAGACTTGTGTGGTGGTTTTCACCTGAGGGCTATCCTGGTTTTGTTGAGTAACTACCCAGGGCCACATACCCTGCAAGTATGTGGTGGTTTTCACCTGGGGGTTATCTTGGCCCTTAAAGTCTTTAAATGATTAAAAATATTTTGAATTGGAAAATATAGGATAAAATTTGCTTTATGCAAATTAGCCCAAAACTCCACCAGCCAAATACCATGTAGTATAGTCTTTTCACAACAGCCACCAAATATGTGTCATTTGCCAGTACATCATTGTACTGACCCCCATTCATTGGGGCTGCATATTTAAATGTGCAGGTTATTCGGATGAGGTGCCATTAGTAGGATCTCGAGTCTACATTCCAACATGTCTGCCTGTGGCACGTGATGAAGATGGAGGCTCACTGCCACTTTGTTATTCCGCTGTGAATTTGTAAGATTTGAGACTAATGTAACTGGATTTACATTGTAATATTGGATACTATTGCAATGATTACTATGTTTTGTACTGTGGTGCTATCAGTGATCCAGGGAATAGCACTTAACACAGGAGTTCTGCCTTTTCCGAAAGGTAGGATGCTACAAAATGGTATCAAAGCATAGTGTTGCCTGTAGGATCGAGACCCTAGGTTTGGAATTAGAAACAGGAAGACCCTAAGATAAAAAAACTATCTCATCTTGCTTCTGTTTATATTTTTTAAAATGTTAGTATCTTGAAACTCCTTGTATTCTCCCCTACTTCATATTCAAATATTTTCCTTTTACTTTAGATGATCCAACTCTGGAAACTATCAAGAAAGGAAAGAAGATCAATGAGCTAGAAGTGTGAGGCTAATACTTCATATATTCTCCTTGACCCAACATGAAGAACTACATTGAAGGCCGACGAAAAATTTGGAGAAATACAGATATGAAGACTACACAACACCCAACAATACGTTGAGGAAGTGGAAATCAGAACATGGAACAATGAAGACAGTAATAGACTAGACCACTAATATTCTAGTTTATAGAACCAACGACATTGTGATAATCTAATGATCATACCAAATCGGGGTATGACCATACTAGATTATTAGTGTTTGACCTAGTTTGCTTGATGTGATGAATGTTTGTTAGATGTTGTTTGAAAGATGAATTGCCTTGATCTGCTGTGTTTGGGTAGGATTTTTCCTTTAGATCCCTCCTATCTATTCTCATCTATGCCAAGACCTAAACCTGTATTAAACCCAAAAAGATGCATTCTCAACGCCAGAACAATCACAACAACCCTAAGTTGGAGATAGCAATGCAACGGATGGTTGAAGTACATACCGAAATGATGCGACTAATGACCTAGGATATGGTCAACCGCGATAGCAAAGAGCTACCTCTAGGAATGCAGCAATTACTGGATGATCATTCTCGAATAGTACAAATGATGTCCCTGATTATGGCTAGTACCAATAACAGCCTGCCACAAAATGACCATGGTGGCAAGGAACCAAGAGGTGATACTGAGATGACACTGCGAGCCTGCAAGATCTGTGGAGAAATAGGACACACGTCTAAGGAATGTCACGAACAGTGCCAAAACTGTGATATGAGCCACCCAGTTGGAGAATGTCCCATGACCCAAGTTACCTGTTTCCTATGCAATTGAAGAAATCATGTTCTTGTTGAATGTAACCTTTACCCCATGGTGCCACAAATGAAACAACAAGCTAAGGATGGACTGTGCCAATTGCTTGGGAAGACCCAAGAAGATAGAAGATCCAAGATGTGGACATGAAAGTCATGGAGACAGCACACGACATCGCCACCAAGTGTTGCTTCTCATGTGAAGAAGAAGGACACTTATCTAGAAATTGCTCAAGGAAAAAAGAAAGGTTTCCCACAACTATAATGGAATATGAAGAGCCAGAACTAAGAGATCTCCTAGCCTTAGACAGACCCAAAAAGAAGAAGGACAATAGCATGGTGTTGTGCTTCAATTGCAAGGAGATAGGGCATTATGCGGACAAATGTCCAGAAAGGGACAACAAAGCGAACAGACAAGGTAGCGTGAAGAAGAATCTCAACCATATCACTTGTTACACATGCAAGCAACAGGGACACTATTCAGATCAATGCAAAGAGAAAAGTACTTCAAGACCTCAGTGAGCTGGGATAACTGAGGGATGCCGCAAATACAAGGAGAAGACACAACAGAGTGTAACCAATTTGGAAGGATTTGTATATAGCTACTACTTGTAATATATGTTGAAAGGACATGTAAGAGCAATGCATGACTTTATTGTATGGATTTTATTTTTCCTATGAAATGGCAAACCGAAGGATATGTAACTCAAGAGTTAACGCCATATGACAGAGTTTATGCAAACCCCTAGCTAAGGAATGATAGATTTTTTTTCAAAAAAAATGGAAATTGGAACATTTCTACTATATTAATTGTCTACAGGTGATGGTCGGTAGGTTGGTACGTCCTAATCCCTCCCTGCACTAAAAATCGCTCCATTAAAAAATCGCCTGCATACCCGTTCCGCGTCGTCCCCTAAAAAAACAAATTGGAAAAGGGAAAGAAACCGCAAATGCCACGATTCACTCTGCCCACTCCTCCACGCCGCCTCATCGCTATCCACGGTCTCCCTTCTCCTCCCCATCTCCCCGCCGGACGGGGATTTAGCGTACAGCCAGACGGACGCTCCTGGGGACTGAGGAGAGAAGGGGGCCGCTGGGGAGGAAGAGGGCCGTCGCCGGTAGGGAGAAAGGGGGTGCCGCGGATGAGTGGAGGCCAGGGATCCATGACCCTACAGAGGAGGGGAGGAAGGTCGTGGCTGCGAGCAGCGCCCCTATAGAGGAGGGGAGGAAGGCCGTGGCTGCGAGCAGCGCCACCATGGAGGAGTAGGCAGAGGACCACCGGCGCCCGACGGGATGACCTCCGCGCCACCACGGAGGAGGAACAACGCTGCTGTAGCTGTCCCAGTGATCTCCAACACGGGAATCCTGAACCACCACTCGTTCGATTTTGCAATGAAGCCAGCCACGAGGTAAAAATCATCCTCGGCTAATATGTGGATTTATGTTTTGTGCAACTGGTAGTGATGTATATGTGACTGATGTGCAATACTTCGATTTTGCGTGCTATATTAAGGCTCCGTTTGGCTTCAAAGTAATTTTGAAGTATTCTGTGAATACTTTGGTATCTAGAAATAATGAAGTATCAAATACTTTAAGGCGTTTGGATCTAGCAAATACTTCAGTTTAAAAAAATGAAGTATCCTCCAAAACTTCATTTTTTTGCCTTATTGGAGACTTTAGTCGTGACCTCTTTTTTCCTAAAATTAAGTATTCTCTAAAACTGAAGTATTCGATGCCCAGGCATGTAAATACTATGGTTTTAGAATACTTCAATTTTACATAAACGTTGGTGCCAAACTAGGCCAAGTGTCTTTTCCTTTAAATGTAATCTCCGTTCAGTTTGAATGCATGAAGTATTGCTTCAGATATGCCTTTGCTTCGTGTTACTTCACATTTGGTTTGGGTTCAGATTTGGTTCAAAATTTCCTAATTTTAGTTTACATCAGTATTTGATCACATTATTAAGACTGAAAACTGCAGTCTAAGACAGTGAAAGCTTCAGTCTGCAGTTTCAGTTTTGTTCAGATTCGGTGCAAAGAGCAGGTACTACATCAGATTTTACCTTTTGCTTTGTGTAGACCGTTGGATCGACAGTGGACCATCCTTCTGCCTCCTTTGAGATGACGTCGCGCTAGCTAGGCATCCCAGCTTTCTACCGCCATGGACTCCTTCCGAACGACATCGCGCCGGGCGAGTCGAATCTCTGCGTCGGTTGCAGCCCGGAGCTGTGGTGGCGCTACTCCTGCCGCTTCCTTCCAAACGATGTCGTGCCGGCCGAGGCCAGGCTCTGTGTAGCCTCTCGCTGAATGTCAAGGTGAATGGGAATAAGTCCTCATCAGGGCTTCATGGCGGACAGTGCCACGACAGTGAAACCGAAGTCATGATGCAGGGCCGACGGTGAAGGCGCTTATTAGCTGTATTCTGCAGGGTGAGTACTCTCGAATTACACTGATGTCCCAAACAAGTATGTGCAGAAGACGTTTTAATTTAAGCTACAGTTTGTTGGACAGTCGTTTCTGTTCTGTCTCATGTGACTTTCTTTGGTTCTGATTGCTTTTGGATTTCAGGTGCTCCTTAACTTCCTTTATGTTCTGATTGCTTTTGGATTTCAGGTGCTCCTTAAACTTCCTTTATGTTCTGATTGCTTTTGTATTTCAGGCACTGAAGTATACCTCAAAGATGCTTTTAACATCTATTGACGAAAATCATAAGGGAAGTATGATTTTCTTTATCTGCCAATTGCCTTCAAGGTGATCTAAATTTATTTCCTAGCAACAATTGCTTCATATTTGATGAAGCAATCATGCTTATCTGTATGAATAAAGGGGATTTCTGTACTACTTTTCACTTTTTAGAACAATTGCAATGTGTTTCGCTTACAGACTATCAATGGTAAAAAGTGGAAAGCATTTAACAGCGAGAAAGTAGCATCATCACTTGCTTATGTCAGAAACAAAGGGAAAACAGTTTTGATTGGTCATTTCCAAACAATGCATCTAGAACTTATGTTTAATTAGCTATTCACTGCATCCGAGTAGATCTTTACTTTTCATGGAGGTGTCACTTCAGTTTTGTTGTCAGATGGTGGTAATTTATGACTTGCCTTCTCATTTGTACCTGCTCCAGTGTTTAACCACATATTGATGTGTGATCAACAGGAAAGTTAGAAATATGGTTTCTAAGGTGGTAAGGTGTTCTACCCCGCTCTGGCGCCGAAGCGTCACCTAAGCGCCTAAACGGGCAAATTTCCATGGCGCTACAAGGCGATTTATCACCTAAAGCATCCTAAGGCCGACACCTTAAAAACCATGGTGAGAAGAATACCTCCTATCCTTTTTTGATGGATTTCTTGTTTAATTTCACAGCTCCAGCTCAAGCTTTTCGTATATAAATTCATGTTTACAGAATTATTTTTCTTGTGTATTTATTTGTGTATATTCCCATTTCCTAATTCTATAATTAGGTTGCAGTGATGTTTATTCACACATGGTGCTTTACGTTAAGCACATGTCTCTTTCTTTTAGTTATCATGGGATCCAGTTTGTCTCCTTGAACTCTAGGCTGCTTGCAGTTAGCTGGAGAAATAATTAATGTCTTAACTGATCTTGTAATGATAGATGAAGCTAAGGCCAACTTCTTTTGGGCTTAAGCTTATGCATAAGCCGGCTTCTAGAAAATGTTGGGAGGAAACTGTGGTGGAGAGAAGCTCCTAGAAACCCCACCGGATACTTCTTTTGGGCTTCTAAAAATTTAGCTTATTTGATATGTTAAGTTGTGAATTGTCTATAACACCCCTAAAAATTGGATATGTGCTATACATAAGTGATGATACCACATATGGTAGTATTTAGTGTAAAATAAGCTAAAAATAAATTTAGATAATTATAAGAAGTTTGATTGATATATGGACAGAGAAATATATCCAGAGAGCATACATGTACAACTGTTTGACAGAGTGGACAGAGACATATGCTAAATTGATTTTTATCAGCAATCACATAACCATGGAACAATTAGAATCACAAAAAATTAAATCATGCATATCATCCATTCACATCCAGATAATATTTGGAACAAATGAAACATGAATTAGATCTTTCCTTCCTGATGTGCAAACAGAGGAAACTAGAAGTAGATGAGGTGTAAGTGCTCGCCGTCGGCAGTGGCGTCACCATCGTGCGGCCGAGGCAGACCGACGACCTCGTCGGCGGCGGACCCTGCTGCGGGCAGGATGGGACCTCCGGCAAGGCAGCAGCGGGCGAGCGGGGGAGATGCAGACTACCGGCGGCGGCGGGGAGGGGGTGGGGGGCGGGACGTCGCCGGCGGCGGGGAACCGGCGGACGGGGGCGGCGGCGGGAGGCGAAACCCCGTCGCCTCTCTGGTCGCCTGTCGCCATGCGAGAGCGGGTGGGGAGCGATAACGTTTCCTTTTTTTCTTTTTTTTTTCTTTTTTCTTTTTCCTGAGCGGGTTGGGGAGCCGAGTGGCATTCTGGTGTAATTTCGAATCAATCAAGGGGTAACACGGAGTACCGCTTCGATTCCAGCGGGAGAAGCTCGGGAAACTCTCCAGAATTGGCCCTCGGGCCAGATTCTCGTAATACACAAGATATCGGCTTCACGGTGGAAATAAGCTCGCCCACAGCCCGAGAGTTCTTTTGGGCTTCAGCTGTGGGGAACCTCGAAGCCGGCTGAGAAGCCCAAAAGAAGTCGGCCTAAGAATGCTAGATCATAAAAATGTTCAACATTTATCTTATATGTTTGCATATCTTTTGATCAAACTACTTTTTACTTGCGAGGAAAAGGGTTGCATCAAATGTTCCGGTATGGTGGGTTTGAGAGGGTTATATATGAAAATCTGGCAAGAGTGTAGAGTGGTCATTCACTCTGGAGTTATATTGTAGTATAGGTCTAATAGCAGCATGGGAGATAGACGCTTGAGTGCTGGTGAATCTGCATCAAGAAGTTGGGGCTCTTGTCTTGTGTTCATTGTTCAGAAAATAATTTTTCTGAGCTCGAAATAAGGTTATATGCTCTCTGTAATGTTCTTCTTTCGCCACACTTCTTTTTTCTGAAAAGGTTGTCACATCTGATCTATAATAATCGGTGTCTTCAGTTTTTGTTAAATAAAGACGAGTGTATTTTTACCTGCTAATATCAAGGAAATTGTTTGAACATATTTTTATTAAATACTTGGTGCATCAGTGAATGTTGAATGTAGATAGTGCATTTCTTACGGAAGAATTCAATGTTTACACATGGTTAAACCGAATAACAAAATGAGGTAGGAATTACAAAATATGGCAGGGACTGGGGTGGAGGGAGGGTTCACCCAATCAATGTTGGTACCCACTAGGGGTACATATTTGCAGGATTTTGTCTTTGGTTTTGCTTGTGGGATGCATTGCTCTATGAAGTCACTTTAGTTTACTGAAAGTTTAATTTAGAAAGTATTCTGATGGAAGTTATTCTTAATTTACCTCCAATTCTGAAAGTTTATGATGATTTTTTCGCATTAAAGTCTGACTATATCATGCTCTCATATCTGTGGACATACTATTGTTTGCTTGTTCTCATATCTGAGCGTAATTGCTTCCTTCCTTTCCTATGCTTATATTATGGATCAGTAGCGTAGCGTGACAGGGTCGCTAGATATTTCGTTTTATGTACTGGTACGAAAAAAGAGTGGGGGAGTGGAATTTTTTTTGAGGAAGGGGATGATGGATTTGGAATTAGTGATTTTTCCTGGAGCTATGATGTTTTATTAAACAATGTTACACAGTGAATTCGAAATTTTAGCAGCTGTATTGTTCTAGGCTGAGGTAAATTGCACCTGAATTGTGGACTGGAGCAACACCCGTAATGATTGGTGAGTAACAAAGTTAACTGCCAATCTGATACGATGTGTGGGCATGCCTCTTAGATCCACTAGGTGTATCAGAAAATGAATGGAGTCAACTCACATTTCTTTACATAGATGAAATAAACAAACAAGATAAAGAACAGATTATTTGCATCTGATAGAAAGTACATCTATTTTGATAGTTTCACTCCTATGCAATTGCGTGACCTACAGAATTGCATCCTGTTCAGTACTTAGAACTGTTACAAAGTTTCATAAGCACAAGAAGAAATTTACAACTGTATTTGGTTATTAAATCTAATTATTTGGTTATTAAATCTGAGTTTTTATTGCAGCTGTAAAAATTAAAATTGTGATCATGTAACTGATTAATGCAAGGGAGAAGGGTGGGTGAGGTGGTTGAATCATGGCATGGCCAATGATAACGAGAAGGAAACAGTGGAATCTCGCCCGAGCGCCTTCTGCATCCCTTTGGTTAGCTCCTCACCACACAGACACTGGCCACTGTCTCCTCGCCTCTATGCTCCAGTGGCTCACCTTGCCGGATAGAGGTGATTGATGTCATTGAGATCCACGTCGGTTCTGTTCCCATTCTGTGGGTTTGGGTGTCGCCGTCAAGTGAATGTTGGAGGTGAATAACTGGGGACTTGAAGGCTTTCATTGACGTGTTTTAGTGGTGGTGGTATCTCAGGGGACCGTATCTGACCAGAGGGGAACTCTTGGGATTGGTAGCCTTAGCCTATGGGTCATTTGTGGTATAGATGAGGCACGAGGGTTCAGCGTATTTGGGGATTAAAGAGGCACCGGCAGCTGGGGTGCTTGAGGGGATCAAGAGAAGGTCTTGCAGTCCTCGTATGGTTTGGGGGAGAGGAATGATTCTTGCCTTGTTCAATGCTTTCAGAGCATTGCCTTTGTGTTCTGCCCCGCTGTTTGAATATGTGTTGAATTGCTAATGAGAATTCTAGGCATGAATGGTGCTTCAGTTATAGTTCATATTGATGGCATCTAAGACACACCTGCTCTTGGTTCACACATCTACTGGATTTGTATACTCCAAGTAATCCCACCCTTCCATAGTTTCAGCCACTTCTAAAGAATGTTTATCTCAGTGAATATATGTTTCTTTAAAGAAACACAATATGCTGTAATCTTAATGAGGTTTACTATTTGTCATCATAGTTGAAAGAGTATGAAGAGGCAAAAAAAAGGCAAGGAGTGCCCAACTGTGTTTGCAGAATCCGATACTCTACTAAGCAATAAATTGATAATTTTTACGGAATTTGTTGTTTCTTCAAATTTCATTGTTTCTTAAAACTTGTAGATTTACTCATTATGGATAATATCCATCTGATAGTTGAGGGGTTGACAATGATATGTATCAAATTGAAGCTGACTTTTAGAATTTGGGATCAAAACATAAAATCTATTACTTTTCACGATCGAACCATTGGAAATATTTTTTTCTTATTGTTACCTATATCAATTATTAATTTAGGTACGAACCAACAAAAACATCAAAATTAGTTTAAAATAGAAATGTGTCCTTCATATTGTGGTGTTGAAATAGATAAAGAACAGTCTTGAAATAGATCAAGAGCAGTGTTGAAATAGATCAAGAGTTTGGCATGTAGTTTGAGTAACCGAAGTTGTTTTATGCCATTAAAATGGATTGAAAAAGTGTTTTCTTTTGACTACTTTTTACGCAACTGAAAATTCACGTATGCATTACTTTTCTATGCTCAATAAAAAAAGAAAAACCCGTAGCAACGCACGGGCATTTAACTAGTTGGTTATGTTTCCAAGAAAAACTTTGTCAAAGCTAGTGAGGATGACCAAGAGTTAGAATGCGAGATGCACCAAACCAAATGCAAGGTAATGATTGGGTGTGACATGGATTGGCCCCCATGATGACTACTCATATTGTTCAGTCTTGTAATGAGGAATGGTTAATTTAGAGAGACATACCTACAAGAGAGACGATGTTGTTAAGCCTGAATCTTAGGAGGATAAGATGTTATACCCTTATAATAGGCAAGTGATGCCAAAACATAGGAATACAGTGAGAATGAACACAAGCTCACAATTGAAGATGACTTGCAATGGAAGATTACACTAAAAACTTCGTCCTGCCCAAAAGTGCTTACAAAGGAAGGAACCATAAGAAGGAAGACCGCCAAGGATATCAGCGAAGAGGATGATATGAAGATATGAGATCATCTTAACTTGGTCCTCTGATTGACCCAAAGAGTGACCCTTTAGTGTCCAAAGTAGTTCAACAAACTACCTTGATTGGATAGGAGCTCTATGATATGTCTCCAACGTATCTATAATTTTTGATGCTCCATGCTTGTTTTACACCATTTGCCTACTGTTTCGTTACACTTCGTGGCACTTTTATGCATTTTCCGGAACTAACCTATTAACAAGTCGCCATAGTGCCAGTTCCCTATTTTCTGCTGTTTTTGTGTTTCAAGTGATACATAGGAAATATTCTCGGAATAGGACGAAACAAGTTCCCAAAGTCTTATTTTTCCTGGAAGCTTCCAGAGATCCGAAGAGAAGTTGGAGGGGGGCCACGAGGGCCCCACACACCAGGGCGGCGCGGCCAGGGGCCTGGCCGCGCCCCCTATGTGTGAGGGCTCCTCGGTCCACCTCTGACGATGTCCCTTCGCCTATAAAGACCCCCCGACGGAAAAAACCTAAGTACCCGATCAATTTTCTAGAACACATCGCGATCCGCCGCCGCCGTCGACCCGAAGATCGGGAGGGTCCAGAAGCTCTTCCCGGCACCCTGCCGGAGAGGGGAATTGCCACCGGAGGTCTTCTTCATCGCCATGCTTGCCTCCGGAGCGATGAGTGAGTAGTCTACCTTGGACTATGGGTCCATAGCAGTAGCTAGATGGTTGTCTTCTCCACAATGTGCTTCATGTTTAGATCTCATGAGCTGCCCTACATGATTGAGATCACCGTTATGTAATTCTACATGTTTGGTTTGTTGGGATCTGATGAATATTGGTGTTATGATTGAGTTGCTATACTGAAATATATCTTTTGTTATCTCTATGTTGTTTATGATCTTGCATGCTCTCCGTTGTTAGTAGCTATCTTCACCGAGTAGTTGCTAGTGACTCCAAGAGGGGGTATTTATGCTCGATAGTGGGTTCATGCCTCTATTTAACCTGGGGGAGTGACAGAAACCTCTAAGGTTGTAGATGTGCTGTTGCTACTAGGGAGAAAACAACATTTATATGCTCAAGGGCATATGCTTTGTTTACATTACACACTTTGCTTAATGCAATTATCTGTTGTTCGCAACTTAATACTTGTGGAGTTCTCGGATTGATTCGCCACAAGTGGATTATTAGTCATAGATGTAGTTGGATGGAGGTCTATGTATTTTGTTGTAATGCCCAGAGTAAATCGCATAGTGATCTTCTTGACATATCACGTTTATCTTTATTTTATCAATTGCCCAACTATAATTTGTTTACCCAGCATGTGTTATTTATCTTATGGAGAGACACCACTAGTGAACTGTGGACCCCGGTCCTATTTCCATCATATTGCTATCACCTGTTTCCTTTACTCGCACTGTTTACTTTACTCGCATTCTTCTACTGCTTTCCACTCGATACGCTCATACCCTTTGTTTCAAGCAAACCGGTGAGATTGACAACCTCATCGCAAGTTGGGAGCAAAGTACTTGGTTGTGTTGTGTGCAGGTTCCGCGTTGCAGCTAGCAAGCAAAGCTTGGACGAGGCGCCATATATAAATTGTCCGAAGCTGTCGCAAACTAGCAAGCATCACCTACAGTCGTATTGTCCGTTCTTCTCCTGATCTATAAACCTTGGTTTCTTAACTGAGGGAAAATCTTCTGCTATATTCATCACACCTTCCTCCTGGGGTTCCCAACGGGCTGGTCATTCACCATGCAACAAGCAACAATTTTCTGGCGCCGTTGCCGGGGAAGAGTGGAAGACCTCTGCAAGGGGAGTTTTTCGCACGCACATCCTTTACTTTGTTATTGTTTTGCTTTACTTTATTTATTTTACCTGCATTGTTTTATATCAAAAACCCAAAAAAATTAGAATCCTTGGTAGTTGTTATTTCTTTACTTTTAGTTCATCATGTTGATCCCTAAGTACGTTCTGGAGGACCTCTCAGTAGGTAGTGGTTCAATTATTGGAAAAAGTAACATTGAGGAGTTCTTTAATCACGTTAGTATGCATAAGGAAGTTGAGGAAAAATCTTTGGTTGAGCTAGCTCCTAGTATTGAATTTGCTTCTGCTTATTTGATTCACATGTTGGAAACTAGGTTTGCTAGTCTTAATCCTTTTACGCAATACATGTTCCTTAAGCTTCATGAAATTGAAGATCCTAAAAAGAAAGCTTTTATTTTGGAAGCTTTGCGCTTAGAATTTAAAGATGTTGTTATTGAAGCTAGAAAAGTTCTTAAACGTTTTAATAAACTCGGTTCACCTATAAAGGTTATTAGTACAAACGATGAAGGAGCCGAAATACCTATACCTAGCAAGCTCTTGGGATTGTGTGAAGCTTTCGAAAATAATTTTGACTGGATTTGTCCCCAAAATCTTTTTAGTGATTTGAGTGAACCAAAGCGTGATCACAAAGGGGCTTCTAAAATTTATGTGGATGAAATACAATGCCTTATTGACAAAACTTCTGCAGTTGATCTTAATGCCCCTTCTGATGTTACTTGATTCACAATTTTCTGCGCCTAGCTCAAAGGCGTTAAAGAAAAGCACTCTTGGGAGATAACCCAATGTTTAATTTTCAGTACTTTTTCTTTTATTTGAGTCTTGGAAGTCATTACTACTGTAATGACCGCTCCTTATCCTTTTTATTTTATTGTTGTGCCAAGAGAAGCCTCTAATTCGAGTGAGGTAAAGATTTGGGGATGTTACTGTCCTGAAACTGTTTTCGGTGCTGCACCGTAAAAATTCGTATAAATTCTCTGTATATCTTTTGGACCTGCGATTTCTTGTGCATATGCCCCAGGTTATATACAAACTTTCGTTAGTTGAAAACTTTTTGATTTGAGCAGCAGAAAACCCCTCAAAAATTCGACCTTTGTCAGCTGTTCTGTTTTGACAGATTTCTGCCAATATTTGTGTTTGCCGCTTTATCGCTTTCTTTTGAGTTCTTTTGATCACGGAACTTTTGGGGAAGTTGCTACAGTAGTATATTATATATATGTGGTGGTTTTGGGTTGAAACCTGAAGCAAAAAGAGGTTGATTATATGTTATGCTTACACTAATGTTGCTAATAGATTTGTGTTTAGTTTTGTATGAAGGAAGTTTTCAAGTGTAGGGATTGGAGAATGATGAGATGAGTTGAAGAATGGACAAAAGCTCAAGCTTGGGGATGCCCATGCATCACCCCAAGAAATATCCAAGAAGTACAAGCGTCAAAGCTTGGGGATGCCCCCGAGGCACCCCATCTTCATCGGCAAAAATCAGGTCACCTTTCAAAACACTATATTTTTATTGCTTCATGCACTATGTGTTCTTCTTGGAGCGTCAGTTATTTTAGTTTTCTTAGTTAGTTTAGTTTTTTTTGCTGCAATAAATGGTTGGACCCCAACAAATTTCCTTTGGAGAAGTTGCCTTGCTTTTCATTTGCCAAGAACACTCCGTTTTTCATTCTTACAATTTCACCGAGTGTTCTTTTTCCGCTACTGCTTTTGGTTTTCGTTTTCGCCTTGATTTGCATTCGGACCTTGTCATATCTTTTCATCAAGGTGTATTTTTGCCTCTGATCTTTATTGGTTTTCATCAAAAGAGGTGTTTATAAAAATTTCAAATGGTGTTGGAAAAGAGAAAAAGCTTTATGCAAAATAGTGGTACAAGAAGGAGCTTGTGTAGACTGCGGCTTAGGCTTTTTCATGTCATGCTTGATGTCTTTTTGATAGTATGCTTAGTGATTTTTTTCTGTAGCATAACTTGTCTCAAATAACTGAGATTGCTTAATGAGCCTCTGAAAAAATCATGCGTTGTTTTTATTGTATGGAAGCATTATTTTGGTTTTCTCCTTGATGCTTTATTTGGGTTGACTTGGCGCATGCTCACACATGTTAGACTCTTACAAAGTCACCAATAGCCTTTATGATCATTTAGTTTTTGACTTTTGATGCCATCTTATGCTTCTTTTAATGTCGCTTTTTCGCTTTGCATGATTATGGCCATTATTGCTCTCTTAGTTGGTCGCTCCCAGTCTTTTGCTAGCCCTCGCCTTGTACTGAGTATGAGCTCTACTCATGCATCCAACTCCTAAAAGCCAAAGTTTACCAAAGTGTCCACCATACATACCTACTAGCAATTTGCTATTCCAAGTAAATTTGACTTGCTTTTATTTTCTGTTCAAATTAAACTCTTACCAGTGTTATGCGAAAATTGGTCAGTAAAGCTCTCACGAACCGGAAGGCACACTTTACTTTTTCCTGTTCTTAAAAATTTGACATTGTGGTCTCTTATGTTGAGTTGTTATGCTTGCAAGTTGTAAGTTGGATTCTAGCCCAACCATGCTGTCATGGGGCAAGCTTTCAACATTGCACTTCTTATTTGAGTTGATATCATGATCTTTTGTTTATGGATGCCCGCGGTGTGAAATGAATTGGCAATCTTGTGGGGATCATGGAGTTTGTATATGTGTTAGGGAAACGCCTGGGCCGCCAATCTAAGCCATGAATAATTCATGGTGGAAATTTGCAGCATACCCATGGTGGACATTCGATGAAGCATCTCACAATAAAAGCTAAACAAATGGCAAATAAAAGAGATGTCGAGGTGTTCATTGTCTGCTTGTCCTGTCATTTTGATGTGGGCTTGTTCCATGTCATCGGGCACGGAGATATCCCATTGGCGGTTTTCGATGATACATATATACTTACAATGACAAGAGCCTTGATTGGGACTCTAAGTTGAGTAGCACGAGGTTTGGGTACTCGTATTCACGGGACACGAGGTTTTCGACTTATGATTTGTCAAGCATATGCATCATAATTGTTCTCGCATTAACTCTAACCATTCAAGATGCTTATGATGGGGGCAATGAGAGCTCAAAGCCGGTAAGTAACATAATTTTTGAAGGTCTATAAAACTTGCAATCACTGCTTCCCTCTGCGAAGGGCCTTTCTTTTACTTTTATGTTGAGTCACCACCTTCTTTCTTTATGCACCATAAGAGAGCATAGTTGTCATTCTTAGTATAATATGCATTGTCCCAAAGTTTTCATTGATTGATTCATATTGTTGGTTTCACTTGTTCTCAAATTATTTGTATCTAGTCGCCCTCTTAAACTTGAAGGTGTCCTATACATTTATGTTTTGCTCTCTATGAAGGACAAGCTGAAAACCATTTGTATGTTTTTCCTTATGATTTGAACACACGTTTGACTTTCATTGTTTCATTTTCATGATCTTTTGTTTGTGTTCATTTTCATGTTTACAACATGGTTGCTAAGTTCTTATTGTCAAGATTATATCTTCATGCCCATGTTTTAAGTTCTTATGATCCCAGCTCACAAAAATGCTTACATATATGATCAAGATTGTGTAGGTGCATGTCACCTCAAAAATTATTCTTTTGTTATCGCTTACCTACTCGAGGACGAGCAGGAGTTAAGCTTGGGGATGCTTGATACGTCTCCAACGTATCTATAATTTTTGATGCTCCATGCTTGTTTTTACACCATTTGCCTACTGTTTCATTACACTTTGTGGCACTTTTATGCATTTTCCGGAACTAACCTATTAACAAGTCGCCACAGTGCCAGTTCCCTGTTTTCTGCTGTTTTTGTGTTTCAAGTGATACACAGGAAATATTCTCGGAATTGGACGAAACAAGTTCCTAAAGTCTTATTTTCCCCGGAAGCTTCCAGAGATCCGAAGAGAAGTTGGAGGGGGGCCACGAGGTCCCCACACACCAGGGCGGTGTGGCCAGGGGCCTGGCCGCGCCTCCTATGTGTGAGGGCTCCTCGGTCCACCTCTGACGATGCCCCTTCGCCTATAAAGACCCCCCGACGGAAAAAACCTAAGTAGTTGCTAGTGACTCCAAGAGGGGGTATTTATGCTCGATAGTGGGTTCATGCCTCTATTTAACCTGGGGGAGTGACAGAAACCTCTAAGGTTGTAGATGTGATGTTGCTACTAGGGAGAAAACAACATTCATATGCTCAAGGGCATATGCTTTGTTTACATTACACACTTTGCTTAATGCAATTATCTGTTGTTCGCAACTTAATACTTGTGGAGTTCTCGGATTGATTCGCCACAAGTGGATTATTAGTCATAGATGCAGTTGGATGGCGGTCTATGTATTTTGTTGTAATGCCCAGAGTAAATCGCATAGTGATCTTCTTGACATATCACGTTTATCTTTATTCTATCAATTGCCCAACTGTAATTTGTTTACCCAGCATGTGTTATTTATCTTATGGAGAGACACCACTAGTGAACTGTGGACCCTGGTCCTATTTCCATCATATTGCTATCACCTGTTTACTTTACTCGCACTGTTTACTTTACTCGCATTCTTCTACTGCTTTCCACTCGATACGCTCATACCCTTTGTTTCTAGCAAACCGGTGAGATTGACAACCTCATCACAAGTTGGGAGCAAAGTACTTGGTTGTGTTGTGTGCAGGTTCCGCGTTGCAGCTAGCAAGCAAAGCTTGGACGAGGCGCCATATATAAATTGTCCGAAGCTGTCGCAAACTAGCAAGCATCAACTACAGTCGTATTGTCCGTTCTTCTCCTGATCGATAAACCTTGGTTTCTTAACTGAGGGAAAATCTGCTGCTATATTCATCACACTTCCTCTTGGGGTTCCCAACGGGCTGGTCATTCACCACGCAACAAGCACTCTACAATGAAGCAAAGTTATGCTCAAGCCTCCTTGAGAAATACGGGAAACCCAAATTTGTGAATAGACACCCACCTATTGGAAATGAAGATAGAATCTAACTATAGATTCAAAAGATGACCCAGTGCCAAGTCAAAACCAAGGTGTACCCCGTCTGAACCCAAAGACCTGGATTGCCTACAAAAGTTTCTTTTATGGGTGGTAGCCACCCAGGTATCCCAAACCCTTTTACCTTTCTAGCCTCTCCAAATCTCGGGGACGAGATTTCTTTTAAGGGTGGTAGTCTATGACATCCCAAGTTTTTATCAAATTTTGGAATATTTTTTTGTTTTGTTTGTGTTGATTGAAAAATCATAGGGAATTAAAACTTTTTGAGTTTAATTAAAAAAAATTGAGTTTATTTAAATGCTTTACCCTACATAAAGTTTTCTTAAACCTTCAAAACAAACTCTTTAGCTTCCAAGGTTTCTAATTTATAAAAGAGTTTCTTATAAATATTCAAAATCCAAATGTTTGTTAAAAAACCATTTATAATTTTCTATCAATCCTTGAAGAACTCTTTGAGAAAATATAATTTCAAAATACTATTTTTTTGCTTTTAAACAAACCTATGCAAGCTTTTTTAGCAAAGGAAAATATCTCCAAAAAGTTTTATAAAGTTTACTTTACTAGGAATGTGTTTTAAAATAAAGTTCAAACATTATTTTCTAGAGTTTGATCATTAAAGTTTAAGGGATTAATTTCAAACCCTAATTCAATTTTGAAATAAGCAAACCAAATCTTTTGGCCAAATTTATAAAGTTTTGATGAACATTTGTTTTATCATGAAAAATGTCCCATTACTGTTTTAAAATGTAGTGTTGAATTTTACAAAAAATTTAGAAACTTGTTTGAATGCATTTGGTATCCAGATCATAGAGTTATGAAACAAATCATAAAACAGAAAATGAAAAAGAACCAAAACAAAAAAAAGGCAGCCACTGGGCTGACCCAAGAACCGGACTAGCCTAGTAGCCACCAGACCAGCCCAGCCCACCCCGCTTCCCCCTCCCTCCCTGACACCCCAGGACCCACAGGTCAGATTCGTCCCCTTCCTCCCAACCGCCCCTGCCCATGATCTGGCACATGACACCGCCCCCTCCCTCTTCCTCTTGAGCTAGTACCACCTGAGTCGAGACTCTCCTCCAGACCACATCCTCCCCTCTCTCTTTTGCCCCAAGTTCCGCAGCTGATAGTCTCCAGGCAACCTCGAATAAAGTTCACCGGAGGCCGCAGTGCTGCCGCCATTGATGCTTCGAGTAGAACTCGAGACCAGGGTTCCGAGCCCCTCTCTTCCCTTCTATTCTGTACCCTGTTCTCCTCCTACCTCCCCCTTGATCTTTCCCCCTTGCGCAGGGCACCAGGACTCCCCCAATTCCTCGCTGGAGCTCACCGATGTCTGCCGCACTCCGTCCGTCCGTAGCCACCGCACGAGTCCCTTCTGATCACGCACGCGTGCTCACCGAGCCCCACAGTGCACCATGCACCGCCTTCCTGACTTCCAGGACCACCGGGGGAACCTCGCCGTCGACGACTGAGCCAGCACCGTCAATGACTGAGCCAGCGTCGTCGCCGTCCGTTGCTTCACCGGTGACTCCCGTAGATCATCTCCCAGCCGTCTGATCCACGTGAGATCCGATGACCTACTTTGACAATTCACGTGAAACGGTACCTGCCTATTAGAAGCAGCCATGTGGACTGCTCTGGTTAAAACCCGTTTAAATAGTTTTGAAATTATGCTGAAACTTGTAAAATGCATAGAAAATGATCTATAAGTCCAAAAATTACAAATTGCATATCCATGGAATCCTGAGAAAGTATATAATCCAATTATGCAAAAATATTACATGGTTACTGAACAAAATTTTGAATCATAATTCAAATGATATAAATTGCTTATTTCCACCATTTAATTCATAACTTTTGATCCAGACATCAAAAATTAATAAATTTGTAGTCTTTGGAATCCTCTGAACATGTAGAACATCCTAGAATCAAGAAACATCAAAGTTGATACGTGCACAAACTTGGTGCATTCAAATTCATCCATATTACTAAAATGATCATAACTTGAGTTCCAGAAATGATTTTGGAATGAATCCAATTGCAGTAGCTTAGTTTTACAGTACCCAATCCAGTAGCACCACTGTCCAAAATATTTGAACCACTCTGCAAATATTCAAATTCAAATATGAGGATTTGAGTATTTTCACTATAGGATTAATTCTATATTTCTTTTCAATATGATTCCTTCTACAAAAGTGAATCATATGATCATACCTATCTATCCCTATCATGGATATTCTTTATCATAACCCAATATCATACCATCTTATTCTTGTGGACCTAGTTCATAATATTCAAGTTACACTTGAGTAATTTGAGTAAAATTATGATAAATCTCAATCGGGTTCTCCTCTGCTATTTGTGGTGATACACCCTACCCTATATCACATATTTCTTAAACCATTCAAATCCAATATCATCATGAACCACCATCTCACCCAAAACTAGCTTGAATTCTCCAAAGAAGGATTTAAACATCTACATGGCCAAATCTTGGGAATCAAACCCTTGTTCAAGTTAATCCCTACTTCCAAGAAAATCTTGTGACCATGCACCCACCATTAACCTCAATATCATCAATACAAATCCAATCTCATACTCACTCAATCTTATTGACTTATATTGAACCACTCAATTTACAAATGAGTTAATTGGGTAATTCAATATATCACAAATACATACCCAAGCCTATGATTCAGTATTGTTCTAGTTGCACTATTCTATACTTATGTGAATCTATTCACATGAGCCATTTCCAAATTCTATCCATGCTTATGTAAAGCATATACATTGTATCTTGGAGGATCATTTCTTTCTAATCATTTGACCTTGCCATACAAGCTCTTAAATCTATATGTTGTAATCCAAGCTTCATGCCATATCACTCTCATCATAGAATCATAAGAAATTTAAAATGTTGAACCAACCCTTCTCAATTGTTGGTCTTGCTTGATTTTGTTGCTATTGGTATGGTGTGTTTATGTTGTGTTATTTCTGTATTATAGTTTGGTACGGAGTGCAACGCATTTTGTTGAGAGAAGTGAAAGAGCTTAAACTCCAAAAAGGCAAGTGACACACATTCTTCTACCCATTTTTACTATTGCATTAGTGTTTTCCAGTAGTATGCATGATAGGTTGAATTCAAAGAAGTTTATGAAATGCTTAGATCCTAGTAGTGTGTAGCCATCCTTTAAACCTCACTTGCTAGGATTGCAAACTTACTATGGAGAATGATGCCATGCTGTGTTGATGAATTGTTCCAAAAATTTAACTACAACCCCAATGAAACACCTGGGTGGAATTGGTATTGCTTGGTTTATGTTGAGTGGCTACCCAGGGCCACACACCTGGCTATCAACCCCAATGAGATTAATATGTCCTCCATGCCTTAGAGTGCTTCCAGTGCAGCCTTATGACAGTATGGGCTCTGTCTTGATTGAGTATGATGTGAGGGTTCAGCCATGAGTACTGACAGAGGGTGGTATTCGGGCACGGTCAGACTCGGATGGTTGAATGCTCCTTCTGAAAGGTATTGTCTCATTCTTCTCTCTGGGTAGAATGGGTCTTAAGGTGAAAGTGCACAACCCCTGCAGGGTGTAAAACTAATCGATTAGCCGTGCCCCGGTTATGGACGATTTGAGTCTCTAGACATGGAATGTATGGAAGAATCTCATCACCATTTCTGAATGATTAAAATTTGTTTAGAAACACTCAGGACAGGGACTACTCAGGGCTGCACACCTGGCTGTCAACCCAGGACTTGTGTGGTGGTTTTCACCTGAGGGTTATCCTGGTTTTGTTGAATAACTACCCAGGGCCACATACCCTGCAAGTATGTGGTGGTTTTCACCTAGGGGTTATCTTGACCCTTAAAGTCTTTAAATGATTAAAAATGTTTTGAATTTGAAAATATAAGATAAAATTTGCTTTATGCAAATTAGCCCAAAACTCCACCAGCCAAATACCATGTAGTATAGTCTTTTCACAACAGCCACCAAATATGTTTCATTTGCATGTACATCATTGTACTGACCCCCATTCATTGGGGCTGC
The DNA here is from genome assembly GCA_007115705.1 of Dactylis glomerata. Classification (NCBI taxonomy): domain Eukaryota; kingdom Viridiplantae; phylum Streptophyta; class Magnoliopsida; order Poales; family Poaceae; genus Dactylis; species Dactylis glomerata. The sequence goes on from QXEO01000341.1 coordinate 91,140, forward strand.
ATATTCAAATGTGCAGGTTATTCGGATGAGGTGCGATTAGTAGGATCTCGAGTCTACATTCCAACATGTCTACCTGTGGCACGTGATGAAGATGGAGGCTCATTGCCACTTTGTTATTCCGCTGTGAATTTGTGAGATTTGAGACTAATGTAACTGGATTTATGTTGTAATATTGGATACTATTGCAATGATTACTATGTTTTGTACTGTGGTGCTATCAGTGATACAGGGAATAGCACTTAACACATGAGTTCTGCCTTTTCCAAAAGGTAGGACGCTACACTTAACAAGAGGGTTTATATGATGAATAATAGAAACTAATATGCAACTTATGCGAAAATAAATTGCATACAAGAGGTTGTATTTGATATGGTCAAGGAACACGAAGCTACTAACGCATATCAAAACAAATTATACTCACATAAACTACAACGAATATGATTGATGTGAGTACAACCAAAATATATAGAGCAAACTCCCCCACAATATATACACATGTGTGATGTCTACAAACGTTTCTATTCTTGTAGACAGTGTAACATCCCAAGATTTTATCAAATTTTGGAGTGAAATTTTTATTTTTATTTTGTTGTGTTGATTGAAATTTCACAGGTATTTAAAACTTTTTGAGTTTATTTAAAAGCTTTATGATAGAAACTATTTCAAACTTTCTATTATTTCTTGAAGAACTCCTTTGAGAAAATGAAAGTTTCCAGAAAATATTATTTTGCACTTAAATTCTATGCAAGCTTGCTTGCAAAAGAATGATTTACAAATGTGTTATTTATTAAAGGTTGCATTTCTAAAACCATGTTTGAAAATGGATTTCAAAAATATTATTTATAAAATATATTCTTTAATTTTCAAAGGATTAATTTCCAAACCCTATTTCTATTTGGTATTATGCAAGCAAAGACGTTTGCTAAAGTTATAAAGTTTTATTCAAAAATCATGTTTTGATTTGGAAACCTGTTGATTACTGTTTTAAAAGATTATTTTGAACTATATAAAATTTTCTGCCTTGGTTTGAATTGATTTGGATCTATTTTGCAAAAGTATGAAACAAAAAGGAAAAAAGCAGAAAAAGAAAAATAGAAGAACAAAATAAAAAGAAGAAGAGCGCGTGGAACCAATGCGGCCCGGCCAGAGAAGCGGCCCACGGCCCAACTTCCCCCGTTTCCGAATCGGTACCCTCTCCCTCTTCTCTCCTTCCTGACGACCTGGCCCCACCTATCAGGTCGTCTCCTTCCTCTGGACAAGTCCGGCTCGGCCACGGCGACGCCCCCAGCCGCTCGATCCGATGCCCTCCAAAACCCAAACCCCCTCGCCAAGTTTGGCCATCTATAAAAACCCCTCGACGTCCTCTCTGTTTCCCCTCTTTCAATTTTTTGAAGCACCGCCAGGCTGTGAGATTCTACTCGCCGGAGTCCGCCATACCTGCGACCGTGTTTTGCCGGTTCCGGCGCGACCAGGTAGCCTCGTGCTCCCTCTCCCCTCCTAACCTTCTCCCCTTGCACGCGCGCATCCTCTCATGCCCTTTTCTTGCGCAATCATGTAGCAAATCGAGCGCTGCATCATCACCCGAAGACCACCTGCGCCAGAAGCTCTTCCAGCCGCCTCTCCGCTCCGTCCCAGGACGCAATCGAGCACCCCGACCTCACCCATGACTCCGCCGTGTCCTGCTGAATGATGTCGACGTCTTCATCGCCTCCAGACACCACCGGAGCATCATCGGAGTTTGATCCCTGGCCGCGAGCTCGCCAGAACCCTAAGCACCGGTGAGAACCTCTCTTCCTTTCCTCTCTATCCATTGGATCTAAGATCCACGGCTGTGTTTTGTTTTTAAACCGAAGAGGTATCCTCCAATCTGGACCTTCAGATCTACTTAAGATCCAACGATCCTAGAGCCCGATCCAAACGAACCGGTACCCTCCTGTAATATCATGACACCAACTGTTTAACCCGATTGCAAATTAGAATTTTGAATCAGAATTTGTTTGAATCTTGCAAAAATCATATCTTTCGATTCATAGATCCAAAAATTACAAATAATATGTCTCTGGAAAGCTAATGAGGTGTAGAATCCAACTGTGCAAGAAAATTTCATAGTTTCAGTAGTCAATTTGAATTCATTTTCAAATTGATTCAAACCTATCTGTCACCTTGTTTAATTCATATTTTTTTTCTAAGCATCCAAAAATTACAAATTTGTAGTCTTTGGAATCCTCTAATCTTGTAGAACATCATAGAATCAAGAAACTTCAAAGTGGATACGTGCACACACTTTGTGCATTCAAATCTATCCAAATCACTAATTTAATCATAATTTGAGTTCTAAAATTTATTTTAGAATTATTCCAATTGCAGTAGCTTTGTTTTACTGTAAGCTATCCACCCGTATCAGTTCCAAATTTTCTTGAACCACTTCACAAACATTCAAATTCAAATATGATAATTTGAGTATTTGCCTTCATAGATTATTTCTATTTCCTTGTAGCTTTGTTTTCTTTCACCATAGTAAATTCTATGATCATAGTTAGTTACCAAAGATCATCTTGACACTACGTTGACACAAGTCATATCTATCTAAATCTTGCTTGTCTAGCACACGCATATTCAAATTACAACTGAGTTATTTGAGTAAGAGGTGTTGTATTTCAATCCTAGATTCTACTTTTGCTAATGTGGTGCTATTGTAATCACTACCCTAGCAATTATTCTTATTCCATGTTGTTTAATGAATCCTTGAGCCACATTCCAAGATACTATCCACTCATATCAAATCCTATGCCCACTTAATCTTGCTTACATGTATTGAACTATTCCATTTGCAAATGAGTTACTTGAGTAATACAATGCTTCATGAATCCTTGCCCAATGCCTAAGTGTAGTATATGCTATTCAAGAATAATTGTTGTCACACTTATTCAATAGTATTGCTATTGCACTAATTGACACTTGTGTGGTTTAATTCACATGAGCTATTCCAAGTTCTATTCATGCTTTAGTAAAGCATAAAGACTTCATCATTCATATCTTGCCATCCATAATATTTTACAATGTCTCTCTTGTCACAGTATCTTAATAAAATCTAAATTGCGAAGCAAACCCTTTTCAATTGTTTGTCTTGTTTGATTAGGTTTGTATTGTATGGTGTGTTTATGTTGTGCTATTTTTGTGCTATAGCTTTGTACGCAGAGCTATGCATTTTGTTGAGAGAACTGAAAGATCTTGGACTTCAAAAAGGCAAGTGACACACATATCTTCTACCCACTTTTACTACTGCATTAGTGTTTTCAGTAGTATGCATGATAGGTGGAATTTTCAACTATTTTACAAAATGCTAGATCCTAGTAGTGAGTAGCTATCCATAAACCCTACCTGATAGGATGATAAATACTTTGAAAAATATTGATGCCATGCTATGATCACTTGTTAAAGTTGTTTTGTGAACAAATTAACAACTTCAACTAAAATGAAACACCTGGGTGGAATGGTTTGATAAGATGAGGCGAAGAAGGTGGGTCCTGGGGCACATGCCAGGAAGGATGTGTACTCAGGATACTGCTCGGGCTTGCCACTCAGGATTAAAGAGATTACTATATCTTCCATGTTTTAGAGTACTTCCAGTGCAGCCTTATGACACTATGGGCTCTGTCTTGATTGAGTAGGATTAAGGGTTCAGCCAAGAGTACTAACACGAGGTGGTAGCAGAATATAGGGGGCACAGTCAGACTAGTTTGGTTGAACGCTTTTTCTGAAAGGTCTTGTCTTATTTTATTCTTCAGGGTAAAATAAGTCTTAAGGTGAAAGTGCACAACCCCTGCAGGGTATCAAATCTAACCTTTTAGCCGAGTCCTCGGTTATGCACAATTGAGTCTCTAGTCATGGAATGTTCGGAAGAATCTCATCACCATTTCTAAATGCTTTAAAACTTGACTAGAAACCCTTAGGCAGGAGCTCAGGGCCATACACTCCGAGGGGTGGTGGTTTCTGTTGTTCCAACTTTGTTCAGTTTCGCCCAGAACTACATGCCTAATTAACATGTAGTGTATGGGGGTTATCTTGACCCTTATAAATTAAAATTTTGAAAGAAAGTTTTGCAAAAAGACTGTAGGGTAAATTTGGCTTTCTACAAATTAGCCTTGAGATCCACCAGCCAAACATCATGTAGTGTAGTCTTTTCACAAATGCCACCAAATATGTGTCATTTGCCAGTACGTTGTTGTACTGACCCCTTTTATTGGGACGGCATATTCAAACATGCAGGTTTTTTGGATGAGGTACGTTTCGTAGGATCTCGAGTCTACATTACAACATGTTTGCATGTGGCATGTGATGAAGATAGAGGCTCATTGCTACGATGCTTTATGCTGTGAACTCGTAAGGTTGAAGACCTTTGTAACTGAATTTATGTTGTAATATTTGATACTATTGCAATGATTACTATATTTTGTACTGTGGTGCTATCAGTGATCCAGGGAGTAGCACTTAACACAGGAGTTCTGCCTTTTTCTAAAGGTAGGGCGCTACAGAATGGTATCAGAGATAGTGTTGCCTGTAGGATCGAGACCCTAGGTGTGGAATAGACTAGGAAGCCCTAGGATTCTTATCTTCCTTTATTTTTGTTTTCTAAATAAAATTTGTCTACTTTACAGTTTGAATTTTTCTGGTAAGACTTACCATATTCATTTACTAACACCGTTCCTTTCTCTTCCTCGTTTAGATGGCCCAATTCACCAAGATGAAGACACCCTTTGACGATGACACCGAGTTCTTCAGTGACGAGCTCTCTTGCCTCTCTCGGGCGCTGGACTTGGCCCCTCCCACTTTCCAGGGTAGAGTGATACCTTGTGAAATTCCGGAGATCAACCACTGGGAGATCGAGACGAAGATCAAAGGACGTACCATCGCGCCACCCACGGAGACAGGGTGTACTCAAGGATGTACCCAAGTTGGGAGACTGGAATCATGATGTCCATGGAAGAGGCGTTAGCTCGCATCTGCGGTATATACGTCTAGGAGATCTCTGAGATGGACAATACATTTCACCAGTTTGGGAGACGTAACTCCGATGGATGGGCATTGAGTACTCCAGGACTCCGTGAGGGTCTACCTTGGACTGAGATCCAGTTAGAAGATATGGAGACCTATGCCTTCAACATGGAACTCATGCTCCATAATGAGATGGATGCCACAGATGATGTCAAATATCAATTCCAGGAAAAAGATGAGAAGATTGAACAACTGGAGGACACCATACAGAAGCTAAAAGAGAAGAACGCGTCACTTGAGGCGACTAATGATAAGTTGGCATGCAAGACAGAAGATCAGGCCGTATTGTGGGGACCCCGGTTTACCACTCCGGGATTCCCGTTATGCATACAACTCACGATCCCATGATCAGTATGTCGTGAGTCCACATAACCGAGCTGATATCAAAGTTACATCATCCATTACAGTATCGAATATAATAGTCTTACAATTGGTCACATGACCAACACTGATATTGCCACATAGGGCAAGTTTACAATTAAGCAGCGGATACCAAGCAGCGTTGATGACCCACGTCATGCCTACTACCCTACAGGCAACTGATTGGGAGACGTTCCTAGTTTGCATCGGCATCGTCATTCCCACCATCATCTTCCTCATAGTCGTCTTCCAGGTCTGACCAAGTTAATAGCCAGGGACAAAGCCGTGAGTACATTTTGGAATTGTACTCGCAAACCACCTAAGGAGAGAGTGTGATATGCAGTTTGGCTGTAGCAAGGATAGGCTCTAGACTAGTTTGCTTTCTTTTGGAAAACTCATTTTTCTCGTGTTCAATATAGCATGTCTAGAACCATGTTCTACGACATCTCTATATCCTTATTAAAAACATTTATAAAACAACTTTCGTAAAATCTCTATGAAGGGGGAAACCCATTTTTGTTCATGAACCAGGTCAATCAAACATGACCATCCCCATTTATAGAACCAGGCCAATCACACATGACCATCTCCAATTCCTCGGCAGTACCCTACAAGTACTCCGAACCATACCCGTGCCATGGCAGTACCCTCCGAGTACTCCGTCCGGCACCTTTCTCCATTTTTTCGAAAACGCTTTATAAAACCAAAACCAACACAGGTTAAGTATGGCCATTCCAACCGTCCATGACCGAGGACTCGGCTATTCGAATAGTTTTACACTCTGCAGAGGTTGTACACTTTACCCACAATCATCCGGATACTCATCGTGTGGGCATCTTCCCCGCATAACATCATATGCCATGACAAGCACCCGATCAAAGCCTTTCGCTTATCTACCTTAGTATGGGAATCTACCCTATGGAGTATGTACCTCCCCGGCACACCCTGGCAGTCTACCTCCATGTTCGAGCGTAACTCCAGTGCCACATCAGGAGACCCATTGTGTCTTCTGGTGGCTCGGGATATACTGTGATATGTGTTTCCTCCTTCCTGAGGACAACCCGGATTCCGGGGTACAGCGTACCCTTATATAGTTATGAGACTCCCATACTAAAATAAACAAACTACGAGCTAAGCACCGTCCCATACCAGGGTAATCGTGGTTGCACAGGTTAATTGGTCAGGCGAACACTTATACACAATGCCCTCTTTCACAAATCCTCCTCCTCCTTTTCTCCATTTTCTAGAACAGATTTTCCTGAAAACACTTCAGTGGAATAGAGCACTATTCCAAGGTTTTCGAAATCATTTTTCAAAGTCCCATTTGAGTGTTCCCAACCTAGAGTTTTTGCTCCTCCACAAGGTTTTCCAAAGGCTATGATGCTAACCATCACACCACTAATTTTGGGGAATAAGTAGGTGTCAAGATAGGGGTCATCCATGAGGATGATATCATCTGACTTGCGGAGCCAAGTCGCCAACAATTGCTATTTAGGGCAATAGCAACATAAAACAATGCATTTTCATAAACAATAATAAATCATGCAATAAGTAAAACTGGGATCAGATATGCAACAAGTTTAGATGGCTTGCCTTGAATAGCTATGTCCCTGGGCTCCTTCCTTAAAACAAGTACTCAAAGTGTTCCACTTCCTTCCTATGCATTCTTGAGGTAGTCCTCTTCCTCTCCGATGGCGTTCAAATCTAGCGTCGCAAAATGAAAGAAAAGCATTCAATCACCACACAAGCATGCAAGGGAGCAAACAATTAACAAGCCATCTCAAACACACAACCAGAGAGGGAGGGTGAAAACATTCTCTCCTGTAGGGGTGCAATACAATAATATCAAGTTTCCGATTATTTTCCCTACTTAAAAATAGGGTTTTCACACTAGGACTCAACACTAATAGATAAATACTAAATATAAACAAACAAGGGGTACACTCCTCAATTTCAGGTACTAGTGACCTGTAAGACACTAAAACAGGTGACTCTTGGTTCAGAAAATAATACTCCTATTAACAAGTAATTTCTGAAACACACAAAGTCATTTAAGCACTTTGATTAACAAACAAGTCTAAAAGAACATACAGCAGGCAAACAAGGTACCTACAGATAGCTAACAATAATACAAACCCAACAAAATTGGGTTTGAAATTTTTTGATTAATAGACAATAAACTATGCATTTTATAGTGAAAAAAATATTGATTCAGAGATAAATTTACCAGAAAATCATAAAAGCTCAGAAAAATTTATCCTGTGGTCAATAGCAATAATTCACAGTACATGATCACCCAAAATTGGTTTCACTCAAAAATACTGCACAGAAAAAGTTTTATAATTCCCTAAAGACAGATCTGGTGGTATTTTGCAAAAACAACCTGCAATAAATAAAGGTTCACTTCCATGCAGGCCAGTGGCATTTGAAAGGTACTTCAGAGGGCTTCTCTACAATATTGGATTCAATCCAATTTGGTCTCTAGGTCACAAGATATGGATTTATTAGCACAATAGACACATTATGCAAGATTAAATGCCAAAAAGAAAATACACTAATTTGTGGCAAACCACTTGTACAGCATGCTGGGTAACATGTTATAGAATACTCATAAAACTGGATCTAGTCATTTTCATGCATTTTTCATTTTGTTTAGAAATTATTCCTAATTAGCAGATTAATAGATCTGTAAGAATAAATAAGGTTTGATAGAAGAAAAAAAAGTAATAGGCCAGATCTTGGCCGGTCGCCTCAGCCCAGCGCCAGGCCGGCCCATCTGCGGACGCGGCGTGCGCAGGAGGAGCCAATGGCCCGGGCGGGGCCCGTCGGCCTGCAGCCGTCGGTTCCCGATTCGACGGTGCACACCCCTCCCACCGGCGACGGCCAACGAACGGCAGCGCGGGTGCTAGCGCGCGACGGAGTGGACCGAGGGCTCACCAAGGGGAGGCGAGGGGATGGCAGCAAGGTTGGGGAGTGGTGAAGGAGCCTGAGGCAGACCTTCTCAGGGGCTTGATCGAGCAGGCGGAGCTCGCGGGCGAGGGAGAGTACGGCGCTCTCGGTCAGGAAGTCACGGATGAGAGGTCGATGGCGGCGACCTTCCGGCAGTTTCCTAGGCATAGAGAGGGAGTGGGTTAGATACTGGAGAGGGCTTTGATACGAGGCATGCATAGAGGAAAGGGCAAGGATGAGCTGCAGCCTTGTGGCCCTCGTCCACGGAGACTTGCAGACCGACGAGCTCGGCCCGGTCCTCCCCGCCGGTCGAGGAAGAAATGGAAGCAACACTTCGCCTCTGATGCTCTAGGGAGAGGGAGACGGTATGGAAGAGCGCAAGTTTGAGAGATATGAGTGAGCACGAGAGATACTTATGGACAGTGGAGACGGATAGAGACGCGCGGCCGAGGCGGCAATCCTCTATTGGCCAGAGCGGCGGCACACGGGACAGAAAGAAAATGACAAGGAGGTGAGACGGGGCTACGCCAACGGGTATGGTAATGCGAGGAAAGGTACCTGGCGAGGTTTCAGGTCTTGAGAGGCTCGGTCGGCTTGGGGAGGGCACGCAGAACCCATGCCCGCCAGGTGTTCGAAGACTTGTTGGCTCACAGAGCACGGATGAGTGCCCACGACCTGAAGAATCCAAGAATGAGGCGGTGTCATGGTTCAATTCAGTACACACAGGGGAGTCTTGTGGCGTGATGGCTCAGTCAGAGGAGGTCGTTTATTTACTGGAGCATGCCAGCGGCGTACTAGGGCAGCTGAGAGAGAGAGGGAGGTAGGGTTTCCCTCTAGGGTTCACAAGCGCGGTCAGCTGGTGTGTGGGGTACTGGTACTGGCTTAGGTACTGGCTGAGGGGTAAGGGAGAGAGATATAGATGCATTGGCATATCATTGCCAAGATTTTGGCATAGCCGGATCTCCACCTTGCCAAGCACAAGAGGACAAAGGGGTGGGGTTGACATGATGCAGGTCGACCACGGTGTGCTTCGGGTGATGGAGAGGTCAAGGTAAAGCATTGATGGTTTATGGATTTGGTAAGAGAGATTTGAGAGGGAAATAGGGGGTTAATATGCGCATTGAAGAATTTTAGCTCAGACTATGATCTTGGGTAAATATAGTAGAAGTGAACAGAGAGGTATGATATGATCTAGGGAAGATCATTGACAAGCTTTAGAAATTTGATGGAATTGATTTGAGCACAAACTACGAATATGTCCAAAACTTGATATCAACGGCTACACATTTTACACCGAGGAAAAGGACAGTAATTGCGTTTACCAGAACTCAGGGGTAACGATGGAAGCCTACACCGGTGACGTCAAGCAGAGATACTACAGAAGGATTGAGGAGATTTGGGAGCTGAGCTACGCTGGGGAGAAGGTGCCGATGTTTCGTGTCAGATGGGCCAAGAATGTAGTAAAAGAAGACCGGTATTTCACCACCATGGTTGTACCCGAAGCCAAATCTAAGACTGTCGGTGCAAACGTCACCGCGAAAAATGAGCCATGGGTATTGGCAAGCCAAGTGGACCAATGCTTCTTCATTACCGACCCGACAAAGCCTACCCGGGTTGTCGTGAGGAGAGGCAAAAGGAACATCATCGGAATGGATGGGGTCGCCAATGAGCAAGACTTTGATATGTACGGTGACCCAAAGATGGAAGATGAAAGTGACACCGATGAAACATACACCACAAGAAGAAGTCGGACCACCCTACCTAAAGGTCTACCGTTCAAGAGAAGAAGTCTCGGGGTTCTGGGGCTTAATTATTCGACCTTGACAAAGAAGGGAAAAAAGATTGTGAAACGGTAGCTAGCTTGACCGTGTGTGTGGGCATATTATTATGTATCACTTTTACATTTTCGGACCAAACTAGAAATGGAACTCATATGTTTAGAGAAGGAGTGATCGGGTTTCGGGGCTTAATTATTCGACGTTGACAAAGAAATGCAAAAAAGTTGTGAAACTTTGTATCATGTATCGATCACTTTTGTATTTTTGAGACATGCAAAAAGACATTATTTTAGCTTGATACAAAAATATTATTTGTGCTTATTTACTTTAAAATATATATTATAATATATCAGAATGTAACAAAATGCTAAAAAGTTAATTAAAAAAACAAAACAAAAAAATGTGGCATCCAGGACTCGAACCTGGAACGCTAGGTTTAGCACAAACCGGCTAGCCGAAGCCACTAGGGCAGAGAGATGGTTGTGTAATATACCGTTTCGGTTGCTTTTAACCTAACTAGTCAAGTAGGAGTAGCGCATCCCATCCCCCTGCGCTACGGGTAATATTACCCGTAGCGCATCTTGACTCCGTGCGCTACGCTTAGCTTGCCGGACCAGATCGACCATGCCGTGCGCATCTTGACTCCGTGCGCATCACAGACGGTGGCATCCGGCCAGATCGACCACGCCGCATCGCGTCCACCCTCGCCGCCGCCCCTCTCGTGCATGCTCGATCTTGCCGGACCTCGCCCCCCATCTCGCGCACGCTCTCACCAGAGACCTTGCCGCCCCTCTCACGCATGCTCTCACCAGACCTCGCCGCCCCTGTCACCAACTGCCGCCGCCCCAACACCAACTGCCACCGCCACCGTCTGTGAAGGAGGAGAAGGGATCTTCCTCGTGAAGGAGAAGGATCTCTCGATCCGTGGAGGAGCCCCGCCGCCCCAACACCAACTACCGCCGCTGCCATCTGTGCAGGAGGAGAAGGCCTGCCCCGCCATCGAGCCTGTCTTCCACGACCTCACCATCCTCCAGCCCTACTTCCCACCGGTGAGCGCCTTCCCTTCCCCTCTCCCCTCTCCCATGCTCTGGATGGATCGAATTTTGTATGGTCAGCACATTTTGGATGCAAAGGTTTTGCCCATGTTTTTTTTATGAAGTATGACATCTGTATGTGCTGTGGTTGTTTTGCATAGCTCCTTTGGTGGTTAGTAGACAGAGTGCTGATATAAGTAATCCATCTCATTATACATGATGTATCATATTGGTAGATGTTTACATGGCTAAGCCTTGCAGCAGGTTCTTTAGCTAAACAATAGCCTAAAGAGGAATTTGATTATATGTAACTAAGTTGGTGAGTCTTTGACAATATATACAAAGTTCATCTGTCTTAGATAAAAGATACAGTGCTGGTTTAGTTGCTTGATAAAGATAAACCACTATTTTAATTTTTATCATTCAGTTTGGTTTCTCTTACAATCGCTGCAATGTCTCGTCACACACGTACACAGTACTACTTCCGCCATGATGCAATTGAGCTCGAGCTAGCTAGCTGATCGATCATTCAGTTTGGTTTCTCTTACAATCCATTTTCTGCTAAAAAGCAAGCAGCGCATTTGGCAACAATGTAATAACCTGATCCCATGATACATATCATAAAAAATTACAGCAGAGATGAGATAACCTGACCTGCCCAGAGGGAGAGGCGCTGGTGGCCTCGCCTACCAGAGAGAGAGGCGGTAGCGTCACTTACGAGAGAGAGAGAAGGTGGCGTCTCATAGAGAGAGATAGGCGGCGGCGGCGGCCTGTACGAGAGAGAGGAGGCGAAGGTAACGAACGCTCCATGACATGCAATTAAGATGACACAGTTCCGTGACATGCAATTGAAAGCATAATTATTCATCAGGATTATTCCTGATTTGTTGCCCTTGATATATAATCGTTCTTAAAAATATTGTAAGTTTCTGACCAAGGGATGGTGGCTGCCGCCGCATTATTCACTTGTGTTGTTATGTGGTTGACAGATTTGAGAAGTGAGTGGGCGAAATCAGTTTTGGTTACATAGATTTTTGTTGGCCGTATCTTTCGCAACTCATATATCTGAAGTCATGTATATTTGTGATTTCCTTGCTTATTCCTATGTACATACTTGAATGTTGCATCTTAAATATGCATCTATGAATGACTACTTGACTGGGTTATGCATCATGGCAAAAAGTGACATATCATTAGTTTGACTGTGCATTGATCTTTTTTATATGAAATTTTAGGAGCTTGGTATTTCCACTCTTTTCCCCTGCTTTTCATTTGTATTTCAGAGTGAAACCTGCAGCTTCCACTTTGTTGAGCTGAGCATGGATTATTTTCTTTCAGAGTATCTTTGCTGATGTATCTGGTCATTTAGTATTGCAGTATATAGGAACTGCAGTATATTTGCAGTATCTTTTACACTACATGATTATGTTTCTTTCTCTGCTGATGTATCACGCTTTTAAATTCAGTTGTGTCAATTGTACATTTGTAATTGTTAAATTAGAAAGTATTTGTATGGTCAGCACATTTACCTGGATTTTAACATTCAGGCAAGGTGTTGTAAGTATGTAAAAGTTTCAGTTGATGTATAAGAGCTTGCTGGGACATATCTGTAACATTCAGGCAAGGTGTTCTTTTTGCTGCTGCTGCTTGCTGCTGCTGCTGCTTGCTGCTGCTGCTGCTTGCTGCTGCTGCTTGCTGTTGCTTGCTATGAATTTTTGTGCAGGGGATTCAAATGAGTGCCCATTTAGCAATGAAATGTCGATTTACTTCCGTTTCAGCAAAAATGGGCACTCCCTATGTCAGAAAAACAGCATAGGTCATGCCGAAATTTTCCATGAATTTTTGTACTTCTACTAACTCGACGCATTTTCTTCATTTAGTGCAAAAATGGCCGACAACGATTATGCCGGTGGATCTGGCAAGCAATTCTGGGAACTTTCCCAAGAGTTGGAAGAACAACTGGCGATGGGGCAAGAAGAGGACATGGAGGACATATATCAAGATGATATGTACGTAGGAGAGGATATGGAGGGCGCCGACGACACCACTACCACCACATCTTGCGGCGTAGATGGTACCCAACGGACGAAGAGGCCACGGAAAGATGGGAAGGATCGGAAGAATCGGCGCCCGAACCAGCTGGTGGTCGACCGCCACGGAATCACGCATGTGTCGACAAGGGGGCATCCTCTCGAACCTGAGCAGTTTGTGGCCGGTTACGGAAACCAACTCGGGTGCATCGTCCGAAGCACTGTCCCGCTCCACACCGTGAACCTAAGGAGTGAGGACAATGCGCATTATCGCAAACTCCTCTTGCAGAAGTTGCATGCCCGATACAAGTTCCCTGACGAGTTTGTCAACTTGAAGGTTAGTGGGAATCCAGTGAACAATGCCGCTATCTCGAAGATGAACATCGTCCTGGCCAGCTGGAAAGTTCGGGTGAAGAAATTGATCATTAAGGGTAAAACATTTGAGGAGGCCAAGAAGAGCAACCCGACGCTCACAGAGAATGACTACGAACAGATGAGGCTCAAGTGCAACCCCAGCGATGTAGAGAGCAACAAAAAGAGTCTCTGGGGGAAGGAATTACAGTCCAAGAACTTAGGTGTCCACAATCTCGGCGGCGGCGGTTACCGAGGGAAGGACAAGATATGGGTGAAGGAGGATGCGGAGATGGAGGCGAAGGGCATCGAGAACCCTTGGCACCGAATCGCAGATCCGCAGGCCAGGAAAGTAATTAGGTCCAAGTACCATGACGACCCGATAAGCAAGCAACTCACCACGGATGAGAAGGTGATACGATTCGAGGAGATTCTGGCAGCTGAAGAAAAGATTTCCGCATCTCAGACCTCCTCATCCCAGGGTTCGACGACGATTGGGTCAGCTAGGTGGAACACCGCTTTGAATAGGGCGGTGAACGTGATGAAGGGACGTGAAAAAACACTACCGCCGACGTCAGCTGGCCGTGTGCTCGGTGAAGGCTTGTCCGTGAAATGGTCGGACAAGTATGGCATGCAACAGAAGGGAAAGAATGCACTCGGTGAGGATGAAGCCCGCGAGCTTCACGAACTCAGGGAGAGAGTGGCACAAATTCCGGAGATTGTTGATAAACGTGTGGCCGATAAGGTCGACACGCTTTTCACAGAAAAGATGACCGCCATGATGCCTCGCCTATTTGAAGCGTTTGTGAATTGGGATGCGGCAGGTCGAGTTGGTCCGCCCCCGATACCCAGTATAATCGGCAGCAACTCAAGCGCCGCGGCGCCGAATGTATTGGTGACACCGGCCGCTAACACTGCCGCGGCGCCCCACGTCGCCGACATCGCGGTGCCGGTCGCCGACATCGCGGTGCTGGTCGCCAACACCGTGGCGAAGGGGCTTAATGCATCGGGAGGTTCCGGGCAACGAAGCAGCCCCTCCGTCTCCTGCACGCCGATGTACGTCGGCGTTCCTTCGACGGCAGCGGAGCTCAACGCCATCAAGGTAACACACTTTTCGCATCGTTTCACGTAATATACACTTGGATAACTAAGCGGCGGTGGCTCAACCTACGTACACTTCTCGTTTTTTGCAGGCCGCGGGCACCGACGTTCCTTGCACTCTCCTACATTACATCGACAGCGTGTTGAAGGATGTTGCCACGGGTAGTATCATGCAACCGGGAAACAGGTTGTTCCACGATAGGCCGATGCCACCCAACGTGTTGAGGGTCTCATTGGCTCGGACGCTGCGGAACTGTGACGAAGTGATGCCTCCCTTTCAGCCCATGGGAGACGAAGAGGATGAAGAGCCAAAAGTCTTCAGACAGTGCTTTGGCTATTCAATGCTATGGCCAGAGAATCAGATTCGTCTGGGGGTGGGGAGCACAACTCCACGGATAACACCGCCGGTCATGCCCGGGCCAAGCAGCTATGTGGCGGCCGATCCTAACCATGATATGCAGATGGCACAGAATCCGAACGATGACGACGATGATGAAGTCAACGTTGATGCCTTCATGAATACTGCATATTGTGATGACAATGAAGAACCGGCGCCAGGTCCCTCGGAGAAACGACCTACTATCAACAAACGTTTGTCGTTCCATTCTCAGGAGACGCCTCCAGATGTTGTCTGCACGGAGCCTCCACAGCCTGGAAACATTTTCACCCCCAACACGCTCCATAAGTGTGCCGGCGAGCAGATTGTAGTTCCCATGAAGAAGAAGGAAAGGAAAAGGAAAAGCAAGAAGGATACTATGAGCCAGCCAGCACCGATCCGGGCTCAGGACGGGCCACCTAGACCCAAGGGTCTTAACCACATTGTGCATACTATGGGCCAGCTGATGCTGAATGCGCAAATGCTCCATGCTTGCAGTGCGGATATGCGGAGTCTGCATGACGCTATTCTCTACCTAGAGACGCGCAAACTTGGAGATAATGATTCATCATACCCGCTTTACATGGCCAAGGTGCCAACGGGCAGGGGCTTCGTCGAGGATGCACCCGCAGATACTATGCTGCTTCGGTTTGCCGATATCTTCAACATATTTCACCAGAATCGGCTGTACCAAACCCTCGTCCGCCTATTTTCCCTAAGTATGGCGATGCAGGTCATTAGAGACAAGACCCCGGGCATCGCGATAGTGGATCCCTACTACATGTGTGAGAGCCAGTTGTCAAAATGGGAGGGCCAGAAAGTCGCGTCTGAGTATCTCAGCGTCGTATTCCGGAAAAATATTGGGAAGGACTTGCTCATGGCCTACTTTCCCGAGTAAGTGATAATTGGCTCGCCGCCGTAATGTATTCTTAGATTTCCATCTCGTTCTTTGCCAACATTCTGTTTGAATTGTTTTGCGCAGCGACGAATACTGCACGCTCATCAACATCTCGGTGAGAAGTGCGCAATGCATGTATTTGGACTCGGGCAGTGCAAGAAAGAAAAACTACACGACTATCAAGGCAGTTTTGGATGAAGCTCTTACCAAGTATGCCCGTCTGGGAGGCTTATTGAAGACTAAACGGCCGCTCAAGCAAGGCATGTACACGTTCGGCCACATAACGGCGTTCCCCTGTGTCAAGCAGCCTGAGGGCAGCCAGAAGGAGGCCTACTACGCCTTATATCAAATGCGGGCGTACGTACACGACCACCATAACTTGACGCTGCCAAATTCACTTAAATCCTGGGCCGAACACTTGGCGATGATCCAAGATAATCAACTAAGAGCAGAGTTCTATCGCATCCAGGAGCAGTTTGCAACGATCATCTTTCAAGATGTCATCATAAAAGGGGGTTTGTTCTACACTGCCGCTATGAAGCCGTCAAATGATGAAATAGATAAGAGACTGCTTCTTCAGGGTGACAACAGGCCGTTCTTGATCATGGGAGGCGGCTTCCGCTTTGTTCCTGATGTTGGCAAGCCGAATGTTTGATTCACTAGTTGTAAACTTATTAAGTACATCCTAACTTTCCTAGCACGGCAAGTTTGGTAGATAATCGTTGAACTTAGTTGTGATCGTTGGATCGTTGCTATTTGTCATGTCATGTAATGAACTTATTTGTGGTGTACTTTATCGATCGTACTGATGTTAATTATGTCATGTGATGTTAATTGTATCATTTAATTATATGATGAACTATTGCTTTCTGTTCTCTAACCTTATTTGTGTCTTAAAGGTAGAGATGCCGTACGTGGTGTACAGGGGTAGGGTTCCTGGAGTTTACGTCCACTGGGAAGATTGCTTGAAGCAAGTCAACATGTTCAAGGGCAATAGCTACAAAGGGTACAACACCATGGCGGAGGCGGAAGCTAGGTGGAGGAACCACCTGCGAGAGGAGAGGAGGACGATCTTCAGCGTCACCACCGCCGTCTTGCTCACCGCGGTGATTACGGTTGTAGTGTACTTCATCGTAGTGTAGGAGACTATCTCATTCATGTAAGATGTGATGATGAACTTGTACGTATACTTGATCGGTGTAGGTGTCTTAGACTACGAATGTGTTTGTTTCATTTCAAAACAATGTGATTCATATGCTATGCATGTTTTATGCTATTTATATTGCATTATCCTGTATACCTGTTATATTCTCTATACTGTACTATATTATGTATAAAAACTGTAATTTGGCAGCAGAAATAGAGTATTTTCGAAAATCAAAAAAAATAATACCCGTAGCGCATGTGTCTGGTGCGCTACGGGTAATATGCATACCCGTAGCGCATGTGTGTCTGGTGCGCTGCGGGTATGCATATTACCCGTAGCGCATGTGTGTATGGTGCGCTACGGGTAATAGACTTACCCGTAGCGCATGTGTGTTAGGTACGCTACGGGTATGCATATTACCCGAGCGCATGTGTGTCTGGTGCGCTACGGGTAATATGCATACCCGTAGCGCATCAGACACATGCGCTACGGGTAAGCCTATTACCCGTAGCGCACCATACATGCGCTGCGAGTATTTTTTTACTAGTAGCGTGCTACCCGCAGCGCACGGCATATGCGCTACGGGTAGCCATATTAGGTGCGCTACGGGTAAGCTTTTTTCTAGTAGTGGGGAGGCGAGGGGAGGGCAGCAAGGTTGGGGAGTGGTGAAGGAGCCTGAGGCGGACCTTCTCAGGGGCTTGATCGAGTAGGCGGAGCTCGCGGGCGAGGGCGAGTGCGGCGCTCTCGTTCAGGAAGTCACGGACGAGAGGTCGATGGCGGCGACCTTCCGGCAGTTTCCTGGGCATAGAGAGGGAGTGGGCTAGATACTGGAGAGGGCTCTAATACGAGGCATGCATAGAGGAAAGGGCAAGGATGAGCTGCAACCTTGTGGCCCTCATCCACGGAGACTTGCAAACCGACAAGCTCGGCCCGGTCCTCCCCGCCAGTCGAGGAAGAAATGGAAGCAACACTTCGCCTCTAATGCTCCAGGGAGAGGGAGACGGTATGGATGAGCGCAAGTTTGAGAGATATGAGTGAGCACGAGAGATACTTATGGACGGTGGAGATGGACAGAGATGCGCGGCCGCGGCGGCAATCCTCTATTGGCCAGAGCGGCGGCGCACGGGACAGGAAGAAAATGACAAGGAGGTGAGACGGGGCTACGCCAACGGGTATGGTAATGCGAGGAAAGGTACCTGGCAAGGTTTCAGGTCTTGAGAGGCTCGGTCGGCTTGGGGAGGGCACGCAGAACCCATGCCCGCCAGGTGTTCGAAGACTTGTTGGCTCACAGAGCACGGACGAGTGCCCACGACAGGAAGAATCCAAGAATGAGGCGGTGTCATGGTTCAATTCAGTACACACAGGGGAGTCTTGTGGCATGATGGCTCAGTCAGAGGAGGTCGTTTATTTACTGGAGCATGCCAGCGGTGTGCTAGGGCAACTGAGAGAGAGAGGGAGGTAGGGTTGCCCTCTAGGGTTCATAAGTGGGGTCAGCTGGTGTGTGGGGTACTGGTACTGGCTTAGGTACTGGCTGAGGGGTAAGGGAGAGAGATATAGATGCATTGGCATATCTTTGCCAAGATTTTGGCATAGCCAGATCTCCACCTTGCCAAGCACAAGAGGACAAAGGGGTGGGGTTGAGATGATGCAGGTCGACCATGGTGTGCTTCGGGTGATAAAGAGGTCAAGGTAAAGCATTGATGGTTTATGGATTTGGTTAGAGAGATTTGAGAGGGAAATAGGAGGTTAATATGTGCATTGAAGAATTTTAGCTCAGACTATGATCTTGGGTAAAGATAGTAGAAGTGATCAGACAGGTATGATATGATCTAGGGAAGATCATTGACAAGCTTTAGAAATTTGATGGAATTGATTTGAGCACAAACTACGAATATGTCCAAAACTTGATGAAATTTGATTTGAGGTAGCTTTGAACATTTTGAAAATGTAAAAGCGAGAATTTGAGTTAATAAGGTTCTACTTGCAAAATTATGCTTTTGTAGAATTTTCTCAAAATTAACTGATGGAATAAAGCACAAGAAATGGCATAGTTGCCATTAAGAAAAATAAAGAAAGAAATATTTTTCTTAATGGGAAATATAATGACATGATAAACATATCATATTTCCCAAATGTTTTTGTAAGAAAATTTTCTGAATTTTTTTGATAAAACTTTGAAATAGTTTTGTAGAAGTAAGTAGAGATTAAAGGGTTTAGGATTTTAGGAATATTTGGATGGAGAGCTTCATTTGAATAATGATGAGATCTTGTTTGGCAAAGGAGGTGTTAGATCGATTATATTGGATAACTAAGCACAATTCACTCATCTAAGAGTAGATCACTCAGCGACACAAACAACTCAATTAAGGTCAACCATGGTCACACAATGTCAACTCATCACACATAGACAAACATTAGTAACTAATCTAGCCTCACTAGATACAATTATTGAACAAGTGTTCAATGATGGTCATGCCATGGTGGAGTTGAAATGAGTTTAAAATAAGGGAATAAAGCTTTTAATAATATTTCTAGGTAACACTGGAGACATAAACATCTCCTAATTTTGATAAAGCCTTTTAAAGAGGTTTGAAATCCATTGGTAAAACATTTGTAAAAAAATAATAGTTCACAAAATAGGGGGATCATACCAAGGTATAGACCCCTCTAGGTTTTACAAATAATTTTTTTTGAAAACCTTTGTTTCAAATAAATCATGGCATCTTTGTTTTGAAAAAAAATCAAATCCTTTTTAAATATGAGGGGTTGCCAAGATACTATTTTTTTTCTCAAATAGCTAGTAGCATTATTTTATGGCATGATCACAGTGGCACACAGATTGTGTTGTTTCACTATATTGTTCAACAAGAAACTCTAACACACAATATTTACACCACAATCAAGTCAAACATGCATGAAACATTACTTTTATTTGGTTAGTTGCAAAAAAACAAGTTTTTGTTGGCCCTCATTTGTAGTACTAACCTCTGTTTAAACAAGGTTATAAAAGTTGGGGTGTTACACGTATAGATTGTGGGACTACAAGGACAATGCGCATATCTCAACCAGTACCTGATGAAGTTTGATTCATGGCCTACCAAGAAGAAGGCGCTGCTAGCTGCAGAGGAGTCAACCCTGGAAGCACCCAAAAATGACCCCAAGGAGCAAGTGGTGTCCAAGGCTAATGAAGAAGAGACTCCTATGGAGAAGAACAGCGAGGAGCCCATAGGCACCAGAGTCAAATGCTACCGGACTGGGAATACCAAGGCATACCTGGCACAATTCAAGTAGAGTGGACCACCAATGTTATTAGTCATAGAACCAAATGATCTTACGATTACATCTTTGATCATACCAAACTGGGGTGTGACCACACCTTTTGTTAGAAGTTATGCTTTTGAGTTTGTGTAATGAATATTAAATGAGTGATTTTATAAGATGAATTGTCTTGATCTGCTATGTTGGGTAGGAATCTTCTTTAATCCCCTTCTAGCTATTCTCCTCTATGCTAAGTTCTAAACTTGTCCTAAAACCCAAATAGATGTACTCTCAACACCAGAACAGTCTCAACAAACCTCAGTTGGTTTTAGCAATACAACAGATGGTAGAAGTACATGCGGAGTTGATGCGAGTTTTGACTCAGAACTTGATCGACTCAGGTAGCAAAGAGTTACCTCTAGGAATGCAGCAAGTACTGGACGATCATTCTCGGATGGTACAAATGATGCCTCAGATTTTGGCTAGTACCAATAACAACCTGCCCCAAAACAACCATGGTAGCAAGGAACCAAGAGATGAATCTAAGCTAACAATGCTAGCCTGCAAGATCTGCGGAGAAATAGGACACCTATCTGAGGAATGTTAGGAACAATGCCATCATTGCAATACTAGTCACCCCACTAGAGAATGTCCCATGACTAAGGTCACTTGTTTTCTATGTGATGGAACCAATCATGTACCCAGGGAATGTAAGTTCTACTTCACGGTGCAACAAATGAATCAGCAAGCTAAGGATAGACTGAGTCATTTGCTAGTAAGGACCCCTGAAGATAGGAGACCTAAAGCGAAACTAGAAGCGGAAGACAAGAAAGAAGCCCCTGACACCACCACCAAAAGTTGTTTAACAAGCAGAAAACAAGAACACTTGCCTGGAAACAACACAAAGAAACGAGAAAGGTTTCCTACTGCTGTAGTGGAATGTCAAGAAAATGAAGTAAGAGAGCTCCTAGCCCTAGAGTAACACACAAATATGAAGAAGAAGTAGGTCCATAGCAAGGTGCTGTGTTTCAAATGCAAGGAACTAGGACATTATGCATCCAAATGTCCGGAAAGATACAACAAAGCAAACACACAAGGTAGCGTGAAGAAGGACCTCAGTATGATCACTTGTTTCATGTGCAAGCAGAAGGGACACTATTCGAATATATGCACAGAGAAAAGGACTCCAGGACTTCAGTGAGTTAGAATAATGGAATGAGACCACAAATACAAGAAGAAGACACCACAAGGTGTAGCCAACGTGGAAGTAATGGCGTTCAACTATATTTGTAATAGAAGCGGGAAGGGACATGTAAGAGCAATGAATAACTTATTGGAATGGATTTTATTTCTCCTTAAATGTCTTCAACTCAAGGTTAATGCCATGAGTTTGTCTCAAACCCCTAGCTAAGGAACGATAGGTTTTGTTTTCAAAATTGAAAAATGGGATTTGGAATTTTGAGTCCATATCCAAGAAAACTTTTGTTAAAGCTAGTAAGGTGGACCAAGAGTTAGAATACGAGGTTTAATAAACCATGTATGGAGTAATGATTTGGGTGTAGAATGGATTGATCACCATTCTTACTACTCTTATTATTCGCTCTCATAATGTTGGCTTTGCGGACCTAGAGAGACATACCTACAGGAGGGACGCCATTGTTAAGCCTTGACCTTAGGAAGATAGGATATCATACCCTTATAATAGGCAAGTGTTGCCAACACGTAGGAATATGGTAAGGATGAATTCCAAGCTTGCTGTTGAAGAAGACTTGCAATGGAAGAAATCCTACCAACATGGATAACACCACTTGAACAAAATGGTACTCATAAAGGAAGGAACCATAAGACGAAGGACCCCCAAGGATGTCAACTAAGAGGATGAAATGAAGACAGGAGACCCCTTAGCTTGGTCTTCTGATTGACCCAAAGAGTGACTCTTTAGTGTCCAAAGTAGTTCAACAACTACCCTGTTGGATAGAAGCTCTACAAGGAAGCAAGGTTATCCCCAAGCAACCCCTGAGGAAGGTTGGTGCCCAAGTTTGCGAATAGACACCCACCTATTGGAAATGAAGATGAAGACTAACTATGGGTTCAAAAGATGACCCAGTGTCAAGTCAAAAGATGACCCAGTGCTGACTCAAAAGATGACCCAGTGTCGAGTCAAAAGATGACCCAGTGCCAAGTCAAAACCAAGGTGTTTCTGGTTGAACCCAACTCCCAAGGACCTAGACTACCCAAAAAAGATTCTTTTAAGGGTGGTAGCCACCTAGGTAGCCCAAACCATTTTCTTTCTAGCCTCTCCAAATCTCGGGGACGAGATTTTTTTTAAGGGTGGTAGTCTGTAACATCCCAAGATTTTATCAAATTTTGGAGTGAAATTTTTGTTTTTATTTTGTTGTATTGATTGAAATTTCACAGGGATTTAAAAGTTTTTTAGTTTATTTAAAAGCTTTATTATAACAACTATTTCAAACTTTCTATTATTTCTTGAAGAACTCCTTTGAGAAAATGAAAATTTCCAGAAAATATTATTTTGCACTTAAATTCTATGCAAGCTTGCTTGCAAAAGAATGATTTACAAATGTGTTATTTGTTAAAGGTCGAATTTCTAAAACCATGTGTGAAAATGGATTTCAAAAATATTATTTATAAAATATATTCTTTAATTTTCAAAGGATTAATTTCCAAACCCTATTTCTATTTGGTTTTATGCAAGCAAAGCCTTTTGCTAAAGTTATAAAGTTTTATTGAAAAATCATGTTTTGATTTGGAAACCTGCTGATTACTGTTTTAAAAGACTATTTTGAACTATATAAAATTTTCTGCCTTGGTTTGAATTGATTTGGATCTATTTTGCAAAAGTATGAAACAAAAAGGAAAAAAACAGAAAAAGAAAAATAAAAGAACAAAATAAAAAGAAGAAAGGCCGCGGGGAACCAATCCGGCCCAGCCAGAGAAGCGGCACATGGCCCAACTTCTCCCATTTCCAAACCGGTACCCTCTCCCTCTTCTATCCTCGCTGACGACCCGGCCCCACCTGTCAGTCCGTCTCCTTCCTCTGGACAAGTCCGGCTCGGCCACGGTGACGCCCCCAGCCGCCCGATCTGATGCCCTCCAAAACCCTAACCACCTCGCCAAGTTTGGCCACCTAGAAAACCCCCTCGACATCCTCTCTGTTTCCCCTCTTTCAATTTCTTCGAAACACCGCCAGGCTACGAGATTCTACTCACCGGAGTCTGCCATACCTGCGACCGTGTTTTGCCAATTCCGGCGCGACCAGGTAGCCTCATGCTCCCTCTCTCCTCCTAACCTTCTCTCCTTGCACGCGTGCATCCTCTGATGCCCTTTTCTTGCCCAATCATGTAGCAAATCGAGCGCTGCATTGTAACAACTCAGAAATTGTAATCCACTTCTTATTAATTTAAATACCAAATTTTGGACCAAGACAAAACGTTTTAGCTATTATTGCATGCATACATGTATTTCCCATTATATGTTTTCTATGATTTTATGTGTGTAAATTTTGGTTGTGTACTAGTTAGTTAATTCTAAGTTAACTAACAGAAGCAAATGAGAAAGATTATAAGAACCAAAGAAACCAGAAATAAAAATCATAAAGAAAAAGAGAGGGAAATTGTGATCTAGGAAATCTGTTTGACTACACCACTTTGGGCCATTGGATTAAGAAATCTGGAACCCACCTTCATGTTTGGCCTGTTAGTTGAGCTTAACCAAGTTACATACTAACTCAACCAACAAGAATCTACTCAAAATTCAAACCAGAGCATGACTCAAACTTCAACCAAAGTTTGAATCTGAATCATATGACAACCCCAAATTCAAAATAGCCCTGGAGCAAAACACCACCTCTTGACCTAACAAAAATTGTTTTAGAGTCCCTATCCAATATAATGACCAACCCAATTGGAAATTTTCAAAAATTCAAATTTTGAATTCATGCGGGCATTTCAACAAACACTTGGTGGGCAGAAATCTAGCAAAATCGAATCCACTATTGGCAACAGTGGCTGGCAGCCCTAGCCCTAGTCTCTGACCTCCAAGCAGTACCCTGGACTCTCCTTGGCCGATTCCTTGTCTCCCCTGCACAGGCACCGGCCGTGAGACATGGATGGCATGGAAGAAGAGCACACCGGACCCCTACCATGCCCCCTCTGAACCAGACCACCTCAGCCCCTCCCATCGCGCCAGGACACTCCTACAGCACGCAGCAGCCCGCCGCCCACGCCAGAACCAAGCCTGGCCCCTCCCACGGCCGACACGCACGGTGTGCTGGCCGCCTCTGGACATCGCCGGTGCTCCCTCTCCCGCCTATATAAAGCCGCCATTCTTCCCTAAAAAGAACCGCACCATCCCCAGCACCTCCCTAGACAACCTCTCCTTCGCTCCCGTGCTCTCAGTCGAGCTCGCCGACCTCGACCGCTCCGCAGGCCACCGCACGTTCCCGGCGTTGCTGAGCTTCCCCCGGCGCTGTACCTGCTGGAGGTGGCGGAGGAGGACCCCCGCATCCGCCCTGCATCCTCGCCGCCGCTCCCCGCCGCTCCGGTGAGCCGCCCCGTCACCGCCCTCCTCCCAGAGCTAGCTCTCGTTTCCTGCCAGTAGCGCCCAGGAAGAAGAGCCCGATACCCCTTCGTTTTAAGTAGCGGGCCCCGCCAGTCAGCCCTTTTATTTTTTTTCCAGCGCGCGCCCGGGATCCCTAGCTGGGCCGGCCAGATTCGTCTCCCCGGCCCATATTGGTTCCAGTCCGTTTACTTTTTTTTCGTTGAACCTTTTTCGTATTTGTTAATTGCTGCAACTTCAAATTCAAATTCCCGGAGTTTCATAGGTTCAAATTTAGCAAATAAGATGTCGTTGGAAAGCTTGTAAAATGCCCTACACTATATAACTGGTTAGAATTCAAAATAAGTTAGGAATTTAATTAGATATGAATAGTGTGACCACAGCTTTGTTAATCATAGAGTATTTCTAGAAATTTAATTAAGCCTCCGAAAATCAGGAAATTTAAATTGTGAAATCACCAATGATCTACCTTACTGTTAGTCAACCCTAATCAGCTCAAACCCCATTAGTGTTATCAGTTAGACCTTAACCCAACTCTCTTTGGTCACATAAAATGATAGATTCCTATTGCACACTTAAAAATTAGTTTGCCCCCATACCAATTCACTTAGTTGATCCCTTATCACTTGAACTAGCATTATTACTCCTAAACCAATACCCATACTTAGAAAGTAAACAACATATGACACTTAGTAGAGAATTTAACTTGCACAATTGAAGAAAACTTAGAAGAAAAACTTACCATCCAACACCATAAAATGCAACATGAATGCTATTGTTAACAAACAAAGATGTGTGCTTGGTGTGTGGTTAAGCCTTGTGTAGTGATTGTGTGCTTTGTGTTTATTCGTGATTAGACGCTAGTGTTGCCGAGGAGGATATTGGAGGGGATTATTATTATCAAGAAGAAGAAGAAAACCCCGGACACTTTGCCAACCAAGGCAAGCCATCTTTTGATTCATACTCCCCATGCCCAGTTTTAATATTGCATTCTACTTGTTTTAAGTAAATTGCATGATTGAATTGTTAGAGTAGAATGATAGAAGTGTAGTGATCTCTTGCTTAACAAGAGCATCAAGCTGAGTTTATCCAACTCTATTCAGTGGTCATCACTCAATGTAGTTGCTTAGTTGCTAATAAAATTGGAGGTCATTTATAAGGGGAATCCTAGTTGAGAATTGGTGACTTGAACTTGAAACATGATATTGGAGGTTTCTCCTACATGATGGTTTTATGAAAGAAAATAATCTTGACTAAGAACTATGAAATGTATTTATCAATTGACAACGAGTGATGTACTATGGGAGCCAATTATACCGTACGACCACATTACCCCTGAATGGGAAGGGGCTTATTCCTAGCTTGTTTATTTTAGTATGGGAGGTCTTGTTTCATCCTTTATAGAAGCATTCCATGCATGGTTGCTTCCGAACCAAGTGGTTATTGGAAATTTTCCTTCCTGAAGATTTCCATCCGTCCGGCACTCCGGAGTGGGCAAAACTAGAGGCGCCGGAACGGGGGAATCCGTGTCTCGGGCTCTAGGGAAGGATCCCATACTAGGGTAGGCAAGTGAAAGAGTTTGTTTGATTACCTGAACCTCGCATACTTTGCGTATGTCGATCCGTGGATTTCTCCCGGCAGATGTATCGAATCTTGTGGGTAAAGTGTACCCCTCTGCAGAGGTTTTCAAACTATTCGAATAGCCGCGTCCGCGGTCATGGACGGTTGGCAAGCTGTGCCTGGCTTTTGTCAATAATGAAAACAACTTATGGTGAACTTGGTGAATGACATGAATTGAATTGACTTGACTGGACCCTGATCTTGACACACTTGAAATTCCTCTTTAGATTGAACTTAGAGAACTAAACTTCTTTTCTACCAATGAACATTCTTGGGAAATAAAACTAGCTTTTGCAAATAAACTTAGTGCTTAGTCCACTATACCAAACTTTGCATATCTACTTCATCATTTCAATTATAAGATAGTTTGTGAGTGCATCCAATGTACTCACGGCTGTGTCCCTGGCTATCAACTTGGCCAGACTATGGGGAAGAATACCAGGAGGAAGGGTATGAAGAAGAGTACCAGAACTAAGCTCGTCTCCGTGAGTCTCCATTGCCTGTAGGGAGAAGGCATGGGCCGAAGACGTTATCTCCGCTGCTATATTGTGTTGTAATATGACTTGGTCTATATGACCATTGTATTTGAATCATCGTATTGTAATGTCTATGGAACTGGTTACCAACTACGTTATGTATATCGCAACAATGGTTCTGGGATTGCGGTGGAATACATAACGGGCACTTCGAATTTGTTATCAAATTTGAGGTCGTCACAAGTTGGTATCAGAGCCTAGGCTGACCATAGGAGACCTTAGTTAGAATGGGCGTTAAATGAAACTTTGATAAAAGCAAAGATATAAGTAATGGTTGCAAAATTGCTTAGTCTTTCCTATCTGTTTGCAAAGTTTTACACATACTTCAGTTTTTGCCTACTTAAAATTTTGCACACTTGAGCTAATCACTAACTTAATCTAATCTAAAATTTTGTAGATGGCCCCGGTATTCACTGAGCAGTACCAGTTGGGCCATGGTGGCAGCCTTTGTTTCGAGCGCGACCTCACCACCCTGACCTTGTTCCTGAACCGTTTGTACCCGGAGTTCAAGGGAGCCGTGCTCAATGAGCACCCAGATGGAGAGCTACGGTGGCTTATCCGAGCCAGTTGCCGTGGCAAGAAGGGGATTTTG
Organism: Dactylis glomerata; assembly: GCA_007115705.1. Classification (NCBI taxonomy): domain Eukaryota; kingdom Viridiplantae; phylum Streptophyta; class Magnoliopsida; order Poales; family Poaceae; genus Dactylis; species Dactylis glomerata. The sequence goes on from QXEO01000341.1 coordinate 118,803, forward strand.
GGTTCTCCAAGTGTCAAGTTTGAGCTTGTGGAGAACACTTGGGCCGATGGTTTGGTCCGAGCGATGCAGGAGATGCACGCCCGCTTGTGCGGACTGCACGTTGAGGAGGTTCAGGGAGAGCGCTTTAGGAACTTTGCTCGGCGTGATGCGGACGGGCGTCCCGCAAACATGCCCGGGCAGAATGAGCCGAGTACCTACATCGACCACATGGACTTCTTGCTGTACTCCACTCAGCAGGAGGCCGACCGTGCCCGTACTAGGGCCAACCTTGAGCACTTCGCACTGGTGGAGGCAAGGAGCACTATCAGGATTCTTGCGAAGGAACGCAAGAGCCTTCGTCACCAGCGCGAGGAGAAGGAACAGGACCTTGAGGAGTTGAAGGCCAATGTGGCGGAGTTGACTGCATACATTGAGAGTCTTGAGGATCACCTTGGTGAGGGGGGAGGCATTGATCTCCGCAAGGAGGATAATGCCCTCATTAGTGATGAGGATGACTTCATGGAGGACCTCGATGATCCGGAGGATGGTGGACACAATGGATTCATTGTGAGTGACGAGGAGGAAGACCCCGAGGAGCCCGCTGTTTAGACTTGAGATCCACGTGTTATCTAGCCATGAGTTCCACTTTATTTCTCACTTCGTGTAGGTGTGAGTTGTATCCCCCTCTCTAGTAGACGAGTTGCAATGGTTTTATGCAAACCATTTGTAATGTGTGAACTCGTATGTATGATATGTTTGATGAGTGTTGAATGAAATATGAATTTGGCCCTTAAGGCCTTAGTAAGACAAAACTGCATCATCCATGTACCTTTAAATCTTAGCAAAATTAGCTTTTCCCTCTTGTCTTACACACCTTATCTTCAGATGCCGCGAGCACCCCCACCCCCGAACCCGGAAATGGCCGAATTGCTAAGGTTGATCATGGAAGACCGGGAAGCAGCCCGAGCTGAGCGCCAAGCTAACTTGGCCACTCTTCAGCAGATAACCCAGATGGCAATGAACCACAACAATGGCAATGGCCATGGCAATGGTGAAGGAGAAAACAATGGCAATGGTGATCACCGATCCAAGTTGAGGAATTTCCAGAACACCAACCCTCCTATGTTCACTAAGTCTGAAGAGCCCTTAGATGCCGATGACTGGCTTCGCACTATGGAAAACAATTTGGCAGTCGCCGAAGTTGGTGAAAATGAGAAGGTCTTGTATACCACCCACTATCTTGCTGGAGCAGCGAGAGCTTGGTGGGATAGCACCCGTGCAATGCAAGCCCCAGGGTATGTGATGCCTTGGGAGGAGTTCAAGAGCAAGTTTAGCAAAGCCCATGTCCCTTTGGGATTGGTTAAAAGGATGAGGGATGAGTTCAGAAATCTGAAGCAAGGTTCCTTGTCTGTGGTGGATTACCGTGACAAATTCCTTACCTTGTCCAGGTATGCCCCAGATGACACCGACACCACTGAAAAGAAGCAAGAAAGGTTTCTGGATGGACTGCATGATGAGATGCAATGTGTCTTGGTCAGCATTCCCTTTGCCGACCTGGAGTCATTGGTTGACTCTGCCATTCAGATGGAAGGCAAACTCAAGCAAGCTGCAGAGAACCGCAAGCGCCGTATGATGTATCAAGGCAACTCGAGCAACTCGCAGAAGCCAAGGGGAAATGTACCTATGGGTTTCGCCCCTAGGCCTATGAGGCCATCTGCACCTACTCCCCATCCCAATTATCCCAACCGTCCGCCCGGAAACAACTTCAACCGTGCACCTCCAAGACCTAGTGGCAACAACTTCAACACCAATACTCCAAGGCCAAATGGCGCCCCTGTGTTACCCAAGCCTGGTGACAAGTCTGGAGTTACCTGTTATGAGTGCGGACTCAAAGGGCACTACTCCAATGAATGCCCCAAGAAGCTGAATGATGCATCCAAGACCAATGCTCCTGCTCAGCAACAGCGCTGAATGGGAAATGGCAAGAACTATCCACCAAGGAACCAGCCTCACTCTCGAGGCCGTCTGAATCACATGAATGTTGAAGAAGCTCAGGAAGCAACAGACGTCGTGCTTGGTATGTTCCCTGTTAACTCAGTTCTTGCAAGAGTTCTGTTTGATTCTGGAGCTTCACACTCATTTGTTACCCAATTATTCGTTGATAAAAGTGGACTTCAACCCACACCCCTGAAAGAGTTCATGTCGGTACAAATCCCAGGGTCGATAACCAGAGCCAGTTGTACCTGCTTGGCAGTACCCATAGAAATTCATGGAATAGCTTTCTTAGCCAATTTGATAGTGTTGGGAACCAAAGGTTTGGAAGTAGTTCTTGGTATGAATTGGATGTCCGCCCATCAAGGAGTGATAGATTGTGCCAAGAAAACCATCACCATGAGGAGTAGCCATGGAGTGGTAGTAAAACATGTGTCAGTTAAGCCCACCCAAAGCCCCAGATGTCATAAGAGTATCTCCGGGCCATCCATAAAGGAAGTTCCCATCGTCTGTGAATACCCGGATGTCTTTCCCGATGAGCTACCCGGAATGCCACCGGATCGGGATATTGAGTTTATCATTAAGCTTATTCCTGGAACTGGATCAATAGCCCAAAGACCCTATCGTATGAACCCAGCCGAGCTAGTTGAGTTGAAGAAGCAATTGGATGACCTTTTGAGTAAAGGATTGATTCAGCCCAGTTCTTCTGCTTGGAGATCACCTGTCTTGTTTGTGGATAAAAGTGACGGTTCTAGCCGACTGTGCACTGATTATCGCAAGCTTAACAATGTGACCATCAAGAACAAGTATCCTCTCCCGGAGATTGAAGATTTGTTTGACCAATTGACTGGAGCCAGAGTGTTCTCGAAGATAGATCTTAGAACTGGATACCACCAACTGAAGATCCGTGCAACGGATATCCCCAAAACAGCCTTCACGACCCGATACGGATTGTATGAGTACACCGTAATGTCATTTGGATTAACCAATGCCCCTGCTTATTTCATGAACCTCATGAATAAGGTTTTTATGGAATTCTTGGATAAGTTTGTTGTTGTCTTCATTGATGACATTCTTATCTACTCCAAATCCGAAGAAGAGCATGCAACCCATCTGAGATTAATCTTAGAAACCTTAAGGGAGCATCAGCTGTATGCCAAGTTCAGTAAATGTGAGTTCTGGTTGAAGGAAGTTGGATTCTTAGGCCATGTATTATCAGCGGGAGGAATCTCCGTGGACCCTAAGAAGATCAAATCAGTCATGGAATGGGAAGCCCCTACCACTCAAACCGAAGTTAGAGGTTTTCTCGGATTAGCCGGATATTACCGCAAATTTGTTGAAGGATTTTCAAGCATGGCCCGGCCAATGACCCAACTGTTGAAGAAAGACAAGAAGTTTGAATGGACCCCTAAGTGTGAAGAGAGTTTTCAAGAGCTCAAGAAGCGATTGGTGACCGCTCCCGTCCTAACCATGCCCGATATCACCAAGAACTTTGATGTCTATTGCGACGCTTCCAAACTTGGACTTGGTTGTGTCTTGATGCAAGAAGGCAAGGTAATAGCTTACCTCTCTCGGCAGCTTCGACCTCATGAAGAAAATTATCCAACCCATAATCTAGAGTTAGCAGCCGTGGTTCTAGCTCTGAAGACCTGGAGGCACTATCTGATGGGCAACCGTTGCGAGATCTACACTGATCACAAGAGTTTGAAGTATATTTTCACTCAGAAGGAGTTGAACATGAGGCAAAGAAGATGGATAGAATTGATCAAGGACTATGATTTGGAAATCCATTATCACCCCGGTAAGGCCAATGTAGTGGCCGATGCATTGAGTCGGAAGCCATGCTCACTAAATATGATGATCAAGGAAGAGCAACCTATGTTGCACCAAGAGTTTGAAAGATTTGGATTGGAACTAGTCAGTCAAGGATTCCTAGCCAACCTTGAGTTTCAACCCACCTTGAAGAACCAAATCAAAGAAGCCCAGAAGGGAAATGAGAGTATTGACGGAATCAAGCGCAGAATTAGTTCCGGCAAGGTGCCAGGATTTGAAGAAGATGATCAAGGAGTTCTTTGGTATAAAGGACGTATTTGTGTGCCGGCTGATTCAGAATTAAAGGAAGTAATTATGAAGGAAGCCCATGAGACACCTTACTCCATCCACCCCGGTGGAACTAAGATGTATCAAGATCTGAAGGAACAATTTTGGTGGCATGGAATGAAGCGTGAGATTGCATCGTTCATCTCTAGGTGTGATATTTGTCAAAGAGTCAAGGCTGAACATCAACGTCCTGCTGGACTGCTGCAACCTTTGCAAGTTCCGGAATGGAAGTGGGAATCTGTTGGAATGGATTTCATCACTGGATTTCCAAGGTCTAGCCGTGGAAATGACTCTATTTGGGTCATTGTGGATAGACTGACCAAAGTTGCCCACTTTATCCATGTCAAGACCACTTACAACGCGGGACAGCTAGCAGATCTGTATTTATCCAGAATTGTCAGTTTGCATGGAGTCCCTAAAACCATAGTTTCCGATCGAGGAACCCAATTCACTTCGAGATTTTGGAAAAGCTTACATCAAGCTTTGGGAACCAAGTTAGCCTTCAGCACAGCTTACCACCCTCAAACTGATGGACAGACTGAAAGAGTGAATCAAATACTTGAAGATATGTTGAGAGCCTGTGTTCTAGCCTATGGAGCTAAGTGGGAAGATTGCCTGCCTTTCGCGGAGTTTTCCTACAACAACAGTTATCAAGCCAGTTTGCAAATGGCCCCATTTGAAGCTCTGTATGGAAGAAAGTGTCGTACCCCTTTGAATTGGTCAGAAACCGGAGACAGTCAGATATTTGGACCTGACATTCTGCAAGAAGCCGAGGAGAAAGTTCGCATGATTCGTGACTATCTCAAGGCAGCCCAGTCAAGACAGAAGAGTTATGCCGACAAGAGACGGAGAGAATTAACTTTCAAGAGTGGAGACTTCGTTTACCTCAGAGTATCACCCCTCAAGGGAATGCAAAGATTCCAAGTAAAAGGAAAGATTGCCCCAAGATATATTGGACCCTTCAAGATACTAGACCGCAGAGGAGAAGTGTCTTATCAGTTGGAAATGTCCCCTGAATTGTCTGAAGTACACGATGTCTTTCACGTGTCGTTACTTCGGAAATGTCTTGAAGTTCCGGAGAATCCCGAAATCTTCAAGAATATTGATCATCGTTCTGTGGACATCAACAAGGATTTGACCTATCGTGAAATGCCTATTCGTATCCTCGAGGAAGCCTATAGAACCACTCGAACCCGAAGCATCAAATTTCTGAAAGTTCAGTGGAGTAATCACACCGAAGAGGAAGCCACTTGGGAACGAGAAGATTACCTTCAGAAAGAGTTTCCCAATCTTTTCAGTTCTTAATTAGTGAATCTCGGGGACGAGATTCTTTTTAAGGGGGGAAGATTGTAACAACTCAGAAATTGTAATCCACTTCTTATTAATTTAAATACCAAATTTTGGACCAAGACAAAACGTTTTAGCTATTATTGCATGCATACATGTATTTCCCATTATCTGTTTTCTATGATTTTATGTGTGTAAATTTTGGTTGTGTACTAGTTAGTTAATTCTAAGTTAACTAACAGAAGCAAATGAGAAAGATTATAAGAACCAAAGAAACCAGAAATAAAAATCATAAAGAAAAAGAGAGGGAAATTGTGATCTAGGAAATCTGTTTGACTACACCACTTTGGGCCATTGGATTAAGAAATCTGGAACCCACCTTCATGTTTGGCCTGTTAGTTGAGCTTAACCAAGTTACATACTAACTCAACCAACAAGAATCTACTCAAAATTCAAACCAGAGCATCACTCAAACTTCAACCAAAGTTTGAATCTGAATCATATGACAACCCCAAATTCAAAATAGCCCTGGAGCAAAACACCACCTCTTGACCTAACAAAAATTGTTTTAGAGTCCCTATCCAATATAATGACCAACCCAATTGGAAATTTTCAAAAATTCAAATTTTGAATTCATGCGGGCATTTCAACAAACACTTGGTGGGCAGAAATCTAGCAAAATCGAATCCACTATTGGCAACAGTGGCTGGCAGACCTAGCCCTAGTCTCTGACCTCCAAGCAGTACCCTGGACTCTCCTTGGTCGATTCCTTGTCTCCCCTGCACAGGCACCGGCCGTGAGACATGGATGGCATGGAAGAAGAGCACACCGGACCCCTACCATGCCCCCCTCTGAACCAGACCACCTCAGCCCCTCCCATCGCGCCAGGACACTCCTACAGCACGCAGCAGCCCGCCGCCCACGCCAGAACCAAGCCTGGCCCCTCCCACGGCCGACACGCACGGTGTGCTGGCCGCCTCTGGACATCGCCGGTGCTCCCTCTCCCGCCTATATAAAGCCGCCATTCTTCCCTGAAAAGAACCGCACCATCCCCAGCACCTCCCTAGACAACCTCTCCTTCGCTCCCGTGCTCTCAGTCGAGCTCGCCGACCTCGACCGCTCCGCAGGCCACCGCACGTTCCCGGCGTTGCTGAGCTTCCCCCGGCGCTGTACCTGCTAGAGGTGGCGGAGGAGGACCCCCGCATCCGCCCTGCATCCTCGCCGCCGCTCCCCGCCGCTCCGGTGAGCCGCCCCGTCACTGCCCTCCTCCCAGAGCTAGCTCTCGTTTCCTCCCAGTAGCGCCCAGGAAGAAGAGCCCGATACCCCTTCGTTTTAAGTAGCGGGCCCCGCCAGTCAGCCCTTTTATTTTTTTTCCAGCGCGCGCCCGGGATCCCTAGCTGGGCCGGCCAGATTCGTCTCCCCGGCCCATATTGGTTCCAGTCCGTTTACTTTTTTTTCGTTGAACCTTTTTCGTATTTGTTAATTGCTGCAACTTCAAATTCAAATTCCCGAAGTTTCATAGGTTCAAATTTAGCAAATAAGATGTCGTTGGAAAGCTTGTAAAATGCCCTACACTATAGAACTGGTTAGAATTCAAAATAAGTTAGGAATTTAATTAGATATGAATAGTGTGACCACAGCTTTGTTAATCATAGAGTATTTCTAGAAATTTAATTAAGCCTCCGAAAATCAGGAAATTTAAATTGTGAAATCACCAATGATCTACCTTACTGTTAGTCAACCCTAATCAGCTCAAACCCCATTAGTGTTATCAGTTAGACCTTAACCCAACTCTCTTTGGTCACATAAAATGATAGATTCCTATTGCACACTTAAAAATTAGTTTGCCCCCATACCAATTCACTTAGTTGATCCCTTCTCACTTGAACTAGCATTATTACTCCTAAACCAATACCCATACTTAGAAAGTAAACAACATATGACACTTAGTAGAGAATTTAACTTGCACAATTGAAGAAAACTTAGAAGAAAAACTTACCATCCAACACCATAAAATGCAACATGAATGCTATTGTTAACAAACAAAGATGTGTGCTTGGTGTGTGGTTAAGCCTTGTGTAGTGATTGTGTGCTTTGTGTTTATTCGTGATTAGACGCTAGTGTTGCCGAGGAGGATATTGGAGGGGATTATTATTATCAAGAAGAAGAAGAAAACCCCGGACACTTTGCCAACCAAGGCAAGCCATCTTTTGATTCATACTCCCTATGCCCAGTTTTAATATTGCATTCTACTTGTTTTAAGTAAATTGCATGATTGAATTGTTAGAGTAGAATGATAGAAGTGTAGTGATCTCTTGCTTAACAAGAGCATCAAGCTGAGTTTATCCAACTCTATTCAGTGGTCATCACTCAATGTAGTTGCGTAGTTGCTAATAAAATTGGAGGTCATTTATAAGGGGAATCCTAGTTGAGAATTGGTGACTTGAACTTGAAACATGATATTGGAGGTTTCTCCTACATGATGGTTTTATGAAAGAAAATAATCTTGACTAAGAACTATGAAATGTATTTCTCAATTGACAACGAGTGATGTACTATGGGAGCCAATTATACCGTACGACCACATTACCCCTGAATGGGAAGGGGCTTATTCCTAGCTTGTTTATTTTAGTATGGGAGGTCTTGTTTCATCCTTTATAGAAGCATTCCATGCATGGTTGCTTCCGAACCAAGTGGTTATTGGAAATTTTCCTTCCTGAAGATTTCCATCCGTCCGGCACTCCGGAGTGGGCAAAACTAGAGGCGCGGAACGGGGGAATCCGTGTCTCGGGCTCTAGGGAAGGATCCCATACTAGGGTAGGCAAGTGAAAGAGTTTGTTTGATTATCTGAACCTCGCATACTTTGCGTATGTCGATCCGTGGATTTCTCCCGGCAGATGTATCGAATCTTGTGGGTAAAGTGTACCCCTCTGCAGAGGTTTTCAAACTATTCGAATAGCCGCGTCCGCGGTCATGGACGGTTGGCAAGCTGTGCCTGGCTTTTGTCAATAATGAAAACAACTTATGGTGAACTTGGTGAATGACATGAATTGAATTGACTTGACTGGACCCTGATCTTGACACACTTGAAATTCCTCTTTAGATTGAACTTAGAGAACTAAACTTCTTTTCTACCAATGAACATTCTTGGGAAATAAAACTAGCTTTTGCAAATAAACTTAGTGCTTAGTCCACTATACCAAACTTTGCATATCTACTTCATCATTTCAATTATAAGATGGTTTGCGAGTGCATCCAATGTACTCACGGTTGTGTCCCTGGCTATCAACTTGGCCAGACTATGGGGAAGAATACCAGGAGGAAGGGTATGAAGAAGAGTACCAGAACTAAGCTCGTCTCCGTGAGTCGCCATTGCCTGTAGGGAGAAGGCATGGGCCGAAGACGTTATCTCCGCTGCTATATTGTGTTGTAATATGACTTGGTCTATATGACCATTGTATTTGAATCATCGTATTGTAATGTCTATGGAACTGGTTACCAACTACGTTATGTATATCGCAACAATGGTTCTGGGATTGCGGTGGAATACATACCGGACACTTCGAATTTGTTATCAAATTTGAGGTCGTCACATGCATCATCACCCGAAGACCACCAGCGCTAGAAGCTCTTCCAGCCGCCTCTCCGCGCCGTCCCAAGACGCAATCGAGCACCCCAACCTCACCCCTGACTCCGCCATGTCCTCCTAAACACCGTCGATGTTTTCATCGCCTCTAGACACCACCGGAGCATCCCCAGAGTTTGATCCCTGGCCGCGAGCTCGCCAAAACCCTAACCGCCGGTGAGAACCTCTCTCTCTTTCCTCTCTGTCCATTGGATCTAAGATCCACAGCTGTGTTTTGTTTTTAAACCGAAGAGGTATCCTCCAATCTGGACCATCAGATCTACTTAAGATCCAACGATCCGAGAGCCCGATCCAAACGAACCGGTACCCTCCAGTAATATCACGACACGTGTTGGCCCCTTGTTTAACCCGATTTCAAATTAGAATTTTGAATCAGAATTTGTTTGAATCTTGCAAAAATCATATCTTTCGATTAATAGATGCAAAAATTACAAATAATATGTCTCTGGAAAGCTAACGAGGTGTAGAATCCAACTGTGCAAGAAAATTTCATAGTTTCAGTAGTCAATTTGAATTCATTTTCAAATTGATTCAAACCTATCTGTTACCTTGTTTAATTCATATCTTTTGTTCTATGCATCCAAAAATTACAAATTTGTAGTCTTTGGAATCCTCTAATCTTGTAGAACGTCATAGAATCAAGAAACTTCAAAGTGGATACATGCACAAACTTTGTGCATTCAAATCTATCCAAATCACTAATTTGATCATAATTTGACTTCTAAAATTTATTTTAGAATGATTCCAATTGCAGTAGCTTTGTTTTACTATAAGCTATCCACTAGTATCACTTCCAAATTTTCTTGAACCACTTCACAAACATTCAAATTCAAATATGAGAATTTGAGTATTTTCCTTTATAGATTACTAGTGTATGATACTATCTCTATAGTTGGTGGTATCATGAAGTAGTATCATGTTTTCATTACATCTATTATTTTTTAGAATCTCGATGTAAACTTGTGTACAAGATGTATTTAACATTAATCTTTCTCGTAATATGCGCTATGATATAGTATCTACCTATGATACTCTAATCACCTCTCTCCTCATTAATTAGCTGCCACATCATCATTTTTGTGGGCCTGGATTGCATGATACTACCTAAGATACTACCACTATGGCTAGCCTTAGCAGCTTAATTAGGTTCTAAATGCCAAATTAATTGGTGTAATTGCCAAGTTGACTTCTTGCTAATTGGCGGATTAATTAGGTTCTAACTGCCAGATTAATTCGTTTAATTGCCAAGTTTATAGGACTAACTGCCCGATTAATTAGGGCCTCATGTTTTTATCCTCGTGACTTCACCTTTGGTTAAAATTGGCAATTAAGTGAAATTTACATGGCAATCACTTTTAGTTAATCTGGTAATTATATTTTTTCAATTCAGCTAGAGCCAACCATGTAGGGAGCTATATTAGTTCTTACTTCATGTCCTAGGTAAACAAACGAGGACTACTTTTATTTAGTGTTTGTTTTCTTTATTGCGTTGTTTATTTACAAGATTCCAAATAGTACAAAAAGAGTAGCTAAAAATACATGGTCTACTTTTTACATTTTTTGACTTATCGATGGTGTCATGCAAAGGAAAAAGTAGGTTTGTCTTTTCGAAGCTCCATACTGCTACTACATGCTATAAATCTTCTTCAGCATGAGTCTGCATTTATTGTTCTGCACACGCGGGGGAAGGGGGGGGACCGGGTCAACGGAGAGCTGCCAGCCCCAGCGGGGCGCCGCACGAGATACAAAATATGCGGCGCTGCCCGGTAGTCTTATCCAAAAAAGTTATGTACAAAACACACACAATCCTTAAGCTAGCACCTCACATGTGGGTTGTCCTCTGATGACTCTATGCTCAACTCTGTCCGCGTCCTTGGCATCTGATGTGGGACGGCGACCATAGAGTTCCTGCAAAGTTCAAGACCGTGTCACAGGATAGAAACTTTCTGAATTTTTTGGACATCGACTATGCCACTATGGCCGCAACCGGAGCGCTGACTGCACCATCACTCCTTCATGCAGCGCCACCGGCTGCCCAGCACATTGTGGCTCTTCCCGACGCTGGAGGGCTGATGGAGGACATCTTCCCTCACGTGCTTGCCGTTGCATCACCAGGAAGCATGCCGGGAGCGCGTCCACCACAGCTCAAGCTGCCTGCAAGCGCTGGGACCAGCAGATCAGTTGGGCCGAAGGATGCGGCAGCTGGTTCTTAGAGCTGCGGCTTCGCAAAAGAAGCTAGCCGAGGGCTCCGGGCATCGCCACGCCGCGGTGATTCGGGCTGATGGTAGCGACCAGCAGGGACGTCCGTGCATAGAGGCGTCGTGGACGGCCGAGCACCTGCTCCGTCCATGGTTCAAGTCGCCAGTGGTGTCCTCGGAGAAGAAACAACACGTCATCGCACACCAATCAGCTGGCCTTGGTCGTCGCATGTGGTTCCTGCTCCATCCGCGTGCATGAAGGACACCAACCCGAGTCGTGCACGCTCAACCATTGGCGAGAATGCCTTCAATCTCCCGCCGCCGTCGCTTCCACGCCGAGCTAGCTCCTGGCCGACCACCTCCCTGTTGCACTCGGGTCTCCCGCGTGGTAGCCAACCCGGCCACAGCCCACAACGCCCCTAACCTCCTTGGTAGTTGGTACTCGAGGACCTCAATGGTAGCGTTTGGGTTTCCGTCCAGTTAGGTTAGTTAAAAGGTAGGCCTCTAGAAAATCGTCTCGATTGGATCCTCGATGAAGAAATCCTCATGAAAATTGATCCATTGGCAACTCGCCAGCAAAGATTCTGCTGATTGACTTGGTCGATGGATACCTAGGTCGAGAGATGTAGTATAGACATTTGACCTAGAGACCTGATCTAATACGACCTCGACGCCCGGCCCGTTTAGCCATTGTATGGACAAACAACGATCGGAAATTGAGCCGATCAGGGAAACATGACCGGATTACTTACGGGTGGCAATGTAGTAAATAGTTCAAAAGGTGGAATCCCCAAAACTGGGAGAAACCCTTTTGCTTTTATTATTAGGTATAGATTTCTATTTCCTTGTAGCATTGTTTTCTTTCACCATAGTAAATTATGTGATCATAGTTAGTTACCAAAGATCATCTTGACACTACCTTGACACAAGTCATATCTATCTAAATCTTGCTTGTCTAGCACACACATATTCAAATTACAACTGAGTTATTTGAGTAAGAGGTGTTATATTTCAATCCTAGATTCTACTTTTGCTAATGTGGTGCTGTTGTAATCACTACCCTAGCACTTATTCTTATTCCATGTTGTTTAATGAATCCTTGAGCCATATTCCCAGATACCATCCACTCATATCAAATCCTATGCCCACTTAATCTTGCTCACATGTATTGAACTATTCAATTTGCAAATGAGTTAATTCAGTAATACAATGCTTCATGAATCCTTGCCCAATGCCTAAGTGTAGTATATGCTATTTAAGAATAATTGTTGTCACACTTATTCAATAGTATTGCTATTGCACTAATTGACACTTGGGTGGTTTAATTCACATGAGCTATTCCAAGTTCTATTCATGCTTTAGGAAGCATAAAGACTTCATCATTCATATCTTGCCATCCATAATCTTTTACAATGTCTCTCTTGTCACAGTATCTTAATAAAATCTAAATTGTGAAGCAAACCATTTTCAATTGTTTGTCTTGTTTGATTAGGTTTGTATTGTATGGTGTGTTTATGTTGTGCTATTTTTGTGCTATAGCTTTGTATGGAGAGCTACGCGTTTTGTTGAGAGAACTGAAAGATCTTGGACTTCAAAAAGGCAAGTGACACACATATATTCTACCCACTTTTACTACTGCATTAGTGTTTTCAGTAGTGACGAGGGTTAACTCGACAAATGTTCTAGATAAAGGACTTAGGATCGGGGTGACAGGGCGTTGGATGAACTCGAAGGTGAAATTAGTCAAACAAGGTGTATATCGAAAGTAAACGTGGGTGTAGAACATGGCTTGCTTTCAATCTGTCCCTTACCGTCCTCTCCTGGCCCCTATATATAAGTGGCCAGGTCTCAGGGATCGGGAGGGATCCGATACAGATTACAATATTGATACACGATACGAACTCGTATTTCGACTAACGTATAATGGGCCTCCGGGGTACTCAACTATCGGGCTCTATTATCTATACCCTTATCAGTAGCCCCTGAGATTCAACCTGAATTGCAGATTCGGGTTGAATCTCAAATCTTCAAATCTTCGACTTGATCAATACTTTTTCTTCATGTCTTCGAATCTTCGACTTGATCTTTCGACTTATCTTTTTATTATACTATTTTGCAAGGGGTTTTTGATGAACAAGCCTGACAACTCTGACGTATCAAGAGGCCAGTTAACTGCCAGAACAGATACTTGTCACCTACTTCAAATTCAATCCCCTTGGACTTGAATTCGGAAAACCGGTCAAACCCATTCTTTTGCCGCATTTAGGTCTTACAAAGAATGAATCCCAGTGGTTCTTAGGGTACCCAGTGTGTCCACCAGGATTTTCTTCTCATTGTAGACACGGATACGTACCAGCAGAGCGCATCCATGTGCGTATACCGGGCCACATAGGACGGATCCTGGGGACTTACCTTCATGATATATTTTAATCACGGCATTCAAGTTTTGTCGCGATGACGTAACTCAAGAATCATATTTCGCAGCCTTGGTTGACTAATTCAATATACAAATTTTTTTGAGTTATCCTTCTTAACTTTTCATGAATAACTCCCGATGGGAGTAATCGATGTTCATTTTGTCGGCAATGTAGCCGAAGTTCCTTACTGACGAAATGCAACCGATTATGTCTAAACCTCGTGTCCATCAACTTGTTCTTTATCACCAGCTTCGACTTCTCTCCTTCCTTTTGTCGACTTCTTTCTATCGGGTGCGCGATAGCGCTCCCGATTGGAGTAGCCCCCAAGGCTATAGCCGAATTTTTTGGGTATAGGCTCAAGAAAATAGATAGACCTGTTCCATATATTTCCTCTTGCGATATTTTTTGACATTATTTGCCCTTTCAGTTGTTCTTCCCTTCTTATGACGCAAGCCCCCGAGTCGAAGACGAGGTGTACTGTGCTTCTTGATAGATACTTTCTTATCCCCTTCTTTTTATTGTACGTATCTGTTTCTTTGATACGTTAAGTCTTCTCTACCATCTGCACTTTAAAAAACCTAGAAGTATATTTTGGGCCTTGGCTCTCCAGAGGCCCATTAGTACGTGCTTATAAATAAAGCAAGTTTGGCCAGGGTAAAAACCCTAATTCCTTCATTAGTGCCTTTCTCCGCTGCATCATCTTCTTCTTCCTCATCCCATCTAGGGTTTTTCCTTCACATCGCTTGTCTCTATGGCCGATGCAAGTGGATCGCGTTTGAACATCGGCGCCCCGGTGGAGAAACGAGGCCGTGGCCACCCTCACGGTAGTAAGAACAAGGCTACCGCCATAGCTGCAGTAGCTTCATCGTTCGCTCCAGTGAAGCGGCGCCCCGGCCGTCCGGCCGGGAGTAAAAATAAACTCAAGGTTTCGTCTGCTGCACCTGGTCCAAGCGCTCCTTCTGGTAATGCTTCTCCTCCTCCGCCCAGAGTATACTCCTTCTTCTGCATCATCGGCGCGCAATGCCATGAGATTCAGCGGTTACCGCTAAAATTCACTAAGTTTATGGACGGGCGTGAACTGCGGGAGGCGGTTCTTCGTGAACATTCTGGGGGAGGAACTCCCAATGAAGTGGAGGTTTGGTACGATGGCGCCGGTGAGCAGTACTTCAAGGGCGGCTGGTCACAGTTTGCAGAGGACCATGACCTCTATCAAGGCTTCTTTATGACGTTCGACTTCCACATCGGCATGTCAAAGTTCGACGTGAGAATCTATGATGGCACCCAGTGCCAGAAGGAGTATGAAGCCGAAGTATATTTTCACTAGTTTCTCTTTATGTAATCTCTTTCCCTAGTTCTCCTTTCTCTTTACTATCTGTAATAAGTAGTCGTGTTTGGATTTCATGTTGCTCCTACTTTATTAATAGACCATGGGAACGGATCGTCGTTCCGAGGTATGCACTAAATATATTATCGGGCTCTTTTGAACCTTGTGTATTGCTGTGGAACATCGGTTGTGAACAACCTAACAGTATATCTCAGACAATCATAGATCGCAATAACTTGTTTATTTCGTACGACTCGAAGGTCTGAGCCCCCGAGTGGAAAGTAAAATATGTATACATATTGTCGAGTTGACCCAAGGAACCCGACCTATGGCCTCATGCTCTGGGTTTAGAGGGTCATAACTCAAAAAACTCTTTGTCGCCTTATGTCGCCTATGCGTAGAACCGTCGTAGTTGCTCTGCATTCCACGGGTTACTCTTGTCTTGCCCCGTTTTCTTGTCTCGTAGTCGATAAGCTCCTCCTGGTATTATTTCTGTCACGATGTAAGGTCCCACCCATGGGGACTCGAGTTTTCCATGACCATCTTGTTTGAGTCGTAGAACTAGATCTCCCACCACGAAAGATCATGGACAAACTCGACTACTGTGGTAGTTTCATAGATTTTGCTGATATTGAGTAGAGAATAAAGGGTTTAGGATTTTAGGAATATTTGGATGGAGAGCTTCATTTGAATAATGATGAGATCTTGTTTGGCAAAGGAGGTGTTAGATCGATTATATTGGATAACTAAGCACAATTCACTCATCTAAGAGTAGATCACTCAGCGACACAAACAACTCAATTAAGGTCAACCATGGTCACACAATGTCAACACATCACACATAGACAAACATTAGTAACTAATCTAGCCTCACTAGATACAATTATTGAACAAGTGCTCAATGATGGTCATGCCATGGTGGAGTTGAAATGAGTTTAAAATAAGGGAATAAAGCTTTTAATAATATTTCTAGGTAACACTGGAGACATAAACATCTCCTAATTTTGATAAAGCCTTTTAAAGAGGTTTGAAATCCATTGGTAAAACATTTGTAAAAAAATAATAGTTCACAAAATAGGGGGATCATACCAAGGTATAGACCCCTCTAGGTTTTACAAATAATTTGTTTTGAAAACCTTTGTTTCAAATAAATCATGGCATCTTTGTTTTGAAAAAAATCAAATCCTTTTTAAATATGAGGGGTTGCCAAGATACTATTTTTTTTCTCAAATAGCTAGTAGCATTATTTTATGGCATGATCACAGTGGCACACAGATTGTGTTGATTCACTATATTGTTCAACAAGAAACTCTAACACACAATATTTACACCACAATCAAGTCAAACATGCATGAAACATTACTTTTATTTGGTTAGTTGCAAAAAAACAAGTTTTTGTTGGCCCTCATTTGTAGTACTAACCTCTGTTTAAACAAGGTTATAAAAGTTGGGGTGTTACACGTATAGATTGTGGGACTACAAGGACAATGCGCATATCTCAACCAGTACCTGATGAAGTTTGATTCATGGCCTACCAAGAAGAAGGCGCTGCTAGCTGCAGAGGAGTCAACCCTGGAAGCACCCAAAAATGACCCCAAGGAGCAAGTGGTGTCCAAGGCTAATGAAGAAGAGACTCCTATGTAGAAGAACAGCGAGGAGCCCATAGGCACCAGAGTCAAATGCTACCGGACTGGGAATACCAAGGCATACCTGGCACAATTCAAGTAGAGTGGACCACCAATGTTATTAGTCATAGAACCAAATGATCTTACGATTACATCTTTGATCATACCAAACTGGGGTGTGACCACACCTTTTGTTAGAAGTTATGCTTTTGAGTTTGTGTAATGAATATTAAATGAGTGATTTTATAAGATGAATTGTCTTGATCTGCTATGTTGGGTAGGAATCTTCTTTAATCCCCTTCTAGCTATTCTCCTCTATGCTAAGTTCTAAACTTGTCCTAAAACCCAAACAGATGTACTCTCAACACCAGAACAGTCTCAACAAACCTCAGTTGGTTTTAGCAATACAACAGATGGTAGAAGTACATGCGGAGTTGATGCGAGTTTTGACTCAGAACTTGATCGACTCAGGTAGCAAAGAGTTACCTCTAGGAATGCAGCAAGTACTGGACGATCATTCTCGGATGGTACAAATGATGCCTCAGATTTTGGCTAGTACCAATAACAACCTGCACCAAAACAACCATGGTAGCAAGGAACCAAGAGATGAATCTAAGCTAACAATGCTAGCCTGCAAGATCTGCGGAGAAATAGGACACCTATCTGAGGAATGTTAGGAACAATGCCATCATTGCAATACTAGTCACCCCACTAGAGAATGTCCCATGACTAAGGTCACTTGTTTTCTATGTGATGGAACCAATCATGTACCCAGGGAATGTAAGTTCTACTTCACGGTGCAACAAATGAATCAGCAAGCTAAGGATAGACTGAGTCATTTGCTAGTAAGGACCCCTGAAGATAGGAGACCTAAAGCAAAACTAGAAGCAGAAGACAAGAAAGAAGCCCCTGACACCACCACCAAAAGTTGTTTAACAAGCAGAAAACAAGAACACTTGCCTGGAAACAGCACAAAGAAACGAGAAAGGTTTCCTACTGCTGTAGTGGAATGTCAAGAAAATGAAGTAAGAGAGCTCCTAGCCCTAGAGTAACACACAAATAAGAAGAAGAAGTAGGTCCATAGCAAGGTGCTGTGTTTCAAATGCAAGGAACTAGGACATTATGCATCCAAATGTCCGGAAAGATACAACAAAGCAAACACACAAGGTAGCGTGAAGAAGGACCTCAGTATGATCACTTGTTTCATGTGCAAGCAGAAGGGACACTATTCGAATATATGCACAGAGAAAAGGACTCCAGGACTTCAGTGAGTTAGAATAATGGAATGAGACCACAAATACAAGAAGAAGACACCACAAGGTGTAGCCAACGTGGAAGTAATGGCGTTCAACTATACTTGTAATAGAAGCGGGAAGGTACATGTAAGAGCAATGAATAACTTATTGGAATGGATTTTATTTCTCCTTAAATGTCTTCAACTCAAGGTTAATGCCATGAGTTTGTCTCAAACCCCTAGCTAAGGAACGATAGGTTTTGTTTTCAAAATTGAAAAATGGGATTTGGAATTTTGAGTCCATATCCAAGAAAACTTTTGTTAAAGCTAGTAAGGTGGACCAAGAGTTAGAATATGAGGTTTAATAAACCATGTATGGAGTAATGATTTGGGTGTAGAATGGATTGATCACCATTCTTACTACTCTTATTATTCGCTCTCATAATGTTGGCTTTGCGGACCTAGAGAGACATACCTACAGGAGGGACGCCATTGTTAAGCCTTGACCTTAGGAAGATAGGATATCATACCCTTATAATAGGCAAGTGTTGCCAACACATAGGAATATGGTAAGGATGAATTCCAAGCTTGTTGTTGAAGAAGACTTGCAATGGAAGAAATCCTACCAACATGGATAACACCACTTGAACAAAATGGTACTCATAAAGGAAGGAACCATAAGACGAAGGACCCCCAAGGATGTCAACTAAGAGGATGAAATGAAGACAGGAGACCCCTTAGCTTGGTCTTCTGATTGACCCAAAGAGTGACTCTTTAGTGTCCAAAGTAGTTCAACAACTACCCTGTTGGATAGAAGCTCTACAAGGAAGCAAGGTTATCCCCAAGCAACCCCTGAGGAAGGTTGGTGCCCAAGTTTGCGAATAGACACCCACCTATTGGAAATGAAGATGAAGACTAACTATGGGTTCAAAAGATGACCCAGTGTCAAGTCAAAAGATGACCCAGTGCTGACTCAAAAGATGACCCAGTGTCGAGTCAAAAGATGACCCAGTGCCAAGTCAAAACCAAGGTGTTTCTGGTTGAACCCAACTCCCAAGGACCTAGACTACCCAAAAAAGATTCTTTTAAGGGTGTTAGCCACCTAGGTAGCCCAAACCATTTTCTTTCTAGCCTCTCCAAATCTCGGGGACGAGATTTTTTTTAAGGGTGGTAGTCTGTAACATCCCAAGATTTTATCAAATTTTGGAGTGAAATTTTTGTTTTTATTTTGTTGTATTGATTGAAATTTCACAGGGATTTAAAAGTTTTTTAGTTTATTGAAAAGCTTTATTATAACAACTATTTCAAACTTTCTATTATTTCTTGAAGAATTCCTTTGAGAAAATGAAAGTTTCCAGAAAATATTATTTTGCACTTAAATTCTATGCAAGCTTGCTTGCAAAAGAATGATTTACAAATGTGTTATTTGTTAAAGGTCGCATTTCTAAAACCATGTGTGAAAATGGATTTCAAAAATATTATTTATAAAATATATTCTTTAATTTTCAAAGGATTAATTTCCAAACCCTATTTCTATTTGGTTTTATGCAAGCAAAGCCTTTTGCTAAAGTTATAAAGTTTTATTGAAAAATCATGTTTTGATTTGGAAACCTGCTGATTACTGTTTTAAAAGACTATTTTGAACTATATAAAATTTTCTGCCTTGGTTTGAATTGATTTGGATCTATTTTGCAAAAGTATGAAACAAAAAGGAAAAAAACAGAAAAAGAAAAATAAAAGAACAAAATAAAAAGAAGAAAGGCCGCGGGGAACCAATCCGGCCCAGCCAGAGAAGCGGCCCACGGCCCAACTTCTCCCATTTCCAAACCGGTACCCTCTCCCTCTTCTCTCCTCGCTGACGACCCGGCCCCACCTGTCAGTCTGTCTCCTTCCTCTGGACAAGTCCGGCTCGGCCACGGTGACGCCCCCAGCCGCCCGATCTGATGCCCTCCAAAACCCTAACCACCTCGCCAAGTTTGGCCACCTAGAAAACCCCCTCGACATCCTCACCGGAGTCTGCCATACCTGCGACCGTGTTTTGCCAATTCCGGCGCGACCAGGTAGCCTCATGCTCCCTCTCCCCTCCTAACCTTCTCTCCTTTCACGCGTGCATCCTCTGATGCCCTTTTCTTGCCCAATCATGTAGCAAATCGAGCGTTGCATCATCACCCGAAGACCACCAGCGCTAGAAGCTCTTCCAGCTGCCTCTCCGCGCCGTCCCAAGACGCAATCGAGCACCCCAACCTCACCCCTGACTCCGCCATGTCCTGCTAAACACCGTCGATGTTTTCATCACCTCTAGCATCCCCAGAGTTTGATCCCTAGCCGCGAGCTCGCCAAAACCCTAACCGCCAGTGAGAACCTCTCTCTCTTTCCTCTCTGTCCATTGGATCTAAGATCCATAGCTGTGTTTTGTTTTTAAACCGAAGAGGTATCCTCCAATCTGGACCATCAGATCTACTTAAGATCCAACGATCCGAGAGCCCGATCCAAACGAACCGGTACCCTCCAGTAATATCACGACATGTGTTGGCCCCTTGTTTAACCCGATTTCAAATTAGAATTTTGAATCAGAATTTGTTTGAATCTTGCAAAAATCATATCTTTCGATTAATAGATGCAAAAATTACAAATAATATGTCTATGGAAAGCTAATGAGGTGTAGAATCCAACTGTGCAAGAAAATTTCATAGTTTCAGTAGTCAATTTGAATTCATTTTCAAATTGATTCAAACCTATCTGTTACCTTGTTTAATTCATATCTTATGTTCTATGCATCCAAAAATTACAAATTTGTAGTCTTTGGAATCCTCTAATCTTGTAGAACGTCATAGAATCAACAAACTTCAAAGTGGATACATGCACACACTTTGTGCATTCAAATCTATCCAAATCACTAATTTGATCATAATTTGACTTCTAAAATTTATTTTAGAATGATTCCAATTGCAGTAGCTTTGTTTTACTATAAGCTATCCACTAGTATCACTTCCAAATTTTCTTGAACCACTTCACAAACATTCAAATTCAAATATGAGAATTTGAGTATTTTCCTTTATAGATTACTAGTGTATGATACTATCTCTATAGTTGGTGGTATCATGAAGTAGTATCATGTTTTCATTACATCTATTATTTTTTAGAATCTCGATGTAAACTTGTGTACAAGATGTATTTAACATTAATCTTTCTCGTAATATGCGCTATGATATAGTATCTACCTATGATACTCTAATCACCTCTCTCCTTATTAATTAGCTGCCACATCATCATTTTTGTGGGCCTGGATTGCATGATACTACCTAAGATACTACCACTATGGCTAGCCTTAGCAGCTTAATTAGGTTCTAAATGCCAAATTAATTGGTGTAATTGCCAAGTTGACTTCTTGCTAATTGGCAGATTAATTAGGTTCTAACTGCCAGATTAATTCGTTTAATTGCCAAGTTTATAGGACTAACTGCCCGATTAATTAGGGCCTCGTGTTTTTATCCTCGTGACTTCACCTTTGGTTAAAATTGGCAATTAAGTGAAATTTACATGGCAATCACTTTTAGTTAATCTGGTAATTATATTTTTTCAATTCAGCTAGAGCCAACCATGTAGGGAGCTATATTAGTTCTTACTTCATGTCCTAGGTAAACAAACGAGGACTACTTTTATTTAGTGTTTGTTTTCTTTATTGCGTTGTTTATTTACAAGATTCCAAATAGTAGAAAAAGAGTAGCTAAAAATACATGGTCTACTTTTTACATTTTTTGACTTATCGATGGTGTCATGCAAAGGAAAAAGTAGGTTTGTCTTTTCGAAGCTCCATACTGCTACTACATGCTATAAATCTTCTTCAGCATGAGTCTGCATTTATTGTTCTGCACACGCGGGGGAAGGGGGGGGACCGGGTCAACGGAGAGCTGCCAGCCCCAGCGGGGCGCCGCACGAGATACAAAATATGCGGCGCTGCCCGGTAGTCTTATCCAAAAAAGTTATGTACAAAACACACACATCCTTAAGCTAGCACCTCACATGTGGGTTGTCCTCTGATGACTCTATGCTCAACTCTGTCCGCGTCCTTGGCATCTGATGTGGGACGGCGACCATAGAGTTCCTGCAAAGTTCAAGACCGTGTCACAGGATAGAAACTTTCTGAATTTTTTGGACATCGACTATGCCACTATGGCCGCAACCGGAGCGCTGACTGCACCATCAGTCCTTCATGCAGCGCCACCGGCTGCCTAGCACATTGTGGCTCTTCCCGACGCTGGAAGGCTGATGGAGGACATCTTCCCTCACGTGCTTGCCGTTGCATCACCAGGAAGCATGCCGGGAGCGCGTCCACCACAGCTCAAGCTGCCTGCAAGCGCTGGGACCAGCAGATCAGTTGGGCCGAAGGATGCGGCAGCTGGTTCTTAGAGCTGCGGCTTCGCAAAAGAAGCTAGCCGAGGGCTACGGGCATCGCCACGCCGCGGTGATTCGGGCTGATGGTAGCGACCAGCAGGGACGTCCGTGCATAGAGGCGTCGTGGACGGCCGAGCACCTGCTCCGTCCATGGTTCAAGTCGCCAGTGGTGTCCTCGGAGAAGAAACAACACGTCATCGCACACCAATCAGCTGGCCTTGGTCGTCGCGTGTGGTTCCTGCTCCATCCGCGTGCATGAAGGACACCAACCCGAGTCGTGCACGCTCAACCATTGGCGAGAATGCCTTCAATCTCCCGCCGCCGTCGCTTCCACGCCGAGCTAGCTCCTGGCCGACCACCTCCCTGTTGCGCTCGGGTCTCCCGCGTGGTAGCCAACCCGGCCACAGCCCACAACGCCCCTAACCTCCTTGGTAGTTGGTACTCGAGGACCTCAATGGTAGCGTTTGGGTTTCCGTCCAGTTAGGTTAGTTAAAAGGTAGGCCTCTAGAAAATCGTCTCGATTGGCTCCTCGATGAAGAAATCCTCATGAAAATTGATCCATTGGCAACTCGCCAGCAAAGATTCTGCTGATTGACTTGGTCGATGGATACCTAGGTCGAGAGATGTAGTATAGACATTTGACCTAGAGACCTGATCTAATATGACCTCGACGCCCGGCCCGTTTAGCCATTGTATGGACAAACAACGATCGGAAATCGAGCCGATCAGGGAAACATGACCGGATTACTTACGGGTGGCAATGTAGTAAATAGTTCAAAAGGTGGAATCCCCAAAACTGGGAGAAACCCTTTTGCTTTTATTATTAGGTATAGATTTCTATTTCCTTGTAGCATTGTTTTCTTTCACCATAGTAAATTATGTGATCATAGTTAGTTACCAAAGATCATCTTGACACTACCTTGACACAAGTCATATCTATCTAAATCTTGCTTGTCTAGCACACACATATTCAAATTACAACTGAGTTATTTGAGTAAGAGGTGTTATATTTCAATCCTAGATTCTACTTTTGCTAATGTGGTGCTGTTGTAATCACTACCCTAGCACTTATTCTTATTCCATGTTGTTTAATGAATCCTTGAGCCATATTCCCAGATACCATCCACTCATATCAAATCCTATGCCCACTTAATCTTGCTCACATGTATTGAACTATTCAATTTGCAAATGAGTTAATTCAGTAATACAATGCTTCATGAATCCTTGCCCAATGCCTAAGTGTAGTATATGCTATTTAAGAATAATTGTTGTCACACTTATTTAATAGTATTGCTATTGCACTAATTGACACTTGGGTGGTTTAATTCACATGAGCTATTCCAAGTTCTATTCATGCTTTAGTAAGCATAAAGACTTCATCATTCATATCTTGCCATCCATAATCTTTTACAATGTCTCTCTTGTCACAGTATCTTAATAAAATCTAAACTGTGAAGCAAACCATTTTCAATTGTTTGTCTTGTTTGATTAGGTTTGTATTGTATGGTGTGTTTATGTTGTGCTATTTTTGTGCTATAGCTTTGTATGGAGAGCTACACGTTTTGTTGAGAGAACTAAAAGATCTTGGACTTCAAAAAGGCAAGTGACACACATATCTTCTACCCACTTTTACTACTGCATTAGTGTTTTCAGTAGTGACGAGGGTTAACTCGACAAATGTTCTAGATGAAGGACTTAGGATCGGGGAGACAGGGCGTCGGATGAACTCGAAGGTGAAATTAGTCAAACAAGGTGTATATCGAAAGTAAACGTGGGTGTAGAACCTGGCTTGCTTTCAATCTGTCCCTTACCGTCCTCTCCTGGCCCCTATATATAAGTGGCCAGGTCTCAGGGATCGGGAGGGATCCGATACAGATTACAATATCGATACACGATACGAACTCGTATTTCGACTAACGTTACATTTGGGCCTAGCTTAATGGGCCTCCGGGGTACTCAACTATCGGGCTCTATTATCTATACCCTTATCAGTAGCCCCTGAGATTCAACTTAAATTGCAGATTCGGGTTGAATCTCAAATCTTCAAATCTTTGACTTGATCAATACTTTTTCTTCATGTCTTCGAATCTTTGACTTGATCTTTCGACTTATCTTTTTATTATACTATTTTGCAAGGGGTTTTTGATGAACAAGCCTGACAACTCTGACGTATCAAGAGGCCAGTTAACTGCCAGAACAGATACTTGTCACCTACTTCAAATTCAATCCCCTTGGACTTGAATTCGGAAAACCGGTCAAACCCATTCTTTTGCCGCATTTAGGTCTTACAAAGAATGAATCCCAGTGGTTCTTAGGGTACCCAGTGTGTCCACCAGGATTTTCTTCTCATTGTAGACACGGATACGTACCAGCAGAGCGCATCCATGTGCGTATACCGGGCCACATAGGACGGATCCTGGGGACTTACCTTCATGATATATTTTAATCACGGCATTCAAGTTTTGTCGCGATGACGTAACTCAAGAATCATATTTCGCAGCCTTGGTTGACTGATTCAATATACAAATTTTTTTGAGTTATCCTTCTTAACTTTTCATGAATAACTCCCGATGGGAGTAATCGATGTTCATTTTGTCGGCAATGTAGCCGAAGTTCCTTACTGACGAAATGCAACCGATTATGTCTAAACCTCGTGTCCATCAACTTGTTCTTTATCACCAGCTTCGACTTCTCTCCTTCCTTTTGTCGACTTCTTTCTATCGGGTGCGCGATAGCGCTCCCGATTGGAGTAGCCCCCAAGGCTATAGCCGAATTTTTTGGGTATAGGCTCAAGAAAATAGATAGACCTGTTCCATATATTTCCTCTTGCGATATTTTTTGACATTATTTGCCCTTTCAGTTGTTCTTCCCTTCTTATGACGCAAAACCCCGAGTCGAAGACGAGGTGTACTGTGCTTCTTGATAGATACTTTCTTATCCCCTTCTTTTTATTGTACGTATCTGTTTCTTTGATACGTTAAGTCTTCTCTACCATCTGCACTTTAAAAAACCTAGAAGTATATTTTGGGCCTTGGCTCTCCAGAGGCCCATTAGTACGTGCTTATAAATAAAGCAAGTTTGGCCAGGGTAAAAACCCTAATTCCTTCATTAGTGCCTTTCTCCGCTGCATCATCTTCTTCTTCCTCATCCCATCTAGGGTTTTTCCTTCACATCGCTTGTCTCTATGGCCGATGCAAGTGGATCGCGTTTGAACATCGGCGCCCCGGTGGAGAAACGAGGCCGCGGCCGCCCTCACGGTAGTAAGAACAACGCTACCGCCATAGCTGCAGTAGCTTCATCGTCCGCTCCAGTGAAGCGGCGCCCCGGCCGTCCGGCCGGGAGTAAAAATAAACTCAAGGTTTCGTCTGCTGCACCTGGTCCAAGCGCTCCTTCTGGTAATGCTTCTCCTCCTCCGCCCAGAGTATACTCCTTCTTCTGCATCATCGGCGCGCAATGCCATGAGATTTAGCGGTTACCGCTAAAATTCACTAATTTTATGGACGGGCGGGAACTGCGGGAGGCGGTTCTTCGTGAACATTCTGGGGGAGGAACTCCCTATGAAGTGGAGGTTTGGTACGATGGCGCCGGTGAGCAGTACTTCAAGGGCGGCTGGTCACAGTTTGCAGAGGACCATGACCTCTATCAATGCTTCTTTATGACGTTCGACTTCCACATCGGCATGTCAAAGTTCGACGTGAGAATCTATGATGGCACCCAGTGCCAGAAGGAGTATGAAGCCGAAGTACATTTTCACTAGTTTCTCTTTATGTAATCTCTTTCCCTAGTTGTCCTTTCTCTTTACTATCTGTAATAAGTAGTCGTGTTTGGATTTCATGTTGCTCCTACTTTATTAATAGACCATGGGAACGGATCGTCGTTCCGAGGTATGCACTAAATATATTATCGGGCTCTTTTGAACCTTGTGTATTGCTGTGGAACATCGGGTTGTGAACAACCTAACAGTATATCTCAGACAATCATAGATCGCAATAACTTGTTTATTTCGTACGACTCGAAGGTCTGAGCCCTCGAGTGGAAAGTAAAATATGTATACATATTGTCGAGTTGACCCAAGGAACCCGACCTATGGCCTCATGCTCTGGGTTTGGAGGGTCATAACTCAAAAAACACTTTGTCACCTTATGTCGCCTATGCGTAGAACCGTCATAGTTGCTCTGCATTCCACGGGTTACTCTTGTCTTGCCCCGTTGTCTTGTCTCATAGTCGATAAGCTCCTCCTAGTATTATTTCTGTCACGATGTAAGGTCCCACCCATGGGGACTCGAGTTTTCCATGACCATCTTGTTTGAGTCGTAGAACTAGATCTCCCACCACGAAAGATCATGGACAAACTCGACTACTGTGGTAGTTTCATAGATTTTGCTGATATTGAGTAGCTCTGGCTAATGCTGCATCTCTTGCTTCGTCGAGTGCATCGACATGATCCTGCAGTGCTTCTATGGAAGTTGCCTCATCATATGCTGTGATTCTTGGAGCTTCATGGGTGATCTCGACTGGAAGAACGGCTTCTGCGCCATGGACCAGGAAGAAAGGTGTTTCTTGAGTAGCTATGTTAGGTGTGGTTCGAAGACTCCAGAGTACGGAGGGTAGCTCATCTATGATGACCCAGAAGTATAGGGGATCGCAACAGTCTTCGAGGGAAGTATTACCCAAATTTATTGATTTGACACAAGGGGAGCCAAAGAATATATGTAAGCCTTAAAAGATGAGTTGTCAATTTAGCTGCACCTGGAAACAGTCTCGCTCGCAGTGGTTTATCAGTAGCAACAGTTTTATAGTGGTGACAGTAGTGAAACAGTAACAACAGTAGTAAAATAGCAGCGGTAGTAGTAACAGTTGTAAACAGTAGGAACAAATACTGTAGGCATAGGGAAGGATTACGGGCGTTGCATGGATAAGATAATTCATGAAATCAATGAGACATGGGCATTGCAGATAAATAATGATAAAGCATCCTAGTACAAACAATCATAGGAATGTGTTCCGTATATAGTCATACGTGCTCACAAGGAGAAACTTGCACGACATCTTTTGTCCTACCAGCCTGTTGCAGCAGGGCCTCAAGGGAAACTACTGGTAATTAAGGTACTCCTTTTAATAGAGTACCGGAGCAAAGCATTAGCACTCGGTGAACACATGTGATCCTCACATCATAGCCATCCCCTCCGGTTATCCCAATTTCTGTCACTTTGGGGCCTCGGGTTCCGGACAACAATATGTGTATACAACTTGTAGGTAAGACCATAAACAACAAGTATCATCATAGAAATAATAACATGTTCAGATCTGAAATCATGGCACTCGGGCCCAAAGTGACAAGCATTAAGCACAACAAGTTGCAACAATGTCATAGGCACTAAATAAAGATACTAGGCACTATGCCCTAACAATCTCATATCAAATTACATGAACAATCTCATCCAATCCCTACCATCCCCTCACCTACAGCGGGGGAATTACTCACACATGGATGGGGGAATCATGGATGGTTGATGGAGGAGCGTCGGCGATGATGGTGATGAAGATCTCCTCTGAATCCCCATCCCGGCAGGGTGCCAGAACAGAGTTTCTGGTTCCGAATCGCGGTTTCTGATGGCGGCGGCGCAGCGGAAGTCTATCTGGGAAAAACGCCGCCTCTCTGATATTATGTCGTCAGAGGGTATATGTAGGCGAGAGGGGAGGCCGAGAGGATGGCTGGGGCCTCCTCACGCCAGGGTGGCGCGGCCAGGGCTGGGCCGCGCCACCAGTGTGTGAGGAGCCCTCAGGCCTCCTCTCCGTCCTGTCTTCTGGCTCCGTGGGTCTTCTGGTGAAATAGGATTTTTGATGATTTTTCCCGAATTTTTACTGGAAGTTGGATTTTTGCACAAAAACGAGACACCAGAGCAATTCTGCTGAAAACAGCGTCAGTCCGTGTTAGTTGCATTCAATACACACAAATTAGAGGAGAAACAATAGCAAAAGTGTTCGGGAAAGTAGATACATTTTGGACGTATCAACTCCCCCCAAGCTTAGCTATTTGCTTGTCCTCAAGCAATTCAGTTAACAACTGAGAGCGATAAAAGAAACTTTCACGAACACATTTGCTCATGTGATGTATATATACTAACTATGTGATCAAGTACTCAGGCAATTTATAATAAGAAATATGCAACTAATGTCACCTCATAGTCAAGCAAGCTATGAAAGAGTGCCAATGCACTAATAACAAGTAACAAGTACATAAGAAGCTACAAGATTGTAATATGCATAAATGATATGAAAGAGTGATATCCAGCTTGCCTTTATTTGTGGAGCAAAACATAAATGCTGAGGCACCTCTGAAGTTCAAGAGAAGACTAGAAGTAGAAATATCAAAGATACAAGCATCAAAGTTATACCACAATTAACCGTGTTCTGGGACAAGCACATTACACTAGGAATAACAGCTATGCTCTCAAGAAGTGCTTAAAGTTAGAAGATGGTGACTCAACATAAAAGTAAACGAATGGCCCTTCGCAGAGGGAAGTAGTGATTTAACATGTGCTAGAGCTTTTCATTTGTAAAACAGAGATAAAAAATTATTTTGAGAGGTGGTTGTTCTATGTCAACGACTAGCAATGGGGACTTGCTATCTTCCATAATAAACAAGTGAGAGCGGTTCCGAGTTCTTTGAAATTTTGGCACATTGGTGCTCTTTTATAAAGCTTTGGCACTCCTCCCCACCTTTTTTTCTTTCTCAAACCATGGCTAACCGATTCATCGGGTGCCCACCAACTTTCACATTCCATTGGAGGAGTGCCTTTTTTTCTTTCTTTTCAGAATTAGATTATAATGGTCTGACCAGCTCCCTTGCAAAATTAATGACGAGCAGATGAAGATGCCTAGTCGAGGGGTACTTAATTTAATATGGAAGATAGCAATTCCGACCACTACGTCCCCATGAGCTAAAAACAGTGGCACAAAATGAGAAGTAGTTGAAAGTTTTGAAAGGTAGCACATGAAAATTTACTTGGAATGGCTTACAAATACCATGCATAGGAATTTATAGTGGACTCTTTGGAAAACTTGGTTTTTGGTAATTGGATGCACGAGTAGAGCTCATACTCAGTACAAGTGAAGGCTAGCAAAAGACTGGGAAGCGACAATCGAGAGAGCAATAACTGTCATAATCATGCTTGCAATAAAACAAAATTAATATAGGCATAAAAATGATACAAGAACTCTGAGGCAAAGTAAATCATGGAGGCTTAATTGACTTTTTGTTTAGTCATATGCATGCTTGAGCATGTGCCAAGTCGATTCAAATGAAACTTTTCAGAGGTGGATACCACAATAACATACCATATTATGAATAAAACAATGCATGCAAGCGTCTACATGACATGCTACAGGCTAATAGTAAATTGAAACTAATCATATGAGAGCAAGAACTACAAAGCATCCATTAGATAACATATACCTTACATGAACCAGCTAAGCATGTCCACATAAATGAGTATATGTACAAAAATGAAAACAAATAGAGTTCATACCAGCCTCTTACCACATCTCGGATTGTCATATGTCGTCATTATTGCTCTTCACTTGTGTGGCTTGAATAATATAAAGTGAATACCAAGCTCCAATAGAGTAACGGGGGACTGAACTCTGCAACAAACTTTACAAAACCGAAGAAGAACAACAAATATTTTTGTGTTTTTTATTTTTGAAACAAAGGCAGAAGGAAATAGCAAACAAAGTGAAATATTTTTGGGTTTTTCAAGTAGCAAACCAAAAATAGCAAGTAAAGCAAACCAAAGGTAGAAAACTGAAGAACCAAATAGAGAGAAACAACAGAAATATTTTTGGTCTTTTTGTGTTTTGGAAAGTAGAAATAAGAACTAGAACAATAAAGAAGGCAAAACATGGATATACAAAAGTCCAACAAAATATGATATGTAGATGAGCGAATCATCGGCGTACCTCCCCCCAAGCTTAGGCTTTTGGCCTAAGTGGAGATCAATCCCAACTCGGCCAACTCGGCCATGAGGTGGCGCCTCCGTAGTGTGATGAAGAAGCACCATCGTCCTGATATGAGCTCGAGGATGCCCCGGAGTGGTACGTGGTGAAGTGATAGGCCAGCTCCTCCTCTTCCTCCTGGACCACCGCACCATGTTGGATATTGAAACCAAGCAACCTAAGCTGATCGTCCAACTCCTCCTTCGTGCGCGACCATGGCCTCACGTGAATGCTGAACAAGTTAGGCTGAGGCAAGGGAACTTCCCTTACCTCTCCATCAATAAATAACATCCTGTAAACTAATTTTCCTGCACATGAGTCAGCAGTAACAAAATGATGGAGTTTCATGGCAGCAAGATCAAGCCTCTGTGGAGCCAACAATACATCATTAGGAGCAATAGAAAGTCCTAGCTCAGCAACAATGCGCGCGGCAATAATACCTCCATAAATAGGTCCCCTAGCGGCTAGGCGACGAGCAATAATAGCACCAAGGTTATACTTCCTACTAACATCAAGAGCGGTAGCTAGAAAAGCTAAATGATAGTTGGAGATATTGCTAGTGTTTTCTCTACCAAGTACACTGGTTGCAAGATAGTAAGTAAAATATCTAATAGCTGGGAGCTGAATGTTTCTTATCTTGCCACGCTGTGCGGTGCGGTCATCATCATTGGTCACCCCTCGGTAAAGCTCCAACAAATCAGCGGGGTGATTTTGTATCCTCTTGGCCATTCCAAACATTGGAATACCTAAAATAGAACAAAACCTCCCCAAAGGCATGGTGATAGACTTATCATAAATCTTAAATGCAACGGAAGGATTGAAATGAGCATTAATAAATTTAAAACTTTCAATGAAAATCTTTGTAAGCATAGCATATTGGTCACTTTCATCTGTCATGTAAGCAGTCAACCCAACCCTGTTAACAAGGAGCAAGAAATCATCAAGAATCCCTGCATCACTCAAAAAGTTAATACAAGGGAAGGTGGATGGATGTGCATCTCCATCGTCCCCTTCAAGGTTTGGTGACATGAGATCCTCATTATAAGACATCCTATATTGAGCAGTGGATCTTGAGGGCCTTGATGACCTTGGTGCATCACTTTCAAACACTTCTCCATATGTGAAGTTGTCCATCTCCCTACTCTGAATTTTTTTAACAAACTCATAAAAAGTGATTTTAAGACAAGCAAATGTAGGAAACTACTATAGTGAGTTACTAGAGAGCTAACATGCATCAAAATAACAATTCTAAACAATAGAACAAGCATGCATACTCATTTATCCTGTCACCTATAAAGCTAAAATACTCAAGAAATACTTCACCAAAAGAAATTCTACTTGGACAAGTGGAGGAGTCACATACCGGAGAACAAATGCTCCAAATTTCAGCAGAAATGTTGGGCTGAGCAAGGAGATCGAAAAATCGAGGTGAAGAATAGCAAGAACTCGGGTTTGAGCTGAGTGTGTCATTGTTTTCGGGAGAGAGAAAGAGCAGGGGAGGAAGAGATAAGTGAGGGGCCAGGTGGGGCCCTCTCACACCTGGGTGGCGCGGCCAGGGCTGGGCCGCGCCACCTATGTGTGAGGTGGCGTGGCAGCCCCTCCTGGTGCCTCCCAAGTGTCTCTCTGCCCCATTTTTGACATAAAAATTTATAAAGAATTTTCTAGAATTTTTAGAGAAACTTTATTTTCGAGGATTTTTCAGAAATTGGCATATCGATAAAACTCAGAAAAACGAGGATGAAAAGATTTCAAGCAAATCAAAACTAAGCATGCAGCAGCTCTGAAATACTCTTAATCATGCAACTAAACTGAAGGAACAAAATTGATGAAAGTAAATACAAGTGAGGTGGAGTGGATGCGGTGAAAACGAAGTTTCGTTCATATAAAATCACTTTGTTAACAAGGTTGATCAAGTCTTGTTCCCAAACTAACTTTATATGAGGCAAAACTTTGCACTTCACTAAATGCTTATGTTACCTCAACTTTGATAGGTATAGTCCCAACCATAACAATTTGATATTCTTCCTTGGGCTTTCGCTCTGAACAAATGATTTGACCAACTTTGATGGTCTCAACATGCTTGATTGAATTTAGAGCATTCTTCTTATCAATCTTCTTGGGAAAATATACCGTATACTCTTTATTATTAACATTAAAAGTGACTTTTCCTTGATTGCAATTAATAACAGCACCTGCAGTGTTTAGAAAAGGTCTCCCAAGAATAATAGACATATTATCATCTTCAGGCATTTCCAACACAACAAAGTCAGTTAATATTAAACAACTGTTAGCAACTTGAACAGGAACATTTTCACATATACCAATAGGAATAGTAGTAGACTTATCAGCCATCTGCAAAGATATATCAGTTGATACCAATTTTTCTAGATCAAGTCTCTTATAAAGATAAAAAGGCATGACACTAACTCCAGCTCCCAAATCACATAAAGCAGTTCTAACATAGTTATTTTTAATGGAGCAAGGAATAGTAGGTATACCTGGATCTCCAAGCTTCTCCGGTACTTTACCATCAAAAGAATAATTAGCAAGTAAAGTGGAAATTTCCTCACTAGGAATTTTCCTTTTGTTAGTGACAATATCTTTCATATATTTTGCATAAGGAGGCATTCTAATAGCATCAGTCAAAGGAATTTGCAAAAATAAAGGTCTCATCCATTCACAAAACCTATTGTAGTGTTCTTCTTCCTTGGACTTGTGTTTCTTACTAGGAAAAGGCATTGGTTTCTATACCCAAGGTTCTGTCTCTTTACCATGCTTGTTGGCAATGAAGTCTTCTTTGGTGTACTTTGCATTCTTGTCAATCTTCTCCGGTTCTTCTTCAACTTCTTCTTTATCGGAAGCATCTCCTGGTTCAGTTTCAGCATCAGAAATAGAAACACTGTTAGGATCTTTACCTGCATCAGAGGATTCTGCAGTTGTTTTATGCTTCTTCTTCTTCTTCTTCTTCTTAGAAGGAATATCATCATTTGAAGTGTGTTGAGAATCTTGCTCAACCCTCTTAGGATGTCCTTCAGGATATAATCGATCTTGAGTAGCAGCGCCACTTCTCGTGCGTATTTCACATGCTTGCTTCTCTCTTGCGGCATTAACTAGCAAGTCTTTTTGCACCTTGGTAAGCTGATCAATTTGTGTTTGAACCATTTGAAAATGTTTAACAAGTATCTTCACATCATTGGCGGTTCTCTCCACAATATCCTGCAACTTGTTAATAGCTCTAGAATTTTCCAACAGATGATTATGCACAATTCTATTAAAATTTTCTTGCTTAACAATAAAATTATCAAATTCATCTAAGCATTGATCAAGAGGTTTAGTATAAGGAATATCTCTTTCATCAAAGCGTTGGAGAGAGTGTACCTCAATAGTAGATGAGTGAGGGATTGGCTTACATAATTCTTCTATAGGGGGTAAATTCTTCACATCTTCGGCCTTAATACCTTTCTCCTTAAGAGATTTCTTAGCTTCCTTCATAACTTCATCATTTAATTCAATCATCCCTCTCTTCTTCGGCGTAGGCTCTGTAGATGGCGCAGGGGTTGGTGCTGCTGTTGGCTCAACTAAAGTCCAATCATCATGATTCCGGCTTATTTTAGCCATTAATTCTTCAGCTTCGGCCGGAGTTCTTTCCCTGAAAACACAACTAGCACAACTATCCAAATATGACTTAGATTCATCCGTTAGTCCATTATAAAATATATCAAGGAGTTCATTTTTAGGCAATGGTTCTTTAGGCAAAGCTCTAATTAAAGAACAAAACCTTGTCCAAGATTCAGGCAACATCTCTCCTTTTCCCTGTTCAAAATCAAAGATTTTCTGCACAGTAGGATGTTGAGCACTAGCAGGAAAATATTTCTAAAAGAAAGCATTAACCAAAGCAATAGGACTAGTAAGAGATCTAGGAGACAAGCTATTAAACCAAGTTTCAGTAGCATCTTTCAACGAGAAAGGAAAAATCTTAGCAACAAAGTAAGTGCGGAGCTTAATATCATCAGAAAACAAATTACTCAAAGTAGAAAGCTCATTCATGTGCTCCATAGCACTCTCATCTTTAGTACCACAAAAAGGAGTTTTCTCAACAATAGATATGTAAGATAAATCCAAAGAGAAATCATAATCCTTGTCTCTAATATTTATGGGAGAAGCAGCAAACTTAGGATCAGGAGACAAATTATATCTAACAGAACGTCTGGCAAGAAGTTCTTTAACATTACCAGCATTACGAGCAGCACGTGCTTCAGCAATAAAATCATCATTAAGCTCAATATAAGCATCATCATCATAATCATCACTAGGACATTCTCTAGACTCAGGTGAACTAACAAGTGTAACAGTGGTGTTTCCCAACTTAGCTCTAGCAATAGTAGCATCTAAAAAGGAACCTAGTGAACCACTCTCATCAAGCACAGTAGAAGCATCATCTAAATTATTAGTGGCATTCTCAATCTCAGCAGAAGTAATAGCAGTAGCGTGTGGGTGTGGTGGTGTAAGCAACTTACTCATAATAGATGGTGAATCAAGAGCAACAGAGGTGTTGAGAGTCGTACCTCTTCTTGTAGTGGATGGCAATATAGGAACTTTTACATCACGAGGTTTACCCATGATGAAAAGGATTGCAGCGAACAATATGAATACCAAGTGAACTTACAAATAAAGCTATGGTCCCCGGCAACGGCGCCAGAAAATAGTCTTGATGACCCACAAGTATAGGGAA
This sequence comes from Dactylis glomerata, assembly GCA_007115705.1. Lineage (NCBI taxonomy): Eukaryota > Viridiplantae > Streptophyta > Magnoliopsida > Poales > Poaceae > Dactylis > Dactylis glomerata. The sequence continues at coordinate 153,730 of QXEO01000341.1, forward strand.
TCGCAACAGTCTTCGAGGGAAGTATTACCCAAATTTATTGATTCGACACAAGGGGAGCCAAAGAATATATGTAAGCCTTAACAGATGAGTTGTCAATTCAGCTGCACCTGGAAACAGTCTCGCTTGCAGTGGTTTATCAGTAGCAACAGTTTTATAGTGGTGACAGTAGTGAAACAGTAACAACAGTAGTAAAATAGCAGCGGTAATAGTAACAGTTGTAAACAGTAGGAACAAATACTGTAGGCATAGGGAAGGATTATGGGCGTTGCATGGATAAGATAATTCATAAAATCAATGAGACATGGGCATTGCAGATAAATAATGATAAAGCATCCTAGTACAAACAATCATAGGCATGTGTTCCGTATATAGTCGTACGTGCTCACAAGGAGAAACTTGCACGACATCTTTTGTCCTACCAGCCTGTTGCAGCAGGGCCTCAAGGGAAACTACTGGTAATTAAGGTACTCCTTTTAATAGAGTACCGGAGCAAAGCATTAGCACTCGGTGAACACATGTGATCCTCACATCATAGCCATCCCCTCTGGTTATCCCAATTTCTATCACTTTGGGGCCTCAGGTTCCGGACAACAATATGTGTATACAACTTGTAGGTAAGACCATAAACAACAAGTATCATCATAGAAATAATAACATGTTCAGATCTGAAATCATGGCACTCGGGTCCAAAGTGACAAGCATTAAGCACAACAAGTTGCAACAATGTCATAGGCACTAAATAAAGATACTAGGCACTATGCCCTAACAATCTCATATCAAATTACATAAACAATCTCATCCAATCCCTACCATCCCCTCACCTACAGCGGGGGAATTACTCACACATGGATGGGGGAATCATGGATGGTTGATGGAGGAGCATCGGTGATGATGGTGATGAAGATCTCCTCCGAATCCCTGTCCCGGCAGGGTGCCAGAACGGAGTTCCAGGTTCCGAATCGCAGTTTCTGATGGCGGCGGCGCAGCGGAAGTCTATCTGGGAAAAAGGCCATCTCTCTGATATTGTGTCGTCAGAGGGTATATGTAGGTGAGAGGGGAGGCCGAGAGGATGGCTGGGGCCTCCTCACGCCAGGGTGGCGCGGCCAGGGCTGGGCCGCGCCACCAGTGTGTGAGGAGCCCTCAGGCCTCCTCTCCGTCCTGTCTTCTGGCTCCGTGGGTCTTCTGGTGAAATAGGATTTTTGATGATTTTTCCCGAATTTTTACTGGAAGTTGGATTTCTGCACAAAAATGAGACACCAGAGCAATTCTGCTGAAAACAATGTCAGTCCATGTTAGTTGCATTCAAAACACACAAATTAGAGGAGAAACAATAGCAAAAGTGTTCGGGAAAGTAGATACGTTTTGGACGTATCAATCTACCCAAGCATGCTTGGCCTTTTTAGGGGTGCTAACAGCCATTTCTTTATCCTGTTGCATATCAATCCATTGGCTTTCTCGACTTGCCCATTTGTCTTTGGATGTGCCAGAGATGCGAATTTCAACTTGATTCCTAAACTTTCACAGTAACTCTTGAACTCCTTTGATGTGAAGTTTGTCCCATTGTCTGTGATGATACTGTGCGGTACTCCGAAGCGAAAAACTATTGACTTGATGAAGTTGATTGCCGCTATAGAATCTTGGGTTGTCACTGATACGTCCATTTTGCATCACTATTTTCTATCATAATTTACTGTTATTCATTGATATATTTCACATTTAGAGATGATACTTATGTTATTTCCTCTGTTTTTACATGTTTGATGATCACTGGAGGATTTGCTGCCAGAGTCAGCATTCTGCAGAAAAAGGACCATCAAGACACCATATTTCGAAGATCAGGAAAATTCTAGAAAAATACCAGAAAATTATATTTTGCCAGAAGACTGAGGTAGCCAGAAGGAGGAGGCGAGAGGGGCCACAGGGCAGCCTCACCACCAGGGGGCGCAGCCCAGCCCCTGGCCGCGCCGCCCTGTGGTGAGGCCACCCAAGCCCACTTCTGCCATCGCCCCTTCGCGTATTTCATCGTCCCCGAAAACCTAAGTCAAGGGGGGGGCTCAGAGATAGACACCGCCGCCTCTGCGGGGTGGAAAACACCAAAGAGAGAAAAGCTCTCCGGCAGGCAAAAATCTGCCAGGGAAATTCCTTCCCGGAGAGGGGAGATCGTCGCCATCGTCATCACCATCACGCCGGACTTCATCGGGATCATCATCATCTCCATCACCAGCACCTTCATCTCCACCATCACCACGCCATCCCGCTGTAACATCTTGAGTTGAATCTTGTTAAATTCTTAGGGGAAACTTTCCCGGTGTTGATTACTCTTGTGGTTGATGCTATTGAGTGGAACCGTTGAATTAAGGTTTATGTTCAGATTGTTATTTACCATTATTTCACCTCTGATCATGATCCATATGATGTCTTGTGAGTAGTTCGTTTAGTTCTTGAGGACATGGGAGAAGTCAAGTCGTTAGTAGTGGAATTATGTTGAGTAATATTTAATGGTTTGATATTTATTTGTTGTGGTGTTATTTCACTAGTGGTGTCATGTGAACATCAACTACATGATACTTCACCATTTATGGGCCTAGTGAGATGCATTGTGTATTTGGCTGCCAATTGTGGGGTTGCTGGAGTGATAGAAACCTAAACCTCCATTGGGAAACCATTACACCAGGGAGCGTAGGATCTTAGAGTTTAAGGCTATGGTTAGATTTATCTTAATTACTTTCTTGTATTTGCGGATGCTTGCAAGGGGTATAATCACAAGTGTATATTTATTCTAGTAAGGGTAGTGCGCTAGCACAGGTTCACCCCCATAACACTTATCGAACCAATGAAGATTATTTAGCGGTATGAAGCGAAAGCACTTGACAGAAACTCCCATGTGTCCTCGAGAACGTTTGGTTATCATAAGTTACACAACCGGCTTATCCTTTGCTCTAGAAAGGATTGGGCCACTTGCAGCAATTATTACTATTGTCTTTTATTTACTCGTACTTTATTTACTTGCATTACCAAATACCCCTGAAAACCCATTTGCTAGTATTTACAGTGAATCCTTGATCAAAACCACTTGTCAACACCTTCTTCTCCTCGTTGGGTTCGACACTCTTATTTATCGAAAGTACTACGATACACCCCCTATACTTGTGGGTCATCAAGACTATTTTCTGGCGCCGTTGCCAGAGAGTGAAGCGCTATTGAAGAGTGGAATTGGTAAAGGTAACCGTCGCTGTGAGTATTGTTTTTATTTTTGTCTTTTTTTTTTGCCATGGAGAATTCTCAATTTGGTTTCCTATTTGGGAACACTTCTACCACTGCTGCACGTGTGGATGAACCACCACCACCACCTGCTCAATTAGATCCTTTTAAAATACCTATGAAAATTGTTGAACGTGTTATGGATAACTGCTATTCAGGAGATGGAACTGTCCATCTGGGTGATCACCTACTCTTTATACATGAATTATGCGAGTTGTTCAAGTGTGCAGGTATTTCACCAAGCCAGGTAAAGAGGAAGCTATTTTCTTTATCACTGAAAGGCAGAGCTAAGGAGTGGTATCGGCTGCTAAAGGATGGTCCATCTATTGCATGGGAGGAAATTGTGCCTCTCTTTTATTCCAAGTTTTATCCTCCAAGTGAAATTCATAAAGATCGTAATCGAATATATAACTTTTGGCCTCATGATGGAGAGAGTATTGCCCAAGCGTGGGGGAGATTGAAGTTACTAATGCTCAAATGTCCCATTCATGAGCTCCCCAATAATATTGTTATTGATAATTTTTATGCGAGGCTTGCTCTTCATGATAAGGATTATTTGGATGCATCCTGTTTTGGATCATTTACTCATATGAAAGAAGATGCTAAGTGGAAGCTCCTTGACCGTATTCAAGAAAATGCTAAAGGATGGGAAATCGACAAAGTAGGAGGTCAGGTATAAATTATGATTATGAATGTATTAAAACTTTTTTGGGAACCGATGACTTTCATAATGATAGCACTGCTTATGGTCTTGATTCTCAAATATTTGCTAACTGTCTTAAGGCTTTTGCCTCTTATCTTGATGTTCCAAAGAAAGATTGGAACAAATATCATGCGCCTTATAAAAATTCTATTAGTCATATTCCTGCTGCAGCTACTGAAATTTGTACTGTTGATAGCATTGTGCCTGAACCTTATTTTGAGAAGACACCTTTCCCTGCTAAGGTAAAAGAGCATTCTACTTTGGTAAGTGTGTCTAATAAAAGTACAAAGAAAGCTGTAGAACCTGATGAGCAAATGACTATTAAGTCTCCTGTGGCTATATTGAAGGACCTTGTTACTAAAGATGTAGGGGATGAATATATTCTCTTTCGTGAAGATGCTTCTAACATTATCTATCAGGATTGGAGATCATTGCTATTATGGTTTATGCGACATTGGTGCTAGTTCCAGTGCCATTCCTTTAGAGCTCTACAGAGAAATTATGCATGAGATTGGCCCTTGTCAACTTGAGGATATTGATGTGGTTGTTCAGCTTGCTAACAGAGAGACTATTTGGCCTCTGGGTATTGTTCGAGATGTGGAAGTTCTTTGCGGTAAGACCAAATATCCCACTGATTTCCTAGTACTTGGTATAGAAGCTAGTAAAACTTGTCCTATTATTTTTGGTAGACCCTTTTTGAATACTTGTGGTGCTGTGATAGACTGTAAGAAGGAGAAAATTTTCACTAAAGTTTAATGGAGAGTCTTATGAGTTTAATTTTTCCAAGTTTGCTAAGATTTCTTATGAAAATGACATGCCTAATGAAAATTTTCGAGTTGAACAGCTTGCTTCTATTGCTCTTGCTCCTAATAATGCTTTGCAGCAATTCATGGAGGACCATGAAAGTGATGTTTATAGGAAGGAAAGAGAAGAGATTGACAATATTTTCTTTCGTCAACAACCATTGATCAAGCACAATTTACCTATGGAGGATCTTGGTATCACTTTTCCACCTAAGGAAGATATTGTTTTTGAATTAAAACCTTTACCTGATGACCTTAAATATGCTTATATAGATGATAAGAAAATATATCCTGTTATTATCAGTTCTAAACTTTTAGGAAAGGAAGAAGAAAGGTTATTGGAGATATTGAGGAAACATCGAGGAGCTATGGGATATACTCTTGATGATTTAAAAGGGATTTCTCCCACTTTATGTCAGCATGCTATTAATATGGTGGAAGACGCAAAACCAGTTGTCGAACATCAACGCCGCTTAATTCCCAAGATGAAGGAAGTGGTAAGAAATGAGGTATTGAAGCTCCTTGATGCTGGTATTATTTATCCTATTGCTAATAGTAGATGGGTTAGTCCTGTTCATTGTGTTCCTAAGAAAGGAGGTATGACTGTTGTGCCTAATGAGAATAACGAGCTTATTCCTCAAAGGACAGTAGTTGGTTATAGAATGTGCATTGATTTTAGAAAGGTAAACAAAGTTACCAAGAAAGATCATTATCCTTTACCGTTTATAGATCAAATGCTAGAGGGGTTATCTAAGAAGACTCATTTTTGTTTTCTTGATGGTTATTCCGGTTTTTCACAGATTGCTGTTAAAAAGAAAGATCAGGAGAAAACCACTTTTACTTGTCCTTATGGAACTTATGCTTATAGACGTATGCCGTTTGGTTTATGCAATGCTCCTGCTACTTTTCAAAGATGCATGTTTGCTATTTTTCATGGTTTTTGTGAAGAAATTGTGGAGGTTTTCATGGACGATTTCTCCATCTATGGAACTTCTTTTGATAATTGTTTGCACAATCTTGATAAAGTTTTGCAGAGGTGTGAAGAAACTAATCTTGTTCTTAATTGGGAGAAATGCCACTTTATGGTAAATGAAGGAATTGTCCTTGGACATAAAATTTCTGAAGAGGTATTGAAGTTGATAGAGCAAAAGTTGAGGCAATTGAGAAGATGCCCTGTCCCAGAGATGTTAAAGGTATTAATAGTATTCTTGGTCATGCTGGTTTCTATAGGAGGTTTATTAAATATTTCTCTAAGATTTCAAAGCCTCTTACTAATATTCTTCAAAAAGATGTACCATTTGTTTTTGATGATGATTGTAAGGAAGCTTTTGAAACTCTTAAGAAGGCTTTAACTACTGCTCCTATTGTTCAACCACCTGATTGGAATTTGCCCTTTGAAATTATGTGCGATGCTAGTGATTTTGCTATTGGTGCTGTTCTTGGGCAGCGCATAGATAATAAGTTGAATGTTATTCATTATGCTAGTAAGACTCTTGATGTTGCTCAGAAGAATTATGCTACCACTGAGAAAGAGTTTCTTGCTGTTGTTTTTGTATGTGATAAGTTTAGACCGTACATTGTTGATTCTAAAGTTACTATTCATACTGATCACGCTGCTATTAGATATCTTATGATGAAGAAGGACGCTAAGCCTAGGCTTATTAGATGGGTGTTGCTTTTACAAGAGTTTGATTTGCATATCGTAGATAGGAAAGGTGCTGAAAATCCGGTGGCTGACAACTTGTCTAGATTGGAAAACATTTCTTTTGATCCTATTCCTGTTAATGATAGTTTTCCAAATGAATAGTTGGCTTCAATAAATGTAACTTCGCGAGACCTTCCTTGGTATGTTGATTATGCTAACTTTATTGTTTCCAAGTATTTGCCTCCAACCTTTACAGCTCAGCAAAGAACAAAATTCTTTTATGATTTGAGGCATTACTTTTGGGATGACCCACACTTATATAAAGAAGGAGTTGATGGTATTATGCGAAGATGCATACCAGAATATGAGCAACAAGAAATATTGAGAAAATGCCATGGAAGCGCTTATGGAGGACATCATGCTGGAGATAGAACCGCATAAAAGGTTCTACAATCAGGTTTTTATTGGCCAACCCTCTTTAAAGGCTAGAAGGTATGTTTTATCTTGTGATGAATGTCAAAGAGTAGGTAAGATTTCTAGACGCAATGAAATGCCTATGAGTTACACTCTTGTTATTGAACCATTTGATTGTTGGGGATTTGACTTTATGGGTCATTATCCTCCTTCAAAAGGTTATACTCATATACTTGTTGCTGTTGATTATGTTACCAAGTGGGTAGAAGCCATACCTACAAAGAGTGCCGATGGTGAGACCTCGTTAAAAATGCTTAAGGATGTTATTTTTCCTAGGTTTGGTGTGCCTAGGTATCTTATGACTGACGGAGGTTCTGATTTTATTCACGGTGGTTTTAGAAAAACTCTTGCGAGATATGACGTTAATCATAGAATTGCTTCTGTTTATCATCCCCAAACTAGTGGGCAGGTAGAGCTTTCAAATAGAGAGATCAAGTCTATCTTGCAGAAGACTGTCAATAGATCTAGGAAAACCTGGGCTAGCAAGCTAAACGATGCTTTATGGGCTTATAGAACTGCTTATAAGAACCCCATGGGCATGTCTCCTTACAAAATGGTTTACGGAAAACCAAAATTGGGATTATCCGCAAAAAATTACGGTAGAGCGTGTCATGAGTGTCTACGTGGTGGACTTGATTTTACCAAAGATGATGAAAATGTAAACTCACAACCATTTATGCGCTGGAGCGTGTCACTTGCCTTTAGAATTAGAACACAAAGCTTTTTGGGCAGTGAAAGAGCTTAATAGGGAATTTAAACTTGCTGGTAAGAAAAGGTTGTTAGATTTGAGTTCTCTAGATGAGTGGAGAAACGAAGCCTATGAGAATGACAGACTTTTCAAACAGAAAGTCAAGCAATGGCATGATAAGAGAATTCTTAAAAGAGAGTTTCATGTTGGTGAGAAAGTTCTATTGTATAGGTCTCGTCTCAGATTTTTTGCAGGAAAATTACTCTCTAAATGGGAAGGACCATATGTTATTGTGGAAGTGTACCGCTCAGGTGCGATAAAGATTGCTTCGTTGAAATATGACACTACACAAGTGGTGAATGGTCAAAGACTCAAACATTATATTGCTTGAGATTCTTATAATGAAGATGTTGATGTTATTCAAACAGTTTCTCCGAAGGAATTCATCCGGGACAATTTGCAGGAACCTACAGAGTTCGTTTTCGAATAGGTAACAATTCTGGTCAGAAAAGGTTCATGAAAAACTTTTCCATTAATATTTTTCTTGTTTTTATTAAATATGAAAAATCATGAGACAAAAAATGGCAGGAGACGGAGTCTGATGGCTCCTCACCACCAGGGGGCGCGGGTCCACCCCAGGCCGGGCCGCCCTGTGGTGAGACCACCCTGGAGCTCGTTTCTGTCCCGGTTTCCTCCTGTGATTTCATCTTGATGTATAATTTTCGCCTATATAACCCCCCGGAGTCCCCGAGGTTTGTATATCGTTTTCTCGTCGTGTTTTGTTTCGAGCTGTTTCTGTCAGGAGTTGATCTTAAGTTTTGAGAGCACCATGGCTTCTTCAAGTGACGACAAGGAGAAGACACCTTCGAAAGATGACCACCAAGACCTTCAACTGAAGGAAGAAGTTGAAAGTGAGGTCGAGGAAGAAGAGATGGAAGAAGATCAAAGTTCACGCCCGAGCACCATGATCGCAAGCATTGGGGTGGTGACAAGTCATGACAAGTTCAAGAAGAGCGCACGTATAAGAACCGGAAGGGGTGTGCCGCGCCACATCTTAGCTCCACGGACATCTTCGTCAGGCAACAACCCTTTCCATGCTCTAATACATAAACATCAGATTCAAAAGGTGCCTAGGTCACGATTACCCTTTGGTTGGGATATAGATCGTTCTAATAGTGCAGGGAAAGAAAGTTCCAAGAGTGAAGCAGGATGGGGAAATAATTCCAAGAGCTGGGATTCTCTAGCTGACAGGTTCATGAGCCGTGTTGAGCACAATTCAGAGATGATTCATAACCTTAGTCACAAGATCGATGATCTGAAAGATTTGATTGAGAAGCTTATTAAAGACTACCCACCACCACCGAAGGACTAATTCATCATGGTATTGGCATCCCCTTGGCTTGTTCCAAGCTTGGGAGAGTGCCGCGGTATCACATCATCACCTTTTACTCATTTACTTTTTAAGTAGAGTCATATCATGAATAGAGAAGTTATCTTATAGAATAGTTTGCAGTGTGGAAGTATCCTCCTTAGTTGGTTATCTATGTATCCCTTGGTGTGAGTTGCGGTAATGAAATATTAATGAGAAGTTTTATCGTTTACTTTCCACACACTTTATTTTAGTTTGGAATGATTCTTATATGACTAGTCTTGTTGATTAGTATTGGTATCACTTTGGGAGCATGAGTAAATTTAGTTGGTTTTGGCAAACTTAGCTTGGTCAGTAGCGACATTACCTTGAGGTTTGAGTAGAAAAGAAGAAAGAAGTGTTTGTAGTTACATCACTTTAGTTTTCCTTCATGTTTGGCTTATAAGTAATATTATTCTCAAAGTTAAAATCGTTGTACCTTCAAGGAAGTTTGCATGATTGTTCTTATTATATGTATGTTTGTTTGTTTCATGCAACTCTTATGCTTACTACCCAGCCTTGCTAGCCAAAAACCTGTACTGAGAGGAAATACTTCTCGTGCATCCAACTCCCAAAAACCAAGTTACTTCCAAAGAGTCCACTATAAATTCCTATGCATGGTATTTCAAGCCATTCCAAGTAAATTTTCATGTGCTACCTTTCAAAAACCTTCAAACACTTCTCATTTTGTGCCACTGTTTTTAGCTCATGAGGACGTAGTGGATGGGTTTGTTATCTTCCATACTAAATTAAGTACCCCTCGACTAGGCAGCTTCATCAGCTCGTCATTAATTTTGCAAGGGACCTGGTTAGACCATTGTAATCTCAAAAAGAAAATAAAAAGGCACTCCTCCATGGTATGTGAGTTGGTTGGCACCCGATGGAATCGGTTAGCCATGGTTTGAGAAAGGAAAGGTGGGGAGGAGTGCCAAGCTATAAAAGAGCACCAATGTGCCAATTAATCAAACATCTCAGAACCGCTCTCACTTATTTAGTATGGAAGATATCAAGAACTCTATTCCTAGTTGTTGACAAAAGCAACCACCTCTCAAAACAATTTCTATCTCTGTTTTACAAATGAAAAGCTCTAGCACATGTTTAATCCCTGCTTCCCTCTGCGAAGGGCCTTTCTTTTACTTTTATGTTGAGTCAACCTATTCCCTTCTATCTCAAGCAAGCATTTGAGTTGTTATGTTTCACTCATCCATATGTTGATCCGTTTAATCATGTTTACTAACTTCTTTTATTAGTACAATGCTTTTGTCTGAAGGAATATATCTTTGAAAGCTTTCTATGAATGCAAAAAGTTTGTTTCGTTGAGCATATGGTTTTTGCTATATTAGCTCTGTTTTTAAAAAGGCTCCATTCAAAAATAAGTATAGTTTGTTTATTGTTCTCTGACCAAGAACTAAAGTTTGCCACCACCAATTAAAGTTTACCTTGTGCATCTTTATTTGTGATTCCCTTTTACTTATTACAAGTCTATATCATATAAAGGGAAGTTGTTGTCTATTATAACTTGTGCCTTGGTGAATGTGATGCTTCTTGTCTGTATTTTGATTATCGACACTTTACTCCATAAACCTGTGGTCATGTTTACCGAGTTTAGTTTTTGCTTGGGGACAAGCGAGGTCTAAGCTTGGGGGGGTTGATACGTCCATTTTGCATCACTATTTTGTATCATAATTTACTGTTATTCATTGATATATTTCACATTTACAGATGATACTTATGTTATTTCCTCTGTTTTTACATGTTTGATGATCATTGGAGGATTTGCTGCAGGAGTCAGGATTCTGCTAGAAAAAGGACCATCAAGACACCATATTTCGAAGATCAGGAAAATTCCAGAAAAATACCAGAAAATTATATTTTGCCAGAAGACTGAGGTAGCCAGAAGGAGGAGGCGAGAGGGGCCACAGGGCAGCCTCACCACCAGGGGGCGCGGCCCAGCCCCTGGCCGTGCCGCCTTGTGGTGAGGCCAGCCAGGCCCACTTCTGCCATCGCCACTTCGCGTATTTCATCGTCCCCGAAAACCTAAGTCAAGGGGGGGCTCAGAGATAGACATTGCCGCCTCTGCGAGGCGGAAAACACCAGAGAGAGAAAAGCTCTCTGGCAGGCAGAAATCTGCCAGGGAAATTCCTTCCCATAGAGGGGAGATCGTCGCCATCGTCATCACCATCGCGCCGGACTTCATCGGGATCATCATCATCATCATCTCTATCACCAGCACCTTCATCTCCACCATCACCATGCCATCCCACTGTAACATCTTGAGTTGAATCTTGTTAAATTCTTAGGGGCAACTTTCCCGGTGTTGATTACTCTTGTGGTTGATGCTATTGAGTGGAACCGTTGAATTAAGGTTTATGTTCAGATTGTTATTTACCATTCTTTCACCTCTGATCATGATCCATATGATGTCTTGTGAGTAGTTCGTTTAGTTCTTGAGGACATGGGAGAAGTCAAGTCGTTAGTAGTGGAATTATGTTGAGTAATATTTAATGGTTTGATATTTATTTGTTGTGGTGTTATTTCACTAGTGGTGTCATGTGAACGTTGACTACATGATACTTCACCATTTATGGGCCTAGTGAGATGCATTGTGTATTTGGCTACCAATTGTGGGGTTGCTGGAGTGACAGAAACCTAAACATCCGTTGGGAAACCATTACACCAGGGAGTGTAGGATCTTAGAGTTTAAGGTTGTGGTTAGATTTATCTTAATTACTTTCTTGTATTTGCGGATGCTTGCAAGGGGTATAATCACAAGTGTGTATTTATCCTAGTAAGGGTAGTGCGCTAGCACAGGTTCACCCCCATAACACTTATCAAACCAATGAAGATTATTTAGCGGTATGAAGCGAAAGCACTTGACAGAAACTCCCGTGTGTCCTCGAGAACGTTTGGTTATCATAAGTTACACAACCGGCTTGTCCTTTGCTCTAGAAAGGATTGGGCCACTTGCAACAATTATTACTATTGTCTTTTATTTACTCGTACTTTATTTACTTGCATTACCAAATACCCCTGAAAACCCGTTTGCTAGTATTTACAGTGAATCCTTGATCAAAACCACTTGTCAACACCTTCTTCTCCTCGTTGGGTTCGACACTCTTATTTATCGAAAGTACTATGATACACCCCCTATACTTGTGGGTCATCAGTCACGGGGGCTGCCTCTACCCACTTGGTGAATTTGTCGACTGCTACCAGCATATAAACATGCCCTCCTGGCCAAGATTTGTGCAGTTTTCCCACCATGTCAAGACCCCATTGTGCGAAGGGCCAAGATAATGGTATTGGTTGCAACTCCACTGCTTGTGCGTGTGGTCGAGATGCGAAACGTTGATAGGCCTCGCACTTCCTCACTATATCTTTCGCGTCTTCAATGGCTGTGAGCCAATAAAATCCTGCACGAAAAGCTTTGGCTGCAATGGCTCTGCTGCTAGCGTGATGTCCACATACCCCCACGTGGATGTCCTTTAAGATTTCTTGCCCTTCTTGAGGAGTAACACACGATTGCAAAATGCCTGTTATACTTCTCTTGTATAATTTTCCTTGCAACACGACAAAAGCCTTGGATCGTCGTATTATCCTTTTCGCTTGTACTGTATCTTTGGGTAGTGTTTTGTTTTATCATGTAATCCACGTATGGATGCATCCAAGTTTCCTCGATCATCATGATTTCTTCGGGTTCAGCTGTCCCGCTATTACCAGCCCCTGAGCCTGTTGCTTGGTGCTGGACTTGCTCTCCTGTAGTCGAGACTTTGTTGCTTTTTATTGATCTTTCTACAATTTCTTCCCAAAAAACTCCTTGTGGTACGGGTAACCACTGGGACCCGATATTTGCTAAATCGTCAGCTTCCTCGTTACTTGCTATGTTGACATGCGAAACTTCGCATCCGTCAAATGTTCCCTCAAGATAATAATATAAGTTTCTGTATGCTGTCATATTGTCGTTGATGGCGTCGCACTTCTTCATTACTTGTTGGACAATGAGATTCGAGTCTCCAAATATTTTCAATCGAGTTGCTCCGCATGCTTTGGCCATTTTCATCCCATGGAGCAGCGCCTCGTATTCGGCTTCATTATTAGAAGCTTGAGGAAAACTCATCCTTAGCACGTACTTCAACTTGTCGCCTTGTGGTGATATCAGTACTACTCCTGCTCCTGCACTTTGGATTCTTTTTGATCCGTCGAAGTACATTGTCCACACACTCGATAAATCTGGTGGCCCTGTGCTTTGTAACTCCAGCCACTCTGCTGTGAAATCTGGTAAAACTTGGGACTTGATCGCCTTCCGCTTTTCATACGTGATGTCCAGGGGTGATAACTCAATTCCCCATAAGGAGACACGTCCTGTTGGTAAAGGGTTGTTCAATATATTGGATAGTGGTGCTTCGTTGACCACTATGATTGGGTGCACCGCAAAATATTGCCGTAATTTTCGTGTTGTTGTGAATACGCCATATGCAAGTTTCTGGTAGTGCGGGTACCTTTGCTTTGTTGGAGATAGCACCTCGATGACAAAATATACTGGTCATTGGACTCCATGAGCTTTTCCTTCTTCACTTCTTTCGACTACTAATACTGTGCTCACCACTTGATGTGTTGCTGCGATGTATAGTTGTAATGGCTCCTTTTCCTTTGGTGCGACCAACACCGGTGGTGTGGAAAGCACTTTTTTCAGTTGTGCGAAAGCTGTGTCCGCTTCTTTTGTCCACTCGAATTTGTTATCTGATTTTTTCATCAATGCGTAGAAAGGGAGTTCTTTTTCTCCTAACCTTGCGACGAATCGACTTAGTGCCCCGACACGCCCTGGGAGCTTCTGTACATCCTGCAATTTTGTTGGCTTCCCCATCGTTAATATTGCTTGGATCTTCTCTGGGTTTGCCTCTATTCCTCTTGCGGATACCAGGAATCCCAGGAGTTGCCCTGCAGATACCCCAAAAGAGCATTTTGTCGGGTTAAGCTTGAGCTTGTATCTGTTTAAGTTGTCGAAGGTTTCTGCCAGATCACTGATTAGTGACTCCTCTTTTCTTATGGTGATGACCACGTCATCGATGTAGACTTGAATATTTCATCCTATTTGACTTCCAAGGATATTTTGCATCATCCTTTGGTAGGTTGCTCCTGCGTTTTTAAGCCGAAAGGCTTGACTTGGTAGCAGAACACGCCGTAAGGTGTTATGAAAGTTGTTTTTTCCTCATCTTCTTTCTTCAATTTGATCTAGTTGTATCCAGAATATGCGTCCAGGAAGGAAAGTCTTGCGCACCCTGCTGTTGAGTCAATTCTCTGGTCAATGCGAGGTAGAGGGAAGGGATCCTTTGGACAGTGCTTGTTGAGAGAAGTATAGTCGACACACACTTGTTGCACATCTGTATTTTTCTTAGGGACTATAACTGGATTAGATACCCAAGTCGACGCTTTGATTTCTCAGATGAACCCTGTGTTTTCTAGCCTATGTAGCTCTGACGCTATTGCTTTCCTTTTGGGTTCATCAAATCTTCTCAATGGTTGCTTAACTGGCTTTGCTTTGGGATCGATGTTTAGTGCGTGCTCGATGAGTTCCCTGAGAACCCTTGGCATGTCTGAAGGACACCAGGCGAAGATTTCCTAGCGCTCATGGAAGAACTCGATGAGCGCGCTTTCCTATGCGGGATCCAGATTTACTGCTATAGAGGTGGTCTTGTTCGGGTCCATGGGGTGGACCTGGATTTTCTTAGAGTCTTGCGTTGCATCGAAAGCCTGATCTGGCAGGGATCGTCCGACGTCGGGTAGCACATTGTGGTCAGTTTCGCCTTTCAACCTTGCGTATTCTGCTATCATGCCAAAAGTTTGTGCTAACCTATTGAATTCCTTGTCACAAGTGTTGGATGCTTCAAAGCTGCCTTGTACCGTGATTGTTCCTTTGGGTCTTGGGATTTTGAGCATGAGATATGCGTAGTGGGGTACTGCCATGAATTTTGCAAATGCTAGGTGCCCCAGGATTGCATGATACTGTGAAGGCCAATCCATGACTTCGAACTCCAGCTTCTCTCTACGATAATTGTTGCTATTACCGAAGAAAACGTCGAGTTCTACTTTCCCAAGAGGGTAATTTGCGCTTCCTAGCACTATTCCGTGGAAAGACCAATCTGTTGGCTTTAGACTTTCCAGTGAAATGCACATTGCCCTCAGAGTTCTCGCGTATATTAAGTTTATGCCAAGTTCCTGCATCCATGAATACTCTCCCGATGTCGTATCCCCCTATCTGCGCCTTTAGTACCATTGGAGCGTGCCCTGGCCTAGGAACTTTCCTCGGGTGGTCTGCTCTGCTAAATCTAACTGGTTGATCGGACGACTGCAAGTACTCTGTAGTAGCTGGTGGTGATGATATTGCCAAGTTGACCTATCTAGATATGATCTTCCTTTCTTTCTTTGACTTTGGTACTGGTTCAATCATTGCTAATATATATACCTTGGACTCCAGCTGTTTTGCGAGTCGTTGCATTTGATATCCTTGACTCGCGCTTTTTCCTCCCTGTCGTGTTCCTTGGCTTGAATCCATGGCATTTTGCAACCTTAAGAAGGTTCTACAATCCTTCATCTGGTGGTTGGAAACTCTTTTCCCATCTAGGTACGCATAATGGATGCGACAAGGACCGTATAGCATGTCTTCTGCCGAAGGACCCGAGTACCTTGGTTTGTATTTTCCTCTACTATCTCTTGTTTGAAACTCTTTGTTTTCATAGCCTTCATCGTTCCTTCCTTCATATCCCGCGGCTATCTGATTTCGCCTTCGGTAGTTGTCGC
The DNA here is from genome assembly GCA_007115705.1 of Dactylis glomerata. NCBI lineage: Eukaryota > Viridiplantae > Streptophyta > Magnoliopsida > Poales > Poaceae > Dactylis > Dactylis glomerata. The sequence goes on from QXEO01000341.1 coordinate 169,510, forward strand.
CATTGCGGTATCTTCACCTTTGCCTGCTTGTTTTGTTGACTTCTGGTGAATGCCCCCTTTTGTTGTTATACGCATCTTCTCCATCGGCAAAACTGTTTGCTACTTCTATTAGTTCTGACACTTTCCTTGGCCTTGTTCTCCCTATTTCTTCCATGAGGTTCGAACGACAAAGGCCTGCCGAAAAAGCATCTATTGCTCTTTCGTCGGAGACGTCTTCAGCTGAATTTTTTATTACACTGTAGTGTTGTATGTAAGAGCGTAGGGTTTCGCCTTTCTTTTGTACGCACGACTTGATTTCCTCCAATGACGTTGGGCTCTTATATGTTGAGCAAAAATTTCCTGCAAATTGATTTTTTAACTCTCCCCAACTCCCAATGGAATCGTTGGGTAGGGTATTCAACCATGACCGTGCTGCGCCGGTGAGGTGTAACTGCAAACTTTGCATGGCTGTTGCTCTTGTTCCTCCTAGGATCTGTACTACTTGCAGGTAATCTGACAACCATAGAGTGGGTTCTTGCGACCCATCATTCTTTTCTTGGTCGTGCGGCAACTTAAAACCTTTAGGTACCCGCATTTTGCGAACCCTGGGGTAAAGCATAATGCGCCCATCTCTTTTTCATCGTCTTCGTAATTTTCCTCTTTCCACGCATAACGCGAGTTGTTCACTCGTGCTTGTGCTATTATATTTCTTGCGTCCTCCTGCCATTTTTGTCACCTCTCATCACCTGATGACTCACTGGATTCGTTTCGCGAGGACTTGCGCTTGAATTCTTCCTTTCGCCTTTCCTTATGGTGTGTCACATTTTCCTCTGGAAGTTTTCCCATTAACTTGTCTTCTATCAACCCGAGGCTTCGTATTGCGGCCTGATGCATGTGCTCCCGCGGATCTCCAGGCTCTGGTTGTGTTGTTAGTAGGTATGTTTGCGCAGCTATCAATGTTGCTTCTGGCATTTCTTAAACGAAGTCTTCTTCCTCTTCTGACTGCTGCACGTTTATACTTTTCGCATAGCTTTCTCCTCTTGTCTGTGCTATTGTCCTCCTGTTGTGCTTCGGGTCTCTGCACCTTTCCATGCTGTACTCTGATGCATCGCTATACTCACCCCAGTATCCTCCACTTGACATACTGTTGTCATCTCAGCTTCTCATGAGCATGTCTCTTTCCTCCCTTAGCTTCTTCTTGTGCTGGTGCAGCGCGTATTGATACCCCATCAGAACTTCTCTCCTTGGATCTGCGGGTACCTCTGTACCGTGATTGCTGGCTGACATGATGATTCTCCACTCTCCGGTTGAAACGTGAATTTTCTCCTTTTCCTTTTTGCTGTTACTTCTTGGATTGTCGACTTGCAGGTCAACCCCTTCGTTACCTTCGTGATTATCCTCTTCTGCTGCTTCAGTAATAATAACGCATAGCTGATGTACGCTTCTGGAGACGCCACTCTTTCGATGGCGAAGTCCCTTGAACTATCGTAAGTTTTAACCGCTGTTGCTTCCACCTCAGGTTTTTCCCGAGTTTCGTCGAATTCCTCGAGTTTCTCTTGCATACCTTCTGTTGCTGTGAGACTGACCGACGAATTTACCTTGTTGGAAGAGCCTACAGATGATCCAAATATTATGATTCTCTCAGCTTTGCTTGCCGACAGACCTAATTTCGTTGGGTCCGAGAGGCGAGTTGAACCCGAAGGTCCAACGTAGAAGCTTAAACTTCCGATCGTCAGCTCCATCTCTTCACTTTCGTCGACTTTTGGACTGCTGTTGGCTAAAAGCAAAAAAGCCGTCGAATTCATGATTCCAACGCCCAGAGTCCCCACGGTCGGTGCCAATTGATGAGGGTTAACTCGACAAATGTCCTAGATGAAGGACTAAGGATCGGGGAGACAGGGCGTTGGATGAACTCGAAGGTGAAATCAGTCAAACAAGGTGTATATCGAAAGTAAACGTGGGTGTAGAACCTGGCTTGCTTTCAATCTGTCCCTTACCGTCCCCTCCTGGCCCCTATATATAGGTGGCCAGGTCTCAGGGATCAGGAGGGATCCGATACAGATTACAATATCGATACACGATACGAACTCGTATTTCAACTAACATTACAATTGGGCCTAGCTTAACGGGCCTCAGGGGTAGTCAACTATTGGGCTCTATTATCTATACCCTTGTCAAGTAGTATGCATGATAGGTGGAATATTCAACTGTTTTACAAAATGCTAGATCCTAGTAGTGAGTAGCTATCCATAAACCCTACCTAGTAGGATGCTAAATACTTTGAAAAATATTGATGCCATGCTATGATCACTTGTTAAATTTGTTTTGTGAACAAATTAACAACTTCAACTAAAATGAAACACCTGGGTGGAATGGTTTGATAAGATGAGGCGAGGAAGGTGGGTCCTGGGGCACATGCCAGGAAGGATGTGTACTCAGGATACTGCTCGGGCTTGCCACTCAGGCTTAAAGAGATTAATATGTCTTCCATGTTTTAAAGTACTTCCAGTGTAGCCTTATGACACTATGGGCTCTATCTTGATTCAGTAGGATTAAGGGTTCAGCAAAGAGTACTGACATGAGGTGGTAGCAGAATATAGGGGGCACGGTCAGACTAGTTAGGTTGAATGCTTTTTCTGAAAGGTCTTGTCTTATTTTATTCTTTGGGGTAAAATAAGTCTTAAGGTTAAAGTGCACAATCCCTGCAGGGTGTCAAATCTAAGCGTTTAGCCGAGTCCTCGGTTATGGACAATTGAGTCTCTAGTCATGGAATGTTCAGAAGAATCTCATCACCGTTTCTAAATGCTTTAAAACTTGACTAGAAACCCTTAGGCAGGAGCTCAGGGCCATACACTCTGAGGGGTGGTAGTTTCTGTTGTTCCAACTTTGTTGAGTTTCGCCCAGAACTACATGCCTAATTAACATGTAGTGTATGGGGGCTATCTTGACCCTTATAAATTAAAATTTTGAAAGAAAGTTTTGCAAAAGATTGTATGGTAAAATTGGCTTTCTGCAAATTAGCCTTGAGATCCACCAGCCAAACATCATGTAGTGTAGTCTTTTCACAAATGCCACCAAATATGTGTCATTTGCCAGTACGTTGTTGTACTGACCCCTTTTATTGGGGCTGCATATTCAAACGAGCTGGTTTTTGGATGAGGTACATTTCATAGGATCTCGAGTCTACATTCCAAGATGTCTGCCTGTGGCACATGATGAAGATGGAGGCTCATTGCTACTATGCTTTATGCTGTGAACTCGTAAGGTTGAAGACCTTTGTAATTGAATTTATGTTATAATAATTGATACTATTGCAATGATTACTATATTTTGTACTGTGGTGCTATCAGTGATCCAGGGAGTAGCACTTAACATAGGAGTTCTGCCTTTTTCTAAAGGTAGGGCGCTACTGACAGTGTTGGGCCAACAAAAGCGAGCCGAGAAGCCTCGACTCTTCAAGACCTCAATTGCAAGCTGAAAACCTTCTAACTCTTGTAGGATCTTTTCGTGCATACTAGGTAGTTTGACCCTACTAACCTTAAAAGTGTCCCGACAAGGCTTCGACAAGATACTTTCGGCAACGTCAACTCTTCAGCTATCAACTTCAGCAAATGAAGACGACCTACATCTTCGGTAAAAGCAAGTCTTCTACACAACCCATAGTGTCAAGAGAAGTTGGAAGAGCAACCTGTTGAAGTCTAACTCTAATCAAGTCTCCACACCTCTTTACTACTACGCTTAGGAATCTTGGGACGAAATTATTTTTAAGGGGGGAAGAGCTGTAACACCCCAAATTTCTAACCATGTTTGAGTACTGTTTGGTGAGCCAAAAATCAGGGCCAACAAAAAAAATTGTGATTAATCAGATTTACTGGAATCTATTGCATGTTTGCCTTGCTGTTGTGTAATTTATGTTTGCAAGAGTGTAGTTTGAAGAATAAATTTGTGGACCAACTCAATCTTTGTGTTCTTGTGATCAGGCCATATTTTGTGCTACAAGCCTTTTTCTCGAAATAGAGTATCTTGGCACCTCCTTTATTTTCAAAATATTTTATGGTCTAAAAATAGGAGCCAAGACCCATTTCAAAACAAGGTCTTTACCAAAACTAGTATTTATAAAAATAAAGGGATATAGCGTTGTGATCCCACTACTTTATAAAATTACTATTTTATAAACATTTGATAAGTGGTCTTTTCAAAACACCCTTGAGAAAACTTGATAAAGGAGGAGATTATGTCTCTATTTGTTTCTGAAAATATCTACCAGAGACTTACTCCTTTCTTTGGAACTATTTCAAACTTTCCCATGGCTTGATCACTATTTGACACTTGTTTAACCATTACTTCTAGTGTTTCCAGTTTAGCTTCGAATGATTGACCTTGTGTGGTGAATTGACTTTGTATGACTTTGTTTGACTTTGATGAGTTGCTTGAGTGTATATATGATCCCCAGGTAGGCTTATGGACTAACCTATTCAAAACCCATCAATTAATATTTTGTCCCATGTAAGTTATTTTCATTCTATCTTTCAGTTAAAACCTATCTTGTTATTTTTCCTCTCAATCCTGAAGCCCTAACTCTAATGTCTTAGTCTTACCATAAGACATTAGGAGCCCCTTTTTGAGGAATTTTAAAACCAATCAAACTAGCCCAAGAAAAGCACCCATGGTGTTATTAGAATCATCTACATCCCATCTTAGGAGGCACCTCTCAATTTTTGCAAAATATTTTCTTGCAGTCATTTTATCAAACACCTAGTGTGCAGACTATCTTCGTGTCTGTTAACAGATTCAATTTTCCAACACTTGTGTTAAGCTCATCTATTATATCCATGACAATGTACCTTCCTAGAACTCATATTTGTCATGTGTTCTTCCATTCTTTCCATTACCACTTGGTCATTTGAGGCTATCTTCAAATTGTTTCAATCTTGTTTCTGGGGCTAATCAAATCACTAACCCTTTGACTGTTATCAGATGCATCTTTGCTCATACTTTTTAATCTCGAAACAAATTGTTCATAGACCATACTTTGACCTATTCCTCTTCCTTTTTATCTTCTCTAACTATCTATGCACTTGTTAGTGCATTTTGAAGCATGCCACCTATTTAGGTGACTATGTTTTGAACCCTAGTCAAAACTAATTATGTCCTTAGTATTCTTCCTAAATTTCTGAAAACCTACTATCTACCCTCACCATTAATTCTCTCTCGAATGCAACCTTTGCTTATTACCATTTGGAGATGTTGTTCTTGCATGATATCATTACTTGGCCTTCGAAAATAATTTCTTTATGCATATCTCCATGTTAAATTTTCTTATTAACTAAAATTGCATGGGAATGGCAACCATGCCTTCTTCCTGCACCTTTTCTCATCAAATAGATTTGATGAAAATCCACATGATCTCTTATCAATCTAGAATCATATGAACACAAAACCCTAGTAGTTCATCTTCAAATTTTCAGAGTCTTGTCTCAAGTAGAATAGGGCAAGTCTTCACATTTCAAATTTTCGGTGATCCTGCCTAGTACCAAAATCTTACAACTTGGCAATATTGAAATCACACCAAAGGAAATCACATCATCTACGCTTGCATTGCCCTTGCTTGGAAACAAGGTGTAGCAAAATCAAAATTTAAACATTGTATCATGCATGCACTTGACACCTTATCCATCCCCAACTTTCAAATTTCCTTGAAACTCCACCAAACCATCTTGTTGATCACCCCAGCACCACCACCACCCTCTGGTCAAAATTATTGTAGCAGCACCCTTACCTCCTTGTCCTTTAGTGGTTGGAAAGGAGGAGGAGGAACCACGCAAACTTTGGGCATATAAAAATCTTGCAGCCACATTGCCTTACAAGACAAGCCAGCCACCCTCCTAAACCCCAATCACTCTCCCCACCGCCATCCATGCCCAATCACCGGCCTCAGACCTCCCCATGACCTAAAATGGACCAAGTCTACCTTAGACCACGCCCACTCGGTTTATAAAGCCACCGACCCCTCCAGCCCCTCCATTCATCCCCATTCTGTTCTAACACCACCACCATGTTCTCCCAGAGATCTAGGAACAACCTCTTGCTCCGTAGTAGAGGAGGAGGAGGGAAACCCTAATAGTAATCTGCAGTGAAGGAGGGAAGAATGGTGTCGATCTGAAACCTCCCTATCATATCTATTTGCTTGTAGACACTTATCTCGCCAGTACCTACCTAACCCAACCTTTTGTTTGACCCAGGGACGTCGGAGCTGAGCCCCTGGGCGCCCCAAAGTGGACCTCGCCATTGTTGTCGCGCAGATCTGCATCCTGGCGCCTAAACAGCTGACATTGACCATCTCTGAGTTCGCCGTCGAGCGCCGTGCTGCCCTGTCACCTCCTCATCGTCCATGAAGCCCCCTAGGTGAGCCCCTGTGAGATCCCGACCTGGCTAGGGTTTCTGCCCCGCTCGTCCCGGCCAGAGGTAGAAGACGACTGGGGGCCGTTGCTCGTGACTTGATCGGACGGTCCTCGTCGCCCCATATCCCTTCGGTCTCCGTAGCCGCTGACGGGCTGACCCCGCCTGTCATCCTGTTTGAATCCATCCTCCCGCGCGCCCTACTGGGTTTGGGCCGGCCGGCACCTGTTCGGCCGAGATCCGTTTAAATCCATCTCACCGTGTATTTTTTTTAGAAAATCATGTTTGCGATTTTCCCAGATCTGCAAACTTTGAAAATTCGTAGAAAAATAAGTATGATCCCAAATTGAGAGATTCAAATTCCTGTGAGTTTCACTTGTTGTGTACTATCCAGAAATATTGTATGCATAAATCTTTGACTCCTGTGGATTAAGTGTGGAATTAGTGTGTAGATCTAGTCCCTTTTTATTTAAAATGCAAATCTGGAGTTTTATAAATTTAAATGGTGTGTTTCCAATTTCTAGAGGTGCTCTGGTGTTACTAGTTGCATGTCCCACTGAGTTTGCTATTTTAGGACCTGTAGATTTGCAGTAGTAATTAATATGGCTGATTGTGTATTTAGTCTTAGTTAAATTCTCATTTGAAGTAGAATAAGAATTTTAGGGTGAATCCAATTTCTTTGGATTGTGTTCAGGAAGAGCTTTCCAAAACACTTTTGGGCATATTTTTCTGGTGCCCAGAGAATATCTGGGAATTATTTTGGTGTTCTAGTCATAGTTCATGTTAATTAATTCATAGTAATTCAACCACAAAGTGTTTTTTAAGTGAATCCAACTTTGTTGGGTTCAGAAACTTGTTATTTATCTGCAAGTATGTTGAGTATGTTATTTGACCAATGTGACCACCTGCATGCTTGTTTGAGGTGAAGTGGTGTTGTGATTGCCATGCTCGAAAAACCCTAGTTTCTAATAGGATTAACTTGCTACTAAAAACCTATAAAATCTTGTTTTGAATTCTAAACATGTTTGTTTTTTATACTCTCTGGTTGTGAGATGTTGAGTGATTAAATGCTTGTGACTTGTGTATGCATGCTTGCTTATTGTTGCTATTTCTTTTACCGGCGATAGAATCGAACAACACCGAGTGCAACGAGGAAGGAGAAGTGTACGAGTACCAGAAAGAAGAAGACCAGGGACTAGCCAACCAAGGCAAGCCATCTATACTTGATGCATATCTGAATCCTATTCACTTACTTTGCAGGTTTCATAAAGGTTTATCAAACTGCATGTTTTTATATTGCTATAGTCCTTGTAGCAATTATTTGTTGGCTCAAGCTCCACGAGCCAAATTGTTTATCATCCTTCAAGATGACCCCCTTGAACACCTATTTAGTACCCTTGCAGTAGTGGCTTATTGTTTAGCAGCAAAGCCTTTCTGAAACTTCTAGTGGAGCCAAAAACTCTAGGATGGGCACACTCATAGAAAAGTTTCGAAAATGTTTTCGAAAACCTTGGAGTAGTATCCACTTCACTGAGATGTTTATAAAAATGGTTTTTATGCTACTGGTGATGGGAGTGGTGGTTTTAAAAAGGAAAAGACATTGGTGATTATGTATTCACCCGGGGCAATTAATCCGTGCAACCACATTACCCTGGTATGGGACGAGGCTTAGCTCGAAGTTTATTTGCTTTAGGGAGGGGAGCCTCACACTATATAAGGGTTTGTAGGACCCCGGAATCCGGGTTGTCGCAAGTGGTGGGCAACAGTGTAACATGCCCGCCAATTGGCTACCCGTCCGGAAGACACTTGGGTTCTCCCGACATGGCACTAGAGCTACACTCGAGAAACTGGAGGTAGGCTGCCAGGGTTTGCCGGGGAGGTTAACCCCACAGGGCAGGCACCCATACTAAGGTAGGTAGATGGAAGGCTCTGTTCGATTATCCGAACCCCGCATACTTGTGTATGACGGACCGTGGTGGTATCCCGGTGGATTTATCGAATCTTGTGGGTAAAGTGTACAACCTCTGCAGAGTGTAAATCTATTCGAATAGGCGAGTCCTCGGTCATGGACGGTTGAACTGGTTGTTGCCTAACCCAATGTCAGGTTTTGGTTTTACCAAAAATGTTTTCGGAAAAATGGAGAAAGGTGCTGGTCGGAGTACTCGGAGGGTACTGCCGTGGCACGGTTATGGTTTGAAGTACTTGCAGGGTACTGCCAAAGGAATGGAGATGGCCATGTGTGATTGACCTGGGTTTGTAAAGGAAGGTGGTCATGTTTGATTGACCACCGACTCTCTCTTGAAAACCAAATGAGTTCCCCCTTCGCTAGAGAGTTTACAAAAATCTGATTTTAAAAATGTTTTTCAACAAAGATATAGAGATGTCGTATGACATGCTATATCGACAAGAGAAACTATGATAGTATAGGGCAAAGTAGATTAGAGCCTTTCACCTTGCTACAGCCAAACTGCATGACAACACTTCCTCTTAGATGGTTTGCGAGTACAATTCCAAAATGTACTCACGGCTTTGTCCCTGGCTATTAACTTGGTCAGATTATGGTGAAGAGTATGAAGATGGTGGTGAGGAGTTCGATGACGCCAGTGCGAACTAGGAACCGTCTCCCAGTCAGTTGCCTATAGGGTAGTAGGCATGACATGGGTCATCTATGTTGTTTGGTATCCGCTGCTTAGTTGTAAACTTGCCCTGCGTGGCAATATCAAACTTGGTCATGTGACCAATTGTAAGTATATTATTTGGTACTGTAATGGATGATGTAATTCTGGTATCAACTCGGATATGTGGATTCACGACACACTGATCATGGGATCGTGAATTGAATGCATATCGGGTATTCCGGATGGGTAATCCGGGGTCCCCATAGTGCACTAGTTCGGCAAAGAGATAGTGAAATACAAGTAATATGGATGGTTATGAGTGGTAATTGCAGTCTGAAATAAAAATCGCTGCGAGCAAACATGTAGCAGAACAGGTTGTAAATGATGTTTCAATGCTTAGAAACAAGGCCTAGGGATCATACTTTCACTAGTGGACACTCTCAACAAATATAACATAATTGAACACATAAATATCATTCTTCACCATGCTACACTGAACTACTCTCTGGTTGGATAACAAACACTAATCATGCGTAGGGCTACAAAGCACTCCTTAAATTTTGCATTCCCCAATCTTGATTACCCCACATTGTCACCTTGAGTGCACTAGATGGTTCCAGACAAACACCAACAATTCATAGAGACATCCAACTCAAATCATAACTCATGATAAGTATTGCTGTAAAATTTAGCCTAAGAGACACACATAATGTGCACACTATCACCTTCACATCATGGGACAAGGTGTCTCCGGAGATTACAAGAATAAAACCACTTGAGTAGCATAATAGATAAACAGCAACATCTACTAATTCAACTAGATACAAAGCTCATGATCACAGAAACATCACACCATGGGAGAGAAAGATGAACCACATAGCTACCGGTAGAGCCCTCAGCCCCGGGGGGGGGGGGCAATTCCCATCCTGGTAGAGTGTCGGAATAGAGAATTCTGTCCCCCGAATCTCCTCTGTGACGGCGGCGACGCTGTGGAACTTTATCTAGAAAAACATCGATTGATTTAGGGTTTTCGCGTCGGAGGCTTTTTATAGGCGGAGCGGCGATGTCAGAGGCACCTAGGGGCCCCACACCATAGGGTGGCGCGGCCAAGGGGGCACCCGCGCCACCACCAGGTGTGGCTGCCTCCTGGCCCTCCTCCGTCTCTGCTTTGGACTCCATCTCGTGTCGGGAAAAATAGGAACTTCGGGCTTCGTTTTGTCTAATTCCGAGAATATATCCCGTATAACTTTTCTGAAACACAAAAACAACAGAAAAAAGGAACTGGCACTGTGGCATTTTGTTAATAGGTTAGTTCCAAAAAATGCATAAAAATGCCACAAAGTGTAAAGAAAACATGAAGCAATTGGTGTAAAACAAGCATGGAGCATCAAAACTAATAGATACGTTTGCGACGTATCAATGTGGTGAAATTGAATTTCATTGCATACATTGTCAAGATAAACCTTTGATGGAGTTTACACTATATATTCAACCATGCAAAACATCTAACAAAGAAGAGATGCATGAAAGGCAAACACTTAAGCACAACCAAACTTAAGTATAAAAACCATTTCCCTTAAACCCTCTAAACTTCTCCCCCATTGGCAACAATTGCCAGAATGGATGAAGAAATTTAGAAGGCCAATATAGTATGAGTTCCTCCCCAAGGTGTGCATTTCTCATAAAAATGAGTGAAATAATATGCACTTATCCAATTAACAATATTTGGGGGAAGTTAAACCATATTGAGGATCAAAGATTGCAAAAAGATGACATAGTGATGGAAGTTTCAACGAAAGAAGCAAGCAAGCAATCAAGAAACCCAAAGAACCAATTGGACACAAGAAGATATGATGATAAGAGCTATGATGTGCTTTAAATGAAATAAGGAAGATCCCCAAGGTTCGTGCATAAATTTGAATTTTTTTTGCATTTGAATATAATATGCACAAACATGGAATCCTTACTCCCTCTATATCATTTAAAGTACAACAATGAGCATGAGAGAATACAAAAGAATCAATATGCTTATCAAAGTGAACTTTAGTCCAAAAAGATTCATGAGATATGAGTGCGAGAAGAAGCAATAAAGAATAAACAAGCACTCATAAATCAAGTTCTCACCAGCACCATCAAGAACCAAATGTATAAGAAAGATGGTATGCAAAGAATGAGGATATCAAGGGAAGAAATTAACACTCTTATGCATATACATTTCTAAGTGGACAAAAAATCATGATGAACAACCACCAAGGTACATGTACACACAAGAGGTTAGTTGAATTAAAGAAAGACATGATATCCAAGAGAGAGTCATAGAATACACCAAATAACTTTGCTAGCAAGCATATATAGGTCAAGGCTCCACTTTCCATTATGGTATATTAATGAACTCCCCACACAAAATCATCAAAGCCATCAGAACTAGCAATAAGGGATCAAAAGATAGTTGGGATGCTTTGAAAGGCAACAAGCATAATAAAGAAGGGTACAACTTGCAACATTATCCATATTGCACATGAGAGAGCGTTGAGGAATTAATATGCAATAAATTGCTGAAATGCATATTTAGGATTGGTGAATCATAAACATGATTTTATATACTCCCCATCATATGCAATCATCTCATCATGCAAATAGATTTCTTTATAAGACCTTTGCAAGAATCACAACATTTGCAAATAGATATTATCATGCCAAGAGCCAACCTACAAGAGTTGCGATGCTAAAAAGATATCCATGAAAATTATACTTGTTACCGAGATAGCAATGATGTGATGTAGTAGATAAGAGCTCACCGATCATCCTAGCTTGTCTCTGATAATCATATGGCGATAGCACCTTCCTTATAAATGAGACAAGCATCCATTTCATCTCCAATGTACCTAAGACAACATTGAAGCACATCTTGGTCACCAAACTAATTGGGTCCAAAGTGGTTAGACTAACCACAATACATATGATAAAATCCATATAAATATGTGCATAGTTAGATATGATATTTGAATTTCATGCACATCTTAGCCATTTAGGATTTGATGGAGTATAAATATATATTGGATCAAGAAAGCAACTAAGAGACAAAAATAAGCATAAAGAGAATATGCATGCACCTATCTTTCAAGATCCAAAGAAGGTACAATTTAGACAAAAACACCAAGAGTACAAGGAGGTATAAAGGTGTGGTAAAACCCATTATTTGTCCAAATGATATCAAGGGAACAAAACAACAAATGATTTATTCAAAAAAATCAACAAATGAACCTAACAACTTATGAGCATGAAAGAATAAAAAACACATGCTCAAAGATTTATCTCATTCGAGCAAATAAATCATAGAAGAAGGAATGAGATAACTAACTCCCAAAAGAGCAAGGTTCCAACAAAGAAACAAACCCTCTACACTTTTCACAATGGAACAATTACGGAAAAGAAAAGGTTTGTCTTACAACAACACACAGTTGATGGGGATCAAGAGATGAGACAAAGTCAAGGAAAAAGATCCTCAAGAAGGCAAATAAGACAACAGGAGTCAGAATAATTTCTTGGAAAGAAATAAGTGTAATAAGAAGCAAATTCCAAGGTGAAGATGATCTAGAAGAATTACCACACATATATACGAATACCAATTGTCAAAGACAAGAAGTTCATATTAGAATTATTTTCTGATGGTGTATTGCAAAGATATTCAAGATCAACTTCACTGTCGGTGTTCTGGATACCGGGGTACCCCGGTCCACCTGCTTCTGGGCCCCTTCAATGGCCCAGCTTCGGCCCAGGGGTAAACAGACGACCAAAGCCTAACGAAGAAGACCCTCATGAGGACGCGCCTCATGAGGAGAATGACGACTAAAACTGCTAAGGACTAGAAGACCTCCTCACGAGCTGTTCCTCGTGAGGGGATGGACCTCATCCACGTCAGCTCAGTATGTTTCCATGCTGAGCAAGAAGATAAGGACGGAAGACTACGTACCGTCCACGCTACCCTGACAGGAGGGAGACCAGCTTCTGCCGTGCCTGCATAAAGCAGCACAGTGGTTGTTGGCCACCCCCCCTTAAAATAGGGTGGACGGTGTAGGGCGCCAGAGGAGGACGTCAGCCTCCTCCACCCACTCCTGTGGACCGGTGCCACTACTCTACGAAGACTACGTCCACCGAAGACCCAAGACAACAGTTGTCCCCTCTCCTTGGCCGTTTGTGGCAACCCCTTCCCCAAGATGATAAGGGGAAGGAGGACCTCAGTGCTATAAAAGGAGGGGAGGCCTCCCCTTAGAAGGGATCCGATCTTCATCTCTAGGCTCCTAACTAGGCTAAGTTGGTTCTTCTACCTCCGGCCAGTTAGAGCTCTGTAACCAAGACCTTGTACTCCTCGCGAGGTATAGCGTCGTAATACAAGAAGGTAGGAAGTAGGGGTTTTACCTCACCACAAGGGCCCTGAACCTGGGTAAAGCTCGGTGTCTCTCTCTGTGGTGCGTTGTGCTCTCCGGCGTCTCGAGGCTTCCATCATCGTGTTTCATTGCGATCTAAGATTTCACGCACACAGCCCCTTGTGTTTGAATCTTTGGGTCCGTCGCGTGGTACCTCGTGTTCTTGCGACACAAAATCCATCGACATTCACCAAAAAGGCATAAGGTTAAATATTAAAATTAAGCACAATGCATGAAAAAGGATTATTGGTAGCTCCAATAATAGACAAACAATCATGCAAACAAATTATTAGAGTATCTTAAAGCAAATGGTTTCCTACTTATGATATAGAGACATATATTTGAGTAAAACCGCACCAAGAATTCCTACTCAAACCAAGACCAAAGAAATGAGCAACAAAATCTTTTATGAAAGAGGAGCTTGTTTGAGAAAACATGCCACCTAGGAACAAGATAATTAACAATATCAACTGTAAGTGGCAATACCTAAAATGTTTACATTTCCTAGGCTTGTGATATGAACAAGGCATATTACTCCCCCATAATGTGATATAAAATTCTTATCAACAAAAGGAAAAAAAGTCCAACTAAATATAATTACTAGAGATATATAATTTGAATTTCTCATGAGCATGGCATACCACATAGTGAGTAGATAATCTTACAATACCAATACTAAGTGGTATTACTCATGTGCACACATTTGTAGGATTGTGAGGTGCCAATGGCAAATCACTCACCCAAAATGGGATGTTCCATTAATCACTCGATAAGAGCCAAATGAGATACCATGAAGATGCATTAGAGGCTCAAAGCAAACACACAAGTATATGATGTGCCAAACAACCAACACCTACTTGAATACACATGATAAGTAGGTACAAGGAACAACATATAAAAACACATACTTGGTACAAAACCAAAACATGCAAAGGGGCAAGGAACTTACAATGTAAAGAGGTTAAGTACAAGTTACCGCAAAGAGGCACATCAGATCTAAAATGATAGTGTCAATTACTTGGCTTGATGAAATAAAATTAATGAAGATCCCTTAATTCTTCATGAGGTAGCCAAGTCTCCAATGCCCTAAAAAAACCTATTGATCAAGTTTGAGCTTGTTGGTCCCCAACCAAGTTGGGTCCTAAGAGGTTACTCACAATAGGTGGGCAACCCAAATGGTCCTTTTCTTGGCACCACTTTGAGTTCCAACAAACTTGACAAAGACATTGTCATCCTTATATTTCCTAAGAGAATAATCATCATAAATTATGATAGGATTAGATAAGGTACCTCTTAAGAATGAAGAAGCCAAGTGCCCCTTCTCACGGCAAATATAGCAACAAGTGCTTGCCTTTCTCTTCTTTGTTGATTTCTTGATTTGGGAAGCTTCATCTTGTTTCTTCTTGGGAAGTGGCATATCTTCAATTTGAGGTCGAACTTGAGCTTGACCTTGTGGCCGCTTCCCTTGTTGCTTCTCACTCAAGTGCTTCTTCTTCAATGGGCAAGATCTCACATGATGTCCTTCAATCTTGCACTTAAAGCAAACAATCTTGGCCAAATTCTTGACTTGGTCTTGGCCCTTCTTATTCTTGTTGCTCTTGTACTTGTTCTTGTCATTGGGAGTTGAATCAAAGTTCACTCTTGTCATTAGGGGATTTTTGCACACTCAAAATATTATTGAGTGTGGATTTCCCTTCATGACGCTTATCCAAGTCTTTCTCCAAACTAGTGACTTGGGCCTTGAGCTCTTTGATTTCCTCTATAAGGTTAGTAGTAATACAAGTACTAGAGGAAGTAGAAGCTTCATTGTTAGAGCAACAAGGCATAGCAAGTAATTCATCACAAGATGTAGAAATAATATGCCTAGACAAATTACTAGGACTAGCACATGGTAATATAGCATTTTGGGTTGAAGTAGTGCTAACGTCCACATGAGGCTCACAAGATGTTTCCTTAGTGATACTTGCCTAATGAGCTAACTTTAGCCCATTATAAGAGATTAGAACATCCCATGAGAGTCCAAGAGTTTTTCATGGCTTTCCTCTAATTTCTTATAATTGCTTGTTAGCAACTCAAGTTGAGCCCTTCGCTCAACATTCTCCTTTAATATAGATGCTTCATAAGAAGTAGAGTTAGTAGCACAAGCATCATTAAAATATTTAGCATTTGTAAGCTCATAAGATTTAATAGATTGAGATAGACAAGAATTAGTATGATTTTCTTTGGATAGCTCTTGCTTGAGGAGATTGAATCTCCGTTTCCCCTCATTAACGAGGGAGTTCAATTCCTTAATGGTCTCCTTGTGTTCAAACAAGGTTTCCATTAAGTGTTCGATTTTAGCACGAGCATCACTATTACCACGAAGAGAGGCATACACAATTCCCATCTCGTTCAAGAAAGCTTCATTAACAACATCATCACTCTCATTAATAGGAGATGTGTTGGGATTCTAAGTAAGAGTTACCTTTGACGTCGACCTGCTTGCCATAAGGCACATGTGACCTTGGGTAGATGATGAAGGACCATCAATAGAGACGGGCTCTTCATTGTCGAGTGTAGGACAAGCTCTTGTGAGATGTCCATACTCGTGACATTCATAGCATTACCTTCTTTTGATAGCAACCTTCTTGGTTCTTCTATTGATTTCTTCTTTAATTATGTGACCCAATTTTTCTTTAATTTCCTCTACATGGTTAGTCATACAAAAACTAGAGGAAATAGATTTAATCAAGCAAATTCTAGGAGATATGCAAGGACCTTTAACACAAGAATGAGTAAAGAACTTCTTGCAAGAAGTGTTTAGGTCCAAACTCTCTACACCATTAGGATTTATAGAAATAGAATCATTGGTGCAAAGAACAAGACTACCATTATCACATATGATTTTTTCACTGAACATATCATTACCTTGTGACAAGTCACATGTTGGTGAAGTGGAAGAAATTGAACAATCATCATGACCGGATGTGGAAACAACTTGGAGATCTTCATGGTGTGAAGGTGAAGAGAGCTCCTTGGGTTCACTTTCAATCTCAAGAGAAATGGACCCACGAAATGACTCTTCTAGCTTGGTCCATATGTCATGAGACGTCTTGCACTTTTAACCCATCAAGCACACATAAACTATGGAGCTCACAGATAATAAAATTTCATTAGATACTTGAGATTCAAGAAGTAAATTTTTCTCATCCTCTAAAGATCAATTTTGAGGATCCATCGGAGGAGAAAACCCTACATCTAGAAATCGCTCTATATTTGGACACAAAGTCTGAAGATTGCATAGCATGCGATTTCTCCATAAGTTATAATTTGTGCCATCAAAACTAATTATGTCATTGTGCACTAAATAACTAGCTGACATCTTTACTCTCAAGGCGGTGAAGCTTAAACAAGGAGAGACCTTGCTCTAATACCAATTGAAAGGACGAGATGTCATCTAGAGGGGCTGAATAGGCATTTTTAAAAACAATTACAGAATTGGCTTGAAGGAATGTGGAATTTAAACTAACGTTTATTTTCTTCAAGCACAAAACCTAAATATTCCAGGATCAACTATGTGCACCAACAACAACTAAGTAAAAGCAAAATAGCACAAGATATAATTCACAAGTGATAAACAAGGTATAAGTACTTCAAGCATGAAGGATATCACAAGGAAATAAAATCGGGTAAAGAGATAACCGAGGCACGCAGAGACGAAGATGTATCCCGATGTTCACTTACATAAAGTAAGCTAATCACCATTGCAGAGATGGGGAAACCACGAAGTCTCCCGAATGCCACAAAGTCTCACCTTCTTCTCTGAGTCCCCGACGAAGCTAGGGACCCCTTCTTATGGTTAGCTTTTCCTCCACTCAGGAGATGGCAAGCTCCACAAACACTTCACAACTCCCATGAAGGGGAAGCCCGGTCCTGTTCACAATCTTCCACGAAGAGGTCACCGAGGCAACAACCTCCAAGCCAACTAGGAGGTCACGCTCCAAAAGTAACAAGCTCATGGTCTCTCACTCGAACAAATCGTAATGGAGATGTCAACACTATGCAAGGATGCAAAGCAAGAACACAATGGGAAGTGCTCAAATCCTTCTCTCTCAAATCCCACCAAGGCAACACATGCTATGGAGGAGTTAGAGAGGAAGAACAAGGGTGGAGGTCAACCAATGACTCCAAGATCTAGATCCAATGGGCCCCCCTCACGTAGAGGAGGAATTGATTGGTGGAGATTGTAGATCTAGATCTCCTCTTCCAAATCCCTCAAAAATATGCAAGAATCATAGGAGGGAAGGGAGAGGAAGCAAGCTCAAGAGGTTCAACAATGGAGGTGTGAGAAATGCTCAAGAACACCCTTAGAACACTAAAAAAACTGTTGGGGAAGAAGCCCCTTTTATAGCAAATCAAAACATGGCCGTTGGGGCAAAATTTCGGGCAAATCCGGTGGAAACCCGGTGTCGCCGGGCTCTGCACCGGCCCTCTGAGTGCACAGCCCGGTGAGCACCGGACCTGCACCAAAAAACCTCCTAGAGATGGTTTCCAATGAAGAACCAGTGCGCGTCGGGCCCTGCGCCGAGGCGCCCGGTGTACAGCACGGTCACGCCGGGTTGAAACCAGCCTCCTAGTGAAAATCCCGGTGCACACCGGATTTGCACCAACTGAAAAACTTAGAAGACGAAAATAGTGATAACTTTGCGTCCGGACTCCGATTTTAGCAAACTTGGGCTTTTTGAAAAGCTAAGAAAAAGATCTATCCAATGAACCACATAAAGCCCAAGAATTAGTAAGAGGTAAAATATCAAATAAGGAGAGGTGAGAACCTCCCTTAAGAAAAAACCAGTAAATCATCCAAACCCAAAAATGCAATAAAAGATACATACGAAATCCATTTTCAATGAACTTGGACTTCTTGGAAAGCTAACAACAAGCAAGAACCTCACACAGAGAAACATCAATAAGCAACAAAATAGGGAGAAGAAAAGTATGCAAAAGATTGAGCCCCCTAAGACGATGTGATCAAGTTACCCAACCGAAAGCCGCTCTTGATAGTGCAGCTATCTATCCTATAACCCGGTCTCCCAACTTGAGACCGGTAAAAGGAAATCCTAGCAAGGACAAACCTTTTCCTTGCACATCCCTCTTGATCTTGATGACAATGCTTTATGCTTCCGTCAAGCCGGAATGCTTCACTTGATCATTGTTGCTTTGTGAAGACTTCCAATTTGCTCCCACATACACCACTATGGGATAGCTTCACTAAGGCACGTCTTCACAATTCCATTATTACCAAATGGATGACAAGCTTCAAGCATATAATCTTCTCGAGATGCTTATCTTGAACTTGCACTTCTCAACCTTGATGACACCCATCACTTGACGTCATCTTCTCATGGGCTATATGAAATCTCACTAGTGTTGTGATACGTCCATTTTGCATCACCATTTTATATCATAATTTACTGTTATTCATTGATATATTTCATATTTAGATATGACACTTATGTTTTTTTCTATTTTTCATGTTTGATGATTATTGGAGAACTAACTGCCAAAGTCAGAATTCTGCTGGAAAAAGGACTGTCAAGATACAATATTTCTAAAGATCAGCAATTTTTGGAAAATACCCAGAAGTTCCTATTTTGCAAGAAGACGGAAGTAGCTAGAAGGAGAGGCTGTATAGGGCATAGCTTTGCACCAACAGCAACGTGGAACCTGCACACAACACAACCAAGTACTTTGCCCCAACTTACAGTGAGGTTGTCAATCTTACCGGTTTGCTGTAAACAAAGGATTAAGCGTATCGAGTGGTAAAAGATAGTAGTTTGCAAGAATGTAAATAAAGCGAGTAAATAGTAAACGGTAATAACAATGTAAAAGAATGGACCAGGGTCCATAGTTCACTAGTGGTGTCTCTCCATAAGATAAATAACATGCTGGGTAAACAAATTACATTTGGGCAATTGATAGAATAAAGCAAGCGTAAAAATGTCATGACGATCACTATGAGATTCACTTGGGCATTACAACATAATACATAGACCGTAATCCAACTGCATCTATGACTAATAATCCACCCGCTGGATATCGTCCGAGCAACCATTGGGTATTAAGTTGCAAGCAACAGATTATCGCCTTAAGCAAAGTTTGTAATGTAAACAATACAAATGTCCTTGAACACAAGAGTGTTGTTTTCTCCCTAGTAGCAACAACACATCTACAACTTTAGAGGTTTCTGTCACTCCCCCAAGTTACTAGAGGCATGAACCCACTATCGAGCATAAATACTCCCTCTTGGAGTCACTAGAATCTACTCGACCAAGATATCTACTAGCAACGGAGAGCATGCAAGATCATAAACAACATAGAGATAACATAAAGATGATAAATCAATAGATCAACTTGACAAAGTACCAATACTCATCGGATCCCAACAAACACAACATGTAGAATTACACAATGATGATCTTGATCATGATAGGCAGCTCACAAGATCTAAACATGAAGCACATGTAGGAGATGACAACCATCTAGCTACTGCTATGGACCCATAGTCCAAGATAGACTATGGTGATGAAGAAGGCCTCCGGCGGTGATTCCCCTCTCCGGCAGGGTGCCGGGAAGAGCTTCTGGACCCTCCCGATCTCGCGTCGATGATGGAAGTGGCTTACAGTATGTTTCGTGGAAAATCGATCAGGGGCTTAGGGTTTTCCCGTCGAGGGGAATATATAGGCAGAAGGGCGGCATCAGGAGGTGGACCAGGGGCCCACACCATAGCCCGGCGTGGCCAAGGGGTGGCCCGCGCCATGGCATGGTGCAGCTGCCCTCTGGACCCCTTCTGTATCTGCTTTGGACTCTGTCACGCTTCGGGAAAAATAGGAACTTTGGCTTTTGTTTCGTCCAATTCTGAGAATATTTCCTATGTAGCTTTTCTGAAACACAAAAATAACAGAAAACAGGGATCTGACACTGTAGCATCTCGTTAATAGGTTAGTTCTGGAAAATGCATAAAAATGTCACAAAGTGTAACGAAACACAAAGCAAATGGTGCATAAACAAGCATGGAGAGCATCAAAAATTATAGATATGTTTGAGACGTATCAAGCATCCCCAAGCTTAACTCCTGCTCGTCCTCGAGTAGGTAAGTGATAACAAAACAATAATTTTTGAGGTGACATGCACCAACACAATCTTGATCAATGATGTAAAGCATTGAGTGCTGAGATCAAAGTACTCTAAACATGGGCATAAAAGACATAATCTTGACAATAAAACTTAGCAACCATGTAATAACATGAAAAGTAACAAAAACAAAAGATCATGAGTAATGAAGCATTGAAAGTCAAGTGTGTGTTTCAACCATATAGAAAAACATAGCAAAGTGGTTTTCAGCTTGTCCTTCATGGAATAGCAAAACATAAATGCATAGGACACCTTCAAGTTTAAGAGGGTGACTAGATACAAATAATTTAAGAACAAGCAAAACCATAATCATCAATCAATTATAAATTTTGGGACTATGCACATTAAACTCAGAATGACAACTATGCTCTCTTAGAAGGTGCATAAAGGTAGAAGGTGGAGACTCAACATAAAAGTAAAAGAAACGCCCTTCGCAGAGGGAAGCAGGGATTAAACATGTGCTAGAGCTTTTCATTTGTAAAAAGATAGATAAAAATTTGTTTTGAGAGGTGGTTATTCTTGTCAACGACTGGCAATGGGGTTCTTACTATCTTCCATACTAAGCAAGTTTTTGAGAGAGGGATTGGCACTTTTGTGCTCTTTTATAAAGCTTGGCACCCCTCCCCACTTTTCCTTTCACAAACCATGGCTAACCGATTCCATCAGGTGCCCACCAACTTTCACATACCATGGAGGAGTGTCTTTTTTCTTTTCTTTTTTCCTTTTTTTCTTTTTTGGAATAAAAAAATATGGAAGATAGCAAATCCGACCACTACATCCCCATGAGCTGAAAACAGTGTCACAAAATGAGAAGTATTTTGAAGGTTTTTTTTGAAAGGTAGCACATGAAAATTTACTTGGAATGGCTTGCAAATACCATGCATTAGTGGACTCTTTGGAAAAATTTGGTTTTTGGTAGTTGGATGCACGAGAAGTATTCCCTCTCAGTACAAAATGAAGGCTAGCAAAAGACTGGGAGCGACCAACTAAGAGAGCAATAACGGCCATAATCATGCATAGCAACAAAACATCATTAACCGAAGCATAAAGTGGTATCACAAGTCAAAAACCAAATGATCATAGAGGCTTATGGCGACTTGTTAGAGTCAAACATGTTGTAAGCAAGTGCCAAGTCAACCCAAATAAAGCATCAAAGGAGAAAACCACAATAATATGCTCCCGTATAACAAAAACAACGCATGATTATTTCAAAGGCACATTAAGCAATCTCAGTCATTTGAGACAAGTCATGCTACATCAAAAACTACTAAGCATACTATCAAAATAACATCAAGCATGACATGAAAAAGTCTAAGCCACAGTCTAAATAAGCTCCCATTTGTACCACTATAGGCATGAAACTTCCTTTTCTTTTCCAACACCATTCAACCTTTTTGTAACCACTCTTTGAGATGAAAACCAACATAGACCAGTGGTATGAATACACCTTGATACAAAGATATCACAATATCTGAATAAAAATCAAGACGAAAAATGAAAGCTAAACATAGTACTAGAAAAAGAGAACACTCGTTGAACGATAAGAGTGAAACTAGAGTGTTCTTGGCAATGAAAACAAGACTGTGTCTTCTCCAAAAGAAATTTGTTGGTGTCCAACCTTTTATTGCAGCAAAAAAAACAAAAGAAAACTGAAAGTGGAAGTAAAGACGCTCCAAGAAAAACGCATAGTACATGAAGCAACAAAAATATAGTGTCCTGAAAGGTGACCTGATTTTTGCCGATGAAGAAGGGGTGCCTCGGGGGCATCCCCAAGCTTTGATGCTTTTACCTCTTGGATATTTCTTGGGGTGACATGGGCATCCCCAAGCTTGAGCTTTTGTCCATACTTCATCTCATCTCATCACTCTCCTTTCCCTACACTTGATAACTTCCTTCATACAAAACTTCACACAATTCTATTAGCAACATTAGTGTAAGCATGATAATAAATCTTCTCTTTTGGTTCAGTTTCAAACTCAAATACACCATCCATTAAAGCATAAGCTACTGTAGCAACATACTCAAAGGTTCCATGAACAAAAGAACTCAAAAACAAAGCGATCGAGAGGCAAACACAAATAGTGGCAGAAATCTGTCAAAACAGTTTAGCTGACAAAGATCGATTTTTTCGAGGACCTTCTGTTGCTCAAATCGAAAAGTGCAAAACTAATAAAAGTTTGGAAATAACCTGGGGCATGCGCACAAGAAATCGCAGATCAAAATGATATTCTGAGAATTTTCACGAATTTTTACGGTGCAGCGCAGAAATCTGTTTCAGGACAGCAACTTCCCCAAATCTTACCTTCCTCAAATTAGAGGTTCATCTTGGCACAAAAACGAAATAAAAAAGATAAGGAGAGGTCATTACAGTAGTAATAACTTTCAAGACTCAACAAAAAGAAAAAGTACTGAAAAGAAAATATTGGGTTATCTCCGAAGAGTGCTTTTCTTTAACGCCTTTGAGCTAGGCGCAGAAAGTGGAAATCAAGTAATATCAAGCGATGAAGAATCAAGTTCATAATTTGCTCTAAGAATAGAATCAAAAAGTAATTTCTTTCTCTTTTTATGAAAGTGTTCCATACCTTTCTCGAGTGGGAATTGATATTTAATGGTGCCTTTCTTCATATCAATGATGGCACCAACAGTTCTAAGAAAAGGTCTTCCCAAAATAATAGGACATGAAGCATTGCATTCAACATCCAAAACAAGAAAATCAATGGGAACAAGGTTATTGTTAACCATAATAAGAACATCATTAATCCTTCCCAAAGGTTTCTTCTTAGCAACATCAGCAACAGGAACATCAAAATAACAATTTTCAAGCGGTGGTAAACCAAGCATATCATAAATCTTTCTAGGCATAATAGAAATGCTTGCACCAAGATCACATAAAGCATGATAATAAAAATCATTCACATTCATATCAATGATGGGCTCCCAACCATCTTCTAACTTCTTGGGAATAGAAACCTTTTTTTTCAACTTTTCTTCCCTAATTTTCATGAGAGCATTTGTAATATGCTTTGTAAAAGCAACATTCATAGAACTAGCATTAGGACTTAAAGCAAGCTTTTGCAAGAACAAAATAACTTCAGAGATATTGCAACCATCAACATCAAAATCATTAAAAGAAGTAGAGCTATTTTCTTCCACACTCCAAAAAAATTCAGCACTTTTTGTAGAAAAAGTTTTTGTAGTTTTAGGCTTTTTTGCACAAGGAGTAGGAGTTTTGTCTACACCAGTCATAGTAAGAGGATTGCTAGCATTTGAAACAACATAACTAGAGGTGGTAATAGTACAAACCTTCATATTTCTAGCCATCTCGTCTTCTCTTTCCCACCTAGCATGCAATTCTGCTAACATCCTAACATTTTCATCAATTCTAACTTGACTGGCATTCAAAGTCTTGCTTTCTTTCACATCATGAGGGAAAACTTTTAGTTTCAGAAGTTCAACATCAAGAGAAAGGCTATCAACTTTAGAAGCAAGAACATCAATTTTACCCAACTTTCCTCAACAGACTTATTAAAAGCAGTTTGTTTACTAATGAAGTCCATAAGCATGACTTCAAAATCAGAGGGCACACCCCTAGTGTTGTTGGAAGAATTACCATAAGAGTTGCCATAACCATTACCATTGGTAGAAGGATACGGCCTATAATTATTGCTAGCAAAATTGTTCCTATAAGCACTGTTGTTGAAATTATTATTTCTAATGAAGTTCACATCAACATGCTCTTCTTGAGCAAGCAAAGAGGCTAAAGGAACATTATTAGGATCAACATGAGATCTATCATTAGCAAGCATAGCCATAATAGTATAAATCTTATCACTCAAGGAAGAGGTTTCCTCAATAGAATTTACCTTCTTACCTTGTGGAGCTCTCTCGGTGTGCCACTCAGAATAATTTACCATCATATTATCAAGAAGCTTTGTTGTGGCGCCCAAGGTGATGGACATAAAAGTACCTCTAGCAGCTGAATCCAAAAGATTTCTTGAAGAAAAATTTAGTCCTGCATAAAAGGTTTGGATAATCATCCAAGTAGTCAATCCATGAGTGGGATAATTCTTTATCATAGATTTCATTCTTTCCCAAGCTTGAGCAACATGTTCATTATCAAACTGTCTAAACTTCATAATATCACTTCTCAAAGCTATAATCTTAGTAGGAGGATAATATTTTCCAATAAAAGCATCCTTACACTTAACCCAAGAATCAATACTATTTCTAGGCAAAGATAGCAACCAATCCTTAGCTCTTCCTCTTAAAGAGAAAGGAAACAACTTAAGCTTAATAATACCACCATCTACATTCTTATACTTTTGCATCTCACATAGCTCAACAAAATTGTTGAGATGAGCTGCAGCATCATCAGTACTAGCACCAGAAAACTGCTCTTTCATAACTAGATTCAACAAAGCAGGTTTAATCTCATAAAAATTTGCCTCAGGAGCGGGTGGCGCAATAGGAGTGCAGATAAAATCAATGTTATTGGTGCTAGTAAAATCACACAACTTGGTGTTCTCAGGAGTACCCATTCTAGCAAAACTAAAAGTAGGCAAGTAGAAATAACAACTATAAAGGAACTATTTTTTTGTATTTTTGATAAAAATATGCACGCAAAAATAAAATAAAGCAAAACATAACAAAGTAAAAGATTGAAAGCGAGAGACTCCCCTTGCAGAAATTCTCTTTCTCCCCGGCAACGGCGCCAGAAAAATTGCTTGATGGCGTGTAGATGACCGCCCAGTTGGGAACCCCAAGAGGAAGGTATGATGAGCACAGCAGCAAGTCTTCCCTCAGTATGAAACCAAGGTTTATCGAACTAGTAGGAGAAAGAACCAACTTCCGAAGGTTGATGCTCGCTAGCTTTGCGACAGCTCCGGACAATTTATATATGGCGCCTCGTACAGGGCGTAGCTTTGCACCAGCAGCAACGTGGAACCTGCACACAACACAACCAAGTACTTTGCCCCACCTTACAGTGAGGTTGTCAATCTCACTGGTTTGCTGTAAACAAAGGATTAAGCATATTGAGTGGTAAAAGATAGTAGTTTGCAACAATGTAAAAGAATGGACTGGGGTCCACAGTTCACTAGTGGTGTCTCTCCATAAGATAAATAACATGCTGGGTAAACAAATTACAGTTGGGCAATTGATAGAATAAAGCAAGCGTACAAATGTCATGAGGATCACTATGAGATTCACTTGGGCATTACAACATAATACATAGACCGTAATCCAACTGCATCTATGACTAATAATCCACCCACTGGATGTCGTCCGAGCAACCATTGGGTATTAAGTTGCAAGCAACAGATTATCGCCTTAAGTGAAGTGCGTAATGTAAACAATACAAATGTCCTTGAAAATAAGATTGTTGTTTTCTCCCTAGTAGCAATAGCACATCTACAACTTTAGAGGTTTCTGTCACTCCCCCAAGTTACTAGAGGTATGAACCCACTATTGTAACATCCCAAGAGTAACCCCTTTTTCCCTTTTATGTGTTTTGCATTTTTGATATCATCATGGCATCATTTTTGCATCATGACATTGTTTTAATTTAAGTCTCATTTAAATTGTCACTTTAATTCTTGCCACTTCTTGTTAAATTCAAATTTGCATTGCATCTTCCTCTATTTTTCCTCCCAGGTTTCTACCTCTCTTGTGATGTTCCAAACAATAACCTAAAACTTGGTTTATTTAATTGCAACCTTCCTCTTTCCCTCAATCTTTTCTAAACTTTGGTACAGCTTTGCGTACAAACCTGCAAGTGGTTCTTTTGTTTACCCATGTCTCTCTCTGTTTCAGTTTTCAAAATTCTAGAACTAAACTCAATCGGTTTTGAAAACAGAAAATGGTTTAGAAAAAGGAAAAAAAAAAGAAAAACAGGAAAGAAAATAAATAAATAAAAACCACCTGACTCCCTGTTTGTCTTCTTCCCCGTACAAGTTCACGCAGGAGGCATGTGTGCCTGCTTCCTCCCAGCGCCTGCTACCTCTCTTTTAATCCCCATCAGATCATCTCAAACCCTAGCCCCTCTTGCTCCTCCCACCGCCGCCATCCATTCTTTTTTTTCTCTGTTTCCAAGAGCGACCGAGAGAAAGCATCGGAGCTCCTCCCGTCGTTGCGCTCGCCATGGCCGCCACCGCGCCGGGCTGAGCGAAGGGACCCTACCGGCGCCGTCTTCTGCATCGACCGCAGCGAGGAGCCGTACCTGGGAGCATCCAGGAGCAAGCGTCAAGTTCTTCTTCCCGGAGTCTGCTCGCGCGTCCGCTTTTTCCCTCATCACGGCGTCCTCGTCGACGTCGCCCAGCTCGCCCAGCTCGCCAGCAGAAGCGTGGTGAGAAGCCGCCTCCTTTCTCCCCTGTTTTTCTTACTCGAGTACATCCAGAAACATTCCAGCAGCCTGTATAGTTGCTTGCTTACGTGAACTGGTTCCAAGCTACTGGTTTGCAAACAGCACGAGCGCGCACCCAGACAGCTAGCTAGCTTGTGCCACGAATTCATCCACCTGCTAGTCTACTTGTTTTAGCTCAATTTTGATCCCTGTTGTCATTCAATAGTTTCACTCTATCCTAATCTAAAACTGAAGCCAATCTTACTGCTCTTCCGATTTGTTTACTCCCGGTGGTAAAAATTGGCATTTTTTTTCAGTTCTTCAGTTTCAGTCTAAACGCCAGTTCCCTGCTCTGTTCAGTTTCCAATTTAAGTTTCGGTTCAGCTAGCCAATTTTGAACCTAGAAATCGATCCAGCAGCATGTGTGGGTGCTTCTTTATGTGAACTAGCTATTCTCCTGTCGTCTTTCCTTCCAACGAACGTTCTAATGCTTCAGTCTATTTTACAAGCAATGCATCTTTGTTTCTTCAAATCTGAATCCTACCACGGTGGTACATCTTTGCCTAGCTGATACACGATCATGGATCGAATTCCAGGGACACCAAAATTCTCAACCTTTTTAACTGTTTTCAGTTTCAGTTTCGGTCTTCAGCTTCAGTCAAGCCCGTCAGCTGTCCGCTGTTAAGTTGAAAGCATTTTTAAACCTGCTTTCTTTTGGAACCTGTTTCAAACATGTTACGTATCTTGAATCCATAAAATTATGTGTAACTCGAATCTGGCATCTGTTTTATATTCTAACAAACTAAAAACTGACCCAGTAATTTAATGTTTTCTCAAATAATTAAATCATGTTTAATTCATTACTCCTAGCTGGTAATTATAAATTCAGCAAATTTTCGTTTTGCATTAGAAAAATTCCACTAATCTGTATGTTGATACGTCATGCATCATAGCCCCTTCTAGCTTCTGGCCAAATGGAATAACCAAATAAAACATAATTAAAATGTGTGCTATTCATGTTTTATCTTCTTAATTTCAATGCCCACTTAAATTTGCCAAGCATGTGCCATGTGCACACTAGTTGTCATAACATCATATTGCGCATTGCATCGCCGTGATTGAGTATGTTCCTTTCTATGTATGTTTGGCTTTCGCGATTAGACGAGACCGAGGAGTTCGAGGGAGAGTACGACTACCCACCGTCGGAGGCCTACGCGCCGAGTACTACCCCGCTCGACTCGACAGGCGAGCCCTTTTCTCTCTACCTATTTTACATTTTGCTCTCGCTCTATATTCTATCCTTGTGTTACGATGCTTTGTTCGAGTCACGTGTCCTATCCACCTGTTTATTCAAAGCAAAGCCATAGAACCCTCCACACATCCTATTACCCGTTTGCTTGTTTGAGTTAGCCTTGCGAGTCGTAGGCATGCTTAAGTTGTTTCCAGTTGTTTTATCTTATCGGGTTGTTGGGAAGTTATCACATGCTTTACTTTATGGTTATGAGATGGATATGAATTGGAGATAAGTTGGTTATTAGATGTTAGAGATAAACCTGATTTATTTATGTTACACCTACACTTGATTAAGCAGAGGCATCGGTGAGTCTTTTTGCCTGTTTTACGACGGCTCACTTGTGTCCCCTAGGACCCCGAGTTCGCATGAACTGTTCTAAGCTGAGCGCGCTAACCACTCGCGGAAGATTCCATGGGGTCTCCCCTGACTTACTACTTTTTTCTCGAGTTAGTTTACCGGGGGCCATAACACCGTATTTACATTTGGATCCGCATTTGGTTTGGGCTACCAGTGATGGTGCTTTAGGTTCTAAGCCCCCTCGGAAGGGTGTGGTTGTGCCGCCTCTGATGGTTGGCAGGTTTATTTGTCTGCGGCGCGTTTTTATGTGAAGCTGGCGGATCCCTCTGATGGGCTCTCTTCCAGTCTTCTCCGTTCTCGCAAACTTCTGAGTCCGTCTTCGGAGCTCGGCCGACTTCGTTACGGGTAGCTTAGTAGGGTGGCCCCCCTAAACTCTCTCGTAGAACTAGCAACGGTCTTGTCGTGATATCCTTCCCTTGTCTAGGTTAGATTGATCGAGCGTGTATGGGTACATTGGTGCACCCCTGCAGGGTAAATTTTTTCGAAAAGCCGTGTCCGCGGTTATGGACGACTTGGAGCCGTTCTACTCGATCATAGAACAACTTGCACCTAATTAATGATAAAAAGTGGCATAGTAAATAGTTCTACTATAATATTGAATTGTTATAAAATTGTTAACCGTGTGAGTGCCTTTGATATTGCTTCTTCGTATGGTCGCGATGAGGTGATTCATCGGCTGGGTTATGTTTGCTGTAGTATTCTAGTTCTTTACTTTATGCGCTCTCTTACCTTCTCTAAATAGACGGAAGTTGTACTGTGTCTCTGTAGCATAGTGCTTTTGTCGCCGCTAAGTCCACCATACAGCCCGGCGAGCACAGCGTAGTTCTAGTCTCGCTGAGTACGTGCCTCGGTACTCACCCTCGTTTTATCAAACCCCTTTAGGTACGGATGACTACGACACTTCTGCAGGTTTCTGGGTTGAGCTACCAGACGACAACACGCTGTAGGCACAGGGATTCCGGGCAGGAGACTTGGACCGTGGATGGGCTTCACGTCATTATGTTCTAGGCCTCTTAGGCCAATTTGTACTCTTGTCCGTACTCGGACCTATATTCGCTTTCGCTCTGATGTATGAATGATTTGGGATATGTGTCTGTTGATGTGTCATTTGGATATTTTGCCGTATGTATGGCATTTGGATTATATAAACTTCTTTCCGATTTTTGTGTCATACATGTTCATGTTGTGATATTGGACTGTTTCAAACCCTGCTCGTGCACCGTGCGTGTATGTTTTATGAAGTGCACGAGAAGGGCGGCACCCGGTCTTGGAAATCGCACTTGGGCCTATGGGGGCTATTTCGCGTATGGGGGTGTATAGCTGGTGTGTCCGCTATGCCTGCCTAGGATCTAGGCCTACTGAGGGGACTCTACTTCCCTCGTAGAAACCCTGTGCGTGAGATCCTCATACATACTTGTGATTATTCTTCCTACTCCCGGGGTCGACAACTATCGAGCATAAATACTCCCTCTTGGAGTCACTAGCATCTACTCGGCCAAGATATCTACTAGCAACGGAGAGCATGCAAGATCATAAACAACATAGAGATAACATAAAGATAATAAGTCAATAGATCAACTTGACAAAGTACCAATATTCATTGGATCCCAACAAACACAACATGTAGAATTACACAACGATGATCTTGATCATGATAGGCAGCTCACAAGATCTAAACATGAAGCACATGGAGGAGATGACAACCATCTAGCTACTGCTATGGACCCGTAATCCAAGGTAGACTACTCACACATCACTCCGGAGGTAGGCATGGTGATGAAGAAGGCCTCCGGCGGTGATTCCCCTCTCCGGCAGGGTGCCGGCAAGAGCTTCTGGATCCTCCCAATCTCGCGTCGACGACGGCGGTGGCTTACAGTATGTTTCGTGGAAAATTGATCGGGGGCTTAGGGTTTTCCCGTCGAGGCGAATATATAGGTAGAAGGGCAGCGTCAGGAGGAGGACCAGGGGCCCACACCATAGCCCGGCGCGGCCAGGGGGTGGCCTGCACCATGGCATGGTGCAGCTGCCCTCTGGCTCCCTTCCGTCTCGGCTTTGGACTCCGTCATGCTTCGGGAAAAATAAGAACTTTGGCTTTTGTTTCGTCCAATTTCGAGAATATTTCCTGTGTAGCTTTTCTGAAACACAAAAATAGCAGAAAATAGGGAACTGACACTGTGGCATCTCGTTAATAGGTTAGTTCTGGAAAATGCATAAAAATGCCACGAAGTGTAACAAAACACAAAGCAAATGGTGCATAAACAAGCATGGAGCATAAAAAATTATAGATACATTTGAGACGTATCAGGGCCCACACCACCCCTAGGCACGAGCCAGGCTTGGCTGCACGGCCGGGTGGTGTGGTGGCCCTAGCCCACCTCTGCCAATGCCCCTTCGCGTATATCATCCTCCTAAAAACCTAAGACTGGAGGAGCGATCATAGAAATATTCCGCCGCCTCTGCAGGGCGAAAAACTGAGAGGGAGAAATAGCTCTTCGACAGGCAGAAATCTGCCAAGGAAATTCCTTCCCGGAGGGGGGAAATCATCGCATCTTCACCGTCATCGAGCTGGGCTTCATCAGGATCATCATCATCATCACCATCATCACCTCGCCATCCCCCTGTAACATCTTGGGTTGAATCTTGTCTAGTTCATAGGGGAAACTTTCCTAGTGTTAATTACTACTTGTAGTTGATGCTATTAAGTGAAACCATTGGATTAAGGTTTATGTTCAGATTGTTATTCATCATTATTTCACCTCTGATCATGATCCATATGATGTCTTGTGAGTAGTTCGTTTAGTTCTTGAGGACATGGGAGAAGTCAAGATGTTAGTAGTGGAATTATGTTGAGTAATATTTAATGGTTTGATATTTATGTTGTGGTGCTATTCTGCTAGTGGTGTCATGTGAACATCGACTACATGATACTTCACCTTTAAGGGCCTAGTGGAACGCATTGTGTATTTGGCTACTAATTGTGGGGTTGCCGGAGTGACAGAAACCTAAACCCCCGTTAGGAAACCAGTGCATCAGGGAGTGTAGGATCTCAGAGTTTAATGATGTGGTTAGATTTATCTTAATATCTTTCTTGTAGTTGCAGATGCTTGCAAGGGGTATAATCAAAAGTATGTATTAGTCCAAGTTGGGGTAGTGCATTAGCATAGGTTCACCCCCATAACACCTATAAGATCAATGAAGATTAATCAACTGTATGAAGCGAAAGCACTTGACAAAATTCCCGTGTGTCCTCAGGAACGTTTGGTCATCATAAGTAACACAATCGGCTTGTCCTTTGCTCTAGAAAGGATTGGGCCACTCGCTGCAATAATTATTACTATCTTTTATTTACTCATACTTTATTTATCTGCATTATCAGAAACCCCTAAAAACCCGTTTGCTAGTATTTACAGTGATTCCTTGATCAAAACTGCTTGTCAATACCTTCTGCTCCTCGTTGGGTTCGACACTCTTATTTATCGAAAGTACTACGATACACCCCCTATACTTGTGGGTCATCAAGACTATTTTCTGGTGCCGTTGCCGGGGAGTGAAGCGCTATTGAAGAGTGGAATTGGTAAAGGAAAATTTTATCTTGAGTACTATTTTTATTTATTTATGTCTGTTATTTTATTTTATTATGGAGAAGTACTTGGGCATGGAGCATTACGACATAATACATAGACTGTAATCCAACTACATCTATGACTAATAATCCACCTGTCAGATATTATCCGAACAACCGTTGGGTATTAAGTTGTAAGGAACAGATTATCGTCTTAAGCAAAGTGTGTAATGTAAAGAATACAAATGTCCTTGAACAAGAGATTGTTGTTTTCTACCTAGTAGCAGCAACACATCTACAACCTTAGGAGTTATTGTCACTCTCCCAGATTACTAGAGGCATGAACCCACTATCGAGCATAAATACTCCCTCTTGGAGTCACTAGCATCTAGTCGGCCAAGATATCTACTAGCAACGGAGAGCATGCAAGATCATAAATAACATAGACATGATAAATCAACAATCAACTCGACATAGTACTCAATATTCATCGGATCCCACCAAACACAACATGTAGAATTACATAGCGATGATCTTGATCATGATAGGCAGCTCACAAGATCTAAACATGATGCACATGGAGGAGAAGACAACCATGTAGCTACGGCTATGGACCCGTAGTCCAAGGTAGACTACTCACGCATCACTACGGTGGCTGGCATGGTGATGAAGAAGGCCTCCGGTAATGATTCCACTCTCCGACAGGGTGCCGGGAAGAGCTTTTGGACCCTCCCGATCTCGGGACGACGACGGCGGTGGCTTGCAGTATGTTTCGTGGAAAAGTGTTTGTCTCCTTAGGGTTTTCCCTTGGAAGGGAATTTATAGGCGAAAGGGCGATGTCAGGAGGTGGACCAGGTGGTCACATCACCTGGTGGCGCGTCCAGGGGGTGGCCCGTGCCACCCTATGGTGCGGCTGCCCCTTGGTCCTTCTCCGTCTCTCCTCTGGACTCAGTCTTCGTGTCAGGTAAATAGGAACTTCGGCTTTAGTTTCGTCCAATTCTGAGAATATTTCCTGTGTAACTTTTCTGAAACATAAAAACACCAGAAAACAGGGAACTGGCACTATGGCATCTCATTAATAGGTTAGTTTCGGAAAATGCATAAAAATGCCACGAAGTGTAAACAAAACACAAAGCAATTGGTGTAAAACAAGCCTGGAGCATCAAAAATGATAGATACGTTTGAGACGCCTGCTCATCCTTGAGTAGGTAAGTGATATAAAAACAATAATTTTTGAGGTGTGATGTCTACGCACGCTTCTATCCTTGTAGACAGTATTGGGCCTCCAAGTGCAGAGGTTTGTAGAACAGTAGCAAGTTTCCCTTAAGTGGATCACCCAAGGTTTATCGATCTTAGGGAGGAGAAGGTCAAAGTTATCCCTCTGAAGCAACCCTGTAATTACGATACAAGAAGTCTCTTGTGTCCCCAACACACCCAATACACTTGTGAGATGTATAGGTGCACTAGTTCGGTGAAGAGATAGTGAAATACAAGTGATATGGATGGTTATAAGTAGTAAATGTAATCTGAAATAAATATTGCTGCGAGCAAACATGTAACAAAACTGAATGTAAACGGTGTTTCAATGCTTAGAAACAAGGCCTAGGGATCATACTTTCACTAGTGGACACTCTCAACAAAGATAACATAATTGAACACATAAATAACTATCTTCACTATGCCACTCTAAACTATTCTCCAATGGGTAACGAACACTAATCATGTGTAGGGCTATGAAGCACTCCTCAAAGTTCGCATGTCCCCAAACTAGATTGCCCCACACTATAACCTTGAGTGCACTAGATGGTTCCAAAAAACACCAACAATTCATAGAGACACTAGCCAAAGAGACACACATAATGTGCACACTGTCACCTTCACATCACGGTACAAGGTGTCTCCGGAGATTACAATAATAAAGCACGAGAGTAGCATAATATATGAAGAATAACATCTACCAATTCAACTAGATACAAAGCTCATGATCACATATAGATCACATCATGGGAGATAGAGATGAACCACATAGCTACCGGTAGAGCCCTCAGCACCGGGGGAGAACTACTCCCTCCTCATCATGGGAGACGGCAATGTCGATGGAGACGGCGGTGGAGGCGATGGAGTCGATGGAGATGGCTCCAGGGGCACTTCCCTGTCCCGGCAGGGTGACAGCACAGAGACTTCTATCCCTCGAAAGTGGTCTTCAACGGCGGCGGTGATTCGGAACTTTTCTGGGAAAAACGCGGATTGATTTAGGGTTTGGAGTCGGAAGGCTTTATATAGGCGGAGAGGCGACGTCAGAGGTGGACCAGGGGGGCCACACCACCCCCTGGCGCGGCCAGAAGGGGGCGCACCACCCCCTGGTGTGGTGGGTCCCTGGCCCCCCTCCGGCTCTCCTTCGGTCTTCGTCTTGTGTCCGGGAAAAATAGGAGGTTCGGCCTTCGTTTCGTCCAATTCCGAGAATATTTCCTATGTAGCTTTTCTGAAACACAAAACAGCAGAAAACATCGAACTAGCACTATGGCATCTCGTCAATAGGTTAGTTCTGGAAAACGCATAAAAATGTCACGAAGTGTAACAAAACACAAAGCAAATGGTGCATTAACAAGCATGGAGCATCAAAAATTATAGATACGTTTGAGACGTATCAAGCATCCCCAAGCTTAACTC
This sequence comes from Dactylis glomerata, assembly GCA_007115705.1. Classification (NCBI taxonomy): domain Eukaryota; kingdom Viridiplantae; phylum Streptophyta; class Magnoliopsida; order Poales; family Poaceae; genus Dactylis; species Dactylis glomerata. The sequence goes on from QXEO01000341.1 coordinate 204,326, forward strand.
CTGCTCGTCCTCGAGTAGGTAAGTGATAACAAAACAATAATTTTTGAGGTGACATGCACCAACATAATCTTGATCAAACGATGTAAAGCATTGAGTGATGAGATCAAAGTACTCTAAACATGGGCATAAAAGACATAATCTTGACAATAAAACTTAGCAACCATGTTATAACATGAAAAGTAACACAAAAAAAGATCATGAGTAATGAAGCATTGAAAGTCAAGTGTGTGTTTCAACCATATAGAAAAACATAACAACGTGGTTTTCAGCTTGTCCTTCATGGAATAGCAAAACATAAATGCATAGGACACCTTCAAGTTTAAGAGGGTGACTAGATACAAATAATTTAAGAACAAGCAAAACCATAATCATGAATCAATCAAAAATAAATTTTGGGACTATGCACATTAAACTCAGAATGACAACTATGCTCTCTTAGAAGGTGCATAAAGGTAGAAGGTGGAGACTCAGCATAAAAGTAAAAGAAAGGCCCTTTGCAGAGGGAAGCAGTGATTGCAAGTTTTATAAACCTCCAAAAATTATGATACTAGCTTTGAGCTCTCATTGCCGCATCATAGGAATCTTGAATAGTTAAGGTTAATGCGACTACAATTACGAAGCATATGCTTAACAAATCATAAGTTGAAAATCTCGTGTCCCATGAAGTACGAATACCCAAACCTCATGCTACTAGACTTAGGTCCCAAGCAAGTTCTTGTCATTGTAAGCATACATGTATCATCGAGAACGCCAACGGGGTACCTCTTGCCCAATGACATGGAACAAGCCCACATCAAAAATGACAAGACAAACAGACAATGAACACCTCGGCATCTCTTTTATTTACCATTGGTATAGCTTTTTACTGTGAGATGCATCGTCGAATGTCCACTACGGGCATGCTGTAAATTTCCACCATGAATGATGCATGGCTTAGATTACCGGCCCAGGTGTTTCTCTAACACATATACAAACTCCATGAGCTCACAAGTTTCCAACTTATTTCACATCGCAGGTATCCATAAACAAAAGATCACGATATCAACTAAATGAGAGAAAGTGTAATGTTGAAAGCTTGCCCCATGACGGCATGGCTAGGTGATGCGGCACAGTGTTGATGTAATTTCACCGTCCAGTTGGGAACCCCAAGAGGAAGGTATGATGAGCACAGTAGCACATTTTCCCTCGGTAAGAAACCAAGGTTTGCCAGTCCAGGAAAAAGCCAAACTCCAGAAGGTGATGCTTGCTAGCCTAGTGACACTCCAACAAGGGCGCCGTTTACGATAACTCGTTAGCGCGTCTTCAACTAGTAGCAACATGGAACCTGCCCACAACACAACCAAATACTTTGCTCCCAACTTACGATGAGGTTGTCAATCTCACCAGTTTGCTGTAAACAAAGGAATGAGCGTATCGAGTGGAAAGCAATAGTAATATGCGAGAAAGTAAATAATGCGAGTAAAGTAAACAGGTGATACAATTTAAAGGAAATTGGACCGGGGTCCACAGTTCACTAGTGGTGCTCTCCATAAAATAAATAACAATATGCTGGGTAAACAAATTACAGTTGGGCAATTGATAGAATAAAGATAACGTGCATATGTCGAGAGGACCACTATGAGATTTACTCTGGGCATTACAACAAAATACATAGACCACCATCCAACTGCATCTATGACTAATAATCCACTCACGGGGATATCGTCCGAACACCCCATGAGTATTAAGTTGCGAACAACAGATAACTGCATTAAGCAAAGTGTGTAATGTAAACAAAGCATATGCCCTTGGACATAAGAATGTTGTTTTCTCCCTAGTGGCAACAACACATCTACAACCTTAGAGGTTTCTGTCACTCCCCCAGATTAAATAGAGGCATGAACCCAACTATCGAGCATAAATACCCCCTCTTGGAGTCACTAGTATTGACTTGGCCAAGATAGCTACAAACAACGGAGAGCATGCAAGATCATAAACAACATAGAGATAACATAAGATAATATTCAGCACATCAACTCAATCATAACACCAATATTCATCGGATCCCAACAAATACAACATGTAGAATTACATAACGGTGATCTCGATCATGTAAGGCAGCTCACGAGATCTAAACATGAAGCACATGGTGGAGAAGACAACCATCTAGCTACTGCTATGGACCCATAGTCCAAGGTAGACTACTCACTCATCGCCCCAGAGGCAAGCATGGGGATGAAGAAGACCTCCGGTGGCGATTCCCCTCTCTGACAGGGTGTCGGGAAGAGCTTCTGGACCCTCCCAATCTTGGGTCGATGATGGTGGCGGATCGCAATGTGTTTCCAAAAAATTGATCGGGTACTTAGGTTTTTCCCGTCGGGGGGTCTTTATAGGCGAAGGGGCAGCGTCAGAGGTGGACCAGGGTGGTCTCAGCCATAGGGGGCGTTGAACAGGGGCAGGCCGCGCCGCCCTATGGTGAGGCTGGCCTCGTGGCCCCACTCCGTCTCCTCTTCGGTGTTCTGGAAGTTTTTTTAATATCTGGACGTTCGGCTTTTGTTTCATCCAATTCCGAGAATATTTCGTGTGTAACTTTTCTGAAACACAAAAATAGCAGAAAACAGGGAACTGGCACTATGGCATCTTGTTAATAGGTTAGTTCCGGAAAATGCATAAAAACGCCACGAAGTGTAACGAAACACTAAGCAAATGGTGTAAAAAGAAGCATGGAGCATCAAAAATTATAGATACGTTTAAGACGTATCAGCATCCCCAAGCTTAACTCCTGCTCGTCCTCGAGTAGGTAAGTGATAACAAAGAAATAATTTTTGAGGTGACATGCACCTACACACTCTTGATCATCTATGTAAGCATTAAGTCCTGGGATCAAAAGAACTTAAAACATGGGCATGAAAGATATAATCTTGATAGAAGAAACTTAGCAACCATGTTATAACATGAAAAAGAACACAAACGAAAGATCATGAAAATGAAACAACGAAAGTCAAACGTGTGTTCAAATCATATGGAAAAACATACAAATGGTTTTCAGCTTGTCCTTCATGAGAGAGCAAAACATAAATGCATAGGACACCTTCAAGTTTAAGAGGGCGACTAGATACAAATAATTTAAGAACAAGTGAAACCAACATCATAAATCAATCAATGAAAACTTTGGGACAATGCACATTATACTAAGAATGACAACTATGCTCTCTTAGACGGTGCATAAAGGTAGAAGGTGGTGACTCAACATAAAAGTAAAAGAAAGGCCCTTCGCAGAGGGAAGCAGTGATTGCAAGTTTTATAAACCTTCAAAAATTATGGTACTTACTAGCTTTGAGCTCTCATTGCCCCCATCATAGGCATCTTGAATGGTTAAAGTTAATGCAAATACACTTATGATGCATATGCTTGACAAATCATAAGTTGAAAACCTTGTGTCCCGTGAAGTACGAATACCCAAACCTCATGCTACTCGACTTAGAGTCCCAAGCAAGCTCTTGTCATTGTAAGTATACACGTATCATCGCGAACCGCCAACGGGGTACCTCCGTGCCCGATGACATGGAACAAGCCCACATCAAAATGATAGGACAAACAGACAATGAACACCTCGGCATCTCTTTTATTTACCATTGGTATAGCTTTTTATTGTGAGATGCATCGTCGAATGTTCACTATGGGCATGCTATAAATTTCCACCATGAATTATGCATGGCTTAGATTAGCGGCCCAGGCATTTCTCTAACACGTATACAAACTCCATGATCTCGCAAGATTCCCAACTTATTTCACATCGCGAGTATCCATAAACAAAAGATCACGATATCAACTCAAATAAGAAGTGCAATGTTGAAAGCTTGCCCCATGATGGCATGGCTGGGCTAATTTCCAACTTACAACTTGCAGGCATAACAACTCAACATAAGAGAGCCACAATGTCAAAATTTTAAGAACGAGAAAAGTAAAGTGTGCCATCAGGTTCGTGAGAGCTTTACTGACCAATTTTCGCATAACACCAAAAAGAGTTTAATTTGAAAGATAGATAAAAGCAAGTCAAATGTACTTTGGAATATCAAATTGTTAATAGGTATATATGGTGGACACATTGGAACAACTTGGTTTTTAGGAGTTGGATGCTGATTGCTATAGATGGCGCGGTGATGATGAAGTAAATGACTGGCCAGTTGGGAAACCCCAAGAGGAAGGTATGATGAATATAGCAGCAAGTTTTTCCCTCGGTAAGAAACCAAGATTTGTCGATCCAGTAGGAAAAAGCCTAACTCAAGAAGGTGATGCTTGCTAGCCTAGTGACACTCCAACAAGGGCGTCGTTAATGATTTCTTGTTAGCGCATCTTCAACTAGTAGCAACGTGGAACCTGCACACAACACAACCAAATACTTTGTTCCCAACTTACGATGAGGTTGTCAATCTCACCGGTTTGCTTGAAACAAATGGTATGAGCATATCGAGTGGAAAGTGATAGTAGTATGCGCGTAAAGTAAATAGTGCGAGTAAAGTAAACAGGTGATAGCAATATAATGGAAATAGGACCAGGGTCCACAGTTCACTAGTGGTGTCTCTCCATAAGATAAAATAATACATGCTGGGTAAACAAATTACAGTTGGGCAATTGATAGAATAAAGACAACATGCATATGTCGAGAGGATCACTATGAGATTTACTCTGGGCATTACAACAAGATACATACACCGCCATCCAAATGCATCTATGACTAATAATCCACCTGTGGCGAATCAATCCGAGAACTCCACAAGTACTAAGTTGCGAACAACAGATAACTGCATTAAGCAAAGTGTGTAATGTAAACAAAGCATATGCCCTTGAGCATATGAATGTTGTTTTCTCCCTAGTGGCAACAGCACATCTACAACCTTAAAGGTTTCTGTCACTCCCCCAGATTAAATAGAGGCATGAACCCAACTATCGAGCATAAATACCCCCTCTTGGAGTCACTAGTATCTACTCGGCCAAGATAGCTACTAACAACGGAGAGCATGCAAGATCATAAACAACATAGAGATAATATAAGATAATATTCAGCACATCAACTCAATCATAACACCAATATTCATCGGATCCCAACAAACACAACATGTAGAATTACATAACGGTGATCTCGATCATGTAAGGCAGCTCACGAGATCTAAACAAGAAGCACATGGTGGAGAAGACAACCAACTAGCTACTGCTATGGACCCATAGTCCAAGGTAGACTACTCACTCATCGCACTAGAGGCAAGCATGGCGATGAAGAAGACCTCCGGTGGCGTCCCCTCTCCGGCAGGGTGCCGGGAAGAGCTTCTGGACCCTCCCGATCTCGGGTCGATGGCGGCGGCGGATCGCGATGTATTCTGGAAAAGTGATCTCGTATTTAGGCTTTTCCCGTGGGGGGGGTCTTTATAGGCGAAGGGGCATCGTCAGAAGTGGACCGAGGTGGCCACACACATAGGGGGCGCGGCCTAGCCCTGGGCCGCACCGCCCTGTTGTGTGGGCCCCTCGTGGCCCCACTCCGTCTCCTCTTCGGTTCTCTGGAAGCTTCGGTGAATTTCTGGATGTTTGGCTTTTGTTTCGTACAATTCCGAGAATATTTCCTGTGTAAATTTTCTGAAACACAAAAACTAGAGAAAATAGGGAACTGACACTTTGGCATCTCGTTAATAGGTTAGTTCCGGAAAATGCATAAAAATGCCTCGAAGTGTAACGAAACACTAAGCAAATGGTGTAAAAACAAGCATGGAGCATCAAAAATTATAGATACGTTAGAGACGTATCAACATCCCCAAGCTTAACTCCTGCTCGTCCTCGAGTAGGTAAGTGATAACAAAAGAAATAATTTTTGAGGTGACATGCACCTACACAATCTTGATCATCTATGTAAGTGTTGTGCGCTGGGATCAAAAGAACTTAAAACATGGGCATGAAAGATATAATCTTGATAGAAGAAACTTAGCAACCATGTTATAACATGAAAAAGAACACAAATGAAAGATCATGAAAATGAAACAATGAAAGTCAAACGTGTGTTCAAATCATTTGGAAAAACATACAAATGGTTTTCAGCTTGTCCTTCATGAGAGAGCAAAACATAAATGCATAGGACACCTTCAAGTTTAAGAGGGCGACTAGACACAAGTAATTTAAGAACAAGTGAAACAAACATCATGAATCAATCAATGAAAACTTTGGGACAATGCACATTATACTCAGAATGACAACTATGCTCTCTTAGACGGTGCATAAAGATAGAAGGTGGTGACTCAACATAAAAAGTAAAAGAAAGGCCCTTCGCGGAGGGAAGCAGTGATTAAACATGTGCTAGAGCTTTTCATTTGTAAAACAGAGATAAAAATTGGGTTTTGAGAGGTGGTTGTTTCATGTCAGCGACTGGCAATGGGGTCTTACTATCTTCCATTATAAACAAGTGAGAGCGGTTCCGAGTTCTTTGAAAATTTGGCACATTGGTGCTCTTTTATAAAGCTTTGGCACTCCTCCCCACCTTTTTTCCTTTCTCAAACCATGGCTAACCGATTCCATCGGGTGCCCACCAACATTCACATACCATGGAGGAGTGTCTTTTTTCTTTTTTAGAATTAGATTGCAATGGTCTGACCAGCTCTCATGCAAAATTAATGACGAGCAGATGAAGCTGCCTAGTCGAGGGGTACTTAATTTAATATGGAAGATAGCAATTCCGACCACTACGTCCCCATGAGCTAAAAAACAGTGGCACAAAATGAGAAGTAGTTGAAAGTTTTGAAAGGTAGCACATGAAAATTTACTTGGAATGGCTTACAAATACCATGCATAGGAATTTATAGTGGACACAAATGGCAAACTTGGTTTTTAGGAGTTGGATGCACGAGTAGAGCTCATACTCAGTACAAAATGAGGGCTAGCAAAAGACTGGGAGCGACCAACTAAGAGAGCAATAACGGCCATAATCATGCAAAGCGACAAAGCGACATTAAAAGAAGCATAAGATGACATCAAAAGTCAAAAACTAAATGATCATAGAGGCTTATGGCGACTTTGTATGAGTCAAACATGTGTGATCATGCGCCAAGTCAACCCAAATAAAGCATCAAAGGAGAAAACCAAAATAATGCTTCCAAATAATTATAACAACGCATGATTTTTTCAAAGGCTCATTAAGCAATCTTAGTCATTTGAGAAAAGTCATGCTACAGCAAAACCACTAAGCATACTATCAAAAAGACATCAAGCATGACATGCAAAAGCCTAGGCCACAGTCTACACAAGCTCCTTCTTGTACCACTTTTTTTTGCATAAAGCTTTTTCTCTTTTCCAACACCATTCAAACTTTTTTGAAGTAACTCTTTTGATGAAAACCAACATGGACCAGAGGTCAAAATACACCTTGATAAAAAGATATAACAAGATCTGAACACAAATCAAGGCGAAAAATGAAAGCTAAACGCAGTTCTAGAAAAAGAGAACACTCGTTGAAACGATAAGAGTGAAAAACTGAGTGTTCTTGGAAAATGAAAAGCAAGGCAACTTCTCCAAAAGAAATTTGTTGGGGTCCAACCATTTATTGCAGCAAACAAAACTAAACAAAACTGAAAACTAAAAACAACTGACGCTCCAAGAAAAATGCATAATGCATGAAGCAATAAAAATAGTGTGTTGAAAGGTGACCTGATTTTTGCCGATGAAGAAGGGGTGCCTCGGGGGCATCCCCAAGCTTTGACGCTTGTAACTCTTGGATATTTCTTGGGGTGACATGGGCATCCCCAAGCTTGAGCTTTTGTCCATTCTTCATCTCATTTCATCATTCTCCAATCCCTACACTTGAAAACTTCCTTCATACAAAACTAAACACAAATCTATTTGTCGGTGTTCTGGATACCGGGGTATCCCGGTCCACCTGCTCCTGGGCCACGTCATCGGCCCATCTTTAGAATCAACGACCCAAGCTGTGGAGAAGACCCTCACGAGGAGGTGCCTCGTGAGGAGAACGACGACGGAAGCTGCTAAGGACCAGAAGACCTCCTCACGAGCCCCTACTGGTGAGGAGAGGAAGCACGCCCACGTCAGCTCGGCACGTTTGTGTGCAGAGCAAGAAGATAACGGGCAGAAGACCGCGTACCGCCCACTCTACCCCCGACAGGGAGGAGACCAACTTTCGCTGTGCCTGCCCAAAGTGGCACAGTGGTTGTTGGCCACCCCCCTAAAAATAGCGTGGACGGTGCAGGGCGCCAGAGGAAGACGTCAGCTTCCTCCACCCACTCCGGTGGACCGGCGCCATTACCCTACGAAGACTACGTCCACCGAAGAATAGAGTCTACAGCTGTCCTCCCTCCTTGGCCGTGTGTGGCAACCCCTTCCCCAAGAAGATAAGGGGAAGGAGGACCTTGGCGCTATAAAAGGAGGGGGAGGCCACCCCTTAGAGGGGATCGGATCTTCATCTTCTTTAGGCTGCTAGCTGGGCACGCAGGTTCTTCAACCTCTGGCCAGCTAGAGCATTGTAGCCAAGACCTTGTACTCCTCGCGAGGTGTCGCGTTGCAATACAAGAAGGCAGGAAGTAGGGGTTTTACCTCACCACGAGGGCCCTGAACCTGGGTAAAGCTCGGTGTCTCTCTCTGCAGTGCGTAGTGCGTTCGACGACTCGAGGCTTCCGTCACCGTGCTTCGCTGCAATCCGAGATCTCACACGTTCAGCCCCCTGCGTTCGAATCTTTGGGTCCGTCGCGTGGTACCCCGTGTTCTTGCGACACGAAATCCATCGACATTTGGCGCGCCAGGTAGGGGGCTGTGGTGTGTTTTCTCCTAGATCTGCTTCGACATGCCCAACGCCCACGCAAGGCTCGAGCGTCTTCGCCGTCGCAACGCTGCTCGGGGGCAAACCGAGCCCATCTTCCGTCGTCGTGAAGCTTCGGCCGAGGAGGAAGAGGAGGAAGATCTGGAGTCCTCCTACCTCCCGTCCGGGCGTACAGAGCCTTAGCTCTCCTTCACCGCCACCGCCACTTCTCGCGCTCATTCTGGGAGTCAGCTGTCTCCTGCGCAGGCTCTCGCCATGGCGCAGGAGCTGCTACGCTATCAACCCACCGATGACGGGCGTGAGGGGTGGCGCGCTCGAATCGCCGAGCTCGTCGCCATCGCCAACGAAGACTCGGCCCAGAGAGGAGCCCAGGGCGCGGGAGACCCAGATCCGGCGGCGGGGCGTCGCGCCCCGGGCACCGGAGATGAGAGGGCCAACAAGGCCAAGAAGGTGGTTTCCCGCGCCGCATCTTCGCCGCGCGGGGAGCCCAGCTGCCAAATCGTCCAACGCGCTCCGGAAGACGCACGCGTCTCCCTCGAGCGCCGCTGCGAAAATCATGATCGCGCCATCGACGACATCGGTGAAGCTGGCAAGAACGTCAGGACCCCCGGCGACCCGATCTACAACCCCGGGTGTCTCGCTCTCACTCGCCAGCAATGCTACGTCGTCTGGCCTGACAAGTTCAAGCCGGACATCGGCGCGCGTTACGACGGGACCACCAACCCCGTCGAATTCCTCCAGCTCTACGTCGTCGCCGTCCAGGCTGCGCGTGGGGATCAGCGTGCCATGGCAAATTTGTTCCCCATGGCCCTCAAAGACGCTCCGCGAACTTGGCTCATGAATCTTCCTCACGAATCCGTGACTTCATGGAAGGATTTATGCCGCCAGTTCGTGGCCAACTTTATGCCCACGTACGAGCGCCCCGCTACCAAGAACGATCTTAAGGCGGTGCGTCAGTACAAGGGCGAGACGCTTCGTCAGTACATCCAGCGCTTCAGCCAGATGAGGAACAAGATCCCCAGGATCTCCAACGAGGAGGTCATCTCCGCGTTCTCCATGGGCGTCTCCGACATCAAGATGAGGGAGAAGCTGTCCGTGAATGATGAGTTGACTTCCATCGTCAGGCTCTTCGAGATCGCCGACCGCTGCGCCAAGGCCGAGGAAGGGAGGCTCTTTGTGCATAACCTGCCGGAGGCGCCTCCCCCAAAGCCAAAGTCCAAGGACCCCAAGCGAAAGGAGGCTACTATCCTCGCGGCGGAGCCAGATCATAAGCAACGCCGCGGGGACCGCTCCGAGCGCGACAAGGGACGACGTCGCCGCTACTGCGTTCTCCACAAGAAGGACACCCACAACACCGACGATTGTTGGTTTGTCCGGAAGTTTCATGAAGAAAATGGCGTCTCCAAGCGCCGCGGGGGTGGCCGCAGCTACGGCAAGAGTGGATCCCGGGGCGATCGCCGCGACGACGACCGCGAGGAAGGTCGCCGCCGCGAGGGTCTGTCTCGAGCCGATCCCGAGCCGCTGCCGCTGCCCCCACCAGCAAACAATCGTCGGGAGGAGAACCAGGGGGGATATCAAGAGCCGCGAGACTTCGCCGCTTGCCTCCTGGGTGGAGCTCAGGCTCCTTTGTCTAACCGACACTTCAAGCAGCTGTCGCGAGAGATCGCGGCGGCACAGCCCAACGTCGGCAGCCGCCTAATGAAGTGGTCAACGTGCAAGATCGGCTTCGACGAGGAGGATCATCCGGCTTCCACCAGGGGCGTGGGCACAATTCCTCTCTTGTGCACGCCAACCATCAACAACATCGCCGTCAATCGCACTCTCATCGATGGAGGGGCGGGCCTCAACATCATCTCGGTCGAGATCTTCGAAAAGATGCAGGTGCCGTACCACCGGCTCATGCCAACTCGGCCATTCTTCGGGGTAACCGAAGGTTCTACAACGCCAATTGGGCAGGTAAGCCTGCCCGTCACCTTCCGTACCCGGGACAACTATAGGACGGAAAGCCTCGACTTCGACGTCGCCTACATCGCCCTGCCGTACAATGCCATCGTCGGCTACCCAGCCCTGGCAAGGTTTATGGCAGCGACGCACCACGGCTTCAACGTTCTCAAGATCCCGGGCGCTAATGGCACGATCACCGTGCGCTGCAACGAGAAGGATGCTCTCCGGTCAGTGGAGCACATCTACCATGAGGCCGCCACCATGTTCCCCGCCGACGAAGATCTGCTGGAACACTCCGGTGACCTCGCGAGGAAGAGGCAGCTCGTATCCCAAGAACGGGCTGCAGCGAAGAAGGCCTCTCTCGAGCCCCATCCGCTAGGTTCGACAGGGAAGAAGTTCGCCGCCTCGGCATCGCCTACTCCAAGCGAGGACCTGGTCCATCCAATGCTGGACATGTGCATTGGGGAAGCTACGGTACCCTCAGGAAGGAGGCCCCAGTTCACCCAAGAGCGCTCTGCAACCAAGAAGGTCCCGCTTCAGGCTGGGGGCTGTGATAACTTCATCACCATCGGGGCAGGGCATTCCCCCAAATAGGAAAGCGCGCTCGTCACCTTCCTGCGGGCAAACTCTGACATGTTCGCTTGGACTCCGTCAAATATTCCCGGCGTTCCCACGGAGGCGATTGAGCACCACTTAGCCGTGTGCCCTCAGGCACACCCCGTGAAGCAGAAGACTAGGAAGCAAGCGCAAGAGAAGCAGGACTTCATTGTCAAGGAGATAGAGAAGCTGAAGAAGGCCAAGCTGATACGCGAGGTAGCCCACCCCACCTGGATCGCGAATCCGGTGGTCGTCCCAAAAGCAAATGGCAGTGGGCGCCTCTGCGTGGACTTCACAAGTCTCAACAAGGCCTGCCCAAAGGATCCTTATCCGCTCCCAAGGATAGATCAAATCGTCGACTCCACCGCCGGTTGTGACCTCCTTTGCTTCTTGGATGCTTTCTCCGGCTATCATCAGATCAAGATGGCAAAGGAGGACGAGGAGAACACCGCCTTCATCACGCCTTGTGGTGTGTACTGCTACGTTTGCATGCCCTTCGGTCTGAAGAACGCAGGAGCCACCTTCCAAAGGCTCATGCGCAAGGCCTTGGGGGCTCAGATGGGAAGGAACGCGGAGGCCTACGTCGACGACATCGTCGTCAAAACTCGCGAGGGTCACACCTTCATCGAGGATCTGGAGGAAACATTCGTCAACCTGAGAAAGGTAAACATCAAGCTCAACCCCGCCAAGTGCGCCTTCGGCGTACCATCGGGAAAACTGTTGGGATTCCTCGTGTCCCATCGCGGGATAGAGGCGAACCCTGACAAGGTCAAGGCCATCGAAGAAATGCGTCCACCGCGCAGTCTCAAGGAGATGCAACGCCTCGCGGGGTGCATGGCAGCCCTGGGACGCCAAATGTGGGGCAGCCCTGGCGCTTCATCGCGAGGAGCGGGGAGAAAGCCTTGCCCTTCTTCAAGCTTATGAAGCGCGCTGTGAAGTTCGAGTGGACTCCGGAAGCCGACAAGGCCTTCGCCGAGTTGAAAAGGTACCTCACGAGCCCACCGATCATGGTTGCCCATACCACCCGCGAGCCCTTGCTACTCTACATCGCGGCAACTCCAAGGACTGCGAGTGCCGTCCTCATCGCGGAGCGAGACGCCAAGGTGATCGCCAAAGAGGAGGTCAACTCTCCAAGCTCGGGGGCTCCTCGCGAGGAAGAGGCCGCTCCATCTCCCGACCCTCGAGAGGAACCGCCCATGGCATCTTCGCCGACCGAGCCGCTCTCTCAGAGCAACGCTCAAAAGCCTCCTGAGGAAGAGCCTCCCGAGGGTGTCGTCAAGGTGCAAAAGCCTGTGTACTTTGTCAGCACGGTACTGCGCGACGCGCGGGAACGCTACACCATGCAGTAAAAGCTGCTCTACACCCTGCTCATCGCTTCGCGGAAGCTGCGCCACTACTTCCAGGGTCACCCGATCAAGGTGGTAACCGATCGTCCCCTGGAGACCATCCTACGCAATCCCAATGCCACCGGGCGGGTGGCAGAATGGGCCGTGGAGCTTCAACCCTTCAAGATCTCCTTCGAAACTACAAAGGTAATTAAAAGCAAGGCTTTGGCCGAGTTCACTGCGGAGTGGACCGATCCGTTCGCCGACGAGCCTCCAGAGGAGGAGTCAACGCTCCCAGGAGAGGAGGCCCCAGGCCTCTGGGTCATGCACTTCGACGGTGCCTTCAACCTCCCTGGCGCGGGAGCTGGTGCTGTCCTGACCTCTCCCTCTGGAGACAAGCTCTTCTACGTCGTGCAGCTCTACTTCAAGCCTGAGAGCAAGGTCTCCAACAACATCGCGGAATACGAAGGACTACTCGCCGGCTTAAGGGCGGCAAACGCTTTGGGCATCAAGCGCCTCATCGTCAAGGGAGATTCACAGTTGGTTGTGAATTTCTCGAACAAGAGCTACACTCCAAGGGATGAGCACATGGCGGCCTATCTCAAGGAGCATCGAAAGATGGAAAAACGCTTCCAAGGTTTGGAGCTGAAGCACATCCCGAGAGGAGAAAATGTGGAAGCCGACGAGATCGCCAAACGCGCCTCTCACCGCCTGGCACAACCCGCCGGCGTCTTTGAGGAGCGTCTCTTCAAGCCGTCCGCTTCTCCACCGTCATCTGGATCCGACCCTCCACCTGCCCTGCCGCCACCGCCGGAGCAGGGGGCTCCAGACTGCGGGCCTCCTTCGGGTGACCGCATCCTTCTGGCATTGGCACGGCAGGAGGGAGTGGATTGGATTCTCGAGCTCAAGGCCTTCCTCACCAGCAGCAGGCTTCCCGAGGATGAAGAGGAGGCCGAAAGGATCGTACGCCAAGCTTTGGGCTACTGCGTCAAGGACGGTGACTTGTACCGGCGTCGCCCAAACGGCGTCGCTCTGAAGTGCATATCTACTCACCAAGGCCAAGAGCTTCTCAGGGACATCCATGCCGGCGAGTGTGGCCATCATGCTTCTGCGGCAACTCTAGCCGCGAAGGCATATCGAAGCGGCTTCTACTGGCCCTCAGCGCTTGGTGATGCGGCAGAAATGGTCAAGAGGTGCGAGGCGTGCCAGTTCCATGCCAAGCAGATCCACCAGCCGGCGCAGGAGCTGCAAACCATCCCACTCACTTGGCCCTTTGTAGTTTGGGGGCTGGACATCCTCGGTCCATTCCCCAGAGCGCAAGGGGGCTACCGCTACCTCTACGTCGCCATCGACAAATTCACCAAGTGGGTGGAGGTGGAACCGGTGTGCACAATCCTGGCCAGGTCCGCAGCTAAGTTCATCCGTGGGCTAGTCTGTCGCTTTGGTGTGCCTAACCGCATAATCACCGACAACGGCAGCCAGTTCACCAGTGGACTGTTCCGGGAGTATTGTGCATCGGTCGGCATCAAGATCTGCTTCGCCTCCGTCGCCTACCCCCGGAGCAATGGCCAAGCCGAGCGTGCTAACGCCGAGGTCCTCAAGGGACTCAAGACGAAAAGCTTCAACGCCAAGCTCGAAGCCTGCGGCAAAAAATGGTTAGACAACCTCCAATCCATCTTGTGGTCCATCAGGACTACCGCCACCAAACCCACTGGAGAAACCCCCTTCTTCCTGGTCTATGGAGCGGAGGCTGTTCTTCCCACCGACGTCAAGTTCGGATCGCCAAGAGTGCTCGCCTTCGACGAAATTCGCCAAGAGGACCTCATCAAGGATCGTCTCCTCCTGCTCGAAAAAGCTTGGTGCCAAGCCGCGCTCCGCACCGCGAGGTACCAGCAAGGACTACGCCGTTACCATAGCCGCCATATTCGAGCAAGGACTCTGGAGGTCGGCGACCTGGTGCTGAGGAGAATACTCTCTCGCGAGGGCCTGCACAAGCTATCTCCAATGTGGGAAGGACCCTTCAAGGTGACGCACATCGCCAGGCCAGGCTCGGCGCGGCTGGAAACCGCAAAAGGCGTGCCGGTGGGGAACCCGTGGAACATAGCTCATCTGTGAAAGTTCTACCCTTAGGTTCCTCACGAGGAGAAAAAGACCGTTTTCACGGCACTTGTATCAGCTCAACCTGCTCTCAAGCACTGATATTAAGTTAAAGCGCAATATAGCGCCTCTGCTTCGGCATGACATCAAAATGGCATGAAGTCCATTTATTTTCTGTTGTACTCCACGCGGAAGGGGGCTAGGCACGGTGTCTATGCTGGGGCCTTCGCCCAGAAAACAGCGAGCCTGAAAAACCCGAAGGGAATGAGCTCTGGTCGGGGGCGACGACCCTGTTATCGATCACCTCTAAATACCCATGGTTCTTAGTTCCTCGCGAAGTACATCGGAAAATAAAAAATCTTCGAGTAAAAGTCCAAGGTGTGCCCCAAGGCACCCGCTAAGGACCTACCCCTCGTGAGCAACCCTCACGAGGAGGCAAGAATGCATCGATGCGACAAGCATCCGCAGGAAGATTCCCTCTATCGAGGAAGGCCTAACGTGGCAGGATTATTGAAGACCAAGGCCGCTCCGATCATCTTGCGAAGGAGACGCAGATCCGGAGGTCCGCGCCAGGCCCTTCACCTCGTGAGCAACCCTTGCGAGGTGTCGACGGTCTCTGGGCTCTCTTAAGCGTCGACGTTTTCACGTCCGTGAGGGTCCAGCTTCCCTCAACGACGAGGAAGGCCCCGTGAATCGCCACGCGCGGCAATTTGCTCTTAGCTGCAGGCACATATAGTGCCGCGCTCCTCCACGATGGAGAAGGTCCCTGTGCCGGTCACAGGGGCATCTTATTCGCCTTCTTTTTTCGTTTGTTTTATCGACTTGTTTTTCCGTTTTCGGGGATTTGGGGTTTTTTCTTTTCCAACTCTTTTTTCAACTTCTTGTCTCAGGAATCGTCCAGTGTGTCGTCGGTGCCGACCCCATCTCGAGCTCTGAGGCGAAGGGAGGCCTCCCTTCGACGCCAACAGCTCATCAGGGCTCTCGAGCGTGCGAATGACCAGGACTATGAAGAGCGATAAGAAGCGAAATGCAGGACAGCTAAAAAGCGGACTTCATTGATATAATCCCATCACAAGGAGGAGCAAAAGCACGGCGGGGCATACCCCTCCGGCGAGGACTACACGACAAAAGAGGGGAGGAGACTAGCTCCCCTCCCCAGAAGACTACCGCGTCAGGGCCTCCTCTTCACTGCGCCGCGGGCTGGGGGTAGGTGCGGCGGACGCCACTGGCGGTGAAGATCCGCACCGCGGCCTCCAGCGTCCCCAACTTGAAGCGGAAGACGAGGTGGTCGCCGACGCGGAGGCGATGACCGAGGGCGAAGGCCCTCCAGCGGCCGGAGAGGACGGCGTTGCTGCCCACCCCGAGAAGGATGTCCACAGGCCAGAGGAGATCTGGCCTGCTCTGCTCCCCCAGGGCGATCTCCCCGGCGGCCGCGCCGGGGGCGTAAACCACCCTCCGGACGGCGTCGGGCAGCCGAAGGGAGTTGAAGCCCGGGGCGTCGACGACGACGAGGAGCTCCAAGAAGCGGGACCCCGGGCTGGTGAGGGGTCCCAGCATCGCCGCCGCCAGATGGCGCGGAGTGGCAACCACTCCGTTCGCCGGCGGGGCCGGAGGATCTGCAATAGGGGGAGGGGGGCCCAGGGCGGCTTCCACCTCCCTGAGGACTCGGTCGACGCTCCCCGAGGTGCGGGGAGGAGGCGCCGCCGCCAGCGGCGACGGCTAGTTCAGAGCGCCTCCGCGCACGGGACCCCGGAGGGTCATGGCGCTGGAGGTCCCCAAGGCGGCGCGGCTCGCCTCGTCCTGCCTCAGCGCGCCGATGCGGAGGGGGCCGCCGGCGCCGGGCGTCCATCGGGCCGAGATCTTCACCTTGATCCCGCTGCCCGGGGGGCGTCCGCGGCGCTTTCCCCCAGAGCTTGGACCAGCGGCGGCGACGGAGGCGGAGTGGTCCATGAGCTCAGGGGCGTGGAAGCAGAAATGGCACTGGAGGAAGGAGGTGAAGTGCCGGAGGTCTCGAGGAGGATCTATTTAAGGGGGGCGTCCAACGTCGATGCGTCAAATCCCTGTGCGGGAATCGAAGCGTTGGCGCAGCGCTCCGCAGTCAAGCGACGCATCATTATGATGGTTTGATGCCTCGGAGACTGCAGCGTCGCCCGCCGTTTCGTCTCGCCAGCTGCGGCCGCGCCACGCGTCTGCAGCCTTTGCCTCTTCACATGGTCCTCTGACCGTGCGGTTGACGCGTGCCATTGGAGGGCCCAGCAGCTTCGGGGGCCCCCGGCCCTTCGCTTCCTCAAGAGGGCGCGTTCGCGGGCCGGGCTCCCGGGGGCTACTATCGGTGTTCTGGATACCGGGGTATCCCGGTCCACCTGCTCCTGGGCCACGTCATCGGCCCATCTTCAGAATCAATGACCCAAGCTGCGGAGAAGACCCTCACGAGGAGGCGCCTCGTGAGGAGAACGACGACAGAAGCTGCTAAGGACCAGAAGACCTCCTCACGAGCCCCTGCTGGTGAGGAAAGGAAGCACGCCCACGTCAGCTCGGCACGTTTGCGTGCAGAGCAAGAAGATAACGGGCAGAAGACCGCGTACCGCCCACGCTACCCCCGACAGGGAGGAGACCAACTTTCGCTGTGCCTGCCCAAAGCGGCACAATGGTTGTTGGCCACCCCCCTAAAAATAGCATGGACGGTGCAGGGCGCCAGAGGAAGACGTCAGCTTCCTCCACCCACTCCGGTGGACCGGCGCCATTACCCTACGAAGACTACGTCCACCGAAGAATAGAGTCTACAGCTGTCCTCCCTCCTTGGCCGTGTGTGGCAACCCCTTCCCCAAGAAGATAAGGGGAAGGAGGCCCATGGCGCTATAAAAGGAGGGGGAGGCCACCCCTTAGAGGGGATCGGATCTTCATCTTCTTTAGGCTGCTAGCTGGGCATGCAGGTTCTTCAACCTCTGGCCAGCTAGAGCTTTGTAGCCAAGACCTTGTACTCCTCGCGAGGTGTCGCATTGCAATACAAGAAGGCAGGAAGTAGGGGTTTTACCTCACCACGAGGGCCCTGAACCTGGGTAAAGCTCGGTGTCTCTCTCTGCAGTGCGTAGTGCGTTCGACGACTCGAGACTTCCGTCACCGTGCTTCGCTGCGATCCAAGATCTCACACGTTCAGCCCCCTGCGTTCGAATCTTTGGGTCCATCGCGTGGTACCCCGTGTTCTTGCGACACGAAATCCATCGACACTATTAGCCACATTAGTGTAAGCATAACATTGAATCAACCCTTCTTGCTTCAGGTTTCAACTCAAAACCACCACATACAAAGCATATACTACTGTAGCAACTTCCCCAAAATTTCCGTGATCAAAAGAACTAAAAAAGAAAGCGATAAAGCGGCAAACACAAATATTGGCAGAAATCTGTCAAAACAGAACAGCTGACAAAGGTCGAATTTTTAGAGGGTTTTCTGTTGCTCAAATCAAAAAGTGTATATCTAATGAAAGTTTGGATATAACCTGCGGCATATGCACAAGAAATCTCAGGTCCAAAAGATATTCTGAGAATTTTCACGAATTTTTACGGTGCAGCACCGAAAACAGTTTCAAGACAGCAACATCCCCAAATCTTACCTCACTCAAATTAGAGGCTTCTCTTGGCACAAAAACGAAATAAAAAGGATAAGGAGCGGTTATTACAGTAGTAATAACTTCCAAGACTCAAATAAAATAAAAAGTACTGAAAGTAAAAACATTGAGTTATCTCCCAAGAGTGCTTTTCTGTAACGCCTTTGAGCTAGGCGCAGAAAGTGTGAATCAAGTAATATCAAAAGAGGCATTAAGATCAATCGTAGGAGTCTTTTCAACAATGAATTGAATTGTGTCCAAATGAGTTTTTGAGGATCCCTTGTGATCATGCTTTGGTACACTACTTTCATCAAAAAGATTTTCAGGACAAATCCAACTAAAATTCTTTTCCAAAGCATCATGAATTCCTACAAGTTTACAAGGTATTGGCACTCTAAAATCTTCATATGATTTATAGGCGACCCAAGCTTATTAAATTTCTTAAAAACTTTCCTAGCTTCAATGGCCACATCTGTAAATCATATGCGCAAAGTTTCCAAGATAAAAGCTTGTTTTTGGGGTCTTCAATATCATGAAGCTTAAGAAACATGTATTGCATAAAAGGATTAAGGCTAGCAAACCTAGCTTCTAACATGTGAACTAAATAAGCAGAAGCAACTTCATAACTAGGAGCAAGCTCAGCCAAAGATTTTTCCTCAACATCCTTATGCATACTAATATGATTAAAGAACTCCTCGATGTTACTTTTCCCAATAATAGAACCACAACCAACTAAGAGGTCCTACAAAACATACTTAGGGAACAACATAATGAACTAAAAGTAAAGAAATAGCAACTATAAAGGAAACTAAATTTTTTGTGTTTTTGATAAAACTAAGCAAGTAAAAATAAACCAAAGCAAAACTAAAACAAAGTAAAGGATGTGCGTGTGAAACTCCCTTGCAGAAGTCTTCTTTTTCCCCGGCAACGGCGCCAGAAAAAGTCTTGATTGCTATAGATAGCGCGGTGATGATGAAGTAAATGACTGGCCAGTTGGGAAACCCCAAGAGGAAGGTATGATGAATATATCAGCAAGTTTTTCCCTCAGTAAGAAACCAAGGTTTGTCGATCCAGTAGGAAAAAGCCAAACTCAAGAAGGTGATGCTTGCTAGCCTGGTGACACTCCAACAAGGGCGCCATTAACGATTTCTTGTTAGCGCGTCTTCAACTAGTAGCACCGTGGAACCTACATACAACACAACCAAATACTTTGTTCCCAACTTATGATGAGGTTGTCAATCTCACCGGTTTGCTTGAAACAAAGGGTATGAGTGTATCGAGTGGAAAGTGATAGTAGTATGCGAGTAAAGTAAACAGTGCGAGTAAAGTAAACAGGTGATAGCAATATAATGGAAATAGGACCGGGGTCCACAGTTCACTAGTGGTGTCTCCCCATAAGATAAAATAACACATGCTGGGTAAACAAATTACAGTTGGGCAATTGATAGAATAAAGACAATGTGCATATGTCGAGAGGATCACTACGAGATTTACTCTGGGCATTACAACAAGATACATAGACCGCCATCCAACTACATCTATGACTAATAATCCACTTGTGGCGAATCAATCTGAGAACTCCACAAGTATTAAGTTGCGGACAACAGATAACTGCATTAAGCAAAGTGTGTATTGTAGACAAAGCATATGCCCTTGAGCATATGAATGTTGTTTTCTCCCTAGTGGCAACAGCATATCTACAACCTTAGAGGTTTCTGTCACTCCCCCAGATTAAATAGAGGCATGAACCCAACTATCGAGCATAAATACCCCCTCTTGGAGTCACTAGTATCTACTCGGCCAAGATAGCTACTAACAACGGAGAGCATGCAAGATCATAAAAAACATAGAGATAACATAAGATAATATTCAGCACATCAACTCAATCATAACACCAATATTCATCGGATCCCAACAAACACAACATGTAGAATTACATAACAGTGATCTCGATCATGTAAGGCAGCTCACGAGATCTAAACATGAAGCACATGGTGGAGAAGGCAACCAACTAGCTACTGCTATGGACCCATAGTCCAAGGTAGACTACTCACTCATCGCGCCAGAGGCAAGCATGGTGATGAAGAAGACCTCTGGTGGCGATTCCCCTCTCCGGCAGGGTGCCGGGAAGAGCTTCTGGACCCTCCCGATCTCGGGTCAACGGTGGCGGTGGATTGCGATGTATTCTGTAAAAGTGATCTCGTATTTAGGTTTTTCCCATCGGGGGGTCTTTATAGGCGAAGGGGCATCATCAGAAGTGGACCGAGGTGGCCACACACATAGGGGGCATGGCCTAGCCCTGGGCCAAGCCGCCCTATTGTGTGGGCCCCTCGTGGCCCCACTCCGTCTCCTCTTCGGTTCTCTGGAAGCTTCGGTGAATTTCTGGATGTTTGGCTTTTGTTTCGTCCAATTCCGAGAATATTTCCTGTGTAACTTTTCTGAAACACAAAAACAGCAGAAAACAGGGAACTGACACTATGGCATCTCGTTAATAGGTTAGTTCCGGAAAATGTCACGAAGTGTAACAAAACACTAAGCAAATGGTGTAAAAACAAGCATGGAGCATCAAAAATTATAGATACGTTAGAGACGTATCAGCATCCCCAAGCTTAACTCATGCTCGTCCTCGAGTAGGTAAGTGATAACTAAAGAAATAAGTTTTGAGGTGACATGCACCTACACAATCTTGATCATCTATGTAAGCGTTGTGCGCTGGGATCATCTATGTAAGGCCCTTCGCGGAGGAAAGCAGTGTATAAACATGAGCTAGAGCTTTTCATTTGTAAAACTGAGATAAAAATTGGGTTTTGAGAGGTCGTTGTTTCATGTCAACGACTGGCAATGGGCTCTTACTATCTTCCATAATAAACAAGTGAGAGCGGTTCCGAGTTCTTTGAAAAATTTGGCACATTGGTGCACTTTTATAAAGCTTTGGCACTCCTCCCCACCTTTTTTCCTTTCTCAAACCATGGCTAACCGATTCCATCGGGTGCCCAGCAACATTCACATACCATGGAGGAGTGCCTTTTTTTTTCTTTTTTAGAATTAGATTGCAATGGTCTGACCAGCTCTCATGCAAAATTAATGACGAGCAAATGAAGCTGCCTAGTCGAGGGGTACTTAATTTAATATGGAAGATAGCAATTCCGACCACTACGTCACCATGAGCTAAAAACAGTGGCACAAAACGAGAAGTAGTTGAAAGTTTTGAAAGGTAGCACATGAAAATTTACTTGGAATGGCTTACAAATACCATGCATAGGAATTTATAGTGGACACAAATGGCAAACTTCGTTTTTAGGAGTTGGATGCACGAGTAGAGCTCATACTCAGTACAAAATGAGGGCTAGCAAAAGACTGGGAGCGACCAACTAAGAGAGCAATAACAGCCATAATCATGCAAAGCGACAAAGCGACATTAAAAGAAGCATAAGATGACATCAAAAGTCAAAAACTGAATGATCATAGAGGCTTATGTCGACTTTGTATGAGTCAAACATGTGTGAGCATGCACCAAGTCAACCCAAATAAAGCATCAAAGGAGAAAACCAAAATAATGCTTCCAAATAATGTAACGCCCCACCTTTTAATTAAGGTGGAACACCTGTGTTAAGTGCCATTCCCTGGATCACTGATAGCACCACAGTACAAAATATAGTAATCATTGTAATAGTATCAAATATTACAATGTGGATCCAGATACATAAGTCTTCAAATCTTACAAACCAGCTTAGTCATATGGACTAGCTCAAATAACAGAGTTCAACATAACATAAACACAACGGAAACTAGGGTAGTAGTGAGCCTTCATCTTCACCATGTGCCACAGACAGTCATGTTGGTATGTAGACTCGAGATCCTAACACTTACTCCTCATTGGAATATCCTGCACATTTGAATATGCAGCCCCATGAATGGGGGTCAGTACAATGATGTACTGGCAAATGACACATATTTGGTGGCTATTGTGAAAGAACTAGCTACATGATATTTGGCTGGTGGATCTCTTGGGCTAATTTACATAAAGCCAGTTTTGTCCTACAATTCTTTCTCAAACCTTTCTTTCAAAGTTTTATATTTTCAAAGGGTCAAAATAACCCCCAAATACTACATACTAGCTAGGTATGTAGCACTGGGCGAAACTCAACAAAGTCGGAACAACAGAAACCACCACCCCTCGGAGTGAATGGCCCTGAGCCCCTAACCTAGGGGTTTCTAGTCAAGTTTTAATCATTCAGAAATGGCAATGAGATTCTTCCGTACATTCCATGTCTAGAGACTCAAATTGTCCATAACCGGGAACACGGCTAATCGATTAGTTTGACACCCTGCAGGGGTTGTGCACTTTCACCTTAAGACACATTCTACCTAGAGAGAATGAGACAAGACCTTTTAGAAGGAGAGAGCAACCATACTGGCAAGATCCGTTCCCAACCTATAATTCTGCTACCAGCCCATATCTTGCACACAAGTTGAACCCTCACATCTTAATCAGTCAAGACAAAGCCCATATTGTCATAAGGCTGCACTGGAAGTACTCTAAGGCATGGAAGACATGGTAACCTCTTTATTCCTGAGTGGCATTCCACAAGTGTACTCCTGGAGTTCACCCCATCCTCTAGGAGGCATGAGGCCCTAGAAGACACTCAACTTCGCCTCCATCAACAAACCAATCCACCCAGGTGTTTCATTTTAGTTGAAGTTCTTAATTTGTTCACAAAACACTTTTAACAAGTGATCATAGCATTGGCATCAATTCTTCAACTAAAACTACAACCTAACATGGGTGGGTTCAGAGGTGGCTATACACTACTAAGATCTAGCATTGCAAAACTTCACTTTGAAATCCAGCCTATCATGCACACTACTATAAAACACTAATGCATAAATAAAATGGGTAGAAGCATGTGTGTCACTTGCCTTGGTAGCAACCAGCACACTCACAGCAGTCACAGGGGTTGTTCAGTTCCTCTTCACAATCTATGCAAGCAACAAGTACACAAGCATAAATACACTAATTCTAAATGGCAAGCATAAACATGTATGCATGTATGCAAATGTCAATTTAATTTCACACACTAAGTTATTGTGTGAAAATGTTGTATTTAGTAAACCTTACTGTTTAGAAAACAAATGGGGTGATGGAAAAGCCTTTTAACTATTTTTGCAAAGCAATAGACAATTTGGTTATTTGGAAATTGAGCAAATGCTTCCCGAAAATGTTTCTGGTTTGGCATTGTTCTAAACAATTTGGGTTATGAACCCACTGGATAGAGGACAGTAGTATGAAGTTACTTAAAGTGGTTTCACTCCAAAATAGTTTTTATAATTCAAATGAGGTCCAAAATAGTGATTTGACTAAATTTAACAGTAGAAAGTTTGTCCACGTTTCAAGTTTGAAATTTTTTGATTTTAGAGTATTCTACATGTTCTGAGGAATCCATAGACTACAAATTTGTAGCAATTAGATTTACAGAACAAAAGTTATGAATTTTATGGTGTTTATAAGTCATTTTTGCTATTTTAATTTCACTTCAAAACTTTGTACAGAACCACCATGGTTTCTCTGCATAGTTGTGCTCTACACATTTCTAAGATTCCAATGATACCAAGTTTGTAATTTTTTGCCAGGTAGATTAATTTCTATGGAATTTACAAGTTCTGCACAAAATCTGGTGTTTGAAAATCAAAGTTCAAAAGGATTTTGACCAGATTGACCGGGCTGACTAGGCTGCGCAATGTGGCAGCGTGTTATTGGCCTATACCGATTCGGGGGGATCTTCTATTCTCGGCCATTGGATCTTGATCGAATGGACAGAGAGAAGCAAGAGAGGAACTGCTCACCGGCGGGGCTAACACCGGCGAGGCGGTCCTGGAGGTTGTCGACGGCGAGGATTCCGGTGGTTTACGGTGGCAAGGGAGTAGTGGATGGGATGCTGAGCGTCACAGCGAGGTCGGGGATGAGGTCGGTTCGCTGATTTTCTTCCTGGAACGGCATGGAGGATCTGCTGGAGCGGCGTCGGGCGGAGGAGTTCTTCGGGCATCATCGGCAAACTTGCTTCGCTGCGTAAAAACAGCGGGTGAGAGTGTTAGAGGGTGCGCCAAAGCGAGGGAGAGAGAGGGGAAGCCGAGAGGGGACGCGGGGATTCACCACCGTGCCGATATCGACAAATTGCAGTGGCGGAAATCCAAACTCCGGCGAGAATTTGAGCGGGATTCGGTGGTTCAATCAAGCAAGAGAGGTGGGGAGAAATGGAGAGGAAGGGCAGGGGAACAGAGGGGAAAGAAATGTGGTTCCAGAGCGTGCGGGAGGGAGTAGAGAAGGGAGCGGGGTGGCGGTTTCATTCCCAGAGAAGAAGAAAGGAGCGGAGTGGACGGTTGGGGAAGAAGAAGCACCTAATAGGCGGGTCCCACCTGTCGGAAGGAAAAAAAGTGAGGGTGAGGAATCTGCAGGGTGGGCTTGTTCGCTGGGCCGGTGCCTTGCTAGGCTGAACCGTCCCGGGTCGGCCCAGGCTACTCCTTTTTTTTCTTCTTTCTTTTTTATTCAACTATTTTCAGTTTTATTTGTTTGAAAACAAATCTGTTTGGTTTTTGGTTGATTTTAAATATTGTAACACATTTGGAATTCTGCCAAGGTACTTTGGCAGACCAAAATCATAGTGTTGTTGTTGTTGTTGTTGTTGTTGTTGTTGTTGTTGTTGTTGTTGTTGTTGTTGTTGTTGTTGTTTGGTGCACGTCGGGGCGGCATCTGAGGTAGTTTTAGCATAGATGAGTAATAGACAGATAGGACTAAGGAAGAAAATTTCCTACCCATGCACAAACAACATGTCACACAACAAACAGGCAAAGCAAACAAATTTCCAAAATTCTTTGATAATTTTGAAAACAACCACTAAGGTTCACAAAACAACTAAAGTAAATGGTACTGTCATACCGACAAAGGTAGGACAATACAAATGTGTATCGAAAACTAATACAAATGAACTAATGGTGGACTACTAATGCCTTTGATCATAGGGGTCCATCTAAATTTTTGAAAAGAAATAAGGCAAGATTTGAAGAAGGTAAGAATTACAAGTATGGAATGAAATGATTAAGGCAAGTTCAGACCACACAAAAATTTCACAAACATTTTTAAATATTTTTTTTGATTCCTATGGTATTCCAATCCTAGGGTCTCGATTCTACAGGCAACACTATGCTCTGATACCATTTTGTAACGCCCCACCTTTCAATTAAGGTGGAACACCTGTGTTAAGTGCTATTCCCTGGATTACTGATAGCACCACAGTACAAAATATAGTAATCATTGCAATAGTATCAAATATTACAACGTGGATCCAGATACATAAGTCTTCAAATCTTACAAACCAGCTTAGTCATATGGACTAGCTCAAATAACAGAGTTCAACATAACATAAACACAACGAAAACTAGGGTAGTAGTGAGCCTTCATCTTCAGCATGTGCCATAGACAGTCATGTTGGTATGTAGACTCGAGATCCTAACACTTACTCCTCATCGGAATATCCCGCACATTTGAATATGCAGCCCCATGAATGGGGGTCAGTACAATGATGTACTGGCAAATGACACATATTTGGTGGCTGTTGTGAAAGAACTAGCTACATGATATTTGGCTGGTGGATCTCTTGGGCTAATTTGCATAAAGCCAGTTTTGTCCTACAATTATTTCTCAAAACTTTCTTTCAAAGTTTTATATTTTCAAAGGGTAAAAATAACCCCCAAATACTACCGACTAGCTAGGTATGTAGCACTGGGCGAAACTCAACAAAGTTGGAACAACAGAAACCACCACCCCTCGGAGTGAATGGCCCTGAGCCCTTAACCTAGGGGTTTCTAGTCAAGTTTTAATCATTCAGAAATGGTGATGAGATTCTTCCGTACATTCCATGTCTAGAGACTCAAATTGTCCATAACCGGGGACACGGCTAATCGATTAGTTTGACACCCTGCAGTGGTTGTGCACTTTCACCTTAAGACCCATTCTACCCAAAGAGAAGAATGAGACAAGACCTTTCAGAAGGAGAGAGCAACCATACTGGCAAGATCCATTCCCAACCTATAATTCTACTACCAGCCCATATCTTGCACACAAGTTGAACCCTCACATCTTAATCAGTCAAGACAGAGCCCATATTGTCATAAGGCTGCACTGGAAGTACTCTAAGGCATGGAAGACATGGTAACCTCTTTATTCCCGAGTGGCATTCCACAAGTGTACTCCTAGAGTTCACCCCATCCTCTAGGAGGCATGAGGCCCTAGAAGACACTCAACTTCGCTTCCATCAACAAACTAATCCACCCAGGTGTTTCATTTTAGTTGAAGTTCTTAATTTGTTCACAAAACACTTTTAATAAGTGATCATAGCATTGGCATCAATTCTTCAACTAAAACTACAACCTAACAGGGGTGGGTTCAGAGGTGGCTATACACTACTAGGATCTAGCATTGCAAAACTTCACTTTGAAATCCAGCCTATCATGCACACTACTATAAAACACTAATGCATAAATAAAATGGGTAGAAGCATGTGTGTCACTTGCCTTGGTAGCAACCAACACACTCACAGCAGTCACAGGGGTTGTTCAGTTCCTCTTCACAATCTATGCAAGCAACAAGTACACAAGCATAAATACACTAATTCTAAATGGCAAGCATAAACATGTATGCATGTATGCAAATGTCAATTTAATTTCACACACTAAGTTAGTGTGTGAAAATGTTGTATTTAGTAAACCTTACTGTTTAGAAAACAAATGGGGTGATGGAAAAGCCTTTTAACTATTTTTGCAAAGCAATAGACAATTTGGTTATTTGGAAATTGAGCAAATGCTTCCCGAAAATGTTTCTGGTTTGGCATTGTTCTAAAAAATTTGGGTTATGAACCCACTAGATAGAGGATAGTAGTATGAAGTCACTGAAAGTGGTTTCACTCCAAAATAGTTTTTATAATTCAAATGAGGTTCAAAACAGTGATTCGACTAAATTTAACAGTAGAAAGTTTGTGCACATTTCAAGTTTGAATTTTTTTGATTTCAGAGTATTCCACATGTTCTGAGGAATCCATAGACTATAAATTTGTAGCAATTAGATTTACAGAACAAAAGTTATGAATTTTATGGTGTTTATAAGTCATTTTTGCTATTTGAATTTCACTTCAAAACTTTGTACAGAACCACCATGGTTTCTCTGCACAGTTGTGCTCTACACATTTCTAGGATTCCAATGATACCAAGGTTGTAATTTTTGACCAGGTAGATTAGTTTCTATGGAATTTACAAGTTCTGCACAAAATCTGGTGTTTGAAAATCAAAGTTCAAAAGGATTTTGATCAGATTGACCGGGCTGACTAGGCTGCGCAACGTGGCAGCATGTTATTGGCCTATACCGATTTGGGGGGATCTTCTATTCTCAGCCATTGGATCTTGATCGAATGGACAGAGAGAAGCAAGAGAGGAACTGCTCACCGTCGGGGCTAACTCCGGCGAGGCGGTCCTGGAGGTTGTCGACAGCGAGGATTTCGGCGGTTTTGCGGCAGCAAGGGAGTAGTGGACGGGATGCTGAGCGTCACGGCGAGGTCGGGGATGAGGTCGGTTCGCCAATTTTCTTCCTGGAACGGCGCGGAGGATCCGCTGGAGCGGCGTCGGGCGGAGGAGTTCTTCGGGCGTCGTCGGCAAACTTGCTTCGTGATACGTCTCAAACGTATCTATAATTTTTGATGCTCCATGCTTGTTTTTACACCATTTGCCTTGTGTTTCGTTATACTTCGTGGCGTTTTTATGCGATTTCCGGAACTAACCTATTGACAAGATGCCACAGTGCCAGTTCCCTATTTTCTGCTATTTTTGTGTTTTAGAAAAGCTACACAGGAAATATTCTCGGAATTGGACGAAACAAGTTCCAGAATTCCTATTTTTCCCGGACGAAGGACGAGGACAGAAAGAGAGCCGGAGGGGGGCCAGGGGCCAGCCTCACAATGAGGGGGCGCGTCCCAGCCCCTGGCCGCGCCCCCTATGTGTGAGGGTGCCCTAGCAGCCCCCTGACGACGCCCCTTCGCCTATATAAAGCCTCGGGATGGAAAACCCTAGGGGAATCGGCAATTTTCTAGAAAGAGTTCCGCAGCTCCGCCGCCACCGCCGACAAATTTCGGGGGACAGAAGTCTCTGTTCCGGCACCCTGCCGGGACGGGTAAGTGCCCCCGGAGCCATCTCCATCGGTCTCCATCACCGTCTCCGCCATCTCCATCGACCTCACCGCCATCTCCATCAACCTTGCTGTCTCCTATGATGAGGAGGGAGTAGTTCTCCCCCAGGGCTGAGGGCTCTACCGGTAGCTATGTGGTTCACCTCTCTCTCCCATGATGTGATCTTTATGTGATCATGAGCTTTATATCTAGTTGAATTGGTAGATGTTATTATTCAGATATTATGCTACTCCTATGCTTTATTATTGTACTCTCCGGAGGTACCTCGTATCATGGTGTAAAGGTGACTAGTGTGTGCATCATGTGTATCTTTTTGGTTAATGTCTCTATGAAATGTTGGTGTTTGTTGGAACCATCTAGTGCGTTCATGGTGATAGTGTGGGACAATCTAGTTTAGGTACATATGGACTTTGAGGAGTGCTTCATAGCCCTACGCATGATTAGTGTTCGTTTTCCATTGGAGAATTGTTTTGAGTTGCATATTGATGATAGTATCTATTGGTTCAATTATGTTATATTTGTTGGGAGTGTGTACACTAGTGAAAGTATGATCCCTAGGCCTTGTTTCCAAGCATTGCACACCGTTTACTTCCTATTTTGTTACATGTTTGCTCGCAGCAATATTTATTTCAGATCACATTTGCTACTTATAATCATCACTACTACTTGTATTTCACTATCTCTTCGCCGAACTAGTGCACCTATACATCTGACAAGTGTATTGGGTGTGTTGGGGACACAAGAGACTTTCTGTATCGTAATTGCAGGGTTGCTTGAGAGGGATAGCTTTGACCTCTTCCTCCCTGAGTTCGATAAACCTTGGGTGATCCACTTAAGGGAAACTTGCTGCTGTTCTACAAACCTCTGCACTTGGAGGCCCAACACTGTCTACAAGAACAGACGCGTGCGTAGACACCAAGCTCTTTTCTGGCGCCGTTGCCGGGGAGGTAAGGTAAAAGGTACTCACATTCTTTGGTTACTAAGTCTTTTAATTGCTGGTGAGTGCTCGAAGTTACTTCCTTTAGATTTTGCAATTATATCTTTTTGTTTCTTGTTTTTATTTTCACTAGTTAGGCTTAATGGAAAATAAAGAGTTCTTTAGTCTTTTTTCTAAGTTTAGATTTGAAGAGAAAATTGAAAAACCTTTGGAGCTTATTTCGCATTGCAATGTTATTAGTACGAATGCTTTGAATCCCGTTATTGATAATGCTATGGAAAAGTCTAAGCTTGGGAAAGCTGGTTTTGTTAAGCATGATATTTTTAGTTCCCCAGCTTTAGTGGAGAAAGTTTGCTCTGATGATATTTTATCTCCCATATGTGATGTTTCTAATGATGCTTGTGCTCCTCATCCTTTTAAAATACCTATGAAAATTGTTGATCGTGCTATGAATAACTGCTATTTAGGAGATGGAACTGTCCATCACGGTGATCATTTGCTCTTTATACATGAATTATGCGAGTTGTTCCAGTGTGCAGGTATTTCAATGAACCAAGTTAAGAAGAAGCTATTTTCTTTATCACTGAAAGGCAGAGCTGCGGAATGGTATAAAACACTAAAAGATGGCCGACCTATTGATTGAGAGGAAATTGTACCTCTCTTTTATTCTAAATTCTATCCTTCTAGTTAGGTTTACAAAGATAGGAATTACATTTATAATTTTCATCCGCATGAGGGAGAAAGCATTGCCCAAGCGTGGGGAAGATTAAATTTACTAATGCAGAAATGTCCTATTCATGATCTTCCCCGTAATATTGTTATTAATATTTTTTATGCAAGGCTTTCAGGATATTACAAGGATTATCTAGATGCATGCTTTGATGGGTCTTTCACAAGCAAGGATGTTGACACCAAGTGGGACCTGCTTGAAACAATTCAACACAATATTGAAGGTTGGGATAGCGACAAAGGTAAAGGATCAGGTATGAATTACGAGTTTGATTGCATTAAGTCTTTCGCTGAAACTGCTGATTTTCAAGAGCTTAGTGCTAAGTATGGTCTTGATCCTCAAATTATGATTGATTGTTCTAAAACCTTTGCTTCCCATATTAATGTTCCTAAAGGAAATGGGGACGTGTATCATGAACCTTTAAGGACACTCGCATAGAAAATGATATTGTTGTTGATGATTCCAATAAACATGCTCAAACTTCTAAAAGTCCTATTTCTTATAAGCATGTTAATTTTTGTGGAGTAAATAGACCTTGTGAACAGAGTTACAACAAGGAAGATTATTGTGTCCACCATGCAAATGAAGAAACCCGAATGTGGTACAAGGATATAGGCGAGATCGGTAAAAAGGTTTGTAAGCTTTATCCTTTTCTTTGTAAACATTACGATGACATAGGTCATTTTAATTTCCAATGCTCAAGCCCTAATAGTTACTCTTCTAGTACCTTAAGTTTATATTGTGATGACAAGATTACTCTCAATCAGCATGGTGAGCTCACTTTGTTCTTGGCGTGTGAAGAGATATCTAGAAAGATTGCTTTGATAGATATGAATGATGTTGATATTAATAGCACCCTTTGTGGTTGTCGTCTCTATTGTGCTAAAGATTGCCTTGCAAATACTTACATACAAAATCTTATAAAACATGATGTTTTGCCAAGCTATGACAGGACTGATAGATGTTTTTATCTTATTAATAGAGAGGAGGAATCCTCCAAAGTTTCTTATGTTGTTTTTGTCCGCAAACCAGATTATGTGGAGAAGATGCCTTTCCCTCCTAAAGAATATGTGGAGAAGATGCCCTTCAAGTCTCTCCCCCCTAAAGGAGAGAGTAAGAAGAGTATGAAGAAGAAGAAGAGGAGTAAAAGGCCAGAGGACACGGTATCTTCCCCTAAGCGTTATGATCCTGCTATAGATTATGATAATTTTGATTGGGATGACGTTCTCATGCCTGTTACCTATGTTGGTGATCATGATTCGGAAAAGCACTCTACTTTTGATATTGAAAATCTTTTTGGTACCAATTCTAAGGTTAATAATTGTTGTACCATTAGTACTATCCATGTTCCTTCTTATGATGATATATTTGATGAGTATGCTTTGCGAAATAGTTGCTCTCTAGCTTGTGATGATACTAAACCTCTAGTTTATGATGGTTATGATGATGGGTATAATATTTTCAGTTCACCTACTTTTGAGGAGAAAATTAGTTATGATTACCATATGCCTCCTGTTTTTGATGATTATGGTGATGAGAATAATTATTCTGTTGAATCTGCTCCTACTACGATTGTTCATGTGGGGAGTATTAATTCTTTTATGCATGTGGCTCATGATAGGGAAGCTTTATGTGATAGTTATATTATTAATTCTATTCATGATGCTACTGAAAGTTATTATGAGAGAGGGAAACATGATTTGATGGATCTCAACAATATTGAGTTTCCCCACTTTATGTTGCAATTCTTGAAGTTGTACTTGTTTTGCCTTCCTATGCTTTTTGCTTTGCGCTTTCATGACTTGTCTCTTTACAAGACTATTTTTCATAGGAAGTGGTTCAGATTTAAATGTCTTTCACATTTGCTTGTTGATGCTCTCTATTGCTTTAAGTTCCTATATGGCGCCTTTGCCTCAAGCTCTTATATGGCGCCCACATGAGCATCTTTGCAAATTACTGCGCCTAGCTCAAAGGCGTTAAAGAAAAGCACTATTGGGAGATAACCCATTGTTTATTTTCAGTACTTTTTCTTTTATTTGAGTCTTGGAAGTTATTACTACTGTAACTAGCAGGGTGGCCTGCGCATTTGCGCGGCTAGATTTTTTATAACTGTGCTTCAAATAAAAGATTTTTTATAACTAAAATATGTTCTTTAGAGTTCCAAGTGTAGTTTCGTGTTGTGAAGTAACCTATTGTCTTGTTAAAGCCTATTTAGTTTTTTAGCAAGAGTTAACCTACTATTGAATTATTTTCATTAGGTGGTCTTGTGATCCTCTATGCAGCACATCCATGTTCTCAATCAAGAAGGAAGACTATCTGTCCTAGCACTGGTTATTGCCTTTTTCACTGTCAACTTCAATAAAGGAAAACATTATGAAAAACATTGAAAATAACCTTTCTAATTTAAAAAGGATCTTGAAAATTCTCCCAAAAAATCAATACAAATATCTGTATTGTAGGTAATTTTGTTCGCATGTTTATTGCAGAACTGAAATGATGTAAACTATGAAAAAGTTGCAAGAATATAGAAAGTCTAATCCACATTGATTAGGGTGGAATACTATTGAGCCACTGCAGAATACATTGCTTCATCATTGAGGAGACGATGGATTGCACATCAGCACACACATACTGCTATAAACCTATGCAGAAACAGAATCAAATCAGTCCAGGATAGCTTAGGAAGAAACACATCAATAAAAAGTATGTGGGAAAATTCGGTTGTATCATTGTCGAGGCCTTTTAGTTATATGTTCTCAACTCTTATCCATGAGAATACTTGCCAGAAAAATAATACCGACCTGTTAAGCCTAGAAAGAAAATACATATGTGAGAAAGTAATTAGTTAAATAAAATGACAAATCAAGAATTTATTTGCTCTTGTTTGCCCCCTGCATTATTTAGAATCCATACAATAATTGCAGAAATACCAACCATGCAATCACGTAATACCACAAAAGTGCTCTGGCCTATAAGCTCTTTCGAACTAAAATTCATCGCACAAGTAATTGATCGTTAAAATTGATAGTTCACTCAATTTCCCCCTTATGGATTTCTGCATGTGACGGCGTTGTCTCTAGCGATAGTCGGCGCGCTTGATAAAATATTTCAGTTCATATGTGTGCATACACAAACGGCTCTAATCTTGCACATTACAAATAATATTGTCCATGTCAGATGATTACATACCTCAAAATCAACATCCCACGCATATATATCCTGATTTCCTGCCAAGTTGACTGATGTCGATCTTGCAGCCATGCCCTCACCGACGTCCTCATCGTGGCATGACGAACTACGCGTCTGGCAATGCGAATCAACCTGGCCCCCATCTGTGAACGTGTAACACACGATATGCCTCTCGACGGCCGTGAAGCCGAGAACGTCGGCGATATCGCTTCGTGAGTCGCAGCCGGACGTCGTGTCGCAATTTCAATCAGATGCTTCCAATGCGTTGTTGATGGGCTACCTTGCTGTATCATGGACGCCGGTTTCAGCTACTACAATGGCGCCTAGCCCCAATCTGATATCCTGGCTGCACAATTGCCTCGATATATATAGCGCACATCCTGGGAAAAACATATATTGCGGACAGATCTGAAGCAATGCTGAAAGGCTTGCATAGCCGCACTTGGTGATGGACGTGACCATCGAACATCCATCCAAAATTTGGCTGCGCAGCGTTGGGATCCTAGATCGCATCAATGATGCACGGCAGAAAGCAGTATCACGATTACCCAGCTCATGGCGGATCAGGCGCTCGTTCGGGGTCGTGCAAACGCTCAAGCATAGGCATAGCGGCTGCGTCCCCTTCCACTTAGGACTTCGTGATGTAAACCTTCGATAAATTGCAAGCACTTTCCGATTTTGAATAGGAAGCAGAGAGTCCCGGTACGGTACAGATTTAGCTACGTGCACCTGTCGGACACTGCTCGGTCTGTCGTACCATCATAACCGCTGAAAATTCTTAACATTGAAAGGATCAATCTCCATCGTCGGTTGTTAGTTGTTTTAATAATATAATAGATAACCACTCCTTATCCTTTTTATTTCGTTGTTGTGCCAAGAGAAGCCTCTAATTTGAGTGAGGTAAGATTTGGAGATGTTGCTGTCCTGAAACAGTTTTTGGTGCTGCACCGTAAAAATTCGTGAAAATTCTCTGTAAATCTTTTGGACCTGCGATTTCTTGTGAATATGCCCCAGGTTATATCCAAACTTTCATTAGTTTAACACTTTTTGATTTGAGCAACAGAAAACCCCTCAAAAATTCGACCTTTGTCAGCTGTTCTGTTTTGACAGATTTCTGCCAATATTTGTGTTTGCCGCTTTATCGCTTTCTTTTTGAGTTCTTTTGATCACGGAACTTTTGGGGAAGTTGCTACAGTAGTATATGCGTTATATGTGGTGGTTTTAGGTTGAAACATGAAGTAAAAAGGGTTGATTCATTACTATGCTTACACTAATGTTGCTAATAGAATTGTGTTTAGTTTTGTATGAAGGAAGTTTTCAAGTGTAGGGATTGGAGAATGATGAGATGCGATGAAGAATGGACAAAAGCTCAAGCTTGGGGATGTCACCCCAAGAAACACCCAAGAAGTACAAGCGTCAAAGCTTGGGGATGCCCCCGAGGCACCCCCTTCTTCATCGGCAAAAATCAGGTCACCTTTCAAAACACTATATTTTTATTGCTTCATGCACTATGCGTTTTTCTTGGAGCGTCAGTTGTTTTTGTTTTCAGTTTTATTTTGTTTTGTTTTCTGCAATAAATGTTTAGATCACATCATGTTTCTTTTGGAGGAGATGAACTCGCTTTTCATTTGCCAAGAACACTCTAGTTTTCACTCTTATCGTTCAATGAGTGTTCTCTTTTTCTGCTACTACGTTTAGCTTGCATTTTTCGCCTTGATTTTTGTTCAGATATTGTTTTATCTTTGCATCAAGGTGTATTTGGACCTCTGGTATATGTTGGTTTTCCTCAAAAGAGTTTCCTCAAAAAGGTTTGAATGGTGTTGGAAAAGAGAAAAAGTTTCATGCAAAAAAGTGGTACAAAAAGGAGCTTGTTTAGACTGCGGCTTAGACTTTTGCATGTCATGTTTGATGTCGTTTTGATAGTATGATTAGTGATTTTTGATGTAGCATGACTTGTCTCAAATGACTGAGATTGCTTAATGAGCCTTTGAAAAAATCATGCGTTGTTTATATTATTTGGAAGCATTAATTTGGTTTTCTCCTATGATGCTTTATTTGGGTTGACTTGGCGCATGCTTACACCATGTTGACTACAAAAATAAGTCACCTATAGCCTCTATGATCATTTAGTTTTTGACTTTTGATGCCATCTTATGCTTCTTTTAATGTTGCTTTGTCGCTTTGCATGATTATGGCTATTATTGTTCTCTTAGTTGGTCGCTTCCAGTCTTTTGCGAGCCCTCATTTTGTACTGAGTATGAGCTCTACTTGTGCATCCAACTCCTAGAAACCAAGTTTTCCATTGTGTCCACTATAAATTCCTATGCATGGTATTTGCAAGCCATTCCAAGTAAATTTTTATGTGCTACCTTTCAAAAAACCTTCAAAATACTTCTCATTTTTTGACACTGTTTTCAGCTCGTGGGGACGTAGTGGTCGGATTTGCTATCTTCCATATTTTCTTATTCCAAAAAGAAAAAAAATAAAAAAAATAAAGAAAAAAGGCACTTCTCCATGGTATGTGAATGTTGGTGGGCACCCGATGGAATCGGTTAGCCATGGTTTGAGAAAGGAAAAAAGGTGGGGAGGAGTGCCAAGATTTATAAAAGAGCACAAAAGTGCCAATCTCTCTCTTAAAAACTTGCTTCATTTTTTGTATGGAAGATAGTAAGAACCCCATTTCCAGTTGTTGACAAAGACAACCACCTCTCAAAACCAATTTTTATCTCTCTGTTTTACAAATGAAAAGCTCTAGCACATGTTTAATCACTGCTGCCCTCTGCGAAGGGCCTTTCTTCTACTTTTATGTGGAGTCACCACTTTCTATCTTTATGCACCGTCTAAGAGAGCATAGTTGTCATTCTGAGTATAATGTGCATTGTCCCAAAGTTTATCATTGATTGATTCATGACTATGGTTTCACTTGTTCCTAAATTATTTGTATCTAGTCGCCCTCTTAAACTTGAAGGTGTCCTATGCATTTATGTTTTGCTATTCCATGAGGGACAAGCTGAAAACCATTTACTATGTTTTTCCATATGATTTGAACACACGTTTGACTTTCATTAGTCATGATCTTTTGTTTGTGTTCTTTTTCATGTTATAACATGATTGCTAAGTTTCTTATTGTCAAGATTATGTCTTTCATGCCCATGTTTTAAGGTCTTTGATCTCAGCACTCAATGCTTACATCGATGATCAAGATTGTGTAGGTGCATGTCACCTCAAAAATTGTTCTTTTGTTATCACTTACCTACTCGAGGACGAGCAGGAGTTAAGCTTGGGGATGTTGATATGTCTCAAACGTATCTATAATTTTTGATGCTCCATGCTTGTTTTTACACCATTTGCCTTATGTTTTGTTACACTTCGTGGCGTTAATATGCGATTTCCGGAACTAACCTATTGACAAGATGCCATAGTGCCAGTTCCCTGTTTTCTGCTGTTTTTGTGTTTCAGAAAAGCTACACAGGAAATATTCTCGGAATTGGACGAAATAAGTTCAAGAATTCCTATTTTTCCCGGACGAAGGACGAGGACCGAAAGAGAGCCGGAGGGGGGCCAGGGGCCAGCCTCACAATGAGGGGGCGCGGCCCAGCCCCTGGCCGCGCCCCCTACATGTGAGGGTGCCCTGGCAGCCCCCTGACAACGCCCCTTCGCCTATATAAAGCCTCGGGACGGAAAACCCTAGGGGAATCGGCAATTTTCCAGAAAGAGTTCCGCAGCTCCGCCGCCGCCGCCGACGAATTTTGGGGGATAGAAGTCTTTGTTCCGGCACCCTGCCGGGACGGGGAAGTGCCCTCGGGGCCATCTCCATCGGTCTCCATCGCCGTCTCCGCCATCTCCATCGACCTCACCGCCATCTCCATCAACCTTGCTGTCTCCTATGATGAGGAGGGAGTAGTTCTCCCCCGGGGCTGAGGGCTCTACCGGTAGCTATGTGGTTCACCTCTCTCTCCCATGATGTGATTTTTATGTGATCGTGAGCTTTGTATCTAGTTGAATTGGTAGATGTTATTATTCAGATATTATGCTACTCCTATGCTTTATTATTGTACTCTCCGGAGGTACCTCGTATCATGGTGTAAAGGTGACTAGTGTGTGCATCATGTGTATCTTTTTGGTTAATGTCTCTATGAAATGTTGGTGTTTGTTGGAACCATCTAGTGCGTTCATGGTGATAGTGTGGGACAATCTAGTTTGGGTACATACGGACTTTGACGAGTGCTTCGTAGCCCTACGCATGATTAGTGTTCATTTTCCATTGGAGAATTGTTTTGAGTTGCATATTGATGATAGTATCTATTGGTTCAATTATGTTATATTTGTTGGGAGTGTGTCCACTAGTGAAAGTATGATCCCTAGGCCTTGTTTCCAAGCATTGCACACCATTTACTTCCTGTTTTGTTACATGTTTGTTCGCAGCGATATTTATTTCAGATCACATTTGCTACTTATAATCATCACTACTACTTGTATTTCACTCTCTCTTCGCCGAACTAGTGCACCTATACATCTGACAAGTGTATTGGGTGTGTTGGGGATACAAGAGACTTTCTGTATCGTAATTGTAGGGTTGCTTGAGAGGGATAGCTCTGACCTCTTCCTCCCTAAGTTCGATAAACCTTGGGTGATCCACTTAAGGGAAACTTGCTGCTGTTCTACAAACCTCTACACTTGGAGGCCCAACACTGTCTACAAGAACAGATGTGTGCGTAGACATCACTTTGCTGTGTAAAAACAGCGGGTGAGAGCGTTAGAGGGTGTGCCAAAGCGAGGGAGAGAGAGGAGAAGCTGAGAGGGGACGCGGGGATTCACCACCGTGCCGATATCAACAAATTGCAGTGGCGGAAATCCAAACTCCGGCGAGAAATTGAGCGGGATTCGGTGGTTCAATCAAGCAAGAGAGGTTGGGAGAAATGGAGAGGAAGGGCAGGGGAACAGAGGGGAAAGAAATGCGGTTCCAGAGCGTGCGGGAGGGAGTAGAGAAGGGAGCGGGGTGGCGGTTTCGTTCCTAGAGAAGAAGAAAGGAGCGGGGTGGACGGTTTGGGAAGAAGAAGCACCTGACAGGCGGGTCCCGCCTGTCGGAAGGAAAAAAAGTGAGGGAGAGGAATCTGCGGGGTGGGCTGGTTCGCTGGGCTGGTGCCTTGCTGGGCTAAACCGTCCCGGGTCCGCCCAGGCTACTCCTTTATTTTTTTTCTTCTTTCTTTTCTATTCAACTGTTTCAGTTTTGTTTGTTTGAAAACAAATCTGTTTGGTTTTTGGTTGATTTTAAATATTGTAACACATTTGGAATTCTGCCAAGGTACTTTGGCAGACCAAAATGTACTGTTTGGTGATTTTTTTGAAATCAAATATTTGTAAGAAAAATATAGCATTTGCCCCCATAGCTATTAGGGTTATGCAATTAATTTATTTTCTAGTTTTCAAATTGAAAGCCAATGTTTTGAGAACAATGCTAAAACAGTAATGTTCTTGGTAAAATAATGTTTAAGTTTATTGTAAAACCCCAAATAGAGAAGTTTTGTAAATAAAGATAAGTACTAGAAAAATATAAGATAGATTCCATAAACAAATGGAGCTATTTAAAAATAAACTTTCTGATTTTGATTTTAGTTCAAGGATTTATAGAAGAAAAAAATTTAAAACAGTAGTGTTTTGGTGTAAAACATTTGA
Organism: Dactylis glomerata; assembly: GCA_007115705.1. NCBI lineage: Eukaryota > Viridiplantae > Streptophyta > Magnoliopsida > Poales > Poaceae > Dactylis > Dactylis glomerata. The sequence continues at coordinate 243,445 of QXEO01000341.1, forward strand.
ACTTATTATTTTGAGAAATTCAAATTGGCTCACATAAGCTTTGAAGCTTATTTTTGAAAAAGCACCTTCTAGTTTTGAAATTTTGTTTCAAAATTTAATCCAAATGCCATGATGAAATGCATGCATGCTGAATTTGAATTTGAAAAACTTGGGATGTTACAAATAATTAAAACAACACATGATTTTTTTAAAGGCTCATTAAGCAATCTCAGTCATTTGAGACAAGTCATGCTACAGCAAAACCACTAAGGATACTATCAAAAAGACATCAAGCACGACATGCAAAAGCCTAGGCCACAGTCTACACAAGCTCCTTCTTGTACCACTTTTTTTTGCATAAAGCTTTTTCTCTTTTCCAACACCATTCAAACTTTTTTGAAGTAACTCTTTTGAGGAAAACCAACATGGACCAGAGGTCAATATACACCTTGATAAAAAGATATAACAAGATCTGAACACAAATCAAGGCGAAAAATGAAAGCTAAACGCAGTTCTAGAAAAAGAGAACACTCGTTGAAACGATAAGAGTGAAAAACTGAGTGTTCTTGGAAAATGAAAAGCAAGGCAACTTCTCCAAAAGATATTTGTTGGGGTCCAACCATTTATTGCAGCAAGATATATAGACCGCCATCCAACTGCATCTATGACTAATAATCCACTTGTGGCGAATCAATCCGAGAACTCCACAAGTATTAAGTTGCGAACAACAGATAACTGCATGAAGCAAAGTGTGTATTGTAAACAAAGCATATGCCCTTGAGCATATGAATGTTGTTTTCTCCCTAGTGGCAACAACACATCTACAACCTTAGAGGTTTCTGTCACTCCCCCAGATTAAATAGAGGCATGAACCCAACTATCGAGCATAAATACCCCCTCTTGGAGTCACTAGTATCTACTCGGCCAAGATAGCTACTAACAATGGAGAGCATGCAAGATCATAAACAACATAGAGATAACATAAGACAATATTCAACACATCAACTCAATCATAACACCAATATTCATCGGATCCCAATAAACACAACATGTAGAATTACATAACGGTGATCTCGATCATGTAAGGCATCTCACGAGATCTAAACATGAAGCAGATGGTGGAGAAGACAACCAACTAGCTACTGCTATGGACCCATAGTCCAAGGTAGACTACTCACTCATCGCGCCGGAGGCAAGCATGGCGATGAAGAAGACCTTCGGTGGCGATTCCCCTCTTCGGCAGGGTGCCGGGAAGAGCTTCTGGACCCTCCCTATCTCGGGTCGATGGCAGCGGCGGATCGCGATGTATTCAGGAAAAGTGATCTCGTATTTAGGTTTTTCCTGTCGGGGGGTCTTTATAGGCGAAGGGGCATCATCAGAAGTGGACTGAGGTGGCCACACACATAGGGGGCATGGCCTAGCCCTGGGCCGCACCGCCCTATTGTGTGGGCCCCTCGTGGCCCCACTCCGTCTCCTCTTCGGTTCTCTGGAAGCTTCGGTGAATTTCTGGATGTTTGGCTTTTGTTTCGTCCAATTCCGAGAATATTTCCTGTGTAACTTTTCTGAAACACAAAAACAGCAGAAAACAGGGAACTGACACTGTGGCATCTCGTTAATAGGTTAGTTCCGGAAAATGCATAAAAATGCCACGAAGTGTAATGAAACACTAAGCAAATGGTGTAAAAACAAGCATGGAGCATCAAAAATTATAGATACGTTACAGACGTATCAGCATCCCCAAGCTTAACTCCTGCTCGTCCTCGAGTCGGTAAGTGAAAACAAAAGAAATAATTTTTGAGGTGACATGCACCTACACAATCTTGATCATATATGTAAGCGTTGTGCGCTAGGATCAAAAGAACTTAAAACATGGGCATGAAAGATATAATCTTGATAGAAGAAACTTAGCAACCATGTTATAACATGAAAAAGAACACAAATGAAAGATCATGAAAATGAAACTATGAAAGTCAAACGTGTGTTCAAATCATATGGAAAAACATACAAATGGTTTTTAGCTTGTCCTTCATGAGAGAGCAAAACATAAGTGCATAGGACACCTTCAAGTTTAAGAGGGCGACTAGATACAAGTAATTTAAGAACAAGTGAAACCAACATCATGAATCAATCAATGAAAAATTTGGGACAATGCACATTATACTCAGAATGACAACTATGCTCTCTTAGACGGTGCATAAAGATAGAAGGTGCTGACTCAACATAAAAAGTAAAAAAAGGCCCTTCGCAGAGGGAAGCAGTGATTAAACATGTGCTAGAGCTTTTCATTTGTAAAACAGAGATAAAAATTGGGTTTTGAGAGGTGGATGTTTCATGTCAACGACTGGCAATGGGGTCTTACTATCTTCCATAATAAACAAGTGAGAGCGGTTCCGAGTTCTTTGAAAATTTGGCACATTGGTGCTCTTTTATAAAGCTTTGACACTCCTCCCCACCTTTTTTCCTTTCTCAAACCATGGCTAACCGATTCCATCGGGTGCCCATCAACATTCACATACCATGGAGGAGTGCCTTTTTTTTCTTTTTTAGAATTAGATTGCAATGGTCTGACCAGCTCTCATGCAAAATTAATGACGAGAAGATGAAGCTGCCTAGTCGAGGGGTACTTAAAATATGGAAGATAGCAATTCTGACCACTACGTCCCCATGAGCTAAAAATAGTGGCACAAAATGAGAAGTAGTTGAAAGTTTTGAAAGGTAGCACATGAAAATTTACTTGGAATGGCTTACAAATACCATACATAGGAATTTATAGTGGACACAAATGGCAAACTTGGTTTTTAGGAGTTGGATGCATGAGTAGAGCTCATAATCAGTACAAAATGAGGGCTAGCAAAAGACTGGGAGCGACCAACTAAGAGAGCAATAACGGCCATAATCATGCAAAGCGACAAAGAGAATTTAAAAGAAGCATAAGATGACATCAAAAGTCAAAAACTAAATGATCATAGAGGCTTATGGCGACTTTGTATGAGTCAAACATGTGTGAGCATGTGCCAAGTCAACCCAAATAAAGCTTCAAAGTAGAAAACCAAAATAATGCTTCCAAATAATTAAAACAACGCATGATTTTTTCAAAGGCTCATTAAGCAATCTCAGTCATTTGAGACAAGTCAGGCTACAGCAAAACCACTAAGCATACTATCAAAAAGACATCAAGCACGACATGAAAAAGCCTAGGCCACAGTCTACACAAGCTCCTTCTTGTACCACTTTTTTTTGCATAAAGCTTTTTCTCTTTTCCAACACCATTCAAAGTTTTTTGAAGTAACTCTTTTGATGAAAATCAACATGGACCAGAGGTCAAAATACACCTTGATAAAAAGATATAACAAGATCTGAACACAAATCAAAGCGAAAAATGAAAGCTAAACGTAGTTCTAGAAAAAGAGAACACTCGTTGAAATGATAAGAGTGAAAAACTGAGTGTTCTTGGAAAATGAAAAGCAAGGCAACTTATCCAAAAGAAATTTGTTGGGGTCCAACCATTTGTAACACCCCCACTTTCTGTAACCCTGTTTAGGTAGTGTTTAGTGAGCCAAAAATGAGGGCCAACAAAAACTTTTTGAGCAAACCTCTGGAAGTACTATTTCTTGCTTGTTTCTCTTTGTTGTTATGTTAATGGTGTCTATTTGAGTTGCTTGTGGAGCACTATGGTGAACCAACACAAACCTTGAGCCCTTTTGGTCATGCCTTTATTTTGACTCTAGCTATTTTACCAAAACCCTTATCTTGGCAACTTCTCCTTTTTCAAAATTATTTTATTTGTCCCAAAATAAGTGCCAAGATTTATCTTTGAGGCAAAGCTTTTATCAAAACTAAGTATTTACAAAATTATCTGGACCCACAAAGTAGAATGGTCCCACTATTTTACAAACTTTCATTTTGTTGATATTTATAAAAGGATTTCAAACACCTTTAAGAAAACTTTCTAAAGGAGATGCTATGTCTCCACTAGTTTCTGAAAATTCTACAAGAGCTTTACTCTTTTATTTGAAATTCTTCTCTACTTGACCACGGCATGATCACCATTGAGCACTTATTCAATCATTGTTTCTGGTGATGCTAGATTAGCTGCAAACTGATTGACCTTGTGTGGTGAATTGACTTTGTGTGACTTTATTTGACTTTGATGAATTGCTTGAGTGTAGATATGAGCCTCATATAGGCCTGTGGCCTAACCTATTTAAACTACATCCATTAATATTTTTGTCACATATAAGTTGTTTTCATGCTATCCTTACAATAAAACCCATCTTGTTATTACCCTCTCAATCCTGAATCCCTAACTCTAATGTCTTAGTCTTATCATGAGGCATTAGGAGCTCCTTTTTGAGGGATCTTAAAACTAATTAAACTAAACCAAGGAAAGCACCCATGGTGTTATTACAATCATCTTCATCCAACCATAAAAAGGTTTCACTCAGATTTAGAAAATCATCTCTTGCAGACATTTCATCAAACACCTAGTGTGCAGACTATCTTCCTATCTGTTAACAGATTCAATTTTCCAACACCTTTATTAAGCTCATCTATTCCATCCATGGCAATATACCTTCCTAGAACTCATATTTGGCATGTGTTCTTCCATTCCTTCCATTGCCACTTGGTCATTTGAGGTCATCTGCTACTTGCTCTAGTCCTATTTCTGACCCTAATCAAATCACTGACCATTTGACTATTATTCTATGCACCTTTGCTCACACTTCTAGAATTCGGAATTAATTGTTCAGAGACCATTCTTTGACCTATTCCTCTTATTTATGATCTACTCTACCCATCTATACACTTGCATGTGCATTTTGAGGTATGCCACCTATTTATGTGACTAGGTTTTGAACCCTAGTCAAAAACTGATTTCACCTTCTAGTTTTCTTTGATCCCCTTGATAATTAGTCAACACTCATCATAAAATTCCTCCACAAGTTCATTTGCTCTCTACTAGCATTGGGAAATGCTATTCTTGCACAATATCACTTTCCCTCCATCAAATTAACTATTTCTCTATCTCATCTTTCTTGCTTAATACAATGCATATGAATGGTACCTATATTATTTCATGCACTTTTTATTCTCATCAAGCATTCTAAAATCTCCTACCATGTTCTCCTACTCCTATAAAACCCTATGGACCCAAAAACCTTAGTGGTTCATCTTCAAGTTTTCAAATTATTGTCTCAAGTAGTATGGTGCAAATCTTCACATTCCAATTTTGGTGATCTTGCATATTACCAAATAAAATCTTCCAAATTGGCAATATCATTTATCTCACCAAGTTACACCTATCTTATCCACCCTTGCATGCCATTGCTTGACATGCTTTGAACCAAACAAAAATCCAAAAGTTGATCCTCACATGCATCATCACCAATCTTAACTAAATTGTTTTGAAACACCACCAAACCCTTCCACTAACCACTCCAGCATCACCACCACCCTCTGGTCGACTTTTACTGTAGCATGCATCTCTTCCTCTTGTCTTTAGTGCTTGGAAGGAGATCCATGCAAGATTTTATATTAGCACCAAAGTATTGTGCAGCAGCCCACCCTCTGTCCCTGGCCGACCAAGGTGCCTCTTGGACCCCTCTCACCCTCCCCACCGTCCTAACTAACCAACCATAGCCCCTCCATGGACCCCACATGCCCCAAAACTGACCCAACACACTCCCCCTTGCTTATAAGACCACAGCATCCCCCAGCCCCTCTCTGGACTCCCATTGTGCTCCCACACCTCCACCTTGACTCCCCAGCATGCCCAGAACCACCCCATGGTTCATAGCAGAGAAGAATGGAGGGAAACCCTAATTTTGTTATGCGAGGAGATGGAGAAGAATGCCGCTGATTCAGACCTTCCCCTTCCTCTATTTCTTCGGGAACGAGCTCTCCTAACCTGCAGTTACCTAACCCTACCTCTCCCTTGACCCAGGGACGTCAGACCGTCAAACCCTGAGAGCGCCGAGCTGAGCTCCTTCACTGAGCATGCGCAGGTCACCTTCTCGGGAGCCAAGCCGATCGTCTTGCCCCTCTCCGAGCTCGCCCCGTCACACTCCGTCGCCTCGTCGCCTCCCCAGCGTCCGAGAGGCACCCCAGGTGAGCCCCCGGGCCCTGCCTGGCCGCCGCTAGGGTTTGCCCTGGCCCCGCGCTGCTAGAGGAAGGAGACGACCGAGGTCCGTCGATCAAGACTTGATCGGACGGCCCAGGTCTCTCCATACCGCTTCGGCGCCTGGAGGCGCTGACCAGCGGGCCCGACAGTGCGGCCGTTTGAGCGCCTCGCCGCGTGCAGCGGACGCAGGTGGGCTGACGCCAGATCGGCCCAGATCCGGTTTAGATCTGGCCCGTAGATAGTTTTTTTTAGGAAATTTCATTATCCTTTGTCCCAGATCTGCAAACTCCCAAAATTCGTAGAAAAATAATTACAAGCCCAATCTAGATGATTCAAATTTTCATGAACTCCCCATTTTAATATCTATCCAGTGGTACTGCATGCATATCTTTTGAATCAGCGTAGATTTACATGTATTTAAATTAAGTAGATCTAGTTGTTTTTCACTCAAAAACCCAAATCTGAAGTTTTATAATTTGAAAGTGAGTGACTTCAATTTTTAGTGATGCCATGTTGTACTGTGAGACCTAGTAAACTTGTTTTGCTATTTTAGGGTTTTTATTTTCTCTGCAGTAATTATTTTGGTGTTAACAGAATTTTAGCTTTGTTTTATTTATTGTGCCTAATAGGAATATTATTTTGAGGTGATTCAAACTCTGGTGTGTTGTGCATTGCTGTAGCTTTCTAACTAGGTCTCTGGTAGAATTTTAGAAGCTACTGAAAGATTTAGGGGTTTATTTTGCTTTTCTAGTGGTAGTTGTGACTAGGAAATTCTTTATAAATCAACCCTAAACTATTTTGGATTGATTCCAATTGGGTTGGTTTTGTAATTGTGTTAACTACCTGATGATATGCTGGTTGTCATGCCTTGATCTAGAGTGATGCCTGCAAGGTGTTTGCTTTGGGCATAGGGTGTATTCACCATTAGAAATTGCCTTATTACTATTGAGTGGTATTACTTTTTGAAAGATGGATTCTGGGTTCAGAATCTACACTTGTTTGTTTCTGATACTCATTTATGGAGTTGTGTGTTGCATGTCTTGAGTGTGATTTATGTATGCATGTGTGCTTATTGTGTGTTGTTAATTTTTCCGGCGATAGAATCGAACGACAAGTGTGCGGAGGAGGGTGAAGTGTTTGAGTATCAGGAGGAAGGGGACTACCTCAAGAATGCGTAAGAAGGAAGTGGAACACTTTGAGTAATTATTTAAGGAAGGAGCCCAGGGACATAGCTATTCAAGGCAAGCCATCTACTTGTTACATATCTTAATCCTATCACGGCACTATGCATTATTCTACTCTGCTCTTACTACTATGCATTGTTTTTCTTATATTGCTATTTATCCCTAGATAGCAATAGTTGGTGACTTAGCTCCACAAGTCAACTTGATATCATCCTTTGAGATGACACCTAATGTGACCTATTGCAACACCTCTTCTATTAGAGACTTGATGACTAGCATCAATGTCTTTGGAAAACTTGTAGTGGAGCCAAAACTCTAGGAAATTGGGTTTACTCTTGGGAAGCATTTCAAAAATGATTTCGAAAACCTTGGAGTAGTTGCTACTTCATTGAGATGTTTTAAAATGGTTTCATAAACAAGGAGTGGACAATGGGAGATGAAGAAGTTGGTGGATTTTCTGAAAAAGGGCATTGTGTATAAGTGTTCGCCAAACCAATTACACCCGTGCAACCACATTACCCCGGTATGGGCCAGGGCTTAGTTTGAAGTTTATCTGTCTTAGTGCGGGGAGCCTCACACTATATAAGGGTTTGTAGGACCCCAGAATCTGGGTTGCCGCCAGTTTGTGGGCAATAGTAAATCGGGATCCTTCGAGATTTATCCGGCCGGAAGACACTTGGGTTCTCCCGCTGTGGCACCGGAGTTACGCTCTGAAGAAGGTACTGCCGGGATGTGCCGGGGAGGTAAACTCCACAGGGCAGGCACACGTACTAAGGTAGATAGATGGAGGGCTTCGATCGATTATCCGAACCCCGCATACTTGCGTATGACGGTCCGTGGTGGAATCCCGACGGATTTATCGGATGATGTGGGGAAAGTGTACAACCTCTGCAGACTGTAATCTATTCGAATAGCCGCGTCCTCAGTCATGGACGGTTGGAATGGCCATACTTAACCTGTGTTCAGTTTTGGTTTTATAAAATGATTTCTTGAAAAAGGGAGTTGTGCCGGACGAAGTACTCGGAGGGTACTGCCGTGGCACGGGAATGGATCAGGGTACTCGAAGGGTACTACCGAGGTAAAGGAGGATGGTCATGTATGATTGACCATGGTTGCCTTAGGCAAGCATAAAGGAGTTTCCCCCTTTCCTAGAGCTTTTGCAAAGACTTCTCTTGCAAGAATCTTCTTTAATAAGGATATAGAAATGTCGTAGGACATGCTATATCGACACGATAATCTTACTACAAATCTTCTTTAATAAGGATATAGAGATGTCGTATGACATGCTATATAGACAAGAGAAACCTTGATATAGAGATGTCGTAGGACATGCTATATCGACACGAGAATCTTACTACAAATCTTCTTTAATAAGGATATAGAGATGTCGTATGACATGCTATATCGACAAGAGAAACCTTGATATAGAGATGTCTTATGACATGCTATATCGACACGAGAAGTTCACTAGTTTAGATCTACCTCAAGCCAAGCCAACCCTTGCTACAGCCAAATAGCATATAAATACTTCTCTCTTAGATGGTTTGCGAGTACAATTCAAAATGTACTCACGGCTTTGTCCCTGGCTATTAACTTGGTCAGATTATGAAGAAGGTTAAGAGAATGATGGTGAGGAGTTCAGCGACGCCGATGCGAATTAGGAACATCTCCCAGTCAGTTGCCTGTAGGGTAGTAGGCATGACGTGGGTCATCAACGCTGCTTGGTATCTGCTGCTTAGTTTGTAAACTTGCCCTGCATGGCATTATCAGTCTTGGTCGTGTGACCAATTGTAAGATTTTATATTTGGTACTGTAATGGATGATGTAACTTTGATATCAGCTCGGTTATGTGGACTCACGACATACTGATCATGGGATCGTGAGTTGTATGCATAACGGGAATCCCGGGTGGTAAACTGGGGTCCCCACAGAGTTGGTATCAGAGCCATCCTGACTGTAGGAGACCTTAGTTAGCATGGGCGTTAGATAGGAAAGTAATATTTTGCTAGGACTATTTGCAAAGGTTATTTCTCCTAAGTAGCCAAAAGTATGGCTTATACCTCTCTCACCTCTTCAAAACTTCTAGTCTTATCTCCCTAGTCTTCAAAGATTTTTGAAGTTTATTACTCCATCTGTCTCATCTTCTTCAAAACTACCTGTTGGACGATGTCCCCAAATAGACCTGGTGCTTAGCAACACAATATGGAGCAAACTTCAGAAGGACGTCTTCAAACCTCTCCAGCTGCAAAGGAAGAAGGATATTGACAAATATTTTTCCCTTGGATGACACCAATGGCTCTGTCAAGAACTTGACCTTGTTCCTCCCTGGACTCGCACTTTTGCTGTCGCCAAGGATCAAGTTCTCAGTTGCTCGACTAGAAATTTTTAGGCCTGACATGAGATATTGTCGCACACGAAGAACTTCAACCACCTTTCCGAAGATCCCACATCCGTGTAATGTGAGCAAGGGTACCTACAAGATCTGCACTTCCAAACTCAATGTCAACAGCTCAACAACACTGCGGCTACCTCATCGACTACCAACGATCTCAACTGAAGCGAGAGTCAAGGAGAATGAAGACATCAACAACTATGACCAACCATGACCCTAGGATGAATAGGACTAACCCCAAAATATCGCGCCTTGATAGGCATCATCGGTACTTGAAGAACCTTGTGTGATTATTGCAATTGTTTGTTGATTGCCTTGTGTGTTCTTGATGTTGTTTGCAGATGCTTCGTGTGTTTCTTGAGTGTGTGTTGTTACTTGGTGCTTGTGCTTGTTTTGGCCCCTCGGCTTTAGAAACCCTCAGGTGCGTAAAACCCTGAATAGGAAGCCTCTCTAGAATGTGTTTTCCCTCACATCCATTTATGTCTGCTCGAGTAGCATTCATAAAGTGAAACTAAGATGCTAACTCTAACCTTGATAGTGGTGTACAATAACTCTTCTCGCAACGCCTTCCCCATATCCGACGCGTCAAATATTGCTATGTGCTTCAAGCTTCACCAAGACCCCTCTACAACGTCAAGGGAGCAGAAGATAGACCCTCCTGGACTACAAGGGACCTCTAGAAGACAAAGACTTCACTAACCCGGATCGCCTAACCTTAAATCTAGAGTTTTGCTAACATTGATGACACTCTCTTAACACCCCAACACTTGCAAATCTTCTAACAAGCCAACTAACATGGAGCATGCAAGTATCAAAGCCAAGCCTAACTTTCGAAGATCAACCCGTTATCGTCACTTGAAGCCCGAAGACTCACGTGCTTGATCTCAACGGAGCAAATAGAAGGATGAAGACTCTCCAAAATCAAGCCATCAATGTCAACTCTGCATTTAGGAGATATCCATGGAGGTGGCAACGAGAAGAAGTAAAGACTTTTCTAACTAACTCGCTCGCTCGTTCAAATTTTTGACGGGTTTGAAACCAAAACTGACTTATGCAAGGGGTAGAAATCCACATGAAGATTTCTCGAAAGATGGAGTCGGCTCAAGGTTTCCCAATATACCTCAAGATCCTCCAGGCTACAAAAAGATGGAGAAGCAAGAAGATATTCAATGGTCTCCACCCACCCGAAGACAAGAGGAAATAGATCATTGACTTCTAGGAAACACACCATGGGAGGTGCGCCGCCATGTGAAGTGATTTCAGCTCTAGCCCGAGACTACTCAGAAGAATACTACCGATTAAGTACTAACATATGCCCTCGACAGTTAGGAAGCGTAGAGGGATTAAGTCTATAGATCTGAAGCACTCTAACAAAACCGAATCTTAAGTGCCATTATCTGTGACCCTAGAGCACTACACCTCAAGACAGAAGGGTCTACACCAACATCGAGATTCAAGGCGCAACTCCAAGAATTGAAGGCTCCATCAAGCTACGCGAGGGAGGAAGCGACAACCCCAAGATAACAAAAGCTACCCGAGAAGCCTTGCCCCTTCAAAACCTCAATTTGCGAGCTAGAAACCTTCTAACTCTCGAAGAATCTTTTCGAGCATACTAGATAGCCTAACCCCACTAACCTTAAAAATGTCCCAACAAGGTTTCGACAGGATACTTTTGGCAACATCAACTCTTCAGCTATCAACTTTAGCAAATGAAGACGATTGACACCTTCGGCAAAAGCAAGTCTTTGATGCAACTCAGATTATCACGGGTGGGTTGGAAGAGCATCTGTTGAGGCCTAACTCTAACTTAGTCTCAGAACCTCTTACTACTACGCTTAGGAATCTCGGGACGAGATTCTGTTTAAGGGGGGAAGAGCTATAACACCCCCAGTTTTTGTAACCCTGTTTAGGTAGTGTTTAGTGAGCCAAAAATGAGGGCCAACAAAAACTTTTTGAGCAAACCTCTGGAAGTACTATTTCTTGCTTGTTTCTCTTTGTTGTTATGTTAATGGTGTCTATTTGAGTTGCTTGTGGAGCACTATGGTGAACCAACACAAACCTTGAGCCCTTGTGGTCATGCCTTTATTTTGACTCTAGCTATTTTACCAAAACCCTTATCTTGGCAACTTCTCCTTTTTCAAAATTATTTTATTTGTCCCAAAATAAGTGCCAAGATTTATCTTTGAGGCAAAGCTTTTATCAAAACTAAGTATTTACAAAATTATCTGGACCCACAAAGTAGAATGGTCCCACTATTTTACAAAATTTCATTTTGTTGATATTTATAAAAGGATTTCAAACACCTTTAAGAAAACTTTCTAAAGGAGATGCTATGTCTCCACTAGTTTCTGAAAATTCTACAAGAGCTTTACTCTTTTATTTGAAATTCTTCTCTACTTGACCACGGCATGATCACCATTGAGCACTTATTCAATCATTGTTTCTAGTGATGCTAGATTAGCTGCAAACTGATTGACCTTGTGTGGTGAATTGACTTTGTGTGACTTTATTTGACTTTGATGAATTGCTTGAGTGTAGATATGAGCCTCATATAGGCCTGTGGCCTAACCTATTTAAACTACATCCATTAATATTTTTGTCACATATAAGTTGTTTTCATGCTATCCTTCCAATAAAACCCATCTTGTTATTACCCTCTCAATCCTGAATCCCTAACTCTAATGTCTTAGTCTTATCATGAGGCATTAGGAGCTCCTTTTTGAGGGATCTTAAAACTAATTAAACTAAACCAAGGAAAGCACCCATGGTGTTATTAGAATCATCTTCATCCAACCATAAAAAGGTTTCACTCAGATTTAGAAAATCATCTCTTGCAGACATTTCATCAAACACCTAGTGTGCAGACCATCTTCCTGTCTGTTAATAGATTCAATTTTCCAACACCTTTATTAAGCTCATCTATTCCATCCATGGCAATGTACCTTCCTAGAACTCATATTTGGCATGTGTTCTTCCATTCCTTCTATTGCCACTTGGTCATTTGAGGTCATCTGCTACTTGCTCTAGTCCTATTTCTGACCCTAATCAAATCACTGACCATTTGACTATTATTCTATGCACCTTTGCTCACACTTCTAGAATTCGGAATTAATTGTTCAGAGACCATTCTTTGACCTATTCCTCTTATTTATGATCTACTCTACCCATCTATATATTTGCATGTGCATTTTGAGGTATGCCACCTATTTATGTGACTAGGTTTTGAACCCTAGTCAAAAACTGATTTCACCTTCTAGTTTTCTTTGATACCCTTGATAATTAGTCAACACTCATCATAAAATTCCTCCACAAGTTCATTTGCTCTCTACTAGCATTGGGAAATGCTATTCTTGCACAATATCACTGTCCCTCCATCAAATTAACTATTTCTCTATCTCATCTTTCTTGCTTAATACAATGCATATGAATGGTACCTATATTATTTCATGCACTTTTTATTCTCATCAAGCATTCTAAAATCTCCTAACATGTTCTCCTACTCCTATAAAACCCTATGGACCCAAAAACCTTAGTGGTTCATCTTCAAGTTTTCAAATTATTGTCTCAAGTAGTATAGTGCAAATCTTCACATTCCAATTTTGGTGATCTTGCATATTACCAAATAAAATCTTCCAAATTGGCAATATCATTTATCTCACCAAGTTACACCTATCTGATCCACCCTTGCATGCCATTGCTTGACATGCTTTGAACCAAATCAAAAATCCAAAAGTTGATCCTCACATGCATCATCACCAATCTTAACTAAATTGTTTTGAAACACCACCAAACCCTTCCACTAACCACTCCAGCATCACCACCACCCTCTGGTCGACTTGTACTGTAGCATGCATCTCTTCCTCTTGTCTTTAGTGCTTGGAAGGAGATCCATGCAAGATTTTATATTAGCACCAAAGTATTGTGCAGCAGCCCACCCTCTGTCCCTTGTCGACCAAGTTGCCTCCTGGACCCCTCTCACCCTCCCCACCGTCCTGACTAACCAACCATAGCCCCTCCATGGACCCCACATGCCCCAAAACCGACCTAACCCACTCCCCCTTGCTTATAAGACCACAGCATCCCCGCAGCCCCTCTTTGGACTCCCATTGTGCTCCCACACCTCCACCTTGACTCCCCAGCACGCCCAGAACCACGCCATGGTTCACAGCAGAGAAGAATGGAGGGAAACCCTAATTTTGTTATGCGAGGAGATGGCGAAGAATGCCGCTGATTCAGACCTTCCCCTTCCTCTATTTCTTTGGGAACGAACTCTCCTAACCTGCAGTTACCTAACCCTACCTCTCCCTTGACCCAGGGTTGTCAGACCGTCGAACCCTGAGAGCGTCGAGCCGAGCTCCTTCACTGAGCATGCGCAGGTCACCTTCCCGGGAGCCAAGCCGACCGTCCCGCCCCTCTCCGAGCTCGCCCCATCACACTCCGTCGCCTCGTCGCCTCCCCAGCGTCCGAGAGGCACCCCAGGTGAGCCCCCGTGCCCTACCTGGCCGCCGCTTGGGTTTGCCCTGGCCCCGCGCTGCTGGAGGAAGGAGACGACCGGGGTCCGTCGATCAAGACTTGATCGGACGGCCCAGGTCTCTCCATACCGCTTCGGCGCCTAGAGGCGCTGACCAGCGGGCCCGGCAGTGCGGCCGTTTGAGCGCCTCGCCGCGTGCAGCGGACGCAGGTGGGCTGGCGCCGGATCGGCCCAGATCCGGTTTCGATCTGGCCCGTAGATAGTTTTTTTTAGGAAATTTCATTATCCTTTGTCCCAGATCTGCAAACTCCCAAAATTCGTAGAAAAATAATTACAAGCCCAATCTGGATGATTCAAATTTTCATGAACTCCCCATTTTAATATCTATCCAGTGGTACTGCATGCATATCTTTTGAATCACCGTAGATTTACATGTATTTAAATTAAGTAGATCTAGTTGTTTTTCACTCGAAAACCCAAATCTGAAGTTTTATAATTTGAAAGTGAGTGACTTCAATTTTCAGTGATGCCATGTTGTACTGTGAGACCTAATAAACTTGTTTTGCTATTTTAGGGTTTTTATTTTCTCTGCAGTAATTATTTTGGTGTTAACAGAATTTTAGCTTTGTTTTATTTATTGTGCCTAATAGGAATATTATTTTGAGGTGATTCAAACTCTGGTGTGTTGTGCATTGCTGTAGCTTTCTAACTACGTCTCTGGTAGAATTTTAGAAGCTACTGAAAGATTTAGGGGTTTATTTTGCTTTTCTAGTGGTAGTTGTGACTAGGAAATTCTTTATAAATCAACCCTAACCTATTTTGGATTGATTCCAATTGGGTTGGTTTTGTAATTGTGTTAACTACCTGATGATATGCTGGTTGTCATGCCTTGATCTAGAGTGATGCCTGCAAGGTGTTTGCTTTAAGCATAGGGTGTATTCACCATTAGAAATTGCCTTATTACTATTGAGTGGTATTACTTTTTGAAAGATGGATTCTGGGTTCAGAATCTACACTTGTTTGTTTCTGATACTCATTTATGGAGTTGTGTGTTGCATGTCTTGTGTGTGATTTATGTATGCATGTGTGCTTATTGTGTGTTGTTAATTTTTCCGGCGATAGAATCGAACGACAAGTGTGCGGAGGAGGGTGAAGTGTTTGAGTATCAGGAGGAAGGGGACTACCTCAAGAATGCGTAAGAAGGAAGTGGAAAACTTTGAGTAATTCTTTAAGGAAGGAGCCTAGGGACATAGCTATTCAAGGCAAGCCATCTACTTGTTACATATCTTAATCCTATCACGGCACTATGCATTATTCTACTCTGCTCTTACTACTATGCATTGTTTTTCTTATATTGCTATTTATCCCTAGATAGCAATAGTTGGTGACTTAGCTCCACAAGTCAACTTGATATCATCCTTTGAGATGACACCTAATGTGACCTATTGCAACACCTCTTCTATTAGATACTTGATGACTAGCATCAATGTCTTTGGAAAACTTGTAGTGGAGCCAAAACTCTAGGAAATTGGGTTTACTCTTGGGAAGCATTTCAAAAATGATTTCGAAAACCTTGGAGTAGTTGCTACTTCATTGAGATGTTTTAAAATGGTTTCATAAACAAGGAGTGGACAATGGGAGATGAAGAAGTTGGTTGATTTTCTGAAAAAGGGCATTGTGTATAAGTGTTCGCCAAACCAATTACACCCGTGCAACCACATTACCCCGGTATGGGCCAGGGCTTAGTTTGAAGTTTATCTGTCTTAGTGCGGGGAGCCTCACACTATATAAGGGTTTGTAGGACCCCGGAATCTGGGTTGCCGCCAGTTTGTGGGCAATAGTAAATCGGGATCTCCCGCCGTGGCACCGGAGTTACGCTCTGAAGGAGGTACTGCCGGGATGTGCCGGGGAGGTAAACTCCATAGGGCAGGCACCCGTACTAAGGTAGATAGATGGAGGGCTTCGATCGATTATCCGAACCCCGCATACTTGCGTATGACGGTCCATGGTGGAATCCCGGCGGATTTATCGGATGATGTGGGGCAAGTGTACAACCTCTGCAGACTGTAATCTATTCGATAGCCGCGTCCTCAGTCATGGACGGCTGGAATGGCCATACTTAACCTGTGTTGAGTTTTGGTTTTATAAAATGATTTCTTGAAAAAGGGAGTTGTGCCGGACGAAGTACTCGGAGGGTACTGCCGTGGCACGGGAATGGATCGGGGTACTCGAAGGGTACTACCGAGGTAAAGGAGGATGGTCATGTATGATTGACCATGGTTGCCTTAGGCAAGCATAAAGGAGTTTCCCCCTTTCCTAGAGCTTTTGCAAAGACTTCTCTTGCAAGAATCTTCTTTAATAAGGATATAGAGATGTCGTAGGACATGCTATATCGACACGAGAATCTTACTACAAATCTTCTTTAATAAGGATATAGAGATGTCGTATGACATGCTGTATCGACAAGAGAAACCTTGATATAGAGATGTCTTATGACATGCTATATCGACACGAGAAGTTCACTAGTTTAGAACTACCTCAAGCCAAGCCAACCCTTGCTACAGCCAAATAGCATATAAATACTTCTCTCTTAGATGGTTTGCGAGTGCAATTCAAAATGTACTCACGGCTTTGTCCCTGGCTATTAACTTGGTCAGATTATGAAGAAGGTTAAGAGAATGATGGTGAGGAGTTCAGCGACGCCGATGCGATCTAGGAACGTCTCCCAGTCAGTTGCCTGTAGGGTAGTAGGCATGACGTGGGTCATCAACGCTGCTTGGTATCTGCTGCTTAGTTTGTAAACTTGCCCTGCGTGGCATTATCAGTCTTGGTCGTGTGACCAATTGTAAGATTTTATATTCGGTACTGTAATGGATGATGTAACTTTGATATCAGCTCGGTTATGTGGACTCACGACATACCGATCATGGGATTGTGAGTTGTATGCATAATGGGAATCCCGGGTGGTAAACTGGGGTCCCCACACCATTTATTGCAGCAAACAAAACTAAACTAAACTGAAAACTAAAAACAACTGACGCTCCAAGAAAAACGCATAATGCATGAAGCAATAAAAATATAGTGTGTTGAAAGGTGACCTGATTTTTGCCGATGAAGAAGGGGTGCCTCGGGGGCATCCCCAAGCTTTGACGCTTGTACCTCTTGGATATTTCTTGGGGTGACATGGGCATCCCCAAGCTTGAGCTTTTGTCCATTCTTCAACTCATCTTATCATTCTCCAATCCCTACACTTGAAAACTTCCTTCATACAAAACTAAACACAAATCTATTAGCAACATTAGTGTAAGCATAACATTGAATCAACCCTTTTTGCTTCAGGTTTCAACTCAAAACCACCACATACAAAGCATATACTACTGTAGCAACTTCCCCAAAAGTTCCATGATCAAAAGAACGCAAAAAGAAAGCGATAAAGTGGCAAACACAAATATTGGCAGAAATTTGTCAAAACAGAACAGCGACAAAGGTGAAATTTTTAGAGGGTTTTCTGTTGCTCAAATCAAAAAGTGTATAACTAATGAAAGTTTGGATATAACCTGAGGCATATGCACAAGAAATCGCAGGTCCAAAAGATATTCTGATAATTTTCATGAATTTTTATGGTGCAGCACCGAAAACAGTTTCAGGACAGCAACATCCCAAATCTTACCTCACTCAAATTAGAGGCTTCTCTTGGCACAAAAACGAAATAAAAAGGATAAGGAGCGGTTATTACAGTAGTAATAACTTCCAAGACTCAAATAAAAGAAAAAGTACTGAAAGTAAAAACATTGGGTTATCTCCCAAGAGTGCTTTTCTTTAACGCTTTTGAGCTAGGCGCAGAAAGTGTGAATCAAGTAATATCAAAAGAGGCATAAAAATCAATCGTAGGAGTCTTTTCAACAATGAATTGAATTGTGTCCAAATGAGTTTTTGAGGATCCCTTGTGATCACACTTTGGTACACTACTTTCATCAAAAAGATTTTCAGGACAAATCCAACTAAAATTCTTTTCCAAAGCATCATGAATTCCTACAAGTTTACAAGGTATTGGCACTCTAAAATCTTCATTGGGTGTACCAACAACCTCTACAGGCGAGCCAAGCTTATTAAATTTCTTAAAAACTTTTCTAGCTTCAATGGCCACATCTCTAAATTCTATGTGCAAAGTTTCCAAGATAAAAGTTTTCTTTTCGGGGTCTTCAATATCATGAAGCTTAAGAAACATGTATTGCATAAAAGGATTAAGGCTAGCAAACCTAGCTTCTAACATGTGAACTAAATAAGCAGAAGCAACTTCATAACTAGGAGCAAGCTCAGCCAAAGATTTTTCCTCAACA
Source organism: Dactylis glomerata (assembly GCA_007115705.1). Lineage (NCBI taxonomy): Eukaryota > Viridiplantae > Streptophyta > Magnoliopsida > Poales > Poaceae > Dactylis > Dactylis glomerata. Next base: position 261,932 of record QXEO01000341.1, read on the forward strand.
TCCTTATGCATACTAATATGATTAAAGAACTCCTCGATGTTACTTTTCCCAATAATAGAACCACTACCAACTGAGAGGTCCTCCAAAACATACTTAGGGAACAACATAATGAAATAAAAGTAAAGAAATAGCAACTATAAAGGAAACTAATTTTTTTGTGTTTTGGATAAAACAAAGCAAGTAAAAATAAAGTAAAACAAAACTAAAACAAAGTAAAGGATGTGCGTGAGAAACTCCCCTTGCAGAAGTCTTCTTTTTCCCCGGCAACGATGAAAAAGTCTTGATTGCTATAGATGGCGCGGTGATGATGAAGTAAATGACCGACCAGTTGGGAAACCCCAAGAGGAAGGTATGATGAATATAGCAGCAAGTTTTTCCCTCAGTAAGAAACCAAGGTTTGTCGATCCAGTAGGAAAAAGCCAAACTCAAGAAGGCGATGCTTGCTAGCCTAGTGACACTCCAACAAGGGCGCCGTTAACGATTTCTTGTTAGCGCATCTTCAACTAGTAGCAACGTGGAACCTGCACACAACACAACCAAATACTTTGTTCCCAACTTATGATGAGATTGTCAATCTCACCGGTTTGCTTGAAACAACGGGTATGAGCGTATCGAGTGGAAAGTGATAGTAGTATGCGAGTAAAGTAAATAGTGCGAGTAAAGTAAACAGGTGATAGCAATATAATGGAAATAGGACTGGGGTCCACAGTTCACTAGTGGTGTCTCCCCATAAGATAAAATAACACATGCTGGGTGAACAAATTACAGTTGGGCAATTGATAGAATAAAGACAACGTGCATATGTCGAGAGGATCACTATGAGATTTACTCTGGGCATTACTACAAGATACATAGACCGCCATCCAACTGCATCTATGACTAATAATCCACTTGTGGCGAATCAATCCGAGAACTCCACAAGTATTAAGTTGTGAACAACAGATAACTGCATTAAGCAAAGTGTGTATTGTAAACAAAGCATATGCCCTTGAGCATATGAATGTTGTTTTCTCCCTAGTGGCAACATCACATCTACAACCTTAGAGGTTTCTGTCACTCCCCCAGATTAAATAGAGGCATGAACCCAACTATCGAGCATAAATACCCCCTCTTGGAGTCACTAGTATCTACTCGGCCAAGATAGCTACTAACAACGGAGAGCATGCAAGATCATAAACAACATAGAGATAACATAAGATAATATTCAGCACATCAACTCAATCATAACACCAATATTCATCGGATCCCAACAAACACAACATGTAGAATTACATAACGGTGATCTCGATGATGTAAGGCAGCTCACGAGATCTAAACATGAAGCACATTGTGGAGAAGACAACCAACTAGCTACTGCTATGGACCCATAGTCCAAGGTAGACTACTCACTTATCACGCCGGAGGCAAGCATGGTGATGAAGAAGACATCCGGTGGTGATTCCCCTCTCCAGCAGGGTGCCGGGAAGAGCTTCTGGACCCTCCCGATCTCGGGTCGATAGCGGCGGCGGATCGCGATGTACTCTGGAAAAGTGATCTCGTATTTAGGTTTTTCCCGTCGGGGGGTCTTTATAGGCGAAGGGGCATCGTCAGAAGTGGACCGAGGTGGCCACACACATAGGGGGCGCAGCCTAGCCCTGGTCGCGCCGCCTGTTGTGTGGGCCCCTCGTGGCCCCACTCTGTCTCCTCTTCGGTTCTTTGGAAGCTTCGGTGAATTTCTAGATGTTTGGCTTTTGTTTCATCCAATTCCGAGAATATTTCATGTGTAAATTTTCTGAAACACAAAAACAGCAGAAAATAGGGAACTGACACTGTGGCATCTCGTTAATAGGTTAGTTCCAGAAAATGCATAAAAATGCCACGAAGTGTAACGAAACACTAAGAAAATGGTGTAAAACAATCATGGAGCATCAAAAATTATAGATACGTTAGAGACGTATCAGATGCACGAGTAGAGCTCATACTCAGTACAAAATGAGGGCTAGCAAAAGACTGGGAACGACCAGCTAAGAGAGCAATAACAGCCATAATCATGCAAAGCGACAAAGCAACATTAAAAGAAGCATAAGATGGCATTAACAGTCAAAAACTAAATGATCATAAAGGCTTATGGCGACTTTGTATGAGTCTAACATGTGTGAGCATGCGCCAAGTCAACCCAAATAAAGCATCAAAGGAGAAAACCAAAATAATGCTTCTAAATAATAAAAACAACGCATGATTTTTTCAAAGGCTCATTAAGCAATCTCAGTCATTTGAGAAAAGTCATGCTACAGCAAAACCACTAAGCATACTATAAAAAAGACATCAAGCACGACATGCAAAAGTCTAAGCCGCAGTCTACACAAGCTCCTTGTTGTACCACTTTTTTGCATAATTTTTTTTCTCTTTTCCAACACCATTCGAACCTTATTGAAACAACGCTTTTGATGAAAACCAACATGGACCAGAGGTCAAAAATACACCTTGATGAAAAGATATAACAAGATCTGAACAAAAATCAAGGCAAAAAACGAAAGCTAAACGCAGTTCTAGAAAAAGAGAACACTCGTTGAACGATAAGAGTGAAAAACGAAGTGGTCTTGGCAAATGGAAAGCAAGGCAACTTCTCCAAAAGGAATTTCTGGGGTCCAACCATTTCTTGCAGCAAACAAAACTAAACTAAACTGAAAACTAAAGAAACTGACGCTCCAAGAAAAACGCATAATGCATGAAGCAATAAAAATATAGTGTGTTGAAAGGTGACCTGATTTTTGCCGATGAAGAAGGGGTGCCTCAGAGGCATCCCCAAGCTTTGACGCTTGTACCTCTTGGATATTTCTTGGGGTGCGTGGGCATCCCCAAGCTTGAGGTTTTGTCCATTCTTCAACTCATCTCATCATTCTCCAATCCCTACACTTGAAAACTTCCTTCATGCAAAACTAAACACAATTCTATTAGCAACATTAGTGTAAGCATAGCAATGAATCAACCCTTTTTGCTTCAGATTTCAACTCAAAACCACCACATATAAATCATATACTACTGTAGCAACTTCCCCAAAAGTTCTGTGATCAAAAGAACTCAAAAAGAAAGCGATAAAGAGGCAAACACAAATAGTGGTAGAAATCTGTCAAAACTGAACAGCTGACAAAGGTCGAATTTTTAGAGGGTTTTCTGTTGCTCAAATCAAAAATTGTATAACTAATGAAAGTTTGGATATAACCTGGGGCATATGCATAAGAAATCACAGGTCAAAAAGATATTCTGAGAATGTTCATGAATTTTTACGGTGCAGCACCAAAATCTGTTTCAGGACAGCAACATCCCCAAATCTTACCTCACTCAAATTATAGGCTTCTCTTGGCACAACGACGAAATAAAAAGGATAAGGAGCGGTTATTACAGTAGTAATAACTTACAAGACTCAAATAAAAGAAAAATAACTGAAAGTAAAACAATGGATTATCTCCCAAGAGTGCTTTTCTTTAACGCCTTTGAGTTAGGCGCAGAAAGTGCAAATCAAGTAATATCGAAAGAGGCATTAAGATAAATTTTAGAAGTCTTTTCAAAAATAAATTGAATTGTGTCCAAATGACTTTTTGAGTATCCCTTGTAATCATGCTTTGGTACGCTACTTTCATCAAAAAGATTTTCAGGATAAATCCAATTAAAATTGTTTTCCAAAGCATCATGAATTCCTACAAGTTTACAAGGTATAGGTACTCTAAAATCTTCATTGGTTGTACCAACAACCTCTACATGTGAGCCAAGCTTATTAAAACGCTTAAAAACTTTCCTAGCTTCAATGGCAACATCTCTAAATTCTCTACGCAAAGTTTCCAAGATAAAAGCTTTCTTTTCGGGGTCTTCAATATCATGAAGCTTAAGAAACATGTGTTGCATAAAAGGATTAAGGCTAGCAAACCTAGCTTCCAATATGTGAACTAAATAAGCAGAAGCAAATTCATAACTAGGAGCAAGCTCAGCCAAAGATTTTTCCTCAACATCTTTATGCATACTAATATGATTAAAGAACTCCTCGATGTTATTTTTCCCAATAATAGAACCACTACCTACTGAGAGGTCCTCCAAAATGTACTTAGGGAACAACATAATGAACTAAAAGTAAAGAAATAACAACTATAAAGGAAACTAATTTTTTTGTGTTTTTGATAAAACGATGCAAGTAAAAATAAAGTAAAAGCAAAACTAAAATAAAGTAAATCATGTGCGTGCGAAACTCCCCTTGCAGAAGTCTTCTTTTTCCCCGGAAACGGCGCCAAAAAATTAGCTTGATACGGCACGGTGTTGATGTAATTTCACCATCCAGTTGGGAACCCCAAGAGGAAGGTATGATGAGCACAGTAGCAAATTTTCCCTCAGTAAGAAACCAAGGTTTGTCAGTCTAGGAAAAAGCCAAACTCCAGAAGGTGATGCTTGTTAACCTAGTGACACTCCAACAAGGGAGCCATTAACGATAACTCGTTAGCGCGTCTTCAACTATTAGCAACGTGGAACCTGCACACAACACAACCAAATACTTTGCTCCCAACTTACGATGAGGTTGTCAATCTCACCGGTTTGCTGTAAACAAAGGAATGAGCATATCGAGTGGAAAGCAATAGTAATATACGAGAAAGTAAACAATGCGAGTAAAGTAAACAGTTGATAGTAATATAAAGGAAATTGGACTGGGGTCCACAGTTCACTAGTGGTGTCTCTCCATAAAATAAATAACAACATGCTGGGTAAACAAATTACAGTTGGGCAATTGATAGAATAAAGATAACGTGCATATGTCGAGAGGATCACTATGAGATTTACTCTGGGCATTACAACAAAATACATAGACCGCCATCCAACTGCTTCTACGACTAATAATCCACTCACAGGGATATCGTCCGAACACCCCATGAGTATTAAGTTGCGAACAACAGATAACTGCATTAAGCAAAGTGTGTAATGTAAACAAAGAATATGCCCTTGGACTTAAGAATGTTGTTTTCTCCATAGTGGCAACATGTCACATCCCAAAATTTGGAATGTGAAAATAAATAAAAAATTAGAACAATGTATGTTTGAATTGATTGAAATTTCACAAGGAATTAAAACTTTTGATTTATCTTAAAGACTTATTAGAAAAACCATTTCAAACTTTCTATCATTCCTTGAAGAAACTATTTTGAGGAAAAGAATTTCAAAATACTATTTGGAATTATTTCAAATCCTATGCAACAATAACTGCAAAGGAAATATTTTACAAAACCATTTATGACAAATAAAGTTGCAATGCCAAGAGCATGTTTGAATTAAATTTCAAATACTGTTTTTAATAAATTTCATGCCTTGATTCCAAAGATTATTTTCAAACCCATTTTTGTTATGCAATTTATAGAATTTTTATTAAAAATCTTGTTTTATTCTGAAAACATGTTTCTTGCTATCTTAGAATGTTCAGTTGAATATTAGAAAATTTCACAAATTGGTTTGAAGTCATTTGGACAGCAAATGCAAAAGTTATCATTAAATAAAGAAAAACAGAAAAGAAAAAAAGGAAAGAACGTAAAAAGGGCCAGGGGCACCGTTTCGGCCCAGCAAAGAAGCAGCCCGCGGCCCACTTAACCAATTCCCGAACCGGTACCCATTATTCCTCTCTCTCTCTCTAACATGTGGCCCCCACATGTCATCATCAACCTCCAGCCGGAAATCTCGCCGGTGACCGAGCCCTCCCCGCTGATTACTCCCCCTCTAAATTCCTTTGAATGCCTACCCAATTCGCCGCCATTCCATGCCTATAAAAAGCGCCGCGATCTCCTCTCCCTTCACCTCTTTTCCCCGAGCCCGAGAAGCCGCCAGAACGCCGAGATTTCTCATCGGAGTCCACTGCATCTACGGCCGTTGTCGCCCGGATTCCGGCGAAGCCAGGTGATCTAGCCACTCCTCTTTGGTACTCCTCGATTCCTCTCTCTCTAGCGCACGTCTTGACACCTCCGGTTTGCCCAAACTTGCAGCACATCGATGGAAACATCCACCACCCGAGCCGCCGACGCTCGTATCGCCTCCAGCCGCTCCCTCCCCTCGCTACTAGACGAGATTGACGACGAAGACCACGCCCCGGACTCCGCTGCGACACGCTGATCCCCATCCACCCTCTCCCCAGCGTCAGAGGTCACCAGAATGCCGCCGCCGTCAACCCCCTGCACGCGCTCGCCGGCGACTCAGCCGGAACCCTAACCAGGGTAAGCTCTCCCATCTCTCTTTTCCCTAGCACCGTTAGATCAAAATCACACGTCCCGGATCGAATCACTTAAAAACGAATCGGTACCAGATCCAGGCCGCTCAGATTAGTTAGATCCAACGGCCGTCAGGCCCGATCCGGCCGAACCGGTATCGGCTAATAGGAGAACGCCACGTGGCCAGTCTCTCGGGGTAAAATAGAAAATCGAATTAGAAATTGACAGAATTATGTATAAACTTTGAAAATCAATATCTTTCATTCTATTTATCCAAAAATTGCAAATGATATATCCCTGGAATCCTAGAAATGTGTAGAACACCATTCTGTAATAAAATTTGACTTTTGAAACAGTTAAAATCATTCAAATTCAAACATGTTAATTTGTGTAATTTTGATATAATTCAAATTTTATAAACCCTTTTTAATTGATTCTTTTTGCAGTAGGATCATATTGTTATCCTCTATCCAGTAGAACCACTGCAAAAATCATTTGAACCAATTTCATCAAATATTCAAATTCAAATGGAGATTTGAGTATTTTCTTCCTAGATTTATTTCTATAATTAATTTAGGCATAATTCCTTTTGCAAAATTGATTATCTTGATAATAGAAAACCACCAGAACACTTCACACACCTTTCTCACACTTTTCCAAGATCAACTCCATTAATTCATAATTTTGCAAGTTACAGTTGTATTTCAAGCACCTTGCAAAATATCAAATCTCTAATTCCTATCATGCACTTTGTGCTATTTCATTTTGTCCCACTAAACAAAAGTTTGAAATATGCTAAGTCCTAATGACCACATAAAATCTACCATGACTTAGTAAAAATCCACTCCCTACCTTTGCCCAAGTGCAAAACCAACAACCCCATCACATCCAAAATACTTCTAAGTATTTGACTACTCCATCCAACAAAGTGACATAGAAGTTTTCCATATCAAGGCCATGCAGAAGAAGTTGAAGAGAAGGCAAGAGATGGAGGAAAACAAGAAGAACAAAGTCAAAGGCCAAGTCAAGAAGATGGAAGTGGCAAACCTCAAGACTTAGAATATATTCAACCAACTTCTCAACCTAAGCCTAAGTTTCACTTGAAAATATTTTGCTAAGTGTTTTCTTAAACAAAGTAGGAAAACCCCCAACAAACTTAAGTCCTTGACTTAGCCAAAGCTCTCCATCCCTATCAAGTCAAATTCATGGCCCAATTCTTGTCCAAATATCACTCAGGCAAATCAAGACTATGCTAAAACAAATAAACACCTTTGTGTCTTGTTTGATTTTGTTGCCTTGGATTGTATGTTTATTTGGTGTCATCTTTTATCTTATAGTTATACGGAGAGCTACGTGTGTTGACTAAGAGAAGTACAAACTTCAGAAAACTTACTAAGGCAAGTGTCATCATCTTCTTGTCCTACTAAAGAATTGTCACTAGTAGCCCTCTTATAGATGATGCATGTGTAGGTGTTTTATAAACTTATGATTTTATGCTAAGTCTTTTGTCTAGCTTATGTCTAGCTTTTGCAACTCCTAGTAGAACTGCTACTGCTATAGGTTGCCCTACACTTCTTATGGGAAGGGATATCATATGTTTTGGCTAAGTGTTGAAAACCTTGTTTTACAAAAACCAAGAAAACAACTAATTAATGAAACACCTGGGTGGAAAGTGGTAAGAATGGATTTGTGTTGAGTGGTTCCCTGGGGTCATGTCGTCGAACCTCTGAACCAGCAGGTGTATCTCACTTGTGGACGGCCACCCAGGAACAAAGAGATTGGAGACGCTCAAGTCGTGAAGCTTCCAATGCAACCACGAGTCATATTGGCTCTGTCTTGACTAACTAAGTTGCAAGAACTAAGCCAGACGGACAGAGGGTGGTAGACGATGATAGGAGGGAACGCGTCTGGGTTGGTCTAAGGGATTGCCTCTGAAAGGTCTCGTCTTAGTCTTCACTTGGCCATTTGAGAAAAATGAGCATCATGGCAAAAGAGGTTGACTAAGTCTTGTGGGAAAAGTGCACCACCTCTGCAGAGGGTTAAAACTAAGTACTTAGTCGTGTCCCCGGTTATGGACAATTTTGAGCGACATGATTTTGGAGATGTTCACGGATCTCATCATGCCAACTTCTTTAAATTAAAACTTGATGGGACAACAAGGGATTTGTTGTGTGATCATAATTATGTACACCTGGTGGATTCCTATGTGTGCATAATTTATTAGGAGCACCTGGTGGATTCCAGTGTGTCCAATAGTGTTTTAAAAGAAAATTGAGGTTTTGACATTTGATGTAGGTATCTATCGACCAGTGTGTCCTGTACGATAACTACGGCCTGTGGCTACAAGGGTAGATCAACCAAGTCAAGTTGTCCAGCTAAAAGTTTTGCTACAAGAAAATGATAGGATTAAATTGCTTAGTGCAAATAGGTCTAAAGCTCCACCTAGCCAAATATTCATTTAAGTGTTAGGTCCCAATTGTGTCCACCAAACAATGACATCTTGCCAATACAATTCAAGTGTATTGACCCTTTGTGGCTGCAACGTTTCATGTTGCAGGTTTTGACGTTAAGAAAGGTACGACAGGGTTACGAGTCTATCCGCAGCATGTTTCGCCTGTGGCACATGAAGAAGAAGGACTCCATGCTAGTTTTGATTTCGTTGTAAACTCTGAAAGCTCTATGCTATGAGCATTGTAAGTTCTTTATGTAATTTGCTGGATCATGCGATGTAATAAAATGACCTTTGTTTCTTGATATTACATCTCAAACTGTGTGTGCTAGCGTTGATCCAGGGACTAGCACTGAAAAGCACAGGGATCATCATCTTTAAAAGATGAGGTCACTACAGATGGTATCAGAGCAAAGTGTTGCCCTTAGGTTCGTGACCCTAGGATTGGACAAAGACCCCTTAGAAATATAGGAGTTGATTTTATTTCTAAGTTAAAAATTTACACACTCATTACCTCGTAAACTCTTCCTTTAGTCATTTTTGTCTCTACTTCTCTTCATTTCAACACAAGGACGAAGAGGTTCAACTTCAACACCTCAAAGGACTTCAAGATCCACCCACCTCTATCATCCAAGGGAGCAAATTGAAGAAGTTTAGAAGAAAAAGTCTATGCATCAATAGTTCTAGGACTTAGAAATTATTATGAAGGATCATGATAGCAATAGGACCAACAAACTATTTTGCAAACGATGAGCTACTTGCCCAACTCAAGGAGAAGGAGAAGGTACAAGAAGAGAAGTTCATGTTCAAGATGAGCAAAAGAAGATGAGAGAGATTAGGAAGCCCTAGGATGAAAAATCTATCTAATTCAGTTTTTACTAGAAAGGTGTTCACAATTTTAACTTCTTCCATTCTCATCTACCTCATCTTCAAAAATATTCTTCTTTCTTTAAGATTTCATATCTCATAAAAACATCACGAAGAGACTGATGCCTCGACTCCGCAAGATGCAATTCATGGAAGCTCTCGAAGAACTTGGAGAAAGACTCAACTATAAACTGAAGTACCACAATGATGAAAAGATTTGATCACTACCTGGAAGACATCCAAGAAGCCCTAGTTGGACCTCCATTTAAGGTCTATGTAAAGAACGACATCGTAATGATCATATCAAATTGTGGTATGACCATACTAGTTTGTTTGAGGTTGAACCATGTTGCTTGATGTGATGAATGATTGTTAGATCTTGATTGTAAGGTGATTTTCCTTTGAACTTTTGTTTATGGGTAGGGTTCCTCTTTAGACTCTTTCTATCGATTCTCATCTTTATTCAAACCCAAACAAGTGTTTTCTGGACAAGCCACCATGAAGACAACAACATTGAATAGCTCCAGCTAAGATGCTCAGTATCAAGCATAAGAAGCATAGAACAAGAGATGGAAAACCGAAGGATCTGCAAGCTAAGAGACTTTGCCATATGGGAGTTTACACAAACCACTAGCTAAGGATCGATAGATTTGTTTTCTAAAAATTCTTAACAGGAATTGAAACATGGATTCAATATCCATAGATTCTTTTGTCAAAACTAGCAAGGTGACCAAGAGTTAGAATGCGAGATTCAATAAACCATATATGAAGTAATGATTTGGGTGTAGGATGGATTGATCACCATTCGTACTACTCTTATTATTCGCTCTCATAATGTGGGCTTTGCGAATCTTGAGTGACATACCTACAAGAGGGACGACGTTGTTAAGCCTAAACCTTGGGAGGATAGGATATTATACCCTTATAAATGGCAAGTGTTGCCAAACGTAGGATTTCGGTGAGGATAAACCACAAGCTTACCGTTGAAGATAGCTTGCAAGTCTATGAAGATCAAATAAGGATATGAAATGAGGCTATGAGAACATCTCAACTTGGTCTTCTGATTGACCCAAAGAGTGTCTCTTCAGTGTCCAAAGTAGTTCAACAACTACCTCGATGGACAAAAGCTCTACAATGGAGGAAGTTATAAACAAGCCATCTTGAGGAAGATTGGATGCTATAGAAAGTGATTAGATATCTACCTATTGGAAGTGAAGGTAGAAGTTACATATGGTACAAAAGATGACCCAGTGTCAAGTCATATCCCAGTTATGCTTACTATGAACCCAAAGGCCTAGACGACCTACAAAAGTTTCTTTTAAGTGTGGTAGCCCACCTAGTATCTCAAACCCATCTTTCTTTCTAGCCTCTCCAAATCTCGGGACGAGATTTCTTATAAGGGTGGTAGTCTGTCACATCCCAAAATTTGGAATGTGAAAATAAATAAAAAATAAGAACAATGTATGTTTGAATTGATTGAAATTTCACAAGGAATTAACACTTTTGATTTATCTTAAAGACTGATTAAAAAAACCATTTCAAACTTTCTATCATTCCTTGAAGAAACTATTTTGAGGAAAAGAATTTCAAAATACTATTTGGAATTATTTCAAATCCTATGCAACCATAACTGCAAAGGAAATATTTTACAAAACCATTTATGACAAATAAAGTTGCAATGCCAAGAGCATGTTTGAATTAAATTTCAAATACTGTTTTTAATAAATTTCATGCCTTGATTCTAAAGATTATTTTCAAACCCATTTTTGTTATGCAATAAAGCCCTTAAGTCAATTTATAGAATTTTTATTAAAAATCCTATTTTATTCTGAAAACATGTTTCTTCCTATCTTAGAATGTTCAGTTGAATTTTAGAAAATTTCACAAATTGGTTTGAAGTCATTTGGACAGCAAATGCAAAAGTTATGATTAAATAAAGAAAAACAGAAAAAAAGAGAGGAAAAAACGTAAAATTGGCCAGGGGCACCGTTTCGGCCCAGCAAAGAACCTGCCCGCGGCCCACTTAACCAATTCCCGAACCGGTACCCGTTATTCCTCTCTCTCTCTCTCTGACATGTGGCCCCCACATGTCATCATCAACCTCCAGCCAGAAATCTCGCCGGTGACCGAGCCCTCCCCGCTGATTTCTCCCCCTCTAAATTCCATTGAATGCCTACCCAATCCGTCGCCATCCCGTGCCTATAAAAAGCACCGTGATCTCCTCTCCCTTCACCTCTTTTCCCCGAGCCCAAGAAGCCGCCAGAACGCCGAGATTTCTCGTCAGAGTCCACTGCATCTGCGGCCGTTGTCGCCCGGATTCCGGCGGAGCCAGGTGATCTAGCCGTTCCTCTTTGGTACTCCTCGATTCCTCTCTCTCTCAGGCGCACGTCTTGACGCCTCCGGTTTGCCCAAACTTGCAGCACATCGACGGAAACATCCACCACCCGAGCCGCCGACGCTCGTACCGCCTCCAGCTGCTCCCTCCCCTCGCTACTGGATGAGATCGACGATGAAGACCACGCCCCGGACTCCGCCGCGACACGCTGATCCCCGTCCACCCTCTCCCTAGCGCTAGAGGTCACCAGAACGCCGCCACCGTCGACCCCCTGCACATGCTCGCCGGCGACTCGGCCGGAACCCTAACCAGGGTAAGCTCTCCCATCACTCTTTTCCCTGGCACCGTTAGATCAAAATCGCACGTCCCAGATCGAATCACTTAAAAACGAATTGGTACCAGATCCAGGCCGCTCAGATTAGTTAGATCCAACGGCCGTAAGGACCGATCCGGCCGAACCGGTATTGGCTAATAGGAGAACGCCACGTGGCCAGTCTCTCGGGGTAAAATAGAAAATCGAATTAGAAATTGACAGAATTATGTATAAACTTTGAAAATCAATATATTTCATTCTATTTATCCACAAATTGCAAATGATATATCCCTGGAATCCTAGAAATGTGTAGAACACCATTCTGTAATAAAATTTGACTTTTGAAACAGTTAAAATCATTCAAATTCAAACATGTGAATTTGAGTAATTTTGATATAATTCAAATTTATAAACCCTCTATAAATTTGAATTATATAATTCTTTTTGCAGTAGGATCATATTGTTATCCTCTATCCAGTAGAACCACTGCAAAAATCATTTGAACCAATTTCATCAAATATTCAAATTCAAATGGAGATTTGAGTATTTTCTTCCTAGATTTATTTCTATAATTAATTTAGGCATAATTCCTTTTGCAAAATTGATTATCTTGATAATAGAAAACCACCAGAACACTTCACACACCTTTCTCACACTTTTCCAAGATCAACTCCATTAATTCATCGTTTTGCAAGTTACAGTTGTATTTCAAGCACCTTGCAAAATATCAAATCTCTAATTCCTATCATGCACTTTGTGCTATTTCATTTTGTCCCACTAAACAAAAGTGTGAAATATGCTAAGTGCTAATGACCACATAAAATCTACCATGACTTAGTAAAAATCGACTCCCTACCTTTGCCCAATTGCAAAACCAACAACCCCATAACATCCAAAATACTTCTAAGTATTTGACTACTCCATCCAACAAAGTGACATAGAAGTTTTCCATATCAAGGCCATGGAGAAGAAGTTGAAGAGAAGGCAAGAGATGGAGGAAAACAAGAAGAACAAAGTCAAGGGCCAAGTCAAGAAGATGGAAGTGGCAAACCTGAAGACTTAGAATATATTCAACCAAATTCTCAACCTAAGCCTAAGTTTCACTTGAAAATATTTTGCTAAGTGTTTTCTTAAACAAAGTAGGAAAACCCCCAACAAACTTAAGTCCTTGACTTAGCCAAAGCTCTCCATCCCTATCAAGTCAAATTCATGGCCCAATTCTTGTCCAAATATCACTAAGGTAAATCAAGACTATGCTAAAACAAATAAACACCTTTGTGTCTTGTTTGATTTTGTTGCCTTGGATTGTATGTTTATTTGGTGTTATCTTTTATCTTATAGTTATACGGAGAGCTACGTGTGTTGACTAAGAGAAGTACAAACTTCAGAAAACTTACTAAGGCAAGTGTCATCATCTTCTTGTCCTACTAAAGAATTGTCACTAGTAGCCCTCTTATAGATGATGCATGTCTTGGTGTTTTATAAACTTATGATTTTATGCTAAGTCTTTTGTCTAGCTTATGTCTAGCTTTTGCATCTCCTAGTAGAACTGCTGCTGCTATAGGTTGCCCTACACTTGTTATGGGAAGGGATATCATATGTTTTGGCTAAGTGTTGAAAACCTTGTTTTACAAAAACCAAGAAAACAACTAAGTTAATGAAACACCTGGGTGGAAAGTGGTAAGAATGGATTTGTGTTGAGTGGTTCCCTAGGGTCTTGTCGTCGAACCTCTGAACCAGCAGGTGTATCTCACTTGTGGACGGCCACCCAGGAACAAAGAGATTCGAGACGCTCAAGTCGTGAAGCTTCCAGTGCAACCACGAGTCATATGGGCTCTGTCTTGACTAACTAAGTTGCGAGAACTCAGCCAGACGGACAGAGGGTGGTAGATGATGATAGGAGGGAACGCGTCCGGGTTGGTCTGAGGGATTGGCTCTGAAAGGTCTCGTCTTAGTCTTCACTTGGCCATTTGAGCAAAATGAGCATCATGGCAAAAGAGGTTGACTAAGTCTTGTGGGAAAAGTGCACCACCTCTGCAGAGGGTTAAAACTAAGTACTTAGCCGTGTCCCCGGTTATGGACAATTTTGAGCGACATGATTTTGAAGATATTCAAGGATCTCATCATGCCAACTTCTTTAAATTAAAACTTGATGGGACAACAAGGGATTTGTTGTGTGATCATAATTATGTACACCTGGTGGATTCCTGTGTGTGCATAATTTATTAGGAGCACCTGGTGGATTCCAGTGTGTCCAATAGTGTTTTAAAGGAAAATTGAGGTTTTGACATTTGATGTAGGTATCTATCGACCAGTGTGTCCCGTACGATAACTACGGCCTATGGCTATAGGGGTAGATCACCCAAGTCAAGTTGTCCAGCTAATAGTTTTGCTACAAGAAAATGATAGGATTAAATTGCTTAGTGCAAATAGGTCTGAAGCTCCACCTAGCCAAATATTCATTTAAGTGTTAGGTCCCAATTGTGTCCACCAAACAATGACATCTTGGCAATACAATTCAAGTGTATGGACCCTTTGTGGCTGCAACGTTTCATGTTGCAGGTTTTGATGTTAAGAAAGGTACGACAGGGTTACGAGTCTATCCACAGCATGTTTCGCCTGTGGCACATGAAGAAGAAGGACTCCATGCTAGTTTTGATTTCGTTGTAAACTCTAAAAGCTCTATGCTATGAGCATTGTAAGTTCTTTATGTAATTTGCTGGATCATGCGATGTAATAAAATGACCTTTGTTTCTTGATATTACATCTCAAACTGTGTGTGCTAGCGTTGATCCAGGGACTAGCACTAAAAAGCACATGGATCGTCATCTTTAAAAGATGAGGTCACTACAGAACAACACATCTACAACCTTAGAGGTTTTTGTCACTCCCCCAGATTAAATAGAGGCATGAACCCAACTATCGAGCATAAATACCCCCTCTTGGAGTCACTAGTATCTACTTGGCCAAGATAGCTACTAACAAAGGAGAGCATGCAAGATCATAAACAACATAGAGATAACATAAGATAATATTCAGCACATCAACTCAATCATAACACCAATATTTATCGGATCCCAGCAAACACAACATGTAGAATTACATAACGGTGATCTCGATCATGTAAGGCAGCTCACGAGATCTAAATATGAAGCACATGGTGGAGAAGACAACCATCTAGCTACTGTTATGGACCCATAGTCCAAGGTAGACTACTCACTCATTGCGCCGGAGGCAAGCATGGCGATGAAGAAGACCTCCGGTGGCGATTCCCCTCTCCTGCAGGGTGCCGGGAAGAGCTTCTGGACCCTCCTGATCTCGGGTCGACGACGGCGGCGGATCGCGATGTGTTTCTGGAAAATTGATCGGGTACTTAGGTTTTTCCCATCGGGGGGTCTTTATAGGCGAAGGGGCAGCGTCAGAGGTGGACCAGGGTGGTCTCATCCATAGGGGGCATGGGCCAGGGGCAGGCTGCACCGCCCTATGGTGAGGCTGGCCCTTGGCTCGGCTCCGTCTCCTCTTCGGTGTTCTGGAAGCTTTGTTTAATATCTGGACGTTCGGCTTTTGTTTCGTCCAATTCCGAGAATATTTCCTGTGTAACTTTTCTGAAACACAAAAACAGCATAAAACAGGGAACTGGCACTGTGTCATCTTGTTAATAGGTTAGTTCCGGAAAATGCATAAAAATGCCACGAAGTGTAACGAAACACTAAGCAAATGGTGTAAAAACAAGCATGCAACATCAAAAATTATAGATATGTTTGAGACATATCACTGGGCTAACTTCCAACTTACAACTTGCAAGCATAACATCAACATAAGAGAGCCACAATGTCAAATTTATTAAAAGAAAGAAAAGTAAAGTGTGCCGTCAGGTTCGTGAGAGCTTTACTGACTAATTTTCACATAACACAAAAAGTTTAATTTGAAGGATAGATAAAAGCAAGACGAATGTGCTTGGAATAGCAAATTGCTAATAGGTAGATATGGTGGACACAATGGAAAACTTTGGTTTTCGGGAGTTGGATGCACGAGAAGTATTCCCTCTCAGTACAAAATGAAGGCTAGCAAAAGACTGGGAGCGACCAACTAAGAGAGCAATAATGGCCATAATCATGCATAGTGACAAAACATCATTAACCGAAGCATAAAGTGGTATCACAAGTCAAAAACCAAATGATCATAGAGGCTTATGGCGACTTGTTAGAGTCAAACATGTTGTAAGCATGCGCCAAATCAACCCAAATAAAGCATCAATGGAGAAAACCACAATAATATGCTCTCATATAACAAAAATAAGGCATGATTCTTTCGAAGGAACATTAAGCAATCTCAGTCATTTGATACAAGTCATTTTACAACAAAAACTACTAAGCATACTATCAAAATAACACCAAGCATGACATGCAAAAGTCTAAGCCACAGTCTAAACAAGCTCCCATTTGTACCACTATAAGCATGAAACTTTTTTTCTCTTTTCCAACACCATTCAACCTTTTTGAAACCGCTGTTTTAGATGAAAACCAACATATACCAGTGGTCTAAATACACCTTGATGCAAACATATAACAAGAGATGAACAAAAATCAAGGCGAAAAACAAAAGCTAAATGCAGTTCTAGAAAAAGAGAACACTCGTTGAACGATAAGAGTGAAAACTAGAGTGTTCTTGGCAATGAAAAACATAGTATGTCTCTCTCCGAAACAAACATGATGTGATCCAACCATTTATTGCAGCAAACAAAACAAAAGAAAACTGAAAGCGAAAGTAAATACGCTCCAAGAAAAACGCATAGAATATGCAGCAATAAAAATATAGTGTCTTGAAAGGTGAACTGATTTTTGCCGATGAAGAAAGGGGTGCCTCGGGGGCATCCCCAAGCTTTGACGCTTGTACCTCTTGGATATTTCTTGGGGTGACATGGGCATCCCCAAGCTTGAGCTTTTTTCCATACTTCATCTCATCTCATCACTCTCCTTTCCCTACACTTGAAAACTTCCTTCATACAAAACTTCACACAATTATATTAGCAACAATAGTCTAAGCATGATAGTAAATCTAATCTTTTGGTTCTGTTTCAAACTCAAATAAACCTCCATTAAAGCATAAGCTACTGTACCAACTTCCTCAAAAGTTCCATGATCAAAAGAACTCAAAAAGAAAGCGATAGAGAGGCAAACACAAATAGTGGCAGAAATCTGTCAAAACAGAACAACTGACAAAGATCGATTTTTCCGAGGACCTTCTGTTAGTCAAATCGAAAAGTGCAAAACTAATGAAAGTTCTAAAATAACCTAGGGCATGTGCACAAAAAATCGCAGATAAAAAAGATATTCTGAGAATTGTCACGAATATTTATGGTGCAGCGCAAAAATCTATTTCAGGATAGCAACTTCCCCAAATCTTACCTTCCTCCCATTAGAGGTTCTTCTTGGCACAAACACGAAATAAAAATGACAAGGAGAGGTCATTAAAGTAGTAATAACTTCCAAGACTCAACAAAAAGAAAAAGTACTGAAAAGAAAACATTGGGTTATCTCTCAAGAGTGTTTTTCTTTAACGCCTTTGAGCTAGGCGCAGTAATTTGTGATGATGCTCACATAAGTACCGGAAAGAACTTGAAGCAAGAGCTAGCATCAAAAAGCAAATACGAAACAAATTTAAATCTAAACCACTTCCTATGAAAAAGAGTCTTGTAAAGAGACAAATCATGAAAACACAAAGCAACAAGCATAGGAAGGCAAAACAAGTGCAACTTCAAGAATTCCAACAAAAAGAGGGGAAACTTAATATTGTTGAGATCCATCAAACCATGTTTCCCTCTCTCATAATAACTTTCAGTAGTATCATGAATAGAATTAACAATATAACTATCACGTAAAACATCCTCATGAGCCATATGCATAAAAGAATTAATACTCCCCACATGAACATAGTCATTCTTAGCAATCGTATTAGGAGAAAATTCAACAAAATAATTATTCTCATCACCAGAATCATCAAAAATAGGAGGCATATTGTAATCATACCTTGCTTTCTCCTCATGAGGTTGAAAATTATAAATATAATTCCTATCTTTATGAATCTCACTAGAAGGATAGAATTTAGAATAAAAGAGAGGTACAATTTCCTCCCAACCAATAAGTCGGCCATCCTTCAGCGTCTTATACCATTCCGCAGCTCTGCCCTTGAGTGATAAAGAGAATAGCTTCCTCTTCACTTCACATGTAGAAATATGTGACGACCCCGAATTTATCACAAATTCGAAGTGCCCGTTATGCATTCCACCACAATCCTAGAATCATTGTTGTGATACACATAACGTAGTTGGTAACCAGTTCCATAGACATTACAATACGATGGTTCAAATACAATGGTCATAAAGACCAAGTTCATATTACAACACAATATAGCAGCGGAAATTACGTCTTCGGGTCCATGCCTTCACCCTACAGGCAATGGCGACTCAGTAGAAGATCTTAGTTCTGATACTCCTCTTCATAACCTTCCTCCGGATATTCTTCCCCATAGTCTGGCCAAGTTGATAGCCAGGGACACAGCCGTGAGTACATTGGATGCACTCGCAAACCATCTTATAAATGAAATGTTGAAATAGATATGCAAGGTTGATATGGTGGACTAAGCACTAAGTTTAGTTGCAAAAGCTAGTTTTATTTCCCAAGAATGTTCATTGGTAGAAAAGAAGTTTAGTTCTCTAAGTTTAATCTAAGGGAACTTCAAGTGTGTCAATATCAATGTCAAGTCAAGTCATGTCATTCACCAAGTTCACATAGGTTATTATCATTCTTGACAAAAGTCAAGTACAGTTTGCCAACTGTCCATAACCGAGGACGCGGCTATTCGAATAGTTTGAAAACCTCTGCAGAGGGGTACACTTTACCCACAAGATTCGATACATCTGCCGGGAGAAATCCACGGATCGTCATACACAAAGTATGCGGGGTTCAGATAATCAAACAAACTCTTTCACTTGCTCACTCTAGTATAGGATCCTTCCCTAGAGCCCGAGATACGGAAATCCCCGTTCCGGCGCCTCTAGTTTTGCCCGCTCTGGGATGCCGGATGAGTGGAATCTCCACTTGGTTCAGAAGTACCCGCGCACGATGCACTTCTATAAAGGATGATACAAGACCTCCCATACTAGGGTGAACAAGCTACGGACTAAGCCCCTTCCCATTTAGGGGTAATGTGGTCGTACGGTAAAGGTTGGCTCACATGGTACATCACTTATTATCATTTAGCAAATACATTCCATAGTATTTAGTCAAGATTACTTTCCTTCATAAAACCATCATGTAGGAGGGATCTCCATTTCAAGTTTTCAAGTTCAAGTCACCAAGTTCCAATGGGGCTCCCCTTAGAGATTGCCTCAATTTTATTAGCTACTAAGCAGCTATATTGAGTGATGATACCACTAAGCTATGGTTGGATAAACTCAGCTTGATGTTCTTGCTAAGCAAGGTATCACTATACTTCTATCATTCTACTCTAGCAATTCAATCATGCAATTTACTTAAAACAAGTAGAATGCAATAGTAAAACTAGGCATTTGGAGTATGATTCAAAAGATGGCTTGCCTTGGTTGGCAAAGTGTCTGGGGTATTCTTCTTCTTCTTGATAATATTCCCCTTCAATATCCTCCTCGGCAACACTAGCGTCTAATAACGAATAAACACAAAACACACAATCACCATACAATGCTAACATCACTTCACACACACAAACTTGTTTTCAAACAATAATCTTCATGGTGGGGTTTATTTGAATTGTGTTGCAAGTTTTCTTCCATGTTTGCATTGAGGGTGTAAGTTAAGTTTTCTACCACACACCATGTGGGGTTTACTTTTTAAGTATGGGTATTAGACTAAGGGTAGTTGGACTAGTTCAAGTAAGGATCGACTAATTATGTGAATTGGTATTGAGGGCCACAATAAATTCTAAGTGCATGATAGGGATCTATCATTTTATGTTACCCATTAAGATTGGATTTAAGTCTAATTGATATCACTAATTAGACTTGAGTTGATTAGGGTTGGCTAAACAGTAGGGGAGGTGATAGTAAGTTCACAAATCAAATTTCATAATTTTAGGAGGTTTAAACAATTTTATAGAATTTTTCTATGATTAATAAAGCTATGGTCACATTATTCTTATTTTTTTAAATTCCTACCTCAACTTTAATTCTAACCAGTTCTATAGTGTAGAGCATTTCATAAGCTTTCCAACACATATTCATTTGCTAAAAATGGATTTCTAAAACTCTTGGAATTTAATTTTGAAAATCAGATCTGAAAGTTATTTGAATTAATTCAAACGGCGGGAAAATAATTAAAAACGAAACGGACCTAATTCTAACGAGCCGGGCCGATTTCAAAAAGAATCCCGAACGGGCCGGCCCATACCGCTTCGCCCCGGGCGGGAAAAGAATAAAACCGAACCTGACAGGGGGGTCCCACCCGTCAGGTCACTTAACTTCCCCGAACCGGTATGCTACCGCTGGATCAAGATCGAACGGCTCGGGTGCATCGTGTTCATCGGCGACGGAGCAGCTCACCTGCGCGCAGTGAAGATGACGACGGCGACGGCGGCGTGCGTAGAGGAAGCAGAACTCGACGGCGACGGGTGGAAACGACTCCGGCGAGGCTCCTCCACCACTTCCCCGCGGCGGCTTGCTCCAGGGAGGTCGAACGCGGCGGCGCTCTCTGCGTCCAGTACCTCGCTGGCGGGGATGGCGACGTCGAACGAGAGCAAGCGGGGTGAAGTGAGCGTGTCTGGGAGGTAACTGGGGACGGGGCGAGTTGGTTCGTTTGATTGGCGGGGCCTTTTATAGGCCGGAGCGTCGGGGACAGGGGCGCCCAGTAGGTGGCCAGCGCAGGGCATGCTGGCGACGTGCACGGGCGACACCGGCCTCGACGGCCTTGCTCGCGTGCTGGAGGGTTTCGGTCTCGGCCGCGGAGTGTTGTGGGTCTGCTCTGGCGCAGTCACGATGGTCCTGGGTGCTGTCGCCTCTTCTCCTCCCTTTCTCACGGCTAGGGTCGGGGCAGGGGGAGCTGGGCTCGACCGCGGCGTCGTCCAGGAGCATGGCTACAGGCTTGAGACGACGGCGACAGTGATCATGATTTGCTCCGATTTTCATCTGCCAGGTGTTCGACGAAATGTCCGCAAGAGATTCAAATTCGAATTTTTGAAATTTTTCACTTTGGGTGATCAACATATTGGCCAAGGTTTCCAGTCATATTTTTGTTATCAAGAAAGAATAAGTTTTGCAGAAATCTTATTTCAAAATTTGGGTATGGTCACTGTTTCATATTCAAAGTTTGGCTGAGGTTTGAGTCCAGTTCTGATTTGAATTTTGGTTAGAAACTTCTTGGTTTAGTTAGTCTGCAACTTGGTCAAGCTCAACTAACTGGCCAAACACCAAGTTGAGTTACAGATTTCTTATTCTAAAGGCTCAAAGTAGGGTAGTCAATAAGATTTCATAGATCATCTTATTCTTCTCTTTTGCTCTATGATTTTTATTTCTGGTTTCTTTGGCTTGTGTAATCCTTCTCTAATGTCTCTGTTGGTTGAGTTATAACTAACTAACTAATGCACAACCATTAATCACACACATGAAATCATAAAATACACATAATGGAAAATACATGCATACATGCAATAATAGATAAAAAGTTTTATCTTGGTCCAAAATTTGGCACTTTAATTAATAGGAAGTGGATTACAATTTTCTGAGTTGTTACAATCTTCCCCCTTAAAAAGAATCTCGTCCCCGAGATTCACTAATTAAGAACTAAAAAGATTGGGAAAATCTTTCTGGAGGTAATCTTCTCGTTCCCAAGTAGCTTTATCTTCGGTGTGATTACTCCACTGAACTTTCAGAAACTTGATGCATCGGGTTCGAGTGGTTCTGTGTGCTTCCTCGAGGATACGAATAGGCACTTCACGATAGGTCAAATCCTTGTTGATATCCACAGAGCGGTGATCAATATTCTTGAAGACTTCTGACTTCTCCGGCACTTCAAGACACTTCCGAAGTAAGGACACGTGAAAGACATCGTGCACTTCAGACAATTTAGGGGGCATTTCCAACTGATAAGACACTTCTCCTCTGCGGCTTAGTACCTTGAAGGGTCCAATATACCTTGGTGCAAGCTTTCCTTTTACTTGGAATCTTTGCATTCCCTTGAGAGGTGATACTCTGAGATAAACAAAATCTCCAATCTGAAAGGTCAGTTCTCTACGCCTCTTGTCCGCATAACTCTTCTGTCTAGACTGGGCTGCCCTGAAGTAATCACGAATCATGCGAACCTTCTCCTCGGCTTCTTGCAGAATATCTGGTCCAAATATCTGACTGTCTCCGGTTTCTGACCAATTCAAAGGGGTATGACACTTTCTTCCATATAAAGCTTCAAATGGGGCCATTTGCAAACTGGCTTGATAACAGTTGTTGTAGGAAAATTCTGCGAAAGGCAGACAATCTTCCCACTTAGCCCCATAGGCTAGAACACAGGCTCTCAACATATCTTCAAGTATTTGGTTTACTCTTTCAGTCTGTCCATCAGTCTGAGGGTGGTAAGCTGTGCTAAAGGCTAATTTGGTCCCCAAGGCTTGATGTAAACTTTTCCAAAATCTCGAGGTGAATTGGGTTCCTCGATCGGAGACTATGGTTTTAGGGACTCCATGCAGACTCACAATCCTGGATAGATAAAGATCTGCCAGCTGTCCAGAGGTATAAGTGGTCTTGACAGGAATAAAGTGGGCAACTTTGGTAAGTCTATCCACAATGACCCAGATAGAGTCATTTCCACGGCTAGACCTTGGAAATCCAGTGATGAAATCCATTCCAACAGATTCCCACTTCCATTCCGGAACTTGCAAAGGTTGCAGCAATCCCGCAGGACGTTGATGTTCAGCTTTGACTCTTTGGCAAATATCACACTTGGATATGAACGATGCAATCTCACGCTTCATTCCATGCCACCAAAATTGTTCTTTTAAATCTTGGTACATCTTAGTTCCACCGGGATGAATGGAGTAAGGTGTCTCATGGGCTTCCTTCATAATAACTTCCTTCAATTCTGAGTCCGCAGGCACACAAATACGTCCTTTATACCAAAGAACTCCTTGATCATCTTCTTCAAATCCTGGCACCTTGCCGGAACTAATTCTGCGCTTGATTCCGTCAATACTATTATTTCCCTTCTGGGCTTCTTTGATATGGCTCATCAAGGTGGGTTGAAACTCAAGGTTGGCTAAGAATCCTCGACTGACTAGTTCCAATCCAAATTTTTCAAACTCTTGGTGCAACATGGTTTGCTCCTCTTTGATCATCATATTCAACGAGCATGGCTTCCTACTCAATGCATCGGCCACCACATTGGCCTTACCGGGGTGATAATGAATTTCCAGATCATAATCCATGATCAACTCTATCCATCTCCTTTGCCTCATGTTTAACTCCTTCTGGGTGAAAATATACTTCAAACTCTTGTGATCAGTGTAGACCTCACAACGGTTACCCATAAGATAGTGCCTCCAGGTCTTCAAAGCTAGAACTACGGCTGCTAACTCCAGATCATGGGTTGGATAATTTTCTTCATGAGGTCGAAGCTGCCGGGAGAGGTAAGCTATGACCTTGCCTTCTTGCATTAACACACAACCAAGTCCAAGTTTGGAGGCGTCGCAATAGACATCAAAGTTCTTGGTGATATCGGGCATTGTTAGGACAGGAGCGGTCACTAATCGCTTCTTGAGCTCTTGAAAACTCTCTTCACACTTAGGGGTCCATTCAAACTTCTTGTCCTTCTTCAACAATTGGGTCATTGGTCTAGCAATGCTCGAGAACCCTTCAACAAATTTGCGGTAATATCCCGCTAGTCCAAGAAAACCTCTAACTTCAGTTTGAGTGGTAGGGGCTTCCCATCCCATGACAGATTTGATCTTCTTTGGGTCTACTGATATTCCTCCAGCTGACAACACATGGCCTAAGAATCCAACTTCCTTCAACCAGAACTCACATTTACTGAACTTGGCATATAGCTGATCCTCTCTAAGAGTCTCTAAGATCAATCTCAAATGGGTGGCATGCTCTTCTTCAGACTTGGAGTAGATAAGAATGCCATCAATGAAAACAACAACAAACTTATCCAAAAACTCCATGAAAACCTTATTCATGAGGTTCATGAAATAAGCAGGGGCATTGGTTAATCCAAAGGACATTACGGTGTACTCATACAATCCGTATCGGGTAGTGAAGGCTGTTTTGGGTATATCAGTTGCACGGATCTTCAGTTGATGGTATCCAGTTCTAACATCTATCTTCGAGAAAACTCGAGCTCTGGTCAATTGGTCAAACAGATCATCTATCTTAGGAAGAGGATACTTATTTTTGATGGTCACATCATTTAGCTTGCGGTAATCAGTGCACAGTCGGCTGGAACCGTCACTTTTATCCACAAACAGAACGGGTGATCTCCAAGCAGAAGAACTTGGCTGAATCAATCCTTTACTCAAAAGGTCATCCAATTGCTTCTTCAACTCCACCAGTTCAGCTGGGTTCATACGATAGGGTCGTTGGGCGATGGATCTAGTTCCGGGAATAAGCTCAATGATAAACTCAATATCCCGATCCGGTGGCATTCCGGGTAGCTCATCGGGAAAAACATCCGGGTATTCACAGACGATGGGAACTTCCTCTATGGTTGGCCCTGAGATACTCTTATGACATCTAGGGATTTGGGTGGGTTTAACTGACACATGCTTTACTAAAATTCCATGGCTACTCCTCATGGTGATGGTCTTTTTGGCACAATCTATAATTCCTTGGTGTTGAGACATCCAATCCATACCTAGGACTACTTCCAATCCTTTGGTTCCTAACACAATCAAACTGGCTAAGAATGAGATCCCATGGATTTCTATGGGCACTGCCAAGCAGGTACAACTAGCCTTGGTTATTGACCCAGGTATTTGCACAGACATGATATTTTTCAGGGGTGTTGGTTGAAGTCCACTTTTATCAACGAATAACTGAGTAACAAACGAATGTGAAGCTCCAGAATCAAACAAAACTCTTGCAGGAACTGAATTAATAGGGAACATACCCAGCACAACGTCGGTTGCCTCCTGAGCTTCTTCAACATTCATGTGGTTCAAATGGCCTCGAGGGTGAGGCGGGTTCCTTGGGGGATAATTCTTGCCATTCCCAACACGGCGCTGTTGCTGAGCAGGAGCAGTGGTCTTGGATGCGTCATTCAGCTTCTTGGGGCACTCATTGGAGTAGTGCCCTTTGAGTCTGCACTCATAACAGGTAACTCCAGACTTGTCACCGGGCTTGGGTAGCACAGGGGCGCCATTTGGCCTAGGGGTATTGGTGTTGAAGTTGTTGCCACTAGGTCTTGGAGGTGCACGGTTGAAGTTGTTGCCGGGCGGACGGTTGGGGTAGTTGGGGCGTGGGGCAGGTGCAGATGGCCTCATAGGTCTAGGGGCGAAACCCATAGGTGGATTTCCCCTTGGCTTCTGCGAATTGCTCGAGTTGCCTTGATACATCATACGGCGCTTGCGGTTCTCTGCAGCTTGCTTGAGTTTGCCTTCCATCTGAATGGCAGAGTCAACCAATGACTCCAGGTCTGCAAAGTGAATGCTGACCAAGACACATTGCATCTCATCATGAAGTCCATCCAGAAACCTTTCTTGCTTCTTCTCAGTGGTGTTAGTGTCATCTAGGGCATACCTAGACAAGGTAAGGAACTTGTCACGGTAGTCCACCACAGATAGGGAACCTTGCTTCAGATTTCTGAACTCATCTCTCATCCTTTTAACCAATCCCAAAGGAACATGGGCTTTGCTGAACTTGCCCTTGAACTCCTCCCAAGGCATCACATACCCTTGGGCTTGCATTGCACGAGTGCTATCCCACCAAGCTCTTGCGGCTCCCGCAAGATAGTGGGTTGTGTACTAGACCTTCTCATTTTCACCAACTTCGGCGACTGCCAAATTGTTCTCCATAGTGCGAAGCCAGTCATCAGCATCTAAGGGTTCTTCAGACTTAGTGAATATAGGTGGGTTGGTGTTTTGGAAACTCCTTAACTTGGATCGGTGATCCCCATGGCCATTGTTTTCTCCTTCACCATGGCCATTCCCATTGCCATTGTTGTGGTTCATTGCCATCTAGGTTAGCTGCTGAAGAGTGGCTAAGTTAGCTTGGCGCTCAGCTCGGGCTGCTTCCCGGTCTTCCATGATCAACCTTAGTAGTTCGGCCATTTCCGGGTTCGGGGGTGGGGGTGCTCGCGGCATCTGAAGATAAGGTGCGTAAGACAAGAGGGAAAAACTAATTTGCTAAGATTTAATGTAACATGAATGATGCAATTTTTGTCTTACTAAGGCCTTAAGGGCCAAATTCATATTTCATTCAACAAGCATCAAACATAACATACATACGAGTTCACACATTACAAATGGTTTACATCAAACCATTGCTACTCTTCTACTAGAGAGGGGGATACAACTCACACCTACACGAAGTGAATCAAAGTAAACTCATAACTAGATAACACGGGAATCTCCAACTCTAAACATCAGGCTCCTCGGGGTCTTCCTCCTCATCATCCACAATGAATCCATTCTCCTCAGGATCCTCCTCATCATCCAGGTCCTCCATGAAGTCATCCTCGTCACTAATGAGGGCATTATCCTCCTTGCGGAGATCAATGCCTTCCTCCTCACCAAGGTGGCTCTCGAGACTCTCGATGTACTCAGTCAGCTCAACCACATTGGCCTTCAACTCCTCAATGGTGTGATCCCTCTCATCGCGCTGGCGGCGAAGACTCTTGCGATCGCTAGCAAGAATCCTGATAGTGCTCCTTGCCTCCACCAGGGCGAAGTGCTCAAGGTTGGCCTTGGTACGGGCACGATCAGCCTCCTGCTGAGTGGAGTACAGCAAGAAGTCCATGTGATCGACATAGGTACTCGGCTCATTTTTCCCTGGCATGTTTGCGGGACGCCCATCCGCATCACGCCGAGCAAAGTTCCTAAAGCGCTCTCCCTGGACCTCCTCAACATGCAGTCCGCACAAGCGGGCGTGCATCTCCTGCATACCTCGGACCAAACCATCGGCCCAAGTGTTCTCCACAAGTTCAAACTTGATCCTTGGAGAACTCAAATCTCCCTTCTTGCCACGGCAACTGGCCCTGACAAGCCATCGTAGCTCTCCATCCGGGTGCTCATTGAGCACAGCTCCCTTGAACTCCGGATACAGACGGTTCAGGAACAAGGTCAGGGTGGTGAGGTCGCGCTCGAAACAAAGGCTGCCACCATGGCCCAACTGGTACTGCTCAGTGAATACTGGTGCCATCTACAAGGTTTTAGATTAGATTAAGTTAGTGATCAACTCAAGTGTGCAAAATTTTAAGTAGGTAAAAACTGAAGTATGTACAAAACTTGGTAAATAGAGAGGAAAAGACTAAGCAATTTTAACCATTACTCATCGTCCTTGTTTTTATAAAGGTTTCATTTAACGCCCATTCTAACTAAGGTCTCCTATGGTCAGCCTAGGCTCTGATACCAACTTGTGACGACCCCGAATTTATCACAAATTCGAAGTGCCCGTTATGCATTCCACCACAATCCCAGAATCATTGTTGTGATACACATAACGTAGTTGGTAACCAGTTCCATAGACATTACAATACGATGGTTCAAATACAATGGTCATAAAGACCAAGTTCATATTACAACACAATATAGCAGCGGAAATTACGTCTTCGGGTCCATGCATTCACCCTACAGGCAATGGCGACTCAGTAGAAGATCTTAGTTCTGATACTCCTCTTCATAACCTTCCTCCGGATATTCTTCCCCATAGTCTGGCCAAGTTGATAGCCAGGGACACAGCCGTGAGTGCATTGGATGCACTCGCAAACCATCTTATAAATGAAATGTTGAAATAGATATGCAAGGTTGATATGGTGGACTAAGCACTAAGTTTAGTTGCAAAAGCTAGTTTTATTTCCCAAGAATGTTCATTGGTAGAAAAGAAGTTTAGTTCTCTAAGTTTAATCTAAGGGAACTTCAAGTGTGTCAATATCAATGTCAAGTCAAGTCATGTCATTCACCAAGTTCACATAGGTTATTATCATTCTTGACAAAAGTCAAGTACAGTTTGCCAACTATCCATAACCGAGGACGCGGCTATTCGAATAGTTTGAAAACCTCTGCAGAGGGGTACACTTTACCCACAAGATTCGATACATCTGCCAGGAGAAATCCACGGATCGTCATACACAAAGTATGCGGGGTTCAGATAATCAAACAAACTCTTTCACTTGCTCACTCTAGTATAGGATCCTTCCCTAGAGCCCGAGATACGGAAATCCCCGTTCCGGCGCCTCTAGTTTTGCCCGCTCCGGGATGCCGGATGAGTGGAATCTCCACTTGGTTCAGAAGTACCCGCGCACGATGCACTTCTATAAAGGATGATACAAGACCTCCCATACTAGGGTGAACAAGCTACGGACTAAGCCCCTTCCCATTTAGGGGTAATGTGGTCGTACGGTAAAGGTTGGCTCACATGGTACATCACTTATTATCATTTAGCAAATACATTCCATAGTATTTAGTCAAGATTACTTTCCTTCATAAAACCATCATGTAGGAGGGATCTCCATTTCAAGTTTTCAAGTTCAAGTCACCAAGTTCCAATGGGGCTCCCCTTAGAGATTGCCTCAATTTTATTAGCTACTAAGCAGCTATATTGAGTGATGATACCACTAAGCTATGGTTGGATAAACTCAGCTTGATGTTCTTGCTAAGCAAGGTATCACTATACTTCTATCATTCTACTCTAGCAATTCAATCATGCAATTTACTTAAAACAAGTAGAATGCAATAGTAAAACTAGGCATTTGGAGTATGATTCAAAAGATGGCTTGCCTTGGTTGGCAAAGTGTCTGGGGTATTCTTCTTCTTCTTGATAATATTCCCCTTCAATATCCTCCTCGGCAACACTAGCGTCTAATAACGAATAAACACAAAACACACAATCACCATACAATGCTAACATCACTTCACACACACAAACTTGTTTTCAAACAATAATCTTCATGGTGGGGTTTATTTGAATTGTGTTGCAAGTTTTCTTCCATGTTTGCATTGAGGGTGTAAGTTAAGTTTTCTACCACACACCATGTGGGGTTTACTTTTTAAGTATGGGTATTAGACTAAGGGTAGTTGGACTAGTTCAAGTAAGGATCGACTAATTATGTGAATTGGTATTGAGGGCCACAATAAATTCTAAGTGCATGATAGGGATCTATCATTTTATGTTACCCATTAAGATTGGATTTAAGTCTAATTGATATCACTAATTAGACTTGAGTTGATTAGGGTTGGCTAAACAGTAGGGGAGGTGATAGTAAGTTCACAAATCAAATTTCATAATTTTAGGAGGTTTAAACAATTTTATAGAATTTTTCTATGATTAATAAAGCTATGGTCACATTATTCTTATTTTTTTAAATTCCTACCTGAACTTTAATTCTAACTAGTTCTACAGTGTAGAGCATTTCATAAGCTTTCCAACGCATATTCATTTGCTAAAAATGGATTTCTAAAACTCTTGGAATTTAATTTTGAAAATCAGATCTGAAAGTTATTTGAATTAATTCAAACGGCGGGAAAATAATTAAAAACGAAACGGACCTAATTCTAACGAGCCGGGCCGATTTCAAAAAGAATCCCGAACGGGCCGGCCCATACCGCTTCGCCCCGGGCGGGAAAAGAATAAAACCGAACCTGACAGGGGGGTCCCACCCATCAGGTCACTTAACTTCCCCGAACCGGTATGCTACCGCTGGATCAAGATCGAACGGCTCGGGTGCATCGTGTTCATCGGCGACGGAGCAGCTCACCTGCGCGCAGTGAAGATGACGACGGCGACGGCGGCGTGCGTGCGTAGAGGAAGCAGAACTCGACGACGACGGGTGGAAACGACTCCGGCGAGGCTCCTCCACCACTTCCCCGCGGCGGCTTGCTCCAGGGAGGTCGAACGCGGCAGCGCTCTCTGCGTCCAGTACCTCGCCGGCGGGGATGGTGACGTCGAACGAGAGCAAGCAGGGTGAAGTGAGCGTGTCTGGGAGGTAGCTGGGGACGGGGCGAGTTGGTTCGTTTGATCGGCGGGGCCTTTTATAGGCCGGAGCGTCGGGGACAGGGGCGCCCAGTAGGTGGCCGGCGCAGGGCATGCTGGCGACGTGCACGGGCGACACCGGCCTCGACGGCCTTGCTCGCGTGCTGGAGGGTTTCGGTCTCTGGCGCAGTCACGATGGTCCTGGGTGCTGTCGCAGTCACGATGGTCCTGGGTGCTGTCGCCTCTTCTCCTCCCTTTCTCACGGCTCGGGTCGGGGCAGGGGGAGCTGGGCTCGACCGCGGCGTCGTCCAGGAGCATGGCTA
Source organism: Dactylis glomerata (assembly GCA_007115705.1). Lineage (NCBI taxonomy): Eukaryota > Viridiplantae > Streptophyta > Magnoliopsida > Poales > Poaceae > Dactylis > Dactylis glomerata. The sequence continues at coordinate 292,573 of QXEO01000341.1, forward strand.
CAGGCTTGAGATGGACGGCGACAGTGATCCTCACAGTGATCATGATTTGCTCCGATTTTCATCTGCCAGGTGTTCGACGAAATGTCCGCAAGAGATTCAAATTCGAATTTTTGAAATTTTTCACTTTGGGTGATCAACATATTGGCCAAGGTTTCCAGTCATATTTTTGTTATCAAGAAAGAATAAGTTTTGCAGAAATCTTATTTCAAAATTTGGGTATGGTCACTGTTTCAGATTCAAAGTTTGGCTGAGGTTTGAGTCCAGTTCTGATTTGAATTTTGGTTAGAAACTTCTTGGTTTAGTTAGTCTGCAACTTGGTCAAGCTCAACTAACTAGCCAAACACCAAGTTGAGTTACAGATTTCTTATTCTAAAGGCTCAAAGTAGGGTAGTCAATAAGATTTCATAGATCATCTTATTATTCTCTTTTTCTCTATGATTTTTATTTCTGGTTTCTTTGGCTTGTGTAATCCTTCTCTAATGTCTCTGTTGGTTGAGTTATAACTAACTAACTAATGCACAACCATTAATCACACACATGAAATAAGAAAATACACATAATGGAAAATACATGCATACATGCAATAATAGATAAAAAGTTTTATCTTGGTCCAAAATTTGGCACTTTAATTAATAGGAAGTGGATTACAATTTTCTGAGTTGTTACAAAATACCTGCACACTTGAACAACTCGCATAATTCATGTATAAAGTGCAAATGATCACCAGGATGGACAGTTCCATCCCCTAAATAGCAGTTATTCATAGCACGTTTAACAATTTTCATAGGTATTTTAAAAGGACGAGGATCACAAACATCATTTGAATCATCACATAGGGGAGATAAAATATCATCAGAGCAAATTTTCTCCACTAAAGCTGGGGAACTAAAAATATCATGCTTATCAAAACCAGCTTCCCCAAGCTTAGACCTTTCAATAGCATTAGCAATAATGGTGTTCAAAGAATTCATACAAATAACATTGCTATGCGAATAAAGCTCCAAAGGTTTTTCAAACACTTCATGTCCTAACTCAGAAAATACTATAAAACTCTTTATTTTCCATTAAGCCTAACTAGTGAAAATATAAACAAGAAACAAAAAGATATAATTGCAGAATCTAAAGGAAATAACTTTGAGCACCCACACACGAGGACGTGAGTACCTTTTACCTTACCTCCCCGGCAACGACGCCAGAAAAGAGCTTGATGTCTACGCACGCTTCTATCCTTGTAGACAGTGTTGGGCCTTCAAGTGGAGAGGTTTGTAGAACAGCAGCAAGTTTCCCTTAAGTGGATCACCCAAGGTTTATCGATCTCAGGGAGGAGGAGGTCAAAGCTATCCCTCTCAAGCAACCCTGCAATTACAATACAAGAAGTCTCTTCTGTCCCCAACACACCCAATACACTTGTGAGATGTATAGGTGCACTAGTTTGGCGAAGAGATAGTGAAATACAAGTGATATAGATGGTTATAAGTAGTAAATGTAGTCTGAAATAAATATCGTTGTGAGCAAACATGTAACAAAACTGAATGTAAACAGTGTTTCAATGCTTAGAAACAAGGCCTAGGGATCATACTTTCACTAGTGGACACTCTCAACAAAGATAACATAATTGAACACATAAATAACTATCTTCACTATGCCACTCTAAACTATTCTCCAATCGGTAACGAACACTAATCATGTGTAGGGCTACGAAGCACTCCTCAAAGTTCGCATGTCCTCAAAGTTCGCATGCCGGAATAGAGACTTCTGTCCACCGAAAGTGGTCTTCGACAGCGGCGGCGCTGCGGAACTTTTCTGGGAAAAATGCTGATTGATTTAGGGTTTGGAGTTGGAACGCTTTATATAGGCAGAGAGGCGGCGTCAGAGGTGGACCAGGGGGCCCACACCACCCCCTGGCGCGGCCAGGAGGGGGCGCGCCACCCCCTGGTGTGGTGGGTCCCTGGCCCCCCTCCAGCTCTCCTTCGGTCTTCGTCTTGTGTCCGGGGAAAAATAGGAGGTTCGGGCTTCGTTTCGTCCAATTCCGAGAATATTTCCTGTGTAGCTTTTCTGAAACACATAAACAGTAGAAAACAAGGAACTTGCACTGTGGCATCTCGTCAATAGGTTAGTTCCAGAAACCGCATAAAAACGCCACGAAGTGTAACAAAACACAAAGCAAATGGTGCATAAACAAGCATGGAACATCAAAAAATTTAGATACATTTGAGACGTATCAAGGTGACATGCACCAACACAATCTTGATCAACTTAAGGTAAAGCATTGCATGCTGAGATCAAAGTACTCTAAACATGGGCATAAGAGATATAATTATAACCACAGAACTTAGCAACCATGTTACAACAAGAAAAGAAACACAAACAAAAGATCATGAGTAATAATGTATTGAAAGGTATATGTTTGTTTGAAGCATATAGAAAACGTAGCAAAGTGGTATTCAGCTTGTCCCTCATGGAGTAGCAAATCATAAATGCATAGGACACCTTCAAAGTTCAATAGGGTGACTAGATACAAATAATTTGAGAATAAGCAATACCATAATCATGAATCAATCAACAATAAATTTTAGGACCATGCACATTATACTCTGAATGACAACTATCCTCTCTTAATCGGTGCATGAAGGTAGAAGATGAAGAATCAACATAAAAGTAAAAGAAAGGCCCTTCACAGAGGGAATGTAACACCCCACTTTTTGTAAACCTTGTTAGTCCAAAGTTTGGCACTTTTGTTTTGGGATAATTTAAAAACTTCTATTCATATGATTGTTTGAGTGCTAGCATATGTGATTTCATGAATGTGCATGCATGATTTTATGTGAGTGCATGTGTTGCTTATTTCTTGCTTGCATTTTTATTTTCTCTACAACCAATATCTTTATTCTTGAGTTATATTGTTGCTATGATCTTATGCTGAATTTCTTGATCTTGATGCTTGCTTAAGTAAAACAGAAACCCTAGCTTAACCTCTTTGCTTGATCACACTTTATTAGAATTTCTTTTTCTTTTATTTTTGAAGCATTATTGGAAAATAGGAACATCACCAAAACCCCACCTCCACTTGTTCAAAAATTCTGAAACTTGGTAGGTGGACTTTTACTACTTGAAAATCACTTTTTGGCCAATCATCACCACCACTTGAACCAAATTTTGATCTTTTCAAAATTCAAACGAATTTTGGCCAAAATTGCCATTTCTTCTTTCTTTCTTCTTCTTTCTTCTTTCTCTCCTTGCCAACTTGACCAAGAGGCCACCCCAGCCGGCCACTACCCTCTCCCTCTCTTATTCTCCTTGTCCTGTAGCAAATGGACACAAGGGAGGGGTGAAACCCGAGGCAATCTTTGCAAGATTGCCCTATCCCCTCTCTCTCACTCTCTTCCCTCTCTACCCCCAATCGGCGACGAGCTGCCGCCCAGGAGGACCCCCACGACCCCACCTGCCAGCCACCCCAGACCCTGCACCCCACCTTCTCTCTTTATCTCGCCGGCGCCGACCGTGCGCACGCTCATGGAGACCCAAGCTTCAGCGGCAAGCCAGCCGTTGCTGCGTTGCCATCAACGCCCTCTGGACACCGTCGACGCCGCCCAATCGACGCCAGCTGCTCCGACTGGCCGTAGGCCTCACAGCCGCCCTCGCTCTGACCCTGTCGAGCACGCGCCGTGGACGCCGAGAGCGTGCACCGCGTTCCCATTTGTGCACGCGTCCATTTCGCTCGCGCCGCACACCGTTTTGCACGGCATCAAACGTGCAATCACGCAGCACACACGCCCAACACTTCTACCCATCGATGTGGCCTGCTCGTGACCGAAACCGAACGCACCTCGACTGAAACCGACGTAACCCCGGCCGATGCAGCCCACGCCCGAGCTCCATGCTTGCATCGTTGGACTCAGTCCACGACGCCGTCTCCAGCAAGCCGCCCCAGCCGACGAATCGTTTCCGACGAGTCTACACTGAACCGAGACCATCGCGAGCATATAAGTCTCGAGCACCCCTCTCCTCGCCCTCTCTGCTTGCCATTTGCCCCCTCTCCACATCTCCTCTCGTCTGTGAGCTCTTCTCTCTGCATCCCACGCTCCCGTTCATCTCAACCAGCCCTAGCGAGCTCACCGGAGAAACGCCGAAGCCGAGGGAGAAGGGGAAGGTTGCCGTCGGATTTCATCGCCGCCACCCTCTCTTCTCTTCCTCGCTGGCTTCCCAGACCCCTTCTGAATCTAACGATATACTTTTCTTTCCCTAGATCCACCAGTAGCCGACGACATCGTCGACCTCGCCGGAGCACCTGGGAGCAATGGCGGTGAGGTAGATCAAAGCTGCGGCCCCGTTCACCTCTCCGATGACATCATTGAGCATCTCTGACACTCCGCCACCAATCCACGCCGTCCAATCGTCGCCGACGAGCCCTAGGTGAGCACCGCACCACCCCAGTGAAACCCTAGCCTCGCCATCGACCTAAACCCTCTGTCGCGGAGACGACGAACCGAGGCCGTCGATCTTCACTTGATCGAACGGCGCTCGACGCCCCGTACCGCTTCGGCCTCCCACGTCGCTGACTGGCCTGGCCCGCCGGTCAGCCGTTCAAATCGGCCGTTTCCCGCCGCGCCGCATCGGATCTGGGCCGGCCCGTCGCTTGGCGGCCTGGCTCGGTCAGATCCGGCCCGGATCTGTTTTTTTTTTAGAAATCTGTTTCAAATTTGATTTGATCTGTGAACTTGTAAAATTCATAGAATATTCTCTGTATGAGCAAATTGATTGATTCGAATTTCTGTGAGTATCTTGTTGTGATATCTTTCAAATGGCATAGGTCCCATGTTTGTAGACCCTCTGTAGATGAAATGATAAATAGTGAAGGTAATTAGATCCTTTTTCATGTTTATTTTATATCTTGAGTTTTGTATACTGAAAATGAGTAGACCCAATTTTCAGTGATAGATTAACAAGTTAGTTTGCTTGACCAAGTGGTTTTGCTATTTTAGGACTCATACTCTTGCAGTGGTAATTGAATTGTTTGTTTGTGTAGTTAATCTTAGGTAAATTGCCATCTGCAGGATATTAGGAATTTCTGTATGAATCTCATTTTGTTGGGTTGTGCTCTGGAAGAGCTTTCCAGAACAATTTAGCTCACATTTTTCTAATGCTCAGAGAATATCTGAGGTTTATTTTGGTGTTATAGTATTATTTCCTATTGTTAAATTTATAGGAATTAAACCACAAACTATTTTTGGTTAAATCCAACTTTGTTGGATTCTTAAGATTGTTGTCAACCTGTTAGTTTACTGAGTGTGTTGTTTGGTCCATAGAACCACTTGCATGCTTGTTGGAAATAAGTAGTGTGTTAATTGCTTTGTTTGAAAAAAACCTAGATTCTAAGTAGGATTAACTTAATAACTAAAACCTATCAAATCTTGTTTTGTTTTCTAAACTTGTTTGCTTTTGATACTCTTTGTTGTGTGTTATGGAGTGCACAAAATGGTGAGACTTGTGTATGCATGTATATTCATTGTGTGCTATTATTTTTCCGGCGATAGAATCGAACGAAGAGTGTACCGAAGAGGGGGAAGTTTTTGAGTATCAAGAAGAAGAGGACCAGGGACAAGACGCTCAAGGCAAGCCATCTAACTTGTTGCATATCTGAACCCTATTCACTTGTTTTGCAGGTTGCATAATGGTTTATAACATTGCATGTTTTTATATTGCTATAGTTCTTGTAGAAATTATATTGTTGGCTCAAGCTCCACGAGCCCATTGTTATCATCCCATGAGATGACCCCCTTTGAACACCTACTCTTCACCCCTATAGTATTTGGCTTGTTGATTAGCAGCAAGACCCTTGGAAATACCCTCTAGTGGAGCCAAAAATTCTAGGATGGGAACACTCAAAAAGTTTTCTTGAAAATGATTTCGAAAACCTTGGAGTAGTATATACTCCACTGAAGTGTTTTACAAAAAGGCTTTGAGAAAATGATGATGCTCATGGAGGATAAAGGAGATGGTGACTTTTAAATGACATTGGTGATCACTAGGTATCCACCAGAACAATTTACCCGTGCAACCACATTACCTCAGAATGGGACGGGGCCTAGTCTGAAGTCTATTTACTTTAGTGCGGGGAGCCTCATATTATATAAGGGTTTGTAGGACCCTGGAATCCGGGTTGCCACAAGACTATGGGCAATAGTGAATCGGGATCCTTCGGGATTTATCCGGCCGGAAGACACTTGGGTTCTCCCGCCGTGGCACTGGAGCTACACTCTGAATGGAGGTAGGCTGCCAGGGTTTGCCGGGGAGGTTAACTCTACAGGGCAGGCACCCGTACTAACGTAGTTGTATGGAAGGCTCCTTTTGATTATCCGAACCCCGCATACTTGTGTATGACGGACCGTGGTGGTATCCCGGCGGATCTATCGAATCTTGTGGGCAAAGTGTACAACCTCTGCAGAGTGAAATCCTATTCGAATAGCCGAGTCCTCGGTCATGGACGGTTGGAATGGTCGCTATCTAGCCCAATGTTGGTTTTGTTTTCAAAGGATGTTTTTGGAAAGGAAAAGGAGAAAGGTGTCGGACGGAGTACTCGGAGGGTACTGCCGTGACACGTGGGTGACCCGGAGTACTTGTAGGGTACTGCCGATGAAGGAGGATGGTAATGTTTGATTGACCATTGTTATTCTTGGAAAATAAATGAGTTTCCCCCTTCCCTAGAACTTTTACTAAAGATGGTTTTATAAAAATTCTTCTTTAATAAGGATATAGAAATGTCGTAGGACATGCTATATCCACAAGAGAAACTATGATATAGAGATGTCGTATGACATGCTATATCGACACGAGAAACTATGAGTAGGATAGAGCAAGTAACCCGAAACCACTTCTCTTGCTACGGCCAAACTGCATGTTAATCACTCTCTCTTAGATGGTTTGCGAGTACAATTCAAATGTACTCACGGCTTTGTCCCTGGCTATTAACTTGGTCAGATTATGAGGAGGACTATGATGATGAAGGTGAGGAGTTCGATGATGCCGGTGCGAACTAGGACCCATCTCCTGGTCAGTCGCCTGTAGGGTAGAGGCATGGACCGGGCTACCGACGCTACCCTTGTATCCATTGCAATGCTGGTGAACTTGCCCTGCGTGGCATTTAAATTCGGCCAAGTGGCCATGTAAGACTATTTGAACTCGTTATGTAATGGATGATGTACTTCTGTAATGCCAACTCGGTTATGTGGATTCACGACGATCTTCCTGGGATCATGAATTGTATGCATAACGGGAATCTCGGGAGGTAAGCCGGGGTCCCCACAGAGTTGGTATCAGAGCCATCCTGACCTTAGGAGACCCTAGAGTAGCCTGGGCATTAGATCGAACCAAAACTTAATTTGTTACTAAACTAAAAGAGATGGCTTAATATATATATAAGGTAAATATATATTGCTCTCATCTCTTCCCTTGCTCTTTAAGCATGTAGCCTACTTGCATTTTAATTCAAGTTTTTTTACAGTATTTAAAATATTGCACACTTGGGCATGTTATTAATTAAATCTACCTTAAAATTTTGTGTAGATGGACGCTCCTACCACTCACCATCAGGTCGGTACCCACGAGGACGTGCTTGTGTTTGAGCGCGACTTGGTGGAGCTGGCCGCGCGTCTCGGACGCCCGCGTTCGGAGATTCGGGGTTACCGACTCTTCGAGGAGGGCACTCAAGAGCTGTCCTTCCAGCTCGTTTGTTAGGTCCACAGGAAGGAGGTCCCGCCGATCTCCCAGGGGTTCACCTTCGAGGTGATTGAGCGTACTTGGGGCGATGGACTTATGCGTGTTCTGCGACACGCCATCTCGCGTCTCGTCCACCTTCACTACGACGAGCTACTTGGTACCCGCTACGAGCACTACAGACGGGTTGACTCAGACGGTCTTCCTCACCAGGCCGCCGCCCACACTCCGTTCAGCCGCCACCTTTGCCACACGGAGGCCTTGCTGCACCACACCCAGGAGCAGCTAGACCACGTCCGTATGGTCACCGACGAGAGGGGCTTGGAGTTAGCTGTTCTTCGTGCAGATCTTTAGGAGACTATCCTCTCTCACCACCACCTCCTCGCTGCTAAGAGGAGGATCTCGAAGAGGAACAAGACCCTGCGGCAGCGTGTCCACGACTTGGAGGACCACCTAGCTTCTCTTGAGAGTCACGTGTCAGAGTTGGAGGAGGAGACCGCCGAGCTCCGCAAGGAGAATGAGGTAGTCCTTGGACGTGACGATGACCACCAGGAGGCCTTTGACGAGGAGCCCGCGAGCACCGACGATGACGACCGTGGTAGCGATGGCGGTGACGACCGCAACGCTATCATGGACTTCTACGCGCCTGAGACTCCGAGCGAGGAGGACCCTGAGGAGGTTGAGCCACACGTCACTATCGATTAGGAGGTGTCCGACTTACTACTACCACTTCACTTAGGATGACGACTGCAGAGTAGGATTTACTTATCCCCTTTTGCGTATGTATTGCATGGTTCTATTGAAACCGTTGATGTGATGATGTATGAGACTATGGGTGATGGGTGCTAGATGGATGTGATGCCACTTTTGTATGTATGTATGTATGCATGTACTGGACTTGGATGCTTTTGTATGTTAATATAATGTGGATGTTAGCTTATGTATGTCTCTCCCGCATGATTTCGTTACAAAATGTTTTTGTACAACGCATTTACTTCAATTATTTTCGTATTGGTTTCTCACCCAACCGCTTTTCTCCAGAATGGCTCCGGAAACGCGAGGCCAAGCTGGAAACAATCCGCCCCCTCCACCTGAGCCTGACATGACGCAGGTGCTGCGACTCATGTTAGAAGAACGTGAAGCCGCACATGCCGAGCGTCAAGCCAATCTCGCTACTCTCCAACACCTTGCCCAGCGTGCCACCAACAACAACAATAATCGTGGTGGCAATGGTGATGATGAGCCGCAAACCAAGCTTTGGGATTTCCAAAACTCCAACCCACCCACCTTCACTAAGTCTGCTGAGCCTCTGGATGCCGATGATTGGCTCCGGACTATTGAGAATAAACTTGAGTATGCGGGAGTGGGAGCAAACGAGAAGGTCCTGTACGCAACTCACTTTTTAGCTGGACCAGCTGGAGCATGGTGGGAAAATGTCCGCGCCATGCAGCCCGAGGGACAAGTTATGACCTGGGATGCTTTCAAGACCAAGTTCCGCAAGGCTCACGTACCCTCAGGACTTATCAAGATCATGAGAGATAAATTTCTCAATCTGAAGCAAGGAGGTATGAGTGTTACCGACTACCTCGACAAGTTCACCACCAGGGGGAGGTACGCCCCAAACGATATTGACACCGATGAGAAGAAGAGAGAGAGATTTCTCAACGGATTACAGGAAGAGCTGCAGACTTACCTTGTGGCTGTCCACTATCCCGATTTAGAAGCCATGGTAGATGCTGCCATCATGGTCGAAGACAAGAACAAAGCTGCCCGTGAGAGTCGCTAGAGGAGGATGATGAACCAAGGAGGACCTAGTGGTCACAGGTCCCGCAGTATGCCCCCATCCAGGGCCGCGCCGCCACCCCAGTGGTTCGCCTCTCAAACTCCTAGGCCCAACAACCCTAGCCGTCAGTACCCCAGCAATCGCCCATCAGGAGGAAACTTCTCTGGAAACAACCGCAACACCTTTAACCCCACCAACCACAGTCAGGGCAGTGGATGCTACACATGTGGTCAGCCTGGACACTTCTCCAAGGAGTGTCCTCTAAAGAAGCCTGCTGCCCCGAGCCTCAGCGCGCCGCGACCCAATTAGGGCCAAGGCCGTGGACCCTCCGGTAGAAACCTGAAGACTCAAGCCCAAAATGCAAGGGGCCGTCTGAACCATGTCACTGCAGAAGAAGCAGCCGAAGCCCCAGATGTTGTGCTTGGTACGTTTCTTGTCAACTCCATCCCTGCAAGGGTGATGTTTGATTCGGGTGCATCACATTCTTTCGTTACTGAGCACTTTGTGAAAAAGGGGAAGTTAGAATCAACCATGATGACTAGAGCTATGCTAGTTCAGATTCCCGGTTCCGTCGTGAAGACCAAGGATAACTGTGTAGATGTGCCAGTAGTTATTCACGGGGTATCTTTTCGAGCCAACTTGATTATCTTAGACACGAAACGGTTGGATGTAGTGCTTGGAATGGATTGGATGTCCAAGTACCAGGGGCACATAGATTGCGCTCGAAAGTCTATAGCCGTGACCAACAGCGACGGTGTTCGAATTGAGCGCGTTGCAACAATGCCATCCCGCAAAGCCTACTACAAGAAGTCTGTATCCGGGCCAACCCTCGACCAAGTCCCAGTGGTATGTGAATGCCCGGATTTTTTCCCCGAAGAGTTGCCAGGTGTAACAACTCAGAAAATTGTACTCCAGTTCCTATTAATTAAAGTACCAAATTTTGGACCAAGATAAAACTTTTTATCTATTATTGCATGTATGCATGTATTTTCTACTATATATCTTTTATGATTTCATGTGTGTTATTATTTGTTGTGCAATAGTTAGTTAATTCTAACTTAACCAACAGAAGCAATTGAGAAGAATTATAAGAACCAAAGAAACAAGAAACAAAAGAAAGAAAGAAAAAGAGAAGAATAAGATGATATAGGAAATCTTATTGACTACCCTACTTGGGACACCTATATTAAGAAACCTGTAGCTCAAGAAAATGTTTGGCCAGTTAGTTGAGCTTGACCAAGTTACATACTAACTCAACCAAGAAGTTTCTAACCAAATTTCAAATCAGAACATCACTCAAACATCAGCCAAACTTTGAATCTGAAACAGTGACAATACCAAAATTTGAAATATGATTTCTGCAAAACTTAACCTTTCTTGGTAACAAAAATATCCTTGGAAACCTTGGCTAATATGCTGAGCACCCAAAGTGAAAAATTTCAAAAATTCGAAATTTAGTTTCATGCGGGCATTTCGTCGAACACCTGGCAGACGAAAATCGGACGAAATCGATTTCACTATGAAGAACACTGCTCCCGTTCATCTAGTGCATGTAGCCATGCTCGTTGACGACGCCGCGGTCGAGCCCAGCTCCCTCTGCCCCGACCCGAGCCGTGAGAAGTGGAGGGAAGAAGAGGAACGCGCCCAGGACCCCCCTCTCTGTCTCTCCTCTTCCTGCACGACGCCGACCGCCATGACCGCGCCAGAGCCGACCCACAGCCCGCCGCAGCCGAGACCACACCCTTCCAGCACGCTCCCGAGGCCGCCGTGCCCAGCGTGGCCTTTGCACACCGCCAGGGCCCCCGCACTGGCCACCTTCTGGCCGCCCTTGCCCTCGGCCTTCCGCGCCTATAAAAACCCCCCCGTCGACCCCCAGAAGATGCCCACACTCACCGCAACCGATCCCCACTCTTCTCTCTTCCTCTCTCCCTCGGAAGCGTCCAGTCTCTGTGAGCGTGCGCCGCCGCGTTCCTGGAGATTCCGGCCGCCGTTGGAGCTGCTGCTGGACGAGGTGGAGGAGCGGAGCCGCCGCCGTCGATCTGCTACCCCGCCGTCAAGCTCTGCTTCCTCTCCGTCACGCCCTCGCCGTCGAACAGTCGTCCCTGCAAACGCCGGTGAGCCCTGCCCTAGCCGAGGATGACGACGCCTCTAAGCCATTAGATCTCGATCTGTCGGTCGCGTACCGATTTGGTGCGTTAAGTGACCTGACCGGTGGGCTCCACCTGTCAGGTTTAAAAATTAGAAACTTATCCCGCCCGGGCGAAACGGTATCGGGCCGGCCCGTTCGGGATTCTTTTGAAATCGGCCCGGTTCAGTTTAGTTTCGGTCCGATTCGTCTTAATTAAATTTCCTGCCCGTTTGAATTAATTCAAATAAGTTTCAGATATGATTTTCAAACTTTAATTCCAAGAGATTTACAAATCCATTTCTAGCAAATGAATAGGCGTTGGAAAGCTTATGAAATGCTCTACACTTTAGACCTGGTTAGAATTCAATTTGAGTTAGGAATTTAAATAAATAAGAATACTTTGACCATAGCTTTATTAAGCATAGGAAAATTCTAGAAAATTGTTTAAGCCTCCAAAAATTATGAAACTTGATTTGTGAACTCACAAATGAACTCCCCTACTGTTTAGTCAACCTTAATCAACTAAAACCTTGTTAGTGGTACCAATTAGACCCTAACCCGAACCTAGTTAGTAACATAAAATGATAGATCTCTATCATACACTTAGAATTAATTTTTGCCCTCAATACCAATTCACTTAATTAGTCAATCCTCATTTAAACTAGCCCTAATACCCTAGTTTCATACCCATACTTAAAAAGTAAACAACACATGGCCCATGGTAGGAAATTTAACTTGCACACTCAATGCAAACTTGGAAGAAAACTTGCAAACCAATTCAAATAAAATCCAACATAAACTCTAATGTTTGAAACTAATGATGTGTGCTGGAAGTGATGTTAGTATGGTGTGGTGATTGTGTGTTTGTGTTTATTCGTTATTAGACGCTAGTGTTGTTGAGGAGGATATTGAGGGGGAATATTATCAAGAAGAAGAAGAATACCCCGGACACTTTGCCAACCAAGGCAAGCCATCTTTTGAATCATACTCCAAATGCCTAGTTTTACTATTGCATTCTACTTGTTTTAAGTAAATTGCATGATTGAATTGCTAGAGTAGAATGATAGAAGTATAGTGATATCTTGCTTAGCAAGAGCATCAAGCTGAGTTTATCCAACTATAGCTTAGTGGTATCATCACTCAATATAGTTGCTTAGTCGCTATTAAAATTGAGGCTATCTCTAAGTGGAACCCCATTTGAACTTGGTGACTTGAACTTGAAAACTTGAAATGGAGATTCTCCTACATGATGGTCTTATGCAGGAAAATAATATTGACTAAGAATTATGGAATGTATTTGCCAAATGATAATAAGTGAGGTACCATGTGAGCCAACCATTACCGTACGACCACATTACCCCTAAATGGGAAGGGGCTTAGTCCGTAGCTTGTTCACCCTAGTATGGGAGGTCTTGTATCATCCTTTATAGAAGTGCACCGTGCGCGGGTACTTCTGAACCGAGTGGAAATTCCATTCATCCGGCACTCCGGAGCGGGCAAAACTAGAGGCGCCGGAACGGAAGATGTCCGTGTCTCGGGCTCTAGGGAAGGATCCTGTACTAGAGTGAGCAAGTGAAAGAGTTTGTTTGATTATCTGAACCTTGCATACTTTGTGTATGACGAACCGTGGATTTCTCCCGGCAGATGTATCGAATCTTGTGGGTAAAGTGTACCCCTCTGCAGAGGTTTCAAACTATTCGAATAGCCGCGTCCTCGGTTATGGACAGTTGGCAAACTGTACTTGACTTGTGTCAAGAATGATAATAACTCATGGTGAACTTGGTGAATGACATGACTTGACTTGACATTGATATTGACACACTTGAAGTTCCTCTTTAGATTGAATTTAGAGAACTAAACCTCTTTTCCACCACTGAACATTCTTGGGAAATAAAACTAGCTTTCGCAACTAAACTTAGTGCTTAGTCCACCATATCAAACCTTGCATATCTACTTCAACATTTCATTTATAAGATGGTTTGCGAGTGCATCCAATGTACTCACGGCTGTGTCCCTGGCTATCAACTTGGCCAGACTATGGGGAAGAGTATCCGGAGGAAAGTTACGAAGAGGAGTATCAGAACTAAGATCTTCTACCGAGTCGCCATTGCCTGTAGGGTGAAGGCATGGACCCGAAGACGTTCTTTCCGCTGCTATATTGTGTTGTAATATGAACTTGGTCTCTATGACCATTGTATTTGAACCATCGTATTGTAATGTCTATGGAACTAGTTACCAACTACGTTATGTGTATCACAACAATGATTCTGGGATTGTGGTGGAATGCATAACGGGCACTTCGAATTTGTTATAAATTCGGGGTCGTCACACCAGGTATGCCCCCCGACCGGGATATCGAATTTATTATTGAGTTGGTTCCCGGGATAGCCCCTATTGCGCAACGAGCCTACCGCATGAACCCCCAAGAACTAGAAGAGTTAAAGAGGCAACTCGCTGATATGCTCAGCAAGGGTCTCATTTGTCCCAGCGCGTCACCTTGGGGTTCGCCTGTTCTTTTTGTGGACAAACGGGACGATACCATTCGATTGTGTGTGGACTACCGTAAACTCAATGAGGTAACCATTAAGAACAAGTATCCGCTCCCAAAAATTGAGGATCTATTTGATCAGCTGAATGGAGCCAAAGTATTCTCCAAGATCGATCTCCGTATCGGATATCATCAGCTGAAGGTTCGATAGTCCGATATTCCCAAGACCGCATTCACCACCCGCTACGGCTTATTTGAATATACCGTGATGTCCTTTGGCTTGACCAATGCCCCTGCCCACTTCATGAACCTCATGAACAAGGTGTTCATGAAGTTCCTTGACAATTTTGTAGTGGTGTTCATTGACGACATTCTGGTCTATTCCAAAACGGAGGAAGAACATGCAGAACATCTGCGTCTCATATTGGGAACCCTGCGCGAACACCAACTTTATGCTAAGTTTAGCAAGTGTGAGTTTTGGCTGAAAGAAGTTGGATTCCTAGGCCACGTTATATCTGCCGGTGGAGTTTCCGTTGACCCCTCTAAAATCACCTCCATCCTGGAAAGAAAAGCCCCAACTAACCCCACCGAGGTTGGAGCTTTCCTTGGACTAGCTGGTTATTACCGGAAGTTCGTTGAAGGATTTTCTAGTATTGCTCGCCCATTGACTCAACTCCTCAGGAAGGACAAAAAGTTTGAGTGGACTGAAAAATGCGAGCAAAGTTTCCAAGAACTCAAGAAAAGACTTGTGTCAGCCCCTATTTTAACCATGCCCGATATTACCAAGAGCTTTGACGTCTATTGCGACGCATCCAGGCTTGGACTTGGGAGAGTCTTGATGCAAGATGGCAAGGTTATTGCTTGCCTATCCTGACAACTGCGACCACATGAGTTAAACTACCCTACCCATGACCTAGAACTCGCCGCCGTGGTTTACGCCCTAAAAACTTGGCGACACTACCTCATGGGAAACCGGTGTGAAATTTACACAGACCATAAGAGCTTGAAGTACATTTTCTCTCAGAAGGAGTTGAACATGAGGCAACGAAGATGGATAGAGCTTATTAAAGATTATGATCTAGGCATTCACTATCACCTAGGCAAGGCGAATGTTGTTGCCGATGCCCTCAGTCGAGAGCCCAGCTCACTAAATACCCTGCTAAGGACCAACCAACCTACCTCATGTGAAGAATTTGAAAGGTTTGGACTTGAGCTTGTAAGCCATGGGTTTTTAGCCAGCCTTGAAGTCTGACCAACTCTGTTCGACTAGATTAAAGAGGCCAGAAAGGTCATGAGAGTATTGAAGGGATCAAGCGTAGGATGGAACAAGAAGAAGTACCTGGATTTTCAATTGACCACCGAGGTGTGCTGTGGTATAATAGATGCCTATGCGTCCCCAACATCGATGAGTTGAAGTAGCTGATTTTGAAGGAGGCCCACGATACTCCCTACTCGATCCACCCAGGAGGTACCAAGATGTACCAAGACCTGAAAGAGCAATTTTGGTGGCATGGTATGAAGCGAGAGATAGCTTTCTACATTGCGCGGTGTGATGTTTGTCAATATGTCAAGGCCGAGCACCAAAGATCTGCGAGTCTGCTCCAGCCATTGAAAATACCTACGTGGAAATGGGAAGAAGTTGGTATGGACTTTATCACCAGCCTTCCAAGGTCAAACAGGGGACATGACTCCATTTGGGTCATCGTTGATCGTTTAACCAAAGTTGCCCATTTTCTACCCGTCAAGACCACCGACCGAGGCCAGAATCTAGCCAAGCTCTATATAAGCCGAATCGTGAGCCTAATGGGGTACCGAAGAGAATCGTGTCTGATCGAGGATCACAGTTCACCTCCCGATTTTGGGAAAGCCTACACCGAGCCCTTGGGACAAACCTTTCCTTTAGCACCGCCTTCCACCCGCAAACCGGAGGTCAGACCGAGCGTGTGAACCAAATTCTTGAAGACATGCTTCGCGCCTGTGTCCTCTCATATGGAGCCAAGTGGGAGGATTGCCTACCCTTTGCCGAGTTCTCCTACAACAATAGCTACCAAGCGAGCCTACAAATGGCCCCCTTTGAAGCTTTGTATGGTCGTAAGTGCCGTACCCCTCTCAACTAGGCAGAGACCGGGGAGAGCCAAGTGTTTGGGCCCGATATCATTAAGAAGGCTGAAGAACAAGTGCAACTGATTCGAAACCGACTAAAAGCCGCTCAATCTAGACAGAAGAGCTACGCCGATTCTCGACGAAGACCCATATCATTTTAGGTGGGAGATTACGTCTATCTCCGTGTTACACCTCTCAAGGGGATGCAAAGATTTCATGTTAAGGGCAAGCTAGCACCCCGCTATATTGGCCCGTATAAAATCCTAGAGTACCGCGGAGAGATGTCCTACAAACTAGAGCTACCCCCGAAGCTGTCCAAATTCCACGACGTGTTCCATGTATCCCAGCTACACAAATGCCTTCAAAGCCCCAGCAAACCCGATGCTTTCAAGGAAGTTGACCAAGACTCTATTGGCCTCAACCACGATTTGACCTACCGCGAGAGACCGATCCGCATCTTGGAGAAAGATGTCCGTGTTACTCGTAGAAGGAAGATCGACATGTATAAAGTTCAATGGAGTAACCACACTGAAGACGAGGCCACTTGGGAACGTGAAGATCATATTCAGCGAGAGTTCCCCGAGTTGTTCGACACTTAGCTACCGAATCTCGGGACGAGATTCTTTTAAGGGGGGAAGGTCTGTAACACCCCACTTTTTGTAAACCTTGTTAGTCCAAAGTTTGGCACTTTTGTTTTGGGATAATTTAAAAACTTCTATTCATATGATTGTTTGAGTGCTAGCATATGTGATTTCATGAATGTGCATGCATGATTTTATGTGAGTGCATGTGTTTCTTATTCCATGCTTGCATTTTTATTTTCTCTACAACCAATATCTTTATTCTTGAGTTATATTGTTGCTATGATCTTATGCTAAATTTCTTGATCTTGATGCTTGCTTAAGTAAAACAGAAACCCTAGCTTAACCTCTTTGCTTGATCACACTTTATTAGAATTTCTTTTTCTTTTATTTTTGAAGCATTATTGGAAAATAGGAACATCACCAAAACTCCACCTCCACTTGTTCAAAAATTCTGAAACTTGGTAGGTGGACTTTTACTACTTGAAAATCACTTTTTGGCCAATCATCACCACCACTTGAACCAAATTTTGATCTTTTCAAAATTCAAACGAATTTTGGCTGAAATTGCCATTTCTTCTTTCTTTCTTCTTTCTCTCCTTGCCAACTCGACCAAGAGGCCACCCTAGCCGGCCACTACCCTCTCCCTCTCTTATTCTCCTTGTCCTGTAGCAAATGGACACAAGGGAGGGGTGAAACCCAAGGCAATCTTTGCAAGATTGCCCTATCCCCTCTCTCTCACTCTCTTCCCTCT
Organism: Dactylis glomerata; assembly: GCA_007115705.1. NCBI lineage: Eukaryota > Viridiplantae > Streptophyta > Magnoliopsida > Poales > Poaceae > Dactylis > Dactylis glomerata. The sequence continues at coordinate 310,123 of QXEO01000341.1, forward strand.
ATACCCCCAATCGGTGACGAGCTGCCGCCTAGGAGGACCCCCACGACCCCACCTGCCAGCCACCCCAGCCCCTGAACTCCACCTTCTCTCTTTCTCTCACCGGCGCCAACCGCGCGCACGCTCGTGGAGACCCAAGCTTCGGCGGCAAGCCAACCGTTGCTGCCTCGCCATCAATGCCCTCTGGACACCGTCGACGCCGCCCAATCGACACCAGCCGCTCCGACCGGCCATAGGCCCCGCAGCCGCCCTCGCTCTGACCCTGTCGAGCACGCACCGTGGATGCCGAGAGCGTGCACCACGTTCCCGTTCGTGCACGCGTCCATTTCGCTCGCGCCGCACACCGTTCTCTATGGCATCAAATGTGCAATCACGCAGCACACACGCCCAACACTTCTACCCATCGACGTGGCCTGCTCGTGACCGAAATCGAGCACACCTCGACTGAAACCGACGTAACCCCGGCCGATGCAGCCTACGCCCGAGCTCCACGCTTGCATCGTTGGACTCAGTCCATGACGCCGTCCCCAGCAAGCCGCCCGAGCCGACGAATCATTTCCGACGAGTCTACACTGAACCGAGAGCATTGCGAGCATATAAGTCTCGAGCACCCCTCTCCTCTCCCTCTCTGCTTCCCATTTGCCCCCTCTCCGCATCTCCTCTCCTCTGTGAGCTCTTCTCTCTGCATCCCACGCTCCCGTTCATCTCAACCAGCCCTAGCGAGCTCGCCGGAGAAATGCCGAAGCCGAGGGAGAAGGGGAAGGTTGCCGTCGGATTTCATCGCCGCCACCCTCTCTTCTCTTCCTCGCTGGCTTCCCAGACCCCTTCTGAATCTAACGCTATACTTTTCTTGCCCTAGATCCACCAGTAGCCGACGACATCGTCGACCTCGCCGGAGCACCTGGGAGCAATGGCGGTGAGGTAGATCAAAGCTGCGGCCCCGTTCACCTCTCCGACGATGTCATCGAGCATCTCCGACACTCCGCCGCCAATCCACGCCGTCCAATCATCACCGACGAGCCCTAGGTGAGGACCGCACCATCCCAGTGAAACCCTAGCCTCGTTGTTGACCTAAACCCTCTGTCGCGGAGATGACGAACCGAAGCCGTCGATCTTCACTTGATCGAATGGCACTCGACGCCCCGTACCGCTTCGGCCTCCCGCGTCGCTGACTGGCCTGGCCCGCCGGTCAGCCGTTCGAATCGGCCATTTCCTGCCGCGCCGCGTTGGATCTGGGCTGGCCCGTCGCTTGGCGGCCTGGCTCGGTCAGATCCGGCCCGGATCTGTTTTTTTTTTAGAAATCTGTTTCAAATTTGATTTGATCTGTGAACTTGTAAAATTCATAGAATATTCTCTGTATGAGCAAATTGATTGATACAAATTTCTATGAGTAGCTTGTTGTGATATCTTTCAACTGGCATAGGTCACATGTTTGTAGACCCTCTGTAGATGAAATGATAAATAGTGAAACTAATTAGATCCTTTTTCAAGTTTATTTTATATCTTGAGTTTTGTATACTGAAAATGAGTAGATCCAATTTTCAGTGATAGCTTAACATGTTAGTTTGCTTGACCAAGTGGTTTTGTTATTTTAGGAGCCATACTCTTGCAGTGGTAATTGAATTGTTTGTTTATGTAGTTAATCTTAGGAAAATTGCCATCTGCAGGATATTAGGAATTTCTGTATGAATACAATTTTTTTGGGTTGTGCTCTGGAAGAGTTTTTCAGAACAATTTAGCTCACATTTTTCCGATGCTCAGAGAATATCTGAGGTTTATTTTGGTGTTATAGTATTATTTCCTATTGTTAAATTTATAGGAATTAAACCACAAACTATTTTTGGTTAAATCCAACTTTGTTGGATTCTTAAGATTGTTGTCAACCTGTTAGTTTACTGAGTGTGTTGTTTGGTCCATAGAACCACTTGCATGCTTGTTGGAAATAAGTAGTGTGTTAATTGCTTTGTTTGAAAAAAACCTAGATTCTAAGTAGGATTAACTTAATAACTAAAACCTATCAAATCTTGTTTTGTTTTCTAAACTTGTTTGCTTCTGATACTCTTTGTTGTGTGTTATGGAGTGCACAAAATGGTGAGACTTGTGTATGCATGTATATTCATTGTGTGCTATTATTTTTCAGGCGATAGAATCGAACGAAGAGTGTACCGAAGAGGGGGAAGTTTTTGAGTATCAAGAAGAAGAGAACCAGGGACAAGCCACTCAAGGCAAGCCATCTAACTTGTTGCATATCTGAACCCTATTCACTTGTTTTGCAGGTTGCATAATGGTTTATAACATTGCATGTTTTTATATTGCTATAGTTCTTGTAGCAATTATATTGTTGGCTCAAGCTCCACGAGCCCATTGTTATCATCCCATGAGATGACCCCCTTTGAACACCTACTCTTCACCCCTATAGTAGTTGGCTTGTTGATTAGCAGCAAGACCCTTGGAAAAACCCTCTAGTGGTGCCAATAATTCTAGGATGGGAACACTCAATAAGTTTTCTTGAAAATGATTTCAAAAACCTTGGAGTAGTATATACTCCACTGAAGTGTTTTACAAAAAGGCTTTGAGCAAATGATGATGCTCATGGAGGATAAAGGAGATGGTGACTTTTAAATGACATTGGTGATCACTAGGTATTCACCGGAACAATTTACCCGTGCAACCACATTACCCCGGAATGGGACGGGGCCTAGTCTGAAGTCTATTTACTTTAGTGCGGGGAGCCTCATATTATATAAGGGTTTGTAGGACCCTGGAATCTGGGTTGCCGCAAGACTATGGGTAATAGTGAATCGGGATCCTTCAGGATTTATCCGGCCGGAGGACACTTGGGTTCTCCCGCCGTGGCACTGGAGCTACACTCTGAATGGAGGTAGGCTGCCAGGGTTTGCCGAGGAGGTTAACTCCACAGGGCAGGCACCCGTACTAAGGTAGTTGTATGGAAGACTCCGTTCTATTATCCGAACCCCGCATACTTGTGTATGACGGACCGTGGTGGTATCCCGACGGATCTATCGAATCTTGTGGGTAAAGTGTACAACCTCTGCAGAGTGAAATCCTATTCGAATAGCCGAGTCCTCGGTCATGGATGGTTGGAATGGTCGCTATCTAGCCCAATGTTGGTTTCGTTTTCAAAGGATGTTTTTGGAAAGGAAAAGGAGAAAGGTGTCGGACAGAGTACTCGGAGGGTACTGCCGTGACACATGGGTGACCCGGAGTACTTGTAGGGTACTGCCGAGGAAGGAGGATTGTCATGTTTGATTGACCATTGTTATTCTTGGAAAATAAATGAGTTTCCCCCTTCCCTAGAACTTTTACTAAAGATGGTTTTATAAAAATTCTTCTTTAATAAGGATATAGAAATGTCATAGGACATGCTATATCGACAAGATAAACTATGATAAAGAGATGTCGTATGACATGCTATATCGACACGAGAAACTATGAGTAGGATAGAGCAAGTAACCCGAAACCACTTCTCTTGCTACGGCCAAACTGCATGTTAATCACTCTCTCTTAGATGGTTTGCGAGTACAATTCAAATGTACTCATGGCTTTGTCCCTGGCTATTAACTTGGTCAGATTATGAGGAGGACTATGATGACGAAGGTGAGGAGTTCGACGATGCCGGTGCGAACTAGGACCCATCTCCTGGTCAGTCTCCTATAGGGTAGAGGCATGGACCGGGCTACCAACACTACCCTTGTATCCGCTGCAATGCTGGTGAACTTGCCCTGCGTGGCATTTAAATTCGGCCAAGTGGCCATGTAAGACTATTTGAACTCGTTATGTAAAGGATGATGTACTTCTGTAATGCCAACTCGGTTATGTGGATTCACGACGATCTTCCTAGGATCGTGAATTGTATGCATAACGGGAATCCCGGGAGGTAAGCCGGGGTCCCCACAGGGAAGCAGGGATTTAACATGTGCTAGAGCTTTTCATTTGTAAAACAGAGATAAAAATTGTTTTGAGAGGTGGTTGTTCTTGTCAACGACTGGCAATGGGGTTCTTGCTATCTTCCATACTAAACAAGTTGAGAGCGGTTCCGAGTTCTTTGAAAAATTGGCACATACATGCTCTTTTATAAAATTTGGCACTCCTCCCCACTTTTTCTTTCACAAAACATGGCTAACCGAATCCTTCAGGTGCCCACCAACTTTCACATACCATGGAGGAGTGCCTTTTTCTTTTTTCTTTTTTTTAGAGGTTACAATGGTTTGACCAGCTCTCTTGCAAAATTAATGACAAGCAGATGAAGCATGCAAGTCGAGGGGTACTTAATTTAATATGGAAGATAGCAAACCCGACCACTACGTCCTCATGAGCTAAAAACAGTGTCACAAAATGAGAAGTATTTGAAGGTTTTTGAAAGGTAGCACATGAAAATTTACTTGGAATGGTTTGAAATACCAAGCATAGGAATTTGTAGTGAACTCTTTGGAAAAACTTTGGGTTTTGGGAGTTGGATGCACGAGAAGTATTCCCTCTCAGTTCAGGTGAAGGCTAGCAAAAGACTGGGAGCGACTAACTAAGAGAGCAATAACGGCCATAATCATGCATAGCGACAAAACATTATTAACCAAAGCATAAAGTGATATCACAAGTCAAAAACCAAATGATCATAGAGGCTTGAGGTGACTGGTTAAAGTCAAACATGGTGTAAGCATACGCCAAGTCAATCCAAATAGAGCATCAAAGGAGAATACCACAAAAATATGCTTCTATAAGATAAAAACAACGCATGATTCTTTCAAAGGCACATTAAGCACTCTCAGTTATTTGAGACAAGTCATGCTATAACAATAACAACTAAGCATATAATCAAAATAATACCAAGCATGACATGATAAAGTCTAAGCAACAGTCTAAACAAGCTCCCTTTTTGCATCACTATAAGAATAAAACGGTTTACTCTTTTCCAACACCAATCAACCCTTTTGAAACAACTCCCAAAGATGAAAAACAACAAAGACCAGAGGTCTAAACACACCTAGCTACAAAGAATAAACAAGTTCTAAATGAGAATGAAGGCAAAAAAAATAAAAGCTAAATGCAGTACTAGAAAAATAGAACACTTGAAAACTAGAGTGTTCTAGACAATGAAAATGGAGTGTGTCTTCTCCAAAATAAACATGTTGGGGTCCAACCATTTATTGAAGCAAACAAAACAAAAGAAAACTGAAAGAAAAAATAAAGATGCTCCAATAAAAACACATAGCATATGAAGCAATAAAAATATAGTGTCTTGAAAGATGACCTGATATTTTTGTTGATGAAGAAGGGGCGCCATGGGCATCCCCAAGCTTTGACACTTGTACTTCTTGGATATTTCTTGGGGTGATATGGGCATCCCCAAGCTTGAGCTTTTGTCCATACTTCATCTCATCTCATCATTCTCCTTTTCCTACACTTGAAAACTTCCTTCGTACAAAACTTCACACAATTCTCATTAGCAACATTAGTTTATGCAAGATAGCAAATCCACTTTTGGTTCAGTTTCAACTCAAGTATAACATATATAATACATAAGCTACTGTAGCAACTTCTTCAAAAAGTTCCGTGATCAAAAGAACTCAAAAAGAAAGAGATCAAGAGGCAAATGCAAATAGTGGCAGAAATCTGTCAAAACAGAACAGATGGTAAAGATCAATTTTTTGAAAATATTCTGTTGCTCAAATCGAAAAGTGCAAAACTAATGAAAGTTAGATAACAACCTGGGGCATGTGCACAAGAAATTGCAGATCAAAATAACGTTCTCGGAATTTTCACAAATTTTTACGGTACATCGCAGAAATCTATTTCAGGATAACAACTTACACAAATCTTACCTTCCTCCAATTAGAGGTTCTTCTTGGCACAAAAACGAAATAAAAATGATAAGGAGAGGTCATTACAATATTAATAACTTCCAAGACTCAACAAAAAGAAAAATTACTAGAAAGAAAACATTGGGTTATCTCCCAAGAGTGCTTTTCTTTAACGCCTTTGAGCTAGGCGCAAAAAGTGAGAATCAAATATTTTTGAATGAAGAAGCATCAAGATCAATAGTTTCCTCAAAAACACAACTTGTCACAATAAGCACTTTAGATGCCCCTGAAGAGGATTCAACATGTAATCCACTCTTAGTTGCACTAAAAGTTTTATCACTTTTAAACACATTCGACGGTCTAGGTATAGAAACCTTGGGAACATACATAAATTTTTGCTCTTTTCCCACAAAAGCGTTCTCCTTCTTAAATTTAAGAGAAGAGAAAATTGAACTTAATGTTTCCATAGACTCCTCTAATTTACCAATCCTAAGGTTTTGACTATCATGGATAGTGCTAGCCTCTAAAACAGTGATTCTTTTACCGATACTTTCTATCAATTCATTAAACTGGCTAGCGTTATCATGGAGATTTGGCAAACTTTTCTCTAGGGAGCTCAGTTTTTTTATAACTTCTTCCAAGGTGATCTCAGTTTTAACAACATTAATAGATGGTACTCCCACTAAACTTTCAATTAAAGTGCATGCTTCCAAAGCAGGAGTACCCAGAAAATTACCCCCTGTAAGAGTATCAAGAACATACCTATTCGAACTAGATATACCAACATAAAAATTCCTAAGAAGGATTATGGTAGAATACTTTTTGTACATCTATGATTGTCACATCCCAAAACCGTGGAATGTGAAATAAATAAAATAGGAACCATGTATGTTTGTCTTGATTTAAATTTCACAAGGATTTAAAACTTTTGAATTATTTAAAAGCCTTATTAGAAAAAAAAACCATTTCAAACTTTCTTTTATTCCTTGAAGAACTCATTTGAGAAAATAAGATTTCAAAATACCATTTTGTATTTATTCAAATACTATGCAAGCACATTTTGCAAAGGAAAAACATTTTACAAAATGATTTATATCAAATAGAGTTGCAGTGCTAGAAGCATGTTTGAATTAAATTTCAAATACTATTTTTTATAAAGTTTATGCCTTGATTTTAAAAGGATTATTTTCAAACCAAGTAAGCCCTTTGGCCAATTTATAAAGTTTTCATTGGAAATTTGTTTTAATTATGAAAACATGATCATTACTGTCCTAAATTGTTGCCTTGAGTTTTAGAAAATTTTAGAAATTGGTTTGAATCAATTTGGACCAAATTTGTAAAAGTTATAAAAGAAATAGAAAACATAAAAGGAAAAATAATAAAAAACTAGAAAAAGGCCGAGGGGCAACGGTTCAGCCCAGCGCCAGATGCAGCCCATGGCCCAACTAACCTATAACCCGAATCGGTACCCAGCCTCCTCTCTTCCCCGCTGATAGACCAGACCCACCGATCAGGTTGTCTTCCTCCCTCGTCCCAAAATCACGCCGGAGACCCCCGCAGTGAAATCCCTCCCCCGTTAAATCCCGCTGATTCCGGCCATCAAAAGCTTCCCCGTTTGCTTCTATAAAAGGCCCGGGATCTCCTCCGCTTTTCCCCTCTTGTTTTCCTCCCCAATTTGCTGCCAGGCCAGAGGAATCCCTCATCGGAGATCCACTCACCCGCAGCCATCCTCGCTCGACTCCGACGGAAAGAGGTGACCCTGCAGCCCGATTTTGGTACCCCTCGACTCCCCTCTCCCTTGCGCACAGGTTGATGCCCTCCGCTTGTCCTATTTCGCAGAGAATCGACACCAGTGATCCTCACCCGAAGCTCCTGCCGCCACGATCACTCCGGCCGTCCCTCTGCGCCGCATATGGACACAAACGACCCCGCCGACCATGCACACGAGATCCCCGCGTCGCGCTGATCACCGTCCACCTCTCCATCTGTGCCAGAGATCACCAAAGCATCGCCACAGTCAAGTGTCTGGCTGCTACCTCGACGTTGGTGGCCGGAAACCTAGCCGAGGTGAGCCTCTTCTCTCCCCTTTCTTTTGTATCGTCAAATCTGGATCCAGTAGGTCCATAACAGACCACTTAAATGAACGGGTATCTTTAGATCTGGGCGATCCATCCATCTTTAAATCATGCGGCCACGTTTTATTCCAAAGCCGAACCGGTACCGACGAACCAGAGGCTGCCATGTCACCGCCACGTTAGAAATAAGATTCTGTTTATTTCAAAATTGCCAGAAAAGAACTAAACCTTGTAAAATTCAAATCTTTTGATCTGTTTATCCAAAAATTGCAAATAATATATCCCTGAACTTCTAAAATTGTGTAGAACACAATTCTATAATAAAAATTTGACTTTCCAACTAGTTGAAAAGTTCAAATTTAAATATGTGAGTTTGAGTGTTTTTGATATGGTTCAAATTCTATAAATCCTTTTCAGTTGATTATTTTTGCAAATGGATCATATTGTTATCCTCTGTCTAGTAGAACCACTGCACAAATTGTTTGAACCAATTTTATCAAGTATTTAGATTCAAATGAGAATTTGAGTATTTTCTATCTAGATTCAATTCTATAAATATTTTAGGCATAATTCCTTTTGCAACATTGCTTATCTTGATACTAAAAACCCACCAAAATACTTCACACACACTTTTCACACTTTTCCAAGAGTCAACTCCACTAGTTCATCTTTTTGCAAGATATAGATGTGTTAATTGAGCACCTTGCAAATGACAATCCCAAATTCCTATCATGCACCTTGTGCTATTTGATTTCTGCCCCACTATGCAAATGGTGTGAATTATCCTAAGTCCTAATAACCATTCAAATCTACCATGACTTAGTGAAAATCCACTCTCTATCATTTCCCAAGTGTAAAACTATCAATCCCATCTTACCCAAAATTCTTCTAAGTATTTTGACTACCCCATCCAACACTATGACATAAAAGTTTTCCCACATCAAGACCGTGGAGAAGAAGTTGAAGAAAAGACAAGGAGTTGAAGTCAAAACAAGAAGATGAAGAGAAGACAAGGAGATGAAGGAAAAACAAGAAGATCAAGAGAAGAGAAGTCAAGAAGATAAAAGTGATAGACCTTATGACTTAGAATTTTTTTTGAAGGTGAAAACAGTGGGGGGAGCCCACTGCAATTTTTATAAGAAAAAAAAATATGACTTAGAATTCATCCATCCAACTTCTCAACCCAGGCCTAAAAATTCCCTTGATACTATTTTTGCTAAGTGTTTGACACTTCCTAACAATTTAGAAAACCCCATCAATCTTTAAGTCTTTGACTTAGCCATTCTCTCCATCCATATCAAGTCAACTTCATGGCACAATCTTTTCTCAAATTATCACTAAGACACTTGAAAACTAAGCTAAAACAAATAAACCCTTTTGGTTGTCTTGTTTGATTATGTTGCCTTGAAAGGTGTGTTTATGTTGTGTTCTTTTCTATCTTATAGTTGTACGGAGAGCTAGGTGTGTTGATTAAGAGAAGTACAATCTTCAGAAATTTCTAATGCAAGTGTCACACTTTTTCATAAAATTCACAATGTTTTACTATGCATGTAGTGTTTCCTTTCTTTTAAATAAATGCATGTGTAGATTGTTATGCTTGCTATCTCCTATTTAGGATATCCCTGATTAACCTATTAGAAGAAACACCGTAAGTGTAGATTTCTTAGTTGTGCTATAGAATTTCGTGGTTGAGATTCCACATGTTCTTTTATTAAGTATGAAAACCTTGTTTTGCAAAAACTAAGAAAACAACTAAGTTAATGAAACACCTGGGTGGAATTGGTAAGATGGATTTATGTTGAGTGGTTACACCGGAGCCATCTCTATGGCGGTTGTGTGTATCTCACTTGAAGGACAGCCACCCAGGAACAAAGAGATTGGAGACGTTCAAGTCGTGAAGCTTCCAGTGCAACCACGAGTCATATGGGCTCTGTCTTGACCAACTAAGTTGCGAGAATTCAGCCAGACGGACAGAGGGTGGTAGTGATTTGTAGGATGAAGCGCGCCCGGGTTGGTCTGAGGGATTTCTTCTGAAAAGTCTCATTTTAGTCTTCACCTGGCCATTTGAGCAAAATGAGCATCATGGCAAAAAGGAGTTGACTGAGTCTTGTGGGAAAAGTGCGCAACCTCTGCAGAGTGTTAAAACTAAGTACTTAGCCATGTCCCCAGTTATGGACAATTTTGAGCGACATGATTTTGAAGCTGTTCAAGGATCTCCTCATCCCAATTTCTTAAAATTAAAACTTGAAGGGACAACAAGGGAGTTGTTGTGTGATCATAATTATGTGCACCTGGTGGATTCCTATGTGTGCATAATTAACTAGGAGCACCTGGTGGATTCCAGTGTGTCCCATAGTGTTTTAAAAGAGAAATGAGATCTTTTGAAAAGTAGGATAAACAATTGCTCTTCTGCAAGCTTAGCCTGAAGATCCACTTAGCCAAATATTCATGTAAGTGTTAGGCTCCATTTGTGTCCACCAAAAAGTGACATCTTGCCAATACAATTCAAGTGTATTGACCCTTTGTGGCTGCAACGTTTCATGTTGTAGGTTTTTGACAATAAGAAAGGTACAACAGGGTTATGAGTCTATCCGCAGCATGTTCGCCTGTGGCACATGAAGAAGAAGGACTCCATGCTATTTTTGATTTCGTTGTAAACTCTGAAAGCTTTATGCTATGAGTATTGTAAAGTTTCTATATGTAATTGCTGGATCATGCGATGTAATAAAATGACCTTTGTTTCTTCATATTACATCTTAAACTATGTGTGCTAGCATTTGATCCAGGGACTAGCACTAAAAAGCACAGGGATCGTCATCTTTAAAAGGTGAGGTCACTACAGATGGTAGCAGAGCATTGTGTTGCCCTTAGGTTCATAACCCTAGGATTGGACAAAGACCCCTTAGAAATATAGGAGTTGCTTTTATTTCTAAGTTAAAAATTTACACACTCATTACCTCGTAAACTCTTCCCTTATTCATTTTGTCTCTACTTCTCTTCATTTCAACTCAAAAGACGAAGAGCTTAAACTTCAACACCTCAAAGGACTTTAAGATCCACCCACCTCTATAATCCAAGGGAGCAAATTGAAGAAGTCTAGAAGAAAAGGTCTAAACATCAATAGTTCTAAGACTTAGAAATTCTTAAGAAGGATCTTGATAACAATAGGACCAACAAACTGCTTTGCAAACGAAGAGCTACTTGCCCCACTCAAAGAGAATGACAAGATGATGAGAAAGATTAGGAAATACCCTAGGATTTTAAAATTTTATCCAAGTTTTACCTTCTTGTTATAATATTCTTTCACTACTTATTCTGTTGTTTTAAAATCTTTTAGATGGCCAACATCAACGAATCCATCAAGAAAGGACCCATGATGACCATGACCCTGAAGTGTGACACTGAGTTTCCCAAGGCACTGAAGAACATCATGTTAAGCATGGGAATGCAAGGAGAAGCTATCTACAAGGGTTTTCCCGTGATTGTGTAGCGTACTTGTGCTTTATTTGTGCTAGTCCCGGATCAACTACTAACACACACAGTACAAGATGAAATATCAAGAATACAAAGGTCTTTATTACAATGCTTGATCCACAATAAAATAGTTCTTTTACAAATCAAGTGGCACAATGCCACAACTTATTACAACTCGAGAGAAATGGCTAAGTAAATGAACTACAAGTCTTCTTTCTTCATAGCTCCACAGGAAGATGTGTTGGACGAAGACTCGTGACCAAGGCGCAGCAATCTTCAATCTTCATAGTAGTAACCTGCGACATGATATGTTGCAGCCACAGAGGGTCAATACTTTGAATGTATTGGCAAGATGTCACTTTGGTGGACTCAATGGCACCTACACTTATATGCTATTTGGCCAGGTGGAGTTTGACTTTGCTAAAGCAAGCTTTCTACCTATCTTTTATAAAACTCAAGTTTTCCTTAGCAAAACTTTTGACATGAAGAACCTTTTACTACCCAAGTTTACCCATCAAGTTTTAACTTAAAGAAATTGGGATGAGGAGATTCTTGAACAGCTTCAACATCATGTCACTCAAATTGTCCGTAACTGGGGACACGTCTAAGTACTTAGTTTTAACACTCTGCAGAGGTGGTGCACTTTTCCCACAGGACTTAGTTAACCCATTTTGCCATGAGACTCATTTTGCCTCAAATGGCCAAGTGAAAACTAAGACGAGAACTTTTAGAAGCATTCCCTCAGACCAAACCAGACGTGTTCCATCCTATCAACATCTACCACCCTCTGTCCGTCTGGCTTGAGTTCTTGCAGGTTACTTGGTCAAGAGAGAGCCCATATGTCTTGTGGTTGCACTGGAAGCTTCATGACTTGAATGTCTCCAACCTCTTTGCTCCTGGGTGGCCGTCCACAAGTGAGATACACCTGGTGGTTTAGAGGTTCGATGACATAACCCTAGGGAACCACTCAACATAACCCATTCAAGCCACATTCCACCTAGGTGGTTCATTAACTTAGTTGTTTTCTTAGTTTTTCCAAAACATGGTTTTCTCAACACTTAGCCAAAATATGTGATAACCCTTCCCTCAACAAGTGTAAAACAAAGTCCTATAGCAGCAGCAATCCTACTAGGGAAATGCAAAGGCTAGACAAAATCTAGACAAAAGACCTAGCATAAAAAAATCTAGCCACTAAGACATAAACTCATAAAATCACCTACACATGCATCTTCTATTAGAAAACCTACAAGTGACAAAAGCTTTCAGTAGGACAAGGAATATGGTGACACTTGCCTTGGTGAGGACAGGAGTTGGTGCACTCATCACAAAGGCACTCGTTGCACTCAGCACAATCTACACATGAAATAATGCCACCATAAGCACATAGCATTCATAAACACTCAAGAAAGGGAAAATATGTATGCAATATGTGTCTTAAACACCACAAAGGCACTTAGTGGTTCTCTGGTTGGTTGCTATATGCATGATGGCATGATCAAAAATTTAGAGTTATTTATAAAACTTAGAACAAAGTTTTAACACTCATAGATCTACACATACTAGTTAAATCTACAAATGCAAAGGAAATAGTACTAAAAATATTCTACACATGCTACAGTACAGAGGGACATTTTATTGATCAAAAGTAAAAAGAATTACTGCAAAATAAGATTTACAACTATTTTTAATAGCCAAAATACTAAAATAATGCATTCTGAAATAAAATGTTTATAGCAGGGGCAAAAGTGAAATATTATGCCATAAACATGTTCTTCTCATTTTTTTGAATCCATAGCCACAAAGTTTGCTAAAAAAGGATTTGTAGAACTCTAGTTATGAATTTTTGAATTTTAAACCAGTTTCTAAAATTTTAAAACGAAAAACGGGCGGGGCTTATCCGCGGGCTGCCACGCGGCGGCCGTGGGGACCCCGGATTAGCCATCCGGAATACCCGATATGCATACAATTCACGATCCCATGATCAGTGTGCCGTGAATCCAGATATCCGAGTTGATAACAAAATTACATCATCCTTTACAGTACCGAATAATATACTTACAATTGGTCACATGACCAAGTATGTTATTGCCACGCAGGGAAAGTCTACAACTAAGCAGCGGATACCAAGCAGTGTTGATGACCCATGTCATGCCTACTACCCTATAGGCAACTGACTGGGAGACGTTCCTAGTTCGCATCGGCGTCGTCGTAACCATCGCCTCTTTCCTCGTAGTCTTCTTCATAGTCTGACCAAGTTAATAGCCAGGGACAAAGCCGTGAGTACATTTTGAATTGTACTCGCAAACCATCTAAGCGAAAAGTATTCACATGCTATCTGGCTGTAGCAAGGGTTGGCTTGATTTGAGGTAGCTCTATGCTAGTAAGTTTCTCGTGTTGATATAGCATGTCATACGACATCTCTATATCATAGTTTCTCTTGTCGATATAGCATGTCATATGACATCTCTATATCCTTATTAAAGAAAAGTTTTGTAAAACATTTTTTTAGGAAAAGCTCTAGGAAAGGGGGAAACTCCGTTATCGATTGCTCCGAGGCAATCATGGTCAATCACACATGACCATTCCCATCTCCTCGGCAGTACCCTTCGAGTACTCCGAACCTTTTTCCGTGCCACGGCAGTACCCTCCAAGTACTTCGTCCGGCACAAACTCCATCTTTTCGAAAACACTTTCTAAAACCAAAACTTGACATAGGTTAAGTGTGGCCATTCCAACCGTCCATGACCGAGGACTCGGCTATTCGAATAGATTACACTCTGCAGAGGTTGTACACTTTACCCACACCATCTGATAAATCCGCCAGGATACCACCACGGACCGTCATACACAAGTATGCGGGGTTCGGATAATCGATCAAAGCCCTCCATCTATCTACCTTAGTACGGGTGCCTACCCTGTGGAGTTTACCTCCCCGGCACGCCCCGGCAGTACCTCCTTCAGAGTGTAACTCCGGTGCCACGGCGGGAGAACCCAAGTGTCTTCCGGCCGGATAAATCCCGAAGGATCCCGATTTACTATTGCCCACAAACTGGCGGCAACCCGGAATCCGGGGTCCTACAAACCCTTATATAGTGTGAGGCTCCATGCACTAAGGCAAATAAACTTCAAACTAAGCCCCGTCCCATACCGGGGTAATGTGGTTGCACGGGAGTAATTGGTTTGGCGAACAATTATACACAATGCCATTTTTCAGAAATCCACCAACTCCTTCATCTCCCATGTCCAGCTCCAAGTTTATCAAACCATTTGAAAACATTTCAATAGAGTAGCAACTACTCCAAGGTTTTCGAAAACATTTCCGAAATCTTTTCAGAGAGTATTCCCAATCCTAGAGTTTTTGGCTCCACTACCAGTTTTCCAAAGACTTTGATGCTAACCATCAAGTCTCTAATAAGAGGGGTGTTGAATAGGTCACAAGGGGTGTCATATCTATGGATGATATCAAGTCGACTTGTGGAGCTAAGTCGCCAACTATTGCTATCTAGAGAATAATAGCAATATAGAAAAGCAATGCATAATAAGAAAAACAGGAATAGGGCAATGCCAGGTGTAATAGTAGGATTCAGATATGCAACAAGTAGATGGCTTGCCTTGAGTGGCTTGTCCCTGATCTCCTTCCTCTTGATACTCAAAGATCTCTCCTTCCTCCGCACACTCTTCGTTTGATTCTATCGCCGGAAAAATAAAAGCACACAATAAGCATACATGCATACACAAGTCACAAGCAATTCATCACTGAACATCACATAAACAGAAAGTATCAGAAACAAACATGTTTAGAATATAAAATAAGATTTCATAGATTTTTAGTAGCAAGTTAATCCTATTAGAACTAGGATTTTCCAAACATAGCAAATAAAGCACCATTTCACTCCAGCAAGCATGCAAGTGCTAAAATGGGTCAAAGACCACTCTCAGCACATCAGTAGGTAGATAACAAGTTTAGAAACCCAACAAAGTTGGTTTCACCACAAAACACCTTGTGGTTTATTTTCTATGAATTTCCTAGCAACTATTGTAGCTATAACACTAGAATAATTCCCAGATATTGTCTGGAATTAAGAAAAATGTGCCAGAGGATGTTTTGGAAAGCTCTTACTGAACACAAATTCTAGAAGTTGGATTCATACAAAAATTCCTATTCTAATTCAAATGAGAAAACAACTAAGACTAATTAAACTATTTGCCATTTTAATTACTACTGCAGATATATAGTCCCTAAAATACCAAACCCAAGGTGAAAAGCAAACTACCACACCAGAGTATCAGTGAAAATTGGATCCACACCATTCCAACTTACAGAACTCAAAAATTGGAATTTTGAATGAAAATTGACTAGTTTTGCCATTTAAAATATTAATGCACAAACAGTGATCTATTTTGCATGGGACCAGTGCCATAAGAAATACATTTGAATTAGATGATCATAAAATTTTGAATCATCCATTTTGCATGCTAGAGGAATTTTTGATGGATTTAACAAGTTTTTAGATTTGCAGCAAAGATTAAACATACTAAAAAAAGTAACTGGGCCGGATCTGGCCAGACCCGACCAGCTCAGAGCCAGGCCAGCCTAGAGGCTCGCTAGCCAGCCCGGCAGGAGGCCGAAGGGGTATGGGCTCAC
Organism: Dactylis glomerata; assembly: GCA_007115705.1. Classification (NCBI taxonomy): domain Eukaryota; kingdom Viridiplantae; phylum Streptophyta; class Magnoliopsida; order Poales; family Poaceae; genus Dactylis; species Dactylis glomerata. The sequence goes on from QXEO01000341.1 coordinate 326,133, forward strand.
CCCTACCGTCCGATTAGGAGAAGATTGATGACAGGAAGTCGTCTTCCTCGTTGGGTCATGCGAGAGCAAGACCAAACCCTAGGGAGATCAAGGGGGAGTAACCGGAGCTCACCGAGGGTCACGTAGACCAGGAGGGTGTAACACCCTACTTTTTGTAATGCATATTAAGACTAAGTTAATACTTTCTTTAGGGGAAACTAAAAACTTTTAGTAAGATTTTGTGTGCTTGTGTGCCTGAGTGCTAGGGTTTGAAAACACATATGTGTGTATGCACAATTCCATGTGCATTTGGGTGTTGCTATGAAATCTTTGATTTTTAGAACTCCTTCTTCTTAAATTCTTGCAAGTAGAATTAATGTGTGTGTTGGCTTGCAAACTTTTCAAGTGACATTCAAAACTAGGAAGATTAAACCGAGATCGTTGTTTGCTTGTTTTGCACCATGATTTCATGTGCATGTGTGTGTGCTACTTAATTTCTTTTTCTTTTCAAATTTCAATTGAACATGTTGCATGAATGCATGAATGTGTGCTATGATTTCATGCTATTGCTAAATCTAGTAGAATGGATGCTTGACACCAACAATCTTTTTCTCTCTTTTATTTAAACTTTATTTTTGCACCTCATATTTGAAAATAGGAACTCATCCAAAACCCTATCTCCACTCGGCCAAAAAATACTGAAACATGGTGGCTGCCTTGCTATCCATTTAAAAACACTTCTGAAACATTCACCACCACCTTTGGACCAAAACTTTGAACTTTTCAAAATTCAAATGAATTTCGGCCAAATTCATCAAATCCTTTTCTTTCTCTTTTCTTTTCTCTTCTTTCTTTGCAAGATCGACCAGGACACACCCTAGCCGGCCATCTCTCTCTCCCCCTCTCTTATTCTCTTTGTCCCATGCGGTTGGACACAAAAGGAGGGGGGAGCCCGAGGCAATCTTTGCCAAGATCTCACCCTCCCCTCTCTATCACCCCAGCCACCTCCAACCCCCAACCAGCGTTGAGCCGCCGCACAGGACATGCACCAGGACCCCACCTGCAAGCCCCTCACTTCCCCTACCTCACCATTCTCTCTCTCTCGCGCCAATGCCGACCAGAGCGCGCCCGTTGGAGACCGAGGCCTCAACAGTACGCCAGCGCCTGCAGCCATGCCAGTGGACACCCAGGCACACCGCCCCCGTCGCCCAACCCTCAGCAGCCGACCACGCCACCTGTAGGCCACCTCGTAGCCCGCGCTCTGACCGTGCCGCGCATACACCGTGGACGCCGAGAGCGTGCACTACATTCCGGTTTGTGCACGCACGCTTTTCTCCCCAGCAGCACACGAGCCTGCACGGCATCGAGGCTACGTCGCCACGCCACCTTTGCCCTGCACGCTCGTGCCCTCACTCACCCTGGCCGTGACACGATTTTAACGCACGTTAACTGAACCCAATCGATTTGCGACCGGGATAGGAAGCCACTCGCGTTCTCCCATGCATCCCTGGACTGAGACCACAACACCGTCCCCAGCACGCCGCCCAAACCCCCCAATCGTTTCCGATGAGTGCACCCTAAACCGCGACCACCGCGAGCAGATAAAGCCCAGCACCCCCTCTCCTTGCCCGCTCTGCTCGCCATTTGCCCCCTCTCAGCATCCCCTCTCCTCTGCAAGCTCACACGCAGCCAGCCACCTTCTCCCTCGCCGTGCCCAGCCCTAGCGAGCTCGCCGGAGGAATACCGAAGCCGAGGAAGAAAGGGGAAGGTTGCCATCACACGCGACGCCGCTGGCCTCTCTCCTCTCCCTCTCTGGCTTCCCAGATCTTCTGCGAGGCTAACGCTATACTTTTCCTGGCCTAGGTTCGATGGTAGCCGATGCCATCACTGACCTCGCCGGAGCATCTGGAGGAAATGGAGAAGGACTAGGACCTGACCGCGTCGACGTTCACCTCTCTGACGACATCGCTGAGCTTTTCCGATGCACCGTAGCCGAGCGCCACCTCCAGATCATCGATGAGCAGCCCTAGGTGAGCTCCAGTGAAACCCCAGCAAAACTCTAGCCCCACCGACGCCCTCGTCTTCTGTCGTGGAGATGACGAGCGCTGGCCGTCGATCACGACTTGATCGGACGGCCAGGAACGGCGCGTACCGATTCGGCCTCCCAGAGGCGCTGACCGGCAGGCCCCGTTGGCCAGCCATTTGAACTGGCAGCTCCCACATGCCGCGGGTGAATCTATGCCAGATTCGCGCCGGACCGGCCCAGTCCAGGCAGATCTGGCCCGCGCGATTTTTTTTAAAGAAAATGCTCTGTTATTTTGATTGATCTGCAAACTTTGAAATTCCATAGAATTTGTTCTATCATGCAAATGAGGTGATTCAAATTTCCCTGGGTAGCTTAGATGATTACCTTTCAGATGGCATAGGTCTCATAATTTTAGGGGCACTGTGGAACAAATCATAATTAGTGATGTTAAATTAGCCCCTTTTCATACTTAATTGTAAATCTTGAGTTTTGTGTGTTGAAAATGAATGAATCCAATTTCCAGTGACAGCTTGCTGTGATACCTTGCTTGACTCACTAGTTTTGCTATTTTAGGACTTATATTCTTGCAGTAGTAATTAAAATGGCATTGTGTGTAATTAATCTTAGGAAAATCACAACTTTTAGTAGGTATAAAATTTTGTGTTGAATCCAACTTTGTTGGATTGAGTTCTGAAAGAGGCTTCCTAAAAATGTTACCTCATGTTTTTCTGAAACTCAAAGAATATCTGAGGATTATTTTGGTGCTCTAGTGCTATTTTCCTAATGTTTAATTCATAGGAAATTAACCACCATTCGTTTTTTAGTAAATCCAACTTTGTTAGGTTCTTAAGATTGTTGTCAACCTGCAAGTATGCTGGATGAGATGTTTTGGTCCATTTGGTTGACTTCATGCTTAATTGAGATAGGATGTTGTTGTGTTGCTTTATATAAGAAACCCTAGTTCTAATAGGGATAATTGCTAATTAAAAACTTATGAAATCTTGATTACTTTCTAAACTTGTTTGCTTCTGATACTCTTTGATGATATGGTATGGAGTGCTGAATTGTTTGTGACTTGTGTATGCTTGTATATTTATTTGTGCATTGTTATTTTCCCGACGATAGAATCGAACGAGGAGTGTACCGAGGAAGGTGAAGTGTACGAGTATCAGGACGAGGAGGACCAGGGACAAGCCAGCCAAGGCAAGCCGTCTAACTTGATGCATATCTGAATGCCCTATATGCACATTTGCATGTCTCTTTCTGTTTCATTAAAGTGCATGATCTTATATTGCTATAGTCCTTGTAGCAATTAGTGGTTGGCTCAAGCTCCACGAGTCACATTGTTATCATCCATCGAGATGACCCCATTGATTACCTATTCTTCACCCCTGAACTAGTGGCTTGTTGATTAGCAACAAAGCCATTGATAAACATTCTAGTGGAGCCAAAACTCAAGGAATGGGAACACTCAAAGAAAGTTTATGAAATGCTTTCGAAAACCTTGGGGATAGTACCTACCCCACTGAAATGTTTTCAAAAATGGTTTTGAGCAAATGGAGGATAAAGGAGTTGGTGGTTTTTCAAATGACATTGGTGATCACTAAGAGTTCGCTCAGAACAATTAGCCCGTGTAGCCACATTACCCCGCTATGGGACGGGGCTTAGTCCAAAGTTTATTTGCTTTAGTGCGGGGAGCCTCACACTATATAAGGGTTTGTAGGACCCCAGAATCCGGGTTGCCGCCAGTTTATGGGCAATAGTAAATCGGGATCCTTCGGGATTTATCCGGTCGGAAGACACTTGGGTTTCTCCCGCCGTGGCACTGGAACTACGCTCGGCACAGGTAGACGGCCAGGATTTGCCGGGGATGTATACTCCACATGGTAGGCACCCGTACTAAGGTGGATGGATGGAAGGCTATGATAGATTATCCGAACCCCGCATACTTATGTATGACGGTCCGTGGTGGTATCCCGGCGGATTTATCGGATGGTGTGGGTAAAGTGTACAACCTCTGCAGAGTGTAAATCTATTCGAATAGCCGAGTCCTCGGTCATGGACGGTTGGGACGACTGTTGCCTAGCCCAATGTCGGTTTTTGGTTTTTCAAAGGATGTTTTGGAGGAAATGGAGAAGGGTGCCGGACGCAGTACTTGGAGGGTACTGCCGTGGCACGGGTATGGTTCGGAGTACTCGTAGGGTACTGCCGAGGAAATGGAGATGGTCATGTGCGATTGACCAGGTCTATACAAAAGAGTGGTCATGTTTGATTGACCACCGGCTCTTCTCTTGAAAATGAGCTTCCCCTTTCCTAGAGATTTTTCTAAAATGGTTTATAAAAATTCTTCTTTAATAAGGATATAGAGATGTCGTATGACATGCTATATCGACAAGAGAAACTATGATATAGAGATGTCGTATGACATGCTATATCGACACGAGAAACTATAGTTAGAATTGAGCACTAGCCTCAAACCAACTTCCCTTGCTACAGCCAAATAGCATGCAACTTGTTTCCTCTTAGGTGGTTTGCGAGTACAATTCCAAAATGTACTCACGGCTTTGTCCCTGGCTATCAACTTGGCCAGATTGTGGACAAGACTACAATGATGATGGTGAGTAGTTCGACGATGCCGGTGCGAACTAGGATCCGTCTCCCAGTCAGTCGCCTATAGGGTAGAGGCACGACACGGGCTACCGACGCTACTTTTGATTCCACTGCTATGTTTAGTGAACTTGCCCTACGAGGCATTTGAATTTGGCCAAGTGGCCATGTAAGACTAATCGACTTATTTATGTAATGGATGATGTACTCTGTAATGCCAACTCTGTTATGTGGATTCATGACGGTCTTCCTGGGATCATGAATTGTATGCATAACGGGAATTCCGGGTGGTAAAGCGGGGTCCCCACAGAGTTGGTATCAGAGCCATCCTGACCTTAGGAGACCTTAGTTAGCATGGGCGTTAGACCGTACCAGAAACTATTTTCACTATTAAAAAGTTATAAGAGATGGCTTAATATATATAAGGTAAATATATATTGCTCTCATCTCTTCCCTTACTCTTTAAGCATTTAGACTACTTGCATCTTAATTCAAGTTTTTACTGTATTTAAAATATTGCACACTTGGGTAAGTTATTAACTCAACCTACCTTAAAATTTTGTGTAGATGGACGCTCCTACTGCACACCGTCAGGTTGGTACCCACGAGGACGTGCTCGTCTTTGAGCGCGACTTAGTGGAGTTGGCCGCGCGTCTTGGGCGGCCGCGTCCGGAGGTCCAAGGCTATCGACTTTTCGAGGAGGGTACCCACGAGTTGGCATACCAGGTCGTTTGCCAGGTCCGCGGGAAGGAGGTCCCGCCGACATCTCCAGAGTTCACCTTCGAGGTGATCGAGCGCACGTGGGGCGATGGACTTATGCATGTCCTCCGACACACTATCTTGCGCCTCGTCCACCTCCACTACGACGAGCTACTCGGCACCCGCTACGAGCACTATGGGCGAGTCGACTCCGACGGCTTTCCTCACCAGGCCGCCGCACACACCCCCTTCAGTCGCCACCTTTACCACACGGAGGCCCTACTGCACCACACTCAGGGGCAGCTGGACCATGTCCGTATAGTTGCCGACGAGAGAGGCCTGGAGTTGGCCGTTCTTCGTGAGGACCTGCAGGAGTCCATTTTCTCTTGTCAGCGTCTCCTCGCTGCCAAGAGGAGGATCGTGAAGAGGAACAGGGCTCTGCGACAGCACATCCGTGATCTGGAGGATCACCTAGCCTCACTTGAGAGCCACATGTCCGAGTTAGAGGAGGAGACCGCCGAGCTCCGCAAGGAGAATGAGGAGGTACTTGGCCGCGACGACGACCACCAGGAGGCCTACGACGAGGAGCCCGCGAGAACCGACGACAACGACCGTGGTAGCGATGGCGGTGATGACCACGACGCTATCATGGAGTTCTATGCTCCTGCGACCCCGAGTGAGGAGGACCCCAAGGAGGTTGTGCCTCACGTTAGCGTTGACGAGTAGGTACCCGGCAGACTGCTATCTCACTTAGGATGTCGCGTAGTGGCTAGATCGACCCCTTTTGCGCTTATGTGTGTTGTATGGTTCAGCTGAAACCATTTGGTGTGAGTTGCATGAGACTTTGTGGTATGCGTGCTAGACTTATGTGGCACCTCTTTTGTATGTATGTATGCATGTGATGGACTTGGATGACTATGGTTGATGATGTGAGATGCTTATGGATGTTGGTGTAGTTATGTCTCTTATGATCTCTTTTCATGTCATATTGCACAACTTGTTTCCCCTGCATTTTAAATTGTTGTTTCTCACAAAATAAACTTCTCTCCAGAATGGCTCCGGAAACGCGAGGCCACGCTGGAAACAACCCGCCCCCACCACCTGAGCCCGACATGACGCAGGTGCTACGGCTCATGTTAGAGGACCATGAAGCCGCACGTGCCGAGCACCAAGCGAACCTCGCCACACTCCAACACCTCGCCTAGATCGCCACCCACCACAACAACCATGGTGGCAATGGCAATGATGAGCCCCAGAACAAGCTTAGGGATTTCCAGAATTCCAATCCCCCAACTTTCTCCAAGTCCACTGAGCCACTGGATGCCGACGATTGGTTCCATACCATTGAGAACAAGCTAGAGTACGCTGGAGTTGGAGCAAATGATAAGGTGCTATACGCAACCCACTTCCTAGCCGGAGCAGCGGGAGTATGGTGGGAGAATGTCCGCGCCATGCAGCCCGAGGGCCAAGTGATGACTTGGGAAGCATTCAAGACCAAGTTTCGCAAGGCCCACATCCCTTCTGGACTCATCAAGATCATGAGGGACAAGTTCTTAAATCTGAAGCAAGGTGGGATGAGTGTTCCTGAGTATCTTGACAAGTTCACCACCTGGGGAAGGTATGCCCCCAATGACATTGATGCTGATGAGAAGAAGAGGGAAAGGTTCCTCAATGGACTACAGGAGGAGTTGCAGACCTATCTTGTCACCGTGCACTACCCTGATCTAGAAGCTATGGTGGATGCTGCAATAATGGTTGAAGACAAGAACAAGGCTGCCCGCGAGAGCCGCAAGCGGAGAATGATGAGTCAAGGTGGACCTAGTGGACAGCGGTCCCGCAACCTAGCCCCATCCAGGGCTGCGCCCCCTCCACAGAGGTTTGCCTCTCAATCCCCAAGGCCCAATAACCCAAATCGTTAGTATTCCAGCAACCGCCCCTCAGGCGGGAACTTCTCTGGAGGTAACCGCAACACATTCAACCCCACCAACCGCAACCAAGGCAACGGATGCTACACTTGTGGCCAGCCGGGACACTTCTCTAAGGAGTGCCCTCTGAAGAAGCCTTCTGCACCGAGCCTCAGCGCGCCGAGACCCAACCCGGGTCAAGGCCGTGGACCCACTGGTAAGAACCAGAAGAACCAAGCCAATACTGCAAGGGGCCGCCTGAACCATGTCACTTCTGAGGAAGCTGCTGAAGCACCCGATGTTGTTCTGGGTACGTTTCTCATCAACTCCATCCCTGCAAGAGTGCTATTTGATTCTGGCGCCTCTCATTCCTTCGTGACTGCAAACTTTGTTGCAAAAGGAAAGTTAGAATCAACCATGATGCCTAGGGCTATGCTAGTTTAGATCCCCGGGTCAGTTATGAAAACCAAGAGAAATTGCATAGATGTGCCGGTAGATATCCACGGGGTGTCTTTCAAGGCCAATTTAATCATTCTAGGCACGAAGGGTTTGGATGTGGTACTGGGAATGGACTGGATGTCCAAGTATCAGGGGCACAATAATTGCGCCAGGAAGTCTATAGCCGTGACCAACAGCGACGGTATTCGGATTAAACACATTGGAACCATGCCGTCCCGCAAAGCATACTACAAGAAGTCTGTGTCTGGACCAACCCTTGACCAAGTTCCGGTGGTATGTGAGTACCCCGATGTTTTCCCCGAAGAGTTGTCAGGTATGCCCCCTGACCAGGATATTGAGTTCATTATTGAGTTGATTCCCGGAACAACCACTATAGCACAAAGAGCCTACCACATGAACCCCCAAGAGTTAGAAGAGTTAAAGAGGCAGCTCGCTGATATGCTTAGCAAGGGTCTTATCCTCCCCAGCGCGTCACCGTGGGGATCGCCTATCCTATTTGTGGACAAGCGAGACGGTACAATTCGACTGTGTGTGGATTACCGTAAGTTGAACGAGGTGACGATCAAAAACAAGTATCCACTCCCAAAAATTGAAGACCTATTTGACCAGCTGAATGGAGCAAGAGTGTTCTCCAAGATTGATCTCCGCACTGGATATCATCAGCTGAAAGTCCACGAGTCCAATATTCCCAAGACTGCCTTCACCACACGATACGGTTTGTTTGAATACACCGTGATGTTCTTTGGCCTGACCAATGCCCCATCCTACTTCATGAATCTCATGAACAAGGTGTTCATGAAGTTTCTTGACAAGTTTGTGGTGGTATTCATTGATGACATTTTGGTCTACTCCAAGACCGAGGAAGAGCACGCAGAGCATCTGCGGCTAGTATTGGGGACTTTGTGAGAGCACCAGCTTTATGCCAAGTTCAGCAAATGTGAATTTTGGCTAAAGGAAGTTGGATTCTTGGGACACGTTATCTCAGTCGGCGGAGTATCTGTTGACCCATCAAAGATTACTTCCATCTTGGAAAGAAAAGCCCCAAACAATCCCACTGAAGTTCGAGCATTCCTCGGATTAGCTGGATATTACTGAAAGTTTGTTGAAGGTTTTTCCAGCATTGCTCGCCCGATGACTCAGCTCCTCAAGAAGGACAAGAAGTTTGAGTGGACTGAGAAGTACAAGCAGAGTTTCCAAGAACTCAAGAAGAGACTCGTATCAGCCCCTATCTTGACCATGCCTGACATCACCAAAAGCTTTGACGTCTATTGCGACGCCTGCAAGATGGCAAGGTCATTGCTTACCTATCCCGTCAATTGCGCTCGCATGAGCTAAACTATCCTACCCATGACCTAGAGCTTGCCGTCATCGTTTATGCACTCATAACTTGGCGACACTATCTTATGGGAAACCGATGCGTGATTTACACCGACCACAAGAGCTTGAAATACATCTTCTCTCAGAAGGAGTTGAATATGAGACAACGGAGATGGATTGAGCTTATCAAGGATTATGATTTAGGCATTCATTATCATCCGGGCAAGGCGAACGTTGTCGCCAATGCCCTCAGCCGAGAGCCCTGCTCCCTAAATGCCCTGTTAAAGACTAGCCAGCCTACCCTATGTAAAGAGTTTGAAAGGTTTGGACTTGAGCTTGTGAGCCATGGGTTCCTAGCCAATCTTGAAGTCTGTTTGATCGTATCAAAGAATCTCAGAAACGACATGAGAGCATTGAAGGAATTAAACATAGGATGGGACGTGAAGAAGTGCCTGGGTTTTTGATTGATCAGCAAGGTGTGCTATGGTATAATGGCCGCCTATGCGTCCCTAGTATCGAAGAGTTGAAGTAGCTCATCTTGAGGGAGGCCCATGATACCCCCTATTCGATTCACCCAGGAGGCACCAAAATGTACCAAGACTTGAAAGAGCAGTTTTGGTGGCATGGAATGAAGTGAGAGATAGCATTTTATATTGCCCGGTGCGACGTCTGTCAGCGTGTCAAGGCCGAGCACCAAAGACCTGCGGGTCTGCTGCAACCCCTGAAGGTGCCCATGTGGAAATGGGAAGAAGTTGGTATGGACTTTATCACTGGCTTGCCAAGGTCAAACAGGGGACATGACTCTATTTGGGTCATTGTGGATCGCCTCACCAAGGTCGCACACTTTATTCCGGTCAAGACCACCCACAATGGTAGAGAACTCGCCGATATTTATATCTCCAGGATTGTGAGTTTACATGGAGTACCCAAGACCATCGGATCCGATCGTGGTACCCAATTCACTTCTCGATTTTGGGCAAAACTCCATGAAGCCTTAGGGACCAAGCTTTCATTTAGCACAGCCTATCATCCGCAAACAGGAGGTCAAACCGAGAGGGTCAACCAGATTCTTGAAGATATGCTCCGCGCCTGCGTCCTATCTTATGGAGCCAAATGGGAGGACTACTTACCATTCACCGAATTCTCCTACAACAATAGCTACCAAGCTAGTCTTCAAATGGCCCCCTTCGAAGCCCTATATGGCCGTAAATGTCGGACCCCTCTCAATCGGTCGGAAACTGGAGAAAGCCAAGTATTCGGTCCTGATATCATCAAGGAAGCCGAAGAGCAAGTGCAACTAATCTGAAACGGTTTGATGGCCGCACAATCTAGACAGAAGAGTTATGCGGATTCTCGACGAAGACCCCTTACCTTCCAAGTGGGAGGTTTTGTCTATCTCCGAGTGACTCCACTCAAAGGTATGCAGCGTTTCCACGAGAAGGGAAAGCTTGCACCTCGCTACATCGGCCCATACAAGATCCTTGAACGCCGAGGAGAATTGTCCTACAAGCTAGAACTACCCCTGAAGTTATCCGAGTTTCACGACGTCTTCCACGTCTCCCAGTTACGCAAATGTCTCCAAGTCCCTAACCAGCCCAAGACCTTCAAGGAGGTTGATCAAGATACCATTGACCTCAACCACGACCTGAACTACCGTGAGAGGCCAATCCGTATTCTGGAAAAAGATGTCTGTCTCACTCGTAGACGAAAGATCAACATGTACAAGGTTCAGTGGAGTAATCACACCAAAGACGAGGCCACTTGGGAACGCGAAGATTATCTTTAGCGGGAATTTCCCGAGTTACTCAACGCTTAGCTACTGAATCTCAGGATGAGATTCTTTTTAAGGGGGGAAGGTCTGTAACACCCTACTTTTTGTAATGCATATTAAGACTAAGTTAATACTTTATTTAGGGGAAACTAAAAACTTTTAGTAAGATTTTGTGTGCTTGTGTGCCTGAGTGCTAGGGTTTGAAAACACATATGTGTGTATGCACGATTCCATGTGCATTTGGGTGTTGCTATGAAATCTTTGATTTTTAGAACTCCTTCTTAAATTCTTGCAAGTAGAATTAATGTGTGTGTTGGCTTGCAAACTTTTCAAGTGACATTCAAAACTAGGAAGATTAAACCGAGATCATTGTTTGATTGTTTTGCACCATGATTTCATGTGCATGTGTGGGTGCTACTTAATTTCTTTTTCTTTTCAAATTTCAATTGAACATGTTGCATGAATGCATGAATGTGTGCTATGATTTCATGCTATTGCTAAATCTAGTAGAATGGATGCTTGACACCAACAATATTTTTCTCTCTTTTATTTAAACTTTATTTTTGCACCTCATATTTGAAAATAGGAACTCATCCAAAACCCTATCTCCAGTCGGCCAAAAATATTGAAACTTGGTGGATGCCTTGCTATCCATTTAAAAACACTTCTGAAACATTCACCACCACCTTTGGACCAAAACTTTGAACTTTTCAAAATTCAAATGAATTTCGGCCAAATTCATCAAATCCTTTTCTTCTCTCTTCTTTCTTTACAAGATCGACCAGGACACACCCTAGCCGGCCATCTCTCTTTCCCCCTCTCGTATTCTCTTTGTCCCATGCGGTTGGACACAAAAGGAGGGGGGAGCCCGAGGCAATCTTTGCCAAGATCTCACCCTCCCCTCTCTATCACCCCAGCCACCTCCAACCCCCAACCAGCATCGAGCCGCCGCCCAGGACATGCACCAGGACCCCACCTGGAAGCCCCTCACTTCCCCTACCTCACCATTCTCTCTCTCGCGCGCCGATACCGACCAGAGCGTGTCCGTTGGAGACCGAGGCCTCGACAGCACGCCAGCGCCTGTAACCACGCCAGTGGACGCCCAGGCACACCGTCCCCGTCGCCCAACCCTCAGCAGCCGACCACGCCGCCTGTAGGCCACCGTGTAGCCCGCGCTCTGACCGCACCGCGCACGCACCGTGGACGCCGAGAGCGTGCGCTGCGTTCCCGTTCGTGCATGCATGCTTTTCTCCCCAGCAGCACACGAGCATGCACGGCATCGAGGCTACATCGCCACGCCACCTTTGCCCTGCACGCTCGAGCCCTCACTCGCCCTGGCCGTGACACGATTTTAACGCACGTTAACTGAACCCGATCAATTTGCAACCGGGACAGGAAGCCACTCGCGTTCTCCCATGCATCACAGGACTGAGACCACAACGCCATCCCCAGCATGCTGCCCAAACCCCCCAATCGTTTCCGACGAGTGCACCCTAAACCGCGACCACCGCGAGCAGATAAAGCCCAGCACCCCCTCTCCTTGCCCGTTCTGCTCGCCATTTGCCCCCTCTCAGCATCCCCTCTCCTCTGCAAGCTCACACGCAGCCAGCCACCTTCTCCCTCGCTGTGCCCAGCCCTAGTGAGCTCGCCAGAGGAATACCAAAGCCGAGGAAGAAAGGGGAAGGTTGCCATCAAGCGCGACACCGCTGGCCTCTCTCCTCTCCCTCTCTGGCTTCCCAGATCTTCTACAAGGCTAACGCTATACTTTTCTTGGCCTAGGTTCGACGGTAGCCGACGCCACCGCCGACCTCACCGGAGCATCTGGAGGAAATGGAGGAGGACTAGGACCCGGCCGTGTTCACCTCTTCGACGACATCGCCGAGCTTTTCTGACGCACCACAGCCGAGTGCCACCGCTAGATCATCGACAAGCATCCCTAGGTGAGCTCCAATGAAACCCCAGCCAAACCCTAGCCCTACCGACGCCCTCGTCTTCTGTCGCGGAGACGACGAGCGCAGGCCGTCGATCACGACTTGATCGGACGGCCAGGAACGGCGCGTATCGATTCGGCCTCCCAGAGGCGCTGACCGGTGGGCCCTATTGGCCAACCATTTGAATCGGCAGCTCCCGTGCACTGCGGGTTAATCTGGGCCGGATTCGCGCCGGACCGACCCAGTCCGGGCAGATCTGGCCCGCGCAATTTTTTTTTAAAGAAAATGCTCTGTTATTTTGATTGATCTGCGAACTTTGAAATTCCATAGCATTTGTTCTGTGCATGCAAATGAGGTGATTCAAATTTCCCTGGGTATCTTAGATGATTACCTTTCAGATGGCATAGGTCTCATAATTTTAGGGGCAATGTGCAACAAATGATAATTAGTGATGTTAAATTAGCCCCTTTTCATACTTAATTGTAAATCTTGAGTTTTGTGTGTTGAAAATGAATGAATCCAATTTCCAGTGATAGCTTGTTGTGATACCTTGCTTGACTCACTGGTTTTGCTATTTTAGGACTTATATTCTTGCAGTAGTAATTAAAATGGCATTATGTGTAATTAATCTTAGGAAAATCACCACTTGCAGTAGAAATAGAATTTTGTGTTCAATCCAACTTTGTTGGATTGTGTTCTAGAAGAGGCTTCCAGAACATTTTACCTCATTTTTTCTGAAACTCAGAGAATATCTGAGGATTATTTTGGTGCTCTAGTGCTATTTTCCTAATGTTTAATTCATAGGAAATTAACCACCAATTGTTTTTCAGTAAATCCAACTTTGTTAGGTTCTTAAGACTGTTGTCAACCTGCAAGTATGCTGGATGTGATGTTTTGGTCCATTTGGTTGACTTCATGTTTAATTGAGATAGGATGTTGTTGTGTTGCTTTATATAAGAAACCCTAGTTCTAATAGGGATAATTGCTAATTAAAAACTTATGAAATCTTGATTACTTTCTAAACTTGTCTGCTTCTGATACTCTATGATGATATGGTATGGAGTGCTGAATTGTTTGTGACTTGTGTATTCTTATATATTTATTTGTGCGTTGTTATTTTCCCGACGATAGAATCGAACGAGGAGTGTACCGAGGAAGGTGAAGTGTACGAGTATCAGGATGAGGAGGACCAGGGACAAGCCAGCCAAGGCAAGCCATCTAACTTGATGCATATCTGAATGTCCTATATACACATTTGCATGTCTCTTTGTTTTTGAGAATTGCATGTCTCTTTCTGTTTCATTAAAGTGCATGATCTTATATTGCTATAGTCCTTGTAGCAATTAGTGGTTGGCTCAAGCTCCACGAGTTACATTGTTATCATCCATCGAGATGACCCCATTGATTACCTATTCTTCACCCCTCACCTAGTGGCTTGTTGATTAGCAACAAAGCCCTTGATAAACCTTCTAGTGGAGCCAAAACTCTAGGAATGGGAACACTCAAAGAAAGTTTATGAAATGCTTTCGAAAACCTTGGGGGTAGTACCTACCCCACTGAAATGTTTTCAAAAATGGTTTTGAGCAAATGGAGGATAAAGGAGTTGGTGGTTTTTCAAATGACATTGGTGATTGATACGTCTCCAACGTATCTATAATTTTTGATGCTCCATGCTTGTTTTTACACCATTTGCCTACTGTTTCATTACACTTCGTGGCAGTTTTATGCATTTTCTGGAACTATACTATTAACAAGTCGCCACAGTGCCAGTTCCCTGTTTTCTGCTGTTTTTGTGTTTCAGAAGTGATACACAGGAAATATTCTCAGAATTGGATGAAACAAGTTCCTAAAGTCTTATTTTTCCTGGAAGCTTCCAGAGATCTGAAGAGGAGTTGGAGGGGGGCCACGAGGGCCCCACACACTAGGGCGGCGCGGCCAGGGGCCTGGCTGTGCCCCCTATGTGTGAGAGCCCCTCAGGCCACCTCTGACGATGCCCCTTCGCCTATAAAGACCCCCCGACGGAAAAAACCTAAGCACCCGATCAATTTTCCAGAACACATCGCGATCCGCCGCCGCCGTCGACCCGAAGATCGGGAGGGTCCAGAAGCTCTTCCCGGCACCCTGCCGGAGAGGGGAATTGCCACTGGAGGTCTTATTCATCGCCATGCTTGCCTCCGGAGCGATGAGTGGGTAGTCTACCTTGGACTATGGGTCCATAGCAGTAGCTAGATGGTTGTCTTCTCCACCATGTCCTTCATGTTTAGATCTCATGAGCTGCCCTACATGATTGAGATCACCGTTATGTAATTCTACATGTTTGGTTTGTTGGGATCCGATGAATATTGGTGTTATGATTGAGTTGCTATACTGAAATATATCTTTTGTTATCTCTATGTTGTTTATGATCTTGCATGCTCTCCGTTGTTAGTAGCTATCTTGGCCGAGTAGTTGCTAGTGACTCCAAGAGGGGGTATTTATGCTCGATAGTGGGTTCATGCCTCTATTTAATCTGGGGGAGTGACAGAAACCTCTAAGGTTGTAGATGTGTTGTTGCTACTAGGGAGAAAACAACATTCATATGCTCAAGGGCATATGCTTTGTTTACATTACACACTTTACTTAATGCAATTATCTGTTGTTCGCAACTTAATACTTGTGGAGTTCTCGGATTGATTTGCCACAAGTGGATTATTAGTCATAGATGCAGTTGGATGGCGGTCTATGTATTTTGTTGTAATGCCCAGAGTAAATCTCATAGTGATCTTCTTGACATATCATATTTATCTTTATTCTATCAATTGCCCAACTGTAATTTGTTTACCCAGCATGTGTTATTTATCTTATGGAGAGACACCACTAGTGAACTGTGGACCCTGGTCCTATTTCCATCATATTGCTATCACCTGTTTACTTTACTTGCACTGTTTACTTTACTCGCATTCTTCTATTGCTTTCCACTCGATACGCTCATACCCTTTGTTTCAAGCAAACCGGTGAGATTGACAACCTCATCGCAAGTTGGGAGCAAAGTACTTGGTTGTGTTGTGTGCAGGTTCCACGTTGCAGCTAGCAAGCAAAGCTTGGACGAGGCGCCATATATAAATTGTCCGAAGCTGTCGCAAACTAGCAAGCATCACCTACAGTCGTATTGTCCGTTCTTCTCCTGATCGATAAACCTTGGTTTCTTAACTGAGGGAAAATCTTGCTGCTATATTCATCACACCTTCCTCTTGGGGTTCCCAATGGGCCGGTTATTTACTTCATCAACTTGGCACTAGCAGTGATCACTAAGTGTTCGCTCAGAACAATTAACCCATGCAACCACATTACCCCGGTATGGGACGGGGCTTAGTCCAAAGTTTATTTGCTTTAGTGCGGGGAGCCTCACACTATATAAGGGTTTGTAGGACCCCGGAATCCGGGTTGCCGCCAGTTTATGGGCAATAGTAAATCGGGATCCTTCGGGATTTATCAGGCCGGAAGACACTTGGGTTTCTCCCGCCGTGGCACTGGAACTACGCTCGGCAGAGGTAGACGGCCAGGATTTGCCGGGGATGTATACTCCACAGGGTAGGCACCCGTACTAAGGTGGATAGATGGAAGGCTATGATCGATTATCCGAACCCCGCATACTTGTGTATGACGGTCCGTGGTGGTATCCCGACGGATTTATCGGATGGTGTGGGTAAAGTGTACAACCTCTGCAGAGTGTAAATTTATTCGAATAGCCGAGTCCTCGGTCATGGACGGTTGGGACGACCGTTGCTTAGCCCAATGTTGGTTTTTGGTTTTTCAAAGGATGTTTTCGGTGGAAATGGAGAAGGGTGCCGGATGGAGTACTTGGAGGGTACTGCCGTGGCACGGATATTGTTCGGAGTACTCGTAGGGTACTGCCGAGGAAATGGAGATGGTCATGTGCGATTGACCAGGTCTATACAGAAGGGTGGTCATGTTTGATTGACCACCGACTCTTCTCTTGAAAATGAGCTTCCCCCTTTCCTAGAGATTTTTCTAAAATGGTTTATAAAAATTCTTCTTTAATAAGGATATAGAGATATCGTATGACATGCTATATCAACAAGAGAAACTATGATATAGAGATGTCGTATGACATGCTATATCGACACGAGAAACTATAGTTAGAATTGAGCACTAGCCTCAAACCAACTTCCCTTGCTACAACCAAATAGCATGCAACTTGTTTCCTCTTAGGTGGTTTGCAAGTACAATTCCAAAATGTACTCACGGCTTTGTCCCTGGCTATCAACTTGGCCAGATTGTGGAGAAGACTATGATGATGATGGTGAGGAGTTCGACGATGCCCGTGCGAACTAGGATCCATCTCCCGGTCAGTTGCCTGTAGGGTAGAGGCACAACACGGGCTACCAATGCTACTTTTGATTCCGCTGCTATGTTTAGTGAACTTGCCCTGCGAGGCATTTGAATTCGGCCAAGTGGCCATGTAAGACTAATCGACTTATTTATGTAATGGATGATGTACTCTGTAATGCCAACTCTGTTATGTGAATTCATGACGGTCTTCTGATGGCTAGTTGATAAAGGAGATTATTCTTCTTCGTCCCCCAGCAGCAATCCTTGTGCGTGGTGAATGACCAGCCCGTTGGGAACCCCAAGAGGAAGGTGTGATGAGTATAGCAGCTGGTTTTCCCTCAATTATGAAACCAAGGTTTAATGTCGGTCAGGAGAGGAGAGACAATGACAACTGAAGGTGATGCTTGCTAGTTTGTGACAGCAGCGGACAACTGGCGCCTCGTCCAAGCTTTGCTTGCTAGCTGCAACGTGGAACCTGCACACACACAAACAAATACTTTGCTCCCAACTTACGATGAGGTTGTCAATCTCACCGGTTTGCTTGAAACAAAGGTTATGAGTGTATCGAGTGGAAAACAGTAAAAGTATGCGAATAAAGTAAACAGTACGAGTAAAGTAAACAGATGATAGCAATATGATGGAAATAGGACCGGGGTCCACAGTTCACTAGTGGTGTCTCTCCATAGATAAAATAACACATGCTGGGTAAACAACTTATAGTTGGGCAATTGATAGAATAAAGATAACGTGATATGTCAAGAAGATCACTATGAGATTTACTTTGGGCATTACAACAAAATACATAGACCGCCATCCAACTGCATCTATGACTAATAATCCACTCCCGGGGATATCAATCCGAACACCCCAAAAGTATTAAGTTGCGAACAACAGATAATTGCATTAAGCAAAGTGTGTAATGTAAACAAAGCATATGCCCTTGAGCATATGAATGTTGTTTTCTCCCTAGTAGCAACAGCACATCTACCACCTTAGAGGTTTTTATCACTCCCCCAGGTGAAATAGAGGCATGAACCCACTATCGAGCATAAATACCCCCTCTTGGAGTCACTAGAAACTACTTGGCCAAGATAGCTACTAACAACGGAGAGCATGCAAGATCATAAACAACATAGAGATAACAAAAGATAATATTCAGTACAACAACTTAATCATAAACACCAATATTCATCGGATCCCAACAAACCAAACATGTAGAATTACATAACGGTAATCTCAATCATGTATGGCAGCTCATGAGATCTAAACATGAAGCACATGGTGGAGAAGACAACCATCTAGCTACTGCTATGGACCCATAGTCCAAGGTACACTACTCACTCATCGCTCCGAAGGCAAGCATGGCGATGAAGAAGACCTCCGGTGGCGATTCCCCTCTCCGGCAGGGTGCCGGGAAGAGCTTCTGGACCCTCCCGATCTTCGGGTCGACGGCGGCGGCGGATCGCGATGTGTTCTAGAAAACTGATCGGGTACTTAGGTTTTTTTCCGTCGGGGGGTCTTTATAGGCGAAAGGGCGATGTCAGAGGAGGGGCCAGGCGCCCTCACGCGGGCCCGGCGCGGCCAGGGGGCTGGCCGCGCCACCCCTGCATGTGGGGCCCTGGTGGCCCCCCTCCTACTCCTCTTCGGATCTCTGGAAGCTTCTGGGTAAAATAAGACTTCAGGATGTGGTTTCGTCCAATTCCGAGAATATTTCCTGTGTATCACTCTGAAACACAAAAACAGCAGAAAACAGGGAACTGGCACTGTGGCACTTCGTTAATAGGTTAGTTCCAGAAAATGCATAAAAGTGCCACTAAGTGTAACGAAACAATAGGCAAATGGTGTAAAAACAAGCATGGAGCATCAAAAATTATAGATACGTTTGAGACGTATCAAGCATCCCCAAGCTTAACTCCTGCTCATCCTCGAGTAGGTAAGTGATAACAAAAGAATAATTTTTGAGGTGACATGCACCTACACAATCTTGATCATATATGTAAGCATTTGTGAGCTAGGATCATAAGAACTTAAAACATGGGCATGAAGATATAATCATGACAATAAGAACTTAGCAACCATGTTGTAAACATGTAAATGAACACAAACAAAAGATCATGAAAATGAAACAATGAAAGTCAAACGTGTGTTCAAATCATAAGGAAAAACATACAAAAGGTTTTCAGCTTGTCCTTCAAAGAGAGCAAAACATAAATGCATAGGACACCTTAAAGTTTAAGAGGGCGACTAGATACAAATAATTTAAGAACAAGTGAAACCAACAATATGAATCAATCAATGAACTTTGGGACAATGCATATCACACTAAGAATGACAACTATGCTCTCTTAATGGTGCATAAAGAAAGAAGGTGGTGACTCAACATAAAAGTAAAAGAAAGACCCTTCGCAGAGGGAAGCAGTGATTGCAAGTTTTATAACCTTCAAAAATTATGGTACTTACCGGCTTTGAGCTCTCATTGCCCCCATCATAAGCATCTTGAATGGTTAAAGTTAATGCGAGAACAATTATGATGCATATGCTTGACAAATCATAAGTTGAAAACCTCGTGCCTCGTGAATATGAGTACCCAAACCTCATGCTACTTTACTTAGAGTCCCAAGCAAGGCTCTTGTCATTGTAAGTATATGCATATCATTGAGAACCGCCAATGGGGTACCTCTGTGCCCGATGACATGGAACAAGCCCACACCAAAATGACAGGACAAGCAGACAATGAACACCTCGACATCTATTTTATTTGCCTTTTGTTTAGCTTTTTATTGTGAGATGCGTCGTCGAATGTTCACCATGGGTATGCTGCAAATTTCCACCATGAATTATGCATGGCTTAGATTGGCGGCCCGGCGTTTCCCTAACACATATACAAACTCCATGATCCCCACAAGATTCCCAATTCATTTCACACCGCGGGCATCCATAAACAAAAGATCACGATATCAACTCAAATAAGAAGTGCAATGTTGAAAGCTTGCCCATGACAGCATGGATGGGCTAGAATCCAACTTACAACTTGCAAGCATAACAACTCAACATAAGAGACCACAATGTCAAATTTTTAAGAACAGGAAAAAGTAAAGTGTGCCTTCCGGTTCGTGAGAGCTTTACTGACCGAATTTCGCATAACACTGGTAAGAGTTTAATTTGAAGAGAAAATAAAAGCAAGTCAAATTTACTTGGAATAGCAAATTGCTAGTAGGTATGTATGGTGGACACTTTGGAAAACTTTGGCTTTTAGGAGTTGGATGCACGAGTAGAGCTCATACTCAGTACAAGGTGAGGGCTAGCAAAAGACTGGGAGCGACCAACTAAGAGAGCAGTAATGGCCATAATCATGCAAAGCGACATTAAAAGAAGCATACGATGGCATCAAAAGTCAAAAACTAAATGATCATGAAGGCTATTGGCGACTTTGTAAGAGTCTAACATGTGTGAGCATGCGCCAAGTCAACCCAAATAAAGCATCAAGGAGAAAAGCAAAATAATGCTTCCATACAATAAAAACAACGCATGATTTTTTCAAAGGCTCATTAAGCTATCTCAGTTATTTGAGACAAGTCATGCTACAGCAAAACCACTAAGCATACTATCAAAAAGACATCAAGCATGACATGAAAAAGCCTAAGCCGCAGTCTACACAAGCTCCGTCTTGTACCACTATTTTGCACAAAGCTTTTTCTCTTTTCCAACACCATTTGAAACTTTTATAAACACCTCTTTTGATGAAAACCAATAAAGATCAGAGGCAAAAATACACCTTGATGAAAAGATATGACAAGGTCTGAACGCAAATCAAGGCGAAAACGAAAACCAAAATCAGTAGCAGAAAAAGAAGAACACCCGGTGAAATTGTAAGAATGAAAAACGGAGTGTTCTTTGCAAATGAAAACGAGTACATCTCCTCCAAAAGAAAATTGTTGGGGTCCAACCATTTATTGCAGCAAACAAACAAACTAAACTAACTAAGAAAACTAAAACAACTGACGCTCCAAGAAAAACACATAGTGCATGAAGCAATAAAAATATAGTGTTTTGAAAGGTGACCTGATTTTTGCCGATGAAGAAGGGGTACCTCGGGGGCATCCCCAAGCTTTGACGCTTGTACTTCTTGGATATTTCTTGGGGTGATGCATGGGCATCCCCAAGCTTGAGCTTTTGTCCATTCTTCAACTCATCTCATCATTCTCCAATCCCTACACTTGAAAACTTCCTTCATACAAAACTAAACACAATTCTATTAGCAACATTAGTGCAAGCATAACATATAATCAATCCTCTATTTGCTTCAGGTTTCAACTCAAAACCACCACATATATAGCAAATATTACTGTAGCAACCTCCCCAAAAGTTCCATGATCAAAAGAACTCAAAAGAAAGCGATAAAGTGGCAAACACAAATATTGGCAGAAATCTGTCAAAACTGAACAGCTGACAAAGGTCGAATTTTTGAGGGATTTTCTGTTGCTCAAATCAAAAAGTTTTCAACTAAGAAAAGTTTGGATATAACCTGGGGCATATGCACAAGAAATTGCAGGTCCAAAAGATAAACAGAGAATTGTCACGAATTTTTACGGTGCAGCACCGAAAACAGTTTCAGGACAGCAACATCCCCAAATCTTTACCTCACTCAAATTAGAGGCTTCTCTTCGCACAAAAACGAAATAAACAAGATAAGGAGCGGTCATTACAGTAGTAATGACTTCCAAGACTCAAATAAAAGAAAAATTACTGAAAATAAAATATTGGGTTATCTCCCAAGAGTGCTTTTCTTTAACGCCTTTGAGCTAGGCGCAGAAAATTGCAAATCAAGTAATATCAAGTGATGAAGCATTAAGATCAACAGCAGAGGTCTTGTCAATAAGGCATTGTATTTCATCCACATAAGTTTTTGAAGACCCTTTGTGATCATGCTTTGGTACACTATTCTCATCAAAAAGATTTTCAGGACAGATCCAAGCAAAATTATTTTCGAAGGCTTCACTCAATCCCAAAAGCTTGCAAGGTATAGGTATTTCGGTTCCCTCATCATTAGTATCAATAACCTTTATAGGCGAACCGAGTTTATTAAAACGTTTAAGAACCTTTCTAGCTTCAATAACGACATCTATAAATTCTAAGCGCAAAGTTTCCAAGATAAAAGCTTTCTTTTTGGGATCCTCAATTTCATGAAGCTTAAGGAACATGTATTGCATAAAAGGATTAAGACTAGCAAACCTAGTTTCCAACATGTCAATTAAATAAACAGAAGCAACTTCAACACTAGGAGCAAGCTCAACCCAAGACTTTTCCTCAACTTCCTCATGCATACTAATGTGATTAAAGAACTCCTCAATGTTACTTTTTCCAACAATCAAACCACTACCTACTGAGAGGTCCTCCAGAACGAACTTAGGGAACAGCATGATAAACTAAAGTAAAGAAATAACAACTACCAAGGATTCTAATTTTTTTGGGTTTTTGATAAAAAGCAATGTAGGTAAAATAAATAAAGTAAAGCAAAACAATAACAAAGTAAAGGATGTGTGTGCGAAAAACTCCCCTCGCAGAAGTCTTCTCTTCCTCCCCGGCAACGGCGCCAGAAAAACAGCTGATGGCTAGTTGATGAAGGAGATTATTCTTCTTCATCCCCCAGCAGCAATCCTTGTGCGTGGTGAATGACCAGCCCGTTGGGAACCCTAAGAGGAAGGTGTGATGAGTATAGCAGCTGGTTTTCCCTCAATTATGAAACCAAGGTTTAATGTCGGTCAGGAGAGGAGAGACAATGACGACTGAAGGTGATGCTTGCTAGTTTGCGACAGCAGCGGACAACTGGCGCCTCGTGCAAGCTTTGCTTGCTAGCTGCAACGTGGAACCTGCACACACACAAACAAATACTTTGCTCCCAACTTACGATGAGGTTGTCAATCTCACCGGTTTTCTTGAAACAAAGGTTATGAGTGTATCGAGTGGAAAATAGTAAAAGTATGCAAATAAAGTAAATAGTACGAGTAAAGTAAACAGGTGATAGCAATATGATGGAAATAGGACCGGGGTCCATAGTTCACTAGTGGTGTCTCTCCATAGATAAAATAACACATGCTGGGTAAACAAATTACAGTTGGGCAATTGATAGAATAAAGATAACGTGATATGTCAAGAAGATCACTATGAGATTTACTCTGGGCATTACAACAAAATACATAGACCGCCATCCAACTGCATCTATGACTAATAATCCACTCCCGGGGATATCAATCCGAACAACAGATAATTGCATTAAGCAAAGTGTGTAATGTAAACAAAGCATATGCCCTTGAGCATATGAATGTTGTTTTCTCCCTAGTAGCAACAGCACATCTACCACCTTAGAGGTTTATGTCACTCCCCCAGGTGAAATAGAGGCATGAACCCACTATCGAGCATAAATACCCCCTCTTGGAGTCACTAGCAACTACTCGGCCAAGATAGCTACTAACAACGGAGAGCATGCAAGATCATAAACAACATAGCGATAACAAAAGATAATATTCAGTACAGCAACTTAATCATAGACACCAATATTCATCGGATCCCAACAAACCAAACATATAGAATTACATAACGGTGATCTCAATCATGTAGGGCAGCTCATGAGATCTAAACATGAAGCACATGGTGGAGAAGACAACCATCTAGCTACTGCTATGGACCCATAGTCCAAGGTAGACTACTCACTCATCGCTCCGGAGGCAAGCATGGAGATGAAGAAGACCTCCGGTGGCGATTCCCCTCTCCGGCAGGGTGCCGGGATGAGCTTCTGGACCCTCCCGATCTTCGGGTCGACGGCGGCGGCGGATCGCGATGTGTTCTGGAAAACTGATCGGGTACTTAGGTTTTTTTCCGTCGGGGGGTCTTTATAGGCGAAAGGGTGATGTCAGAGGAGGGGCCAGGCGCCCTCACGCGGGCCCGGTGTGGCCAGGGGGCTGGCCGCGCCACCCCTGCGTGTGGGGCCCTGGTGGCCCCCCTCCTACTCCTCTTCGGATCTCTGGAAGCTTCCGGGTAAAATAAGACTTCAGGATGTGGTTTCGTCCAATTCCGAGAATATTTCCTGTGTATCACTCTGAAACACAAAAATAGCAGAAAATAGGGAACTGGCACTGTGGCACTTCGTTAATAGGTTAGTTCCGGAAAATGCATAAAAGTGCCACTAAGTGTAACGAAACAATAGGCAAATGGTGTAAAAACAAGCATGGAGCATCAAAAATTATAGATACGTTTGAGACGTATCATCTTCCTGGGATCATGAATTGTATGCATAACGGGAATTTCGGGTGGTAAACTGGGGTCCCCACAGAGTTGGTATCAGAGCCATCCTGACCTTAGGATACCTTAGTTAGCATGGGCGTTAGACCGGACCAAAAACTATTTTCACTATTAAAAAGTTATAAGAGATGGCTTAATATATATAAGGTAAATATATATTGCTCTCATCTGTTCCCTTACTCTTTAAGCATTTAGACTACTGGCATCTTAATTCATGTTTTTACTCTATTTAAAATATTGCACACTTGGGTAAGTTATTAACTCAACCTACCTTAAAATTTTGTGTAGATGGATGCTCCTACTGCACACCATTAGGTTGGTACCCACGAGGACGTGCTCGTCTTTGAGCGTGACTTAGTGGAGTTGGCCACGCGTCTCGGGCGGCCACGTCCGGAGGTCCGAGGCTATCGACTTTTTGAGGAGGGTACCCGCGATTTGGCGTACCAGGTCGTTTGCCAGGTCCGCGGGAAGGAGGTCCCGCCGTGTAACATCCCAAGATTTTATCAAATTTTGGGGGAAAATTTTTGCTTTTGTTTTTCTTGAGATGTTTGGAAATTCACAGGGATTTAAAACTTTTTGAGTCTATTTGAAAGCTTTTGTAGAAAACTATTTTAAACTTTCTATTATTTTCTAGAAGAACTTCCTTGAGAAAGATCAAGTATCCAAATACTATTTTCCATTCTTTATTCAAACCTATGCAAGCTTGCTTGCAAAGGAGTGAACCACAAATATGTTTTATTTAGTAAAGATTGTATTAAAAAAAAACTAAGTTTGAAAGATAATTTCAAACATTATTTTATAAAGTATTATCTCTTATTTCAAAGGATTTATTTTCAAACCCTATTTTCATTCTTCATTTGCAATAAAGCCTCATAGGCTAAATTATAAGGTTTAATAAAATTCTATTTTAGTTATTAAATTATGTTGTTCACTGTTTGGTCATGTCCTTTTGGTCTTTAGAAAATTTTAGGAATTGGTTTGACCTTGTTTGAAGCTTTTATGCAAAAGTTATAGAAGATCTAAGAAAACTGAAAAGAATAAAAGAAAGAACAAAAAAAGGAAAAGACAACCCAACCGGGCCACGCCCGGGGCCTAGCAAGGCAACGGCCCAGCCAGCCTCATGCCCGCACCCCTCTCTCGGCCCTTCTTTCTTTTTATTTTTATTTTTATTTTTTCTTTTCACACCGACAGGTGGGCCCCACCTATCAGCATCATCACCTCCACCGTTTCCCCTTTTCTCTCTGGAAACGAAACTCGCCGGAGTTACTCCCGCGCCATCACCGTGCACTAATTGGCCATCAAGACCCTGCCTATAAGTAACCTCGCACCCCCTCCCTCAACCACCTTCCTCCTCTCGCTTGAGACACCACCAATCCGACGAAATTCCTCGTCGGAGCTTGCAGATGCCGACGACTTTCGTCGTCGATTCCGGCGACTCAAGGTGACCCCGGCGCCTGCGCTTGGTCCTCCTCGACTCTACGTGATCTGGCGAACCTCGCCGACGTATTGTTTTGCCCCAGAGTGCCCCAGAGCGATGAGAACGTCCCAAACCCGAAGCTCACCTCCGCCACGTTTTCTCCAGCCACCTCTCCGCCTCACCCCTGGAAACGAAAGACGACGACGATCACGCCCGCGAGTCCACCGCGCTCCTCCAGATCTCGTCGTGTGGTCCACCTCCATCGGGGACCCCTGCATCGCCGACATTGCCGAGTCCAGAGCCGCCGGACCTCGCCGGAGTTGACCCACGGTGAGCACCACCTCCCACCTCTTCCCGTCCATCGGATCTAGATCCAGTGACTAGGATTAGATCACTTACGAAAGGGTATCTTCAGATCTGATCCGCTTGATCTCCATTAAATCCAACGGCCGAAAATCTGGATCCGGCCGAACCGGTATCTTCCAGTCATATCGCGCCACGTGGCAGCCCTCTGTTAAAACAGAAATTCGAATCTGGATTTAAAAACAGAAATAGCTATAAACTTTGAAAATCAATATCTTTCGTTCTGTAGGTCCAAAAATAACAAATGATATACCGTTGGAATCCTTAGAACTTCTAGAATCCAGTAGTGCAATAATAATTCATATTTTATAGGTTAAATTTAAAACTATTCTCAAATTGGAATCAAACCTTCTGTTAGCTTGTTAAATTCATATCTTTTGTTCTGTTGATCCAAAAATTACAAATTTGTAGTCTCTCGAATCCTCTCAACTTGTAGAACATCATAGGATCAAGAAAATCCAAATTTGATACGTGCACACACCTTGTGCATTCAAATTTGTCCAAATCACTATTCTGATCACAAATTGAATTCTACAACTTATTTTGGAATGAATCCAATTGCAGTAGCTTTGTATTACTGCAAGCTATCCAGTAGCATCACTCCCATAATTTCTTGAACCATGTCACAATTATTCAAATTCTCATATGAGAAGTTGAGTATTCCTATATAGATTAATTCTATTTCTATTCAATCAATGATTCCTTCTACTTTAGAAAACCCTACGATCATACCTAGCTATCAAATATCATCTTGAGATCACTTTGATCCAATATCATATCCATCTAAGTACATCATGTCTATTTCACACCTATTAAAAATTCAATTGATTTATTTGAGTAAAGCGAGACATGTCTTAATCATCAGTTCTACTCTTGCTGTTGAGGTATTGATTCAATTCTACTGCCATAGCACATGATCGTGTCCCAAGCTATCCAACCAACCCTCTAAGCCATATTCTCAAATATCACTCATTCATATCAAATCCCTTGCTTACTTAATCTTGTCTCTATGTATTGAACCATTCAATTTGCAAATGAGTTGATTGAGTAACTCAATGTATCACCAATACATACTCAAGTCTATGTGTAACATGTACTATTTTGAGTAAGTGTCATCACACTTTATTCAGTAGTGTTATGTTGCATCATTCTAAACTCATGTGAATCTATTCACATATTTTGTCTAATTCGCATATGTACTCAAATTGCAATTGTGCTACTTGAGTAGAATATTAATTCATCTCAAACTTAGGTTCTATTAATGTGGAGTTGTTATAACCCGTACCATGGTATGTGTTATACACCATGTTGATCAATGAACCAATTGAGCCATGTCCCCAAATATCAATCTTTCATACCCAATCCAGTGCCTACTTAGTTTTGTTCACATGTATTGAACTATTCAACTTGCAAATGTGCTAATTGAGTAGTTCAAGCATTCTTAAAACCTAGCCTAGTTCCTAAGTGCAATAGATGCTATTCAAGAGTAATT
Source organism: Dactylis glomerata (assembly GCA_007115705.1). Lineage (NCBI taxonomy): Eukaryota > Viridiplantae > Streptophyta > Magnoliopsida > Poales > Poaceae > Dactylis > Dactylis glomerata. The sequence continues at coordinate 353,729 of QXEO01000341.1, forward strand.
GTTGTCACATTTACTCAATAGTGTTGTAGTTGCACAAATTGACTCTTGTGAAATTTATTACACATGAGCTATTCCTAAAACTTTTATATGCTTTAATAAAGCATAAAAACTCCATCAATTATATAATGCCTGGTCCAATTCTCTCTCAAATCATATTGATCTCTCCCAACTAAGCTCTCCGATTCATATCTCCCAAATCATGATCCTTTACCATATCTTTCTTGTCATAACATCTCAATAAAACTAAATTGTTGAACAAACACTTTTCAATTGTTTGAATTGTTTGCTTGTGTTTGAATGATATGTTTATGTTATGTTATTTCTGTGCTATAGTTTGTGCGAAGAGCTGCGTGCTTAGTTGAGAGAAGTGAAACATCGTGATCTTCAAAAAGGCAAGTGACACACATATCCCTCACCTATTTTTACAACTGCATTAGTGTGTTTCAGTAGTATGTATGATAGGTGGAATATTCAACTGTTTTATAAAATGCTTAGATCCTAGTAGTGTGTAGCTATCCCTCAAACCCCACCTGTTAGGATGCTAAATACTTTGAAAAATATTGATGCCATGCTATGATCACTTGCTAAAAGTGTTTTGTGAACAAATTAAGAACTTCAACTAAAATGAAACACCTAGGTGGATTTGTTTGATAAGAGGCGGCGAAGTAGGTGGGTTCTGGGACACATGCCTCGTCGAGAGGATGTGGGTTCAGAATGCCGCTCGGGATGGCCACCCAGGAACAAAGAGGATACTAAGTCTTCCATGCTTAGAGTGCTTCCAGTGCAGCCTTATGACATTATGGGCTCTGTCTTGACTGATTAGATGTGGGAGTTCAACTTGTGTGCAAGAAGATGGCGGTAGTTGAATTATAGGTTGGGAACGGATCTTGCCAATTAGTTGCTCTCTCCTCTAAAAGGTCTCATCTCATTTTATGTATGGGCATAAAATGGGTCGTAAGGTGAAAGTTCACAACCCTTGCAAGGTGTCAAAACTAATCGATTAGCCGAGTCCTCGGAATGGACAATTGAGTCTCTAGACATGGAATGTACGGAAGAATCTCATCACCATTTTTGAATGATTAAAATTTGTCTAGGAACCCCTAGGTAGGGGCTAAGGACCATGCACTCCGAGGGGTGGTGGTTTCTGATGTTCCAACTTTGTTGAGTTGCGCCCAGAACTACATACCGGCCAGTATGTAGTGTATGGGGGTTGTCTTGAACCTTGAAAAATAAAATTTTGTAAGAAAGTATTTAAAAAGGATTTTAGGATAAAATTGGCTTTATGCAAATCAGCCTATGAGATCCACCAGCCAAATGTCATGTAGTTAGTTCTTTCACAACAACCACCAAATATGTGTCATTTGCCAGTACATCATTGTACTGACCCCTCTGGGGCTGCATATTCAAACGTGCAGGTTTATATTGTCGAGTAAGGAACCAGGAGTAGGATCTCGAGCTTACATTCCAACATGTCTGCCCGTGGCACTTGATGAAGATTGAAGCTCACTGCAACTATGCTTTATGCTGTGTACTCGTAAGGTTGAAGACCCATGTAACTGGATTTACGTCATAATATTGATGCTATTGCAATGATTACTTATTTTGTACTGTGGTGCTATCTACTGAACCAGGGAATGGCATAGATACACAGGAGTTCCACCTTAATCCAAAGGTGGGGCGCTACAGAATGGTATCAGAGCATAGTGTTGCCTGTAGAATCGAGACCCTAGGTTTGGAATAGACTAGGAAGCCTTAGGATTCTTTCCTCTCTCTTTAAAAAGAAAATCAATTCAATTTTCTAAATGAAATCAATCTATTTACCTTAGTTTGAAATTTTCTTGTAGGAACTTATCCCATTCATTTGTTTTACACTACTTCTCTCTCTATTTTAGATGGCCAACCTCATCGAATCCCTCCAGAAAGGACCAGTAATGATCATGACTCTGAAGTGTGAGACTGAGTTTCCCAAAGCCTTGAAGAACCTCATGTTAAGTATGGGAATGCAAGGAGAAGCTGTTTACAAAGGATTTCCCGTGATGGATGAAGGTGAAGAATATTGGTGGGTGCAACTGCACCTATACAAGAACAAGGAAGACGACCGCAAGAAGATGGGACTTTGTATGTTCACCAACTCCGAGATGTATCCATCATTCCTTGACTCAGCAAGATGTGCTGCTTGGTCAGCAATGAAGGAACTTGGAGAAAGACTCAAGTGGAGACTTCATAATACTCAGCAAGACCTCAAAGAAGAAAAGGAAGACACTACTACATTGAAGGAAACCATAAACCAACTTCAAGGTGACAAGGAAAAGTTGGAATCTGAACTTAGTGGTCAAGAGACCTCATCAAAACCAAGGATGAACAGATTACCAATCTACTAAAGCAGCTAGACCAGAACAATGGATCTGCTTAGAAGAGTACCAAGAAGCCTTAGTTGGACCTCCATTTAGGAAATTTTAATAAGCAACGACGTGTAATAAACGTTATGGTCATACCGACTTGTGGATGATCGTACCTTCCCGTTTGTTTGAAAACTAGTTGCTTATTATGATGAATGTTTGTTAGATATTGCTTGTTAGATATTGTTTGCACAGCAGATCAAGAAAATTCATCTTGCAAACAAGCTGTATTTGGGTAGGAATCTTCTTTAGATCCCTTCTATCTAATTCTTATCTGTGCTAAGACCTAAACTTGTCCTAAAACTCAAACCAAAGTATTTCTCAATGACAGAACAATTACAATGACCCTCAGTTGGAGATAAGGATACAGAGTACAACAACAAGAGATAGTGTTGCAAGTACAGGAGACTGGAACCTTTCGCAAGAGGGTGCACAAAGGATGATACCCCAAGACTCCAGTAAGCTAGGATGGCTGAAGGATACCACGCAAATAATAAGAAGACACCCCAAGGTGTAGCTAATATGGAAGTAATACTATTCAACCACCTCATGCAAGAAAGGTGGAAAAGAGCAAACAGAGCAATGGAAAGAGCAAACAGAGCAATGGAAAGAGCAAACAGAGCAATGGAAAGAGCAAACAGAGCAAGGGAAAGGATTTTAATTCCTCTTAAATGGCAAACCAAAGGATCTACAACTTAAGGATTATTGCCATGAGCTTTGTTGAAAACCTCTAGATAGGAACGATAGATTTTGTTTTCAAAATTCAAAATAGGATTTGGGAACTTGGTTCCAATTTCAACAAAACTTTTGTTTAAAAGCTAGTGAGGTTGACCAAGAGTTAGAATGCGAGATGCACCAAACCAAATACAAGGTAATGATTGGGTGCGACATGGATTGGCCCCCATGACGACTACTCATATTGTTTGCTCTTGTTATGAGGAATGGTTAATCTAGAGAGACATACCTATATGAGAGACGACGTCGTTAAACCATAACCTTAGGAGGATAATATGTTACATCCCTTATAGTGAGCCAGTGTGGCCAAAACGTAGGACTACGGTAAGGATGTTTTGGTATTTGAGCGGCTACATGAATCTGAAACATTTTGCTTAGTGGGCTTTGAAGACGAAGACTGTTCAGTTTTGACTGCTGCCTGTTCGATTCACCTTCCCGACCCTTCATTTCAACTCCCCACGTGGCCTGTTCGACTACCTCCCTGAGCCTATAAAAGAGAGAGCACTCCTCTCCAGAGAGTCACAACAAAGACAGCCACCACTACCTATGAGATTGCCTCCTGATTCCAGAACCTTACACCACCGAAGTCTACCCCATCCCGACCTGCGATGTTATGAGGCAACTCTCCAAATCCCTGAAACTACTTTCCTGCCCATGAGAGCTTCATTAGACCCCTTTTTCTTGCAAAGGAGTTCACCTTCGAGATATGATCAAGTTGTCCAGCGTCTTCCAATGACTATGAAGATGGTTGCGAAAGGAATTCTTAAGGACCATCTGGTACTAGTGGCAGATAGCATGATGAGCACCGGTATCAAGAAAAGATTCAACAATGCTGGTTATAAGGCGACCTTCCTTCCCTTAAAGGTGCAAGTACCTCTTACAGAGTCCACCTTGTTTACCCCTATGAAATGCATGAGAAGACTGCAGAGAGATGCCATCCTAATTCATTGGAATGTGTAGTCTCATCATGTTCGTGGGGCAAGCATGCAGTACTTGGCACTGGGTCATCTTTTGAGATTCTGTAATGAAAATCAGCTAAAAAGCAACAAGGAGTATGGTGATAGCCTGTATGCTGTCTTGGCCTTGGTGAGGACCGACCAAGAAAAGGGTAGACACACATTCTTGGAAGATGTGGACTACCTTATTGGTGACAACGCAATGGATGATATCTGCTTATCACCAGAATTGGATGGAACCCTTGGTGTGCCCACTTTTGAACATAGTTGTGAACATCAAAACTTCTGAGAAGGGTGGTTCAGGGAAAATGGCACAATAGTGAATGCAAGCTGAGAACAAAATGCAAGTGCCTAAGGAAGCGTCAAGATACCACCAAGAGGAGTTTTCCTTTAAGGGTGGTAGCACCCTAGTTCCATTAGAATCAATAAACTTTTTAGCCTTTCTCCAATCTCGAGGACGAGATTTCTTTTAAGGGTGGTAGTCTGTAACATCCCAAGATTTTATCAAATTTTGGGGGAATTTTTTTGCTTTTGTTTTTCTTGAGATGTTTGGAAATGCACTGGGATTTAAAACTTTTTGAGTCTATTTGAAAGCTTTTGTAGAAAACTATTTTAAACTTTCTATTATTTTCTAGAAGAACTTCCTTGAGAAAGATCAAGTATCCAAATACTATTTTCCATTCTTTATTCAAACCTATGCAAGCTTGCTTGCAAAGGAGTGAACCACAAATATGTTTTATTTAGTAAAGATTGTATTTAAAAAAAAACTAAGTTTGAAAGATAATTTCGAACATTATTTTATAAAGTATTATCTCTTATTTCAAAGGATTTATTTTCAAACCCTATTTTCATTCTTCATTTGCAATAAAGCCTCATAGGCTAAATTATAAGGTTTAATAAAATTCTATTTTAGTTATTAAATTATGTTGTTCACTGTTTGGTCATGTCCTTTTGGTCTTTAGAAAAATTTAGGAATTGGTTTGACCTTGTTTGAAGCTTTTATGCAAAAGTTATAGAAGATCTAAGAAAACTGAAAAGAATAAAAGAAAGAACAAAAAAAAGGAAAAGACAACCCAACCGGGCCACGCCCGGGGCCCAGCAAGGCAACGGCCCAGCCGGCCTCATGCCCGCACCCCTCTCTCGGCCCTTCTTTCTTTTTCTTTTCACGCCGATAGGTGGGCCCCACCTGTCAGCATCATCACCTCCACTGTTTCCCCTTTTATCTCTGGAAACGGAAATCACTGGAGTTACTCCCGCGCCATCACCGCGCACTAATTGGCCATCAAGACCCTGCCTATAAGTAACCTTGCACCCCCTCCCTCAACCCTCTTTCTCCTCTCGCTTGAGACACCACCAATCCGACGAAATTCCTCGTCGGAGCTTGCAGATGCCGACGGCTTTCATCGTCGATTCCTGCGACTCAAGGTGACCCCGGCGCCCGCGCTTGGTCCTCCTCGACTCTACGTGATCTGGCGAACCTCGCCGACGTATTGTTTTGCCCTAGAGTGCCCTAGAGCGATGAGAACATCCCAAACCCGAAGCTCACCTCCGCCACGTTTTCTCCAGCCACCTCTCCGTCTCACCCCTAGAAACGAAAGACGGCGACGATCACGCCCACGAGTCCACCGCGCTCCTCCGGATCTCGTCGTTTGGTCCACCTCCACCGGGGACCCCTGCATCGCCGACATCGCCGAGTCCAGAGCCGCCGGACCTCGCCGGAGTTTACCCACAGTGAGCACCACCTCCCACCTCTTCCCGTCCATCGGATCTAGATCCAGTGACTAGGATTAGATCACTTACGAAAGGGTATCTTCAGATCTGATCCGCTTGATCTCCATTAAATCCAACGGCCGAAAATATGGATCCGGCCGAACCGGTATCTTCCAGTCATATCGCGCCACGTGGCAGCCCTCTGTTAAAACAGAAATTCAAATCTGGATTTAAAAACGGAAATAGCTATAAACTTTGAAAATCAATATCTTTCGATCTGTAGGTCCAAAAATAACAAATGATATACCGTTGGAATCCTTAGAACTTCTAGAATCCAGTAGTGCAATAATAATTCATATTTTATGGGTTAAATTTGAAACTATTCTCAAATTGGAATCAAACCTTCTGTTAGCTTGTTAAATTCATATCTTTTGTTCTGTTAATCCAAAAATTAAAAATTTGTAGTCTCTGGAATCCTCTCAACTTGTAGAACATCATAGGATCAAGAAAATCCAAATTTGATACGTGCACACACCTTGTGCATTCAAATTTGTCCAAATCACTATTCTGATCACAAATTGAATTCGACAACTTATTTTGGAATGAATCCAATTGCAGTAGCTTTGTATTACTGCAAGTTATCCAGTAGCATCACTCCCATAATTTCTTGAACCATGTCACAATTATTCAAATTCTAATATGAGAATTTGAGTATTCCTATATAGATTAATTCTATTTCTATTCAATCAATGATTCCTTCTACTTTAGAAAACCCTACGATCATACCTAGCTATCAAATATCATCTTGAGATCACTTTGATCCAATATCATATCCATCTAAGTACATCATGTCTATTTCACACCTATTCAAAATTCAATTGAGTTATTTGAGTAAAGTGAGATATGTCTTAATCATCAGTTCTACTCTTGCTGTTGAGGTATTGATTCAATTCTACTACCATAGCACATGATCATGTCCCAAGCTATCCAACCAACCCTCTAAGCCATATTCTCAAATATCACTCATTCATATCAAATCCCTTGCTTACTTAATCTTGTCTCTATGTATTGAACCATTCAATTTGCAAATGAGTTGATTGAGTAACTCAATGTATCACCAATACATACTCAAGTCTATGTGTAACATGTACTATTTTGAGTAAGTGTCATCACACTTTATTCAGTAGAGTTATGTTGCATCATTCTAAACTCATGTGAATCTATTCACATATTTTGTCTAATTCGCATATGTACTCAAATTGCAATTGTGCTACTTGAGTAGAATATGAATTCATCTCAAACTTAGGTTCTATTAATGTGGAGTTTTTATAACCCATACCATGGTATGTGTTATACACCATGTTGATCAATGAACCAATTGAGCCATGTCCCCAAATATCAATCTTTCATACCCAATCCAGTGCCTACTTAGTTTTGTTCACATGTATTGAACTATTCAACTTACAAATGTGCTAATTGAGTAGTTCAAGCATTCTTAAAACCTAGCCTAGTTCCTAAGTGCAATAGATGCTATTCAAGAGTAATTGTTGTCACATTTACTCAATAGTGTTGTAGTTGCACAAATTGACTCTTGTGAAATTTATTACACATGAGCTATTCCTAAAACTTTTATATGCTTTAATAAAGCATAAAAACTCCATCAATTATATAATGCCTAGTCCAATTCTCTCTCAAATCATATTGATCTCTCCCAACTAAGCTCTCCGATTCATATCTCCCAAATCATGATCCTTTACCATATCTTTCTTGTCATAACATCTCAATAAAACTAAATTGTTGAACAAACACTTTTCAATTGTTTGAATTGTTTGCTTGTGTTTGAATGATATGTTTATGTTATGTTATTTCTGTGCTATAGTTTGTGCGAAGAGCTGCGTGCTTAGTTGAGAGAAGTGAAACATCGTGATCTTCAAAAATGCAAGTGACACACATATCCCTCACCTATTTTTACTACTGCATTATTGTGTTTCAGTAGTATGCATGATAGGTGGAATATTCAACTGTTTTATAAAATGCTTAGATCCTAGTAGTGTGTAGCTATCCCTCAAACCCCACCTGTTAGGATGCTAAAGACTTTGAAAAATATTGATGCCATGCTATGATCACTTCTAAAAGTGTTTTGTGAACAAATTAAGAACTTCAACTAAAATGAAACACCTAGGTGGATTTGTTTGATAAGAGGCGGCGAAGTAGGTGGGTTCTGGGACACATGCCTCGTCGAGAGGATGTGGGTTCAGAATGCCACTCGGGATGGCCACCCAGGAACAAAGAGGTTACTAAGTCTTCCATGCTTAGAGTGCTTCCAGTGCAGCCTTATGACATTATGGGCTCTGTCTTGACTGATTAGATGTGGGAGTGCAACTTGTGTGCAAGAAGATGGCGGTAGTTGAATTATAGGTTGGGAACGGATCTTGCCAGTTAGTTGCTCTCTCCTCTAAAAGGTCTCATCTCATTTTATGTATGGGCATAAAATGGGTCGTCAGGTGAAAGTGCACAACCCTTGCAAGGTGTCAAAACTAATCGATTAGCCGAGTCCTCGGAATGGACAATTGATTCTCTAGACATGGAATGTACGGAAGAATCTCATCACCATTTCTGAATGATTAAAATTTGTCTAGAAACCCCTAGGTAGGGGCTAAGGACCATGCACTCCGAGGGGTGGTGGTTTCTGATGTTCCAACTTTGTTGAGTTGCGCCCAGAACTACATACCGGCCAGTATGTAGTGTATGGGGGTTGTCTTGACCCTTGAAAAATAAAATTTTGTAAGAAAGTATTTAAAAAGGATTTTAGGATAAAATTGGCTTTATGCAAATCAGCCTTTGAGATCCGCCAGCCAAATGTCATGTAGTTAGTTCTTTCACAACAACCACCAAATATGTGTCATTTGCCAGTATATCATTGTACTGACCCCTCTCGGGCTACATATTCAAACGTGCAGGTTTATATTGTCGAGTAAGGAACCAGGAGTAGGATCTCGAGCTTACATTCCAACATGTCTGCCTGTGGCACTTGATGAAGATGGAAGCTCACTGCAACTATGCTTTATGCTGTGTACTCGTAAGGTTGAAGACCCATGTAACTAGATTTATGTCATAATATTGATGCTGTTGCAATGATTACTTATTTTGTACTGTGGTGCTATCTACTGATCCAGGGAATGGCACAGATACACAGGAGTTCCACTTTAATCCAAAGGTGGGGCGCTACACGCCGGCTTCTCCAGAGTTCACCTTCGAGGTGATCGAGCGCACATGGGGCGATGGACTTATGTGTGTCCTCCGACACGCTATCTCGCGCCTCATCCACCTCCACTACGTCGAGCTACTCGGCACCCGCTATGAGCACTACGGGCGAGTCGACTCCGACGGCTTTCCTTACCAGGCCGCCGCACACACCCCCTTCAGTCGCCACCTTTGCCACATGGAGGCCCTGCTGCACCACACTCAGGGGCAGCTGGACCATGTCCATATGGTTGCCGACGAGAGAGGCCTGGAGTTGGCGGTGGGGTGCTGGATCGCAGGCACAGGCTCAGATCTTGCATGCAGGGGCCGGTGAGGAAGTTCTTTTTGGGTGGCCTTCCGTCTACGATGGAGATGGCATCGACCATGGTTGGCTACAAGGCAGAGGAAACGCAGGGTGAGCTAAGCTCAAGTAAGGGTACAGGAAGATGCAGAGAGGAAGGGAAAGAGAGGCCGCATCAACGGCAATCTTCCACTCTACTGTCCGGAGCCGGCGATGATGGAGAGCTCCCCTTGGCAGGGAGAGATAGGGATTTGCCTCCCCTTTATCTGGAGAGTGAGAGGAGTTAGGGAGGGACAGAATGGATCGCCACGAGGGCGTTAGGCTCCGTTTTGAGGATTTATACAGAGATTGTGGTCTCGGTTTAGAGTGCACCACTTTGGAAGCTATTCGGCGGTTTGGGCGGTGCTCCGGGGCGGTGTTGTAGGCTGATTCCAGGGGTGAGGTCGGTGGTGTCAGTGGTGCACTGCTTCGATCAGAAACATTGAAACTTCAGTTTGGTAGCCTAAAGTCTGACAAGTTTTCCTGTGGTTTGGCTCGACCGCAGGGGAGATGGAGGGTGGTTCGAGGGTCTATGGACGGTGCCTTGTCGAGGTAGGCCATGTGCGACATGCGAGCATGCACGCATGGCTCGGAACGCACGTGCGCTCCCGGTGCACCTCAGCGCGTCGCGGGCAGGAGACCGTGCGGGGCAGGCTAGCGGTTTAGGGCTTGGGCGGCGCGTCAATTGGCCTACCGGGGTGCAGGGGATGCTTCTGGCGTGGTCGGGAGTGGTGTGACGCTGCCGCACCGTCACGTTCGATCGAGCATGGCCAGTGGGCGCGCATGGGCAAGGAGCAGGCAAGCAGAGGTGTTAGCCCAGGTGGCTGGATGGTGGGGTTGTGGGGCTCTGCTGGGCGAGACGGCGGCCTCTAGTTGGGGGGTAGATGAGGGGGAGAGGTGGAGTGAAACCTAGACTAGGTTTGCCTCGGGCTCCCCTTCTCCTATGTGTCCAACCGAAAGAGACAAAGAGAATGGAGAGAGAGGGGCTAGATACAGTGCCAGGGAGGGCTGAGAGGGATGGCAGGCTGATTTTTCTTCCATTGGTCAGTTTGCATGAGAAAGAGAGAGAGAGAGAGATTGCATGCATGGGACAATGCCATGGCATGGGCAACATCTCTTCCATGCCAAGCGCAAATGGCCAAGGGAAAGTGCCATATGGTCAATGAATATCGACCATGAAATGGTTCTGATGATGGTTTGCCACCTAGGAGGCTTTGGTGAAAATTAGAGAAGGTTTGGATGGATAAATGTGGAAGTAGAGATTAATGCCCATGATGATCATGATGGCATAAGTTCACATATTTTTGTTTTGCTAAAATGATAAATATAGGTGGTAGATTAGAGAGGTGGGGTTGGTGTACAGATGATGTCATTCACACAAAAATATAATTGGCACCGGTTTAGATTTCTATAAGCGAGCATGCTCCAAATTTGATTAAAATAATTTGAGTTAGCCTTTGAAATTTTTGGAAATAACAAGTTGGGGTTTTTGGCTACAAGGGTCCTACTTGCAACCCCATGCCTAGTAGATTCTCCTCAGATTGGAAAGATGCAAGAAATCAAGGAATGGCATAGCTACCACGTTCATACATTTTGGTTAATAAAAAAAATAAAAAAAAGTTTTATAGAAATTAATTTTTGATGGAATGGGGATGATAATAAGAATGAATAAAATTTCCAAGTGTTGTTTGGGAAGGGTTGCATTTGAGAGAGAATTGATAGTGAGTGCAAAGAAGTGATCCAAAGTTTATAAAGAAATAGCAAGGATGTAAATAGTTTTGACTAGAGCTCAAAACTAACCCAAAGAGCAAAACTCCAAAATATACTAGCAAGGGCAGGAATGGTTAGGTTAGGCCAACAAGAAGAGAAGTAGGGCATACAAGAGTCCCTATTGAATTTATTTTGAATTTTAAAAGAGTAGAGAAAAGGAAATCTGCTGAAAGTCAAATGGTCACTGATTTGATTAGGGTCAGAAACTAGGTTAGAACAAGTAGCAGATGACCTCAAATAACAAAGTGGTAATAGAGGGAATGAAATATCTGATGACAAAGATGAGTTCTAGGAAGGTGCATTGCCATAGATATAAGATATGAGCTTAATACAACTGTCTAAAAATAGAATCTGCTAATAGAAGTGAAGATAGGGCCAAGTTTGGGATTTTGATGGTTTGGCATTCTAACTTTCCTCTCTAATACTTCTTGGCTTCCCCTAGATGCTATCAAGCATAAATAAGGTTTTATGAGTAATAACAGGGACTAAAGGAAATTCTCAATGCAAGGCATTCATACACACAAGAAGTCAAGCAAGGTCAAGCATAGTCAAACACATGCAACAAATAACTCATCATGAGAGCAATGGTTTGATCAAGTGCTCAATGGGGATCATGCCTTGGTGAAGTTGAAAATATTTTCAACTGAAGGAGTAAAGCTTTTGTAAACATTTCAGAAACTAGTGGAGACATAAAGATCTCCTTCAGCAAGTTTTCTTAAAGGTGTTTGAAATAATTTTATAAATATCAACAAAATATAAGTTTGTAAAATAGTGGGACCACACCACCTAGTATGTCCCTATAGTTTTGTACATACTTAGTTTTGGTAAAGCTTTGGTTTTAAAAATAGGTCTTGGCCCCTGTTTTGAAAAATAATACAATTTGAAAATAAAAGGAGGCGCCAAGTTACTTTGTTTGGAGAGAAATTTAGAAGTGCAAGTGAGGGCATGATCACAAGAACACTAGGATGTGTTGGTCCGCACACTTATTCATCAATCCAAACTTTGCAACCAAGATTTTTCACAACAACCTGGGCAAACATACATGAAACTCTATTTTATTTATCTACTGGTAAAAAGTTTTTGTTGGCCCTCATTTTTGGCTTACTAAACACTACTAAAACATGGTTAGAAAAGTTGGGGTGTTACAGCTCTTCCCCCCTTAAAAAGAATCTCGTCCCGAGATTCCTAAACGTAGTAGTAAGAGGTGCCGAGACTAAGTTAGAGTTAGGCTTCAAGGGATTTCTCTTCTAACTTCTCGGTGACACCTTAAGTTTTGTAGAAGACTTCCTTTTACCGAAGATGTAGATCGTCTTCATTTGCAGAAGTTGATGACTGAAGAGTTGATGCTGCCAAAGGTATCTTGTCGCAACCTCATTGAAATACCTGTAAGGTTAGCGGGTGTCATGATATCTAGCGTGCCTACGAGAGTTAGAAGATTCTCAGCTTGCGATTGAGGTCCTGAAGAGTCGAGGGTCCTTAAGTAGCCTTGGTTGGATTGGAGTCGTTGCTTCCTTTCGAGTAGCTTGATGGGGCCTTCAATTCTTGGTGTTGCGCCTTGAATCTTGATTTTGGTGTAGAACTTCCATCTCGAGCTTGTAGTCCCGGAGGATGGTAGACAAGAGCATTTATGATTTGATCTTGATAGGCACGTCAAATCTGTCGACTTAGTCCTTTACGCTTCCTAACTACCAAGGCGCAGGTTAGTCCTAATAGAATCCATTCTTCTGGGTTGTCTTGTGCGTGAGCTGAAATCGCTTCAGGTGGCGGCGCACCACCAACGGTGTGTCTTCTAGTAGTCGATGATCTATTCCTTTATTGTCTTCGGGTTGGTGGAGACCATTGAAGGTCTTCTTGCTCCTCCATCTTCTTGTAGTCCTTGAGAATCTTGAGGTATATTGGGATACCTTGAGTTGACTTCATCTTCCGAGGCATGTGGATTTCTACCCGTGGCATAAGTTAGTTTTGGTTTCAAACCCGTCAAATTTTGAACGAGCGAGTGAGTTAGTTAGAAAATTCTTCACTTCTTCTTGTTGCTACCTCCCTTGGTATCTCCTAAATGCAGAGTCGACATTGATGGCTTGATTTTGGGAGGGTCTTCACCCTTCTATTTGCCCAGTGGAGATCAAGCACGTGAGTCTTCGGGCTTCAAGTAGCAATAACGTGTTGAACTACGAGAGTTAGTCTTGGCTTTAATACTCCTATGCACAATGTTAGTTGGCTTGTTAGATGATTAGCGAGTGTTGGGGGGTTGAGAGAGTATCATCAATGTTAGCAAAACTCTAGATTTAAGGTTAGACGATCTGGGTTAGTGAAGTCTTTGTCTTCTAGAGGTCCCTTGTAGTCCAGGCGGGTCTATCTTCTGCTCCCTTGACGTTGTAGAGAGGTCTTGACAAAGCTTGAGACACTCATCACAAATTGTTGTATGAGATCTCGGGTATGTGTTGCGAGAAGAGTCATAATACACTATTATCAAGGTTAGAGTTAGAGTTTTACTTTTAACTCACGTAGGCTACTCGAGCTGACATAGATAAATGAGAGGGAAACACGTTTTAGAGAGGTTTCCTATTTAGGGTTTTACACGCAATAGGGTTGTGAAGGCCGAGAGGCCAAAGAGAAGCACAAGCACAACACACACTCAAGAAACACACAAGGCAAATAACAGACAATTGCAAGAACCACACTAGGTACTTCAAGTACCAACGACGCCTAATACTTTTGGTAGTTAGGAGTAGCTCATATGAGACAAATGAGCTTATCCTATTCATCCTAGGTTCATGGTTGGTCATCATTGTTGACTCCTTCATTTGCTTAACTCTCGCTTCAGTCGAGATTTGATGGTAGTCGATGAGGTAGCCGCAGTGTTGTTGAGCTGTTGACATTGAGTTCAGAAGTGCAGATCTTGTAGGTACTTTTGTTCACATTACACGGATGTGAGGTCTTCAGAAAGGTTGTTGAAGTCCTTCCTATGCGATGATGCCTCGTGCTAGGCCTAAAAATTTCTAGTCAAGCAACCGAGAACTTGGTCCTTGACGACTGCAAAGGTGCGAGTCCAGGGAGGAACAAGGTCAGCTTCTTGGCAGAGCCATTGGTGTCAACCAAAGTCAAAATAATTATTAACACTCTTCCTTCTTTGCGGTTGGGGAGGTTTCAAGACGTCCTTCTGAATATTTGCTTCATCTTGTGCTGCTAAGCTCCAGATCTTTTTTTTTCTGGGAAATCGTCCAACAGGTAGTTTTGAAGAAGATGAGACAGATGGAGTAATAATCTCCAACCTCTTTGGAAACTAGAGAGATAAGATTAGAAGTTTTTGAAGAGGTGAGAAAGGTATAAGCCATACTATTGGCTACTTAGAGGAAATAACTTTTGCAATTAGTTTTAGCAAAATATTCCTTTCCTATATAACGCCCATGCTAACTAAGGTCTCCTACAGTCAGGATGGCTCTGATACGAACTCTGTGGGGACCCCGGATTAGCCATCCGAAATACCCGATATGCATACAATTCATGATCCCATGATCAGTGTGCCGTGAATCCACATATCCGAGTTGATAACAAAATTACATCATCCTTTACAGTACCGAATAATATACATACAATTGGTCATATGACCAAGTATGTTATTGCCATGCAGGGCAAGTCTACAACTAAGAAGTGGATACCAAGCAGCGTTGATGACCCACGTCATGCCTACTACCCTACAGGCAACTGACTGGGAGATGTTCCTAGTTCGCACTGGCGTCGTCGTAACCATCGCCTCCTTCCTCGTAGTCTTCTTCATAGTCTGACCAAGTTAATAGCCAGGGACAAAGCCGTGAGTACATTTTGAATTGTACTCGCAAACCATCTAAGAGAAAAGTATTCACATGCTATCTGGCTGTAGCAAGGGTTGGCTTGATTTGAGGTAGCTCTATGCTAGTAAGTTTCTCGTGTCGATATAGCATGTCATACGACATCTCTATATCATAGTTTCTCTTGTCGATATAGTATGTCATACGACATCTCTATATCCTTATTAAAGAAAAGTTTTGTAAAACATTTTTTTAGGAAAAGCTCTAGGAAAGGGGGAAACTCCGTTATCGATTGCGCCGAGGCAATCATGGTCAATCACACATGACCATTCCCATCTCCTCGGCAGTGCCCTTCGAGTACTCCGAACCTTTTTCCGTGCCACGGCAGTACCCTCCAAGTACTTCGTCCGGCACAAACTCCATCTTTCCAGAAACACTTTGTAAAACCAAAACTTGACACAGGTTAAGTATGGCCATTCCAACCGTCCATGACCGAGGACTCGGCTATTCGAATAGATTACACTCTGAAGTGGTTGTACACTTTACCCACACCATCCGATAAATCCGCTAGGATACCACCACGGACCGTCATACACAAGTATGGGGGGTTCGGGTAATCGATCAAAGCCCTCCATCTATCTACCTTAGTACGGGTGCCTACCCTGTGGAGTTTACCTCCACGGCATGCCCCGGCAGTACCTCCTTCAGAGTGTAACTCCAGCGCCACGGCGGGAGAACCCAAGTGTCTTCCGGCCGGATAAATCCTGAAGGATCCCGATTTACTATTGCCCACAAACTGGTGGCAACCTGGATTCCGGGGTCCTACAAACCCTTATATAGTGTGACGCTCCCCGCACTAAGGCAAATAAACTTCAAACTAAGCCCCGTCCCATACCGGGGTAATGTGGTTGCACGGGAGTAATTGGTTTGGCGAACACTTATACACAATGCCATTTTTCAGAAATCCACCAACTCCTTCATCTCCCATGTCCAGCTCCAAGTTTATAAAACCATTTGAAAACATTTCAATAGAGTAGCAACTACTCCAAGGTTTTCGAAAACATTTCCGAAATCTTTTCAGAGAGTATTCCCAATCCTAGAGTTTTTGGCTCCACTACCAGTTTTCCAAAGACTTTGATGCTAACCATCAACTCTCTAATAAGAGGGGTGCTGAATAGGTCACAAGGGGTGTCATCTCTATGGATGATATCAAGTCGACTTATGGAGCTAAGTTGCCAACTATTGCTATCTAGAGAATAATAGCAATATAGAAAAACAATGCATAATAAGAAAAACAGGAGTTGGGCAATGCAAGGTGTAATAGTAGGATTCAGATATGCAACAAGTAGATGGCTTGCCTTGAGTGGCTTGTCCCTGATCTCCTTCCTCTTGATACTCAAAGATCTCCCCTTCCTCCGCACACTCTTTGTTTGATTCTATCGCCGGAAAAATAAAAGCACACAATAAGCATACATGCATACACAAGTCACAAGCACTTCATCACTCAACATCACATAAACAGAGAGTATTAGAAACAAACATGTTTAGAATCTAAAATAAGATTTCATAGATTTTTAGTAGCAAGTTAATCCTATTAGAACTAGGGTTTTCCAAACATAGCAAATAAAGCACCATTTCACTCCAGCAAGCATGCAAGTGCTAAAATGGATCAAAGACCACTCTCAGCACATCAGTAGGTAGATAACAAGTTTAGGAAGCCAACAAAGTTGGTTTCACCACAAAACACCTTGTGGTGTATTTTCTATGAATTTCCTAGCAACTATTGTAGCTATAACACTAGAATAATTCCCATATATTCTATAATTCAGAAAAATGTGCCAGAGGATGTTTTGGAAAGCTCTTACTGAACACAAATTCAAGAAGTTGGATTCATACAAAAATTCCTATTCTAATTCAAATGAGAAAACAACTAAGACTAATTAAACTATTTGCCATTTTAATTACTACTGCAGATATATAGTCCCTAAAATACCAAACCCAAGGTGAAAAGCAAACTAACACACCAGAGTATTAGTGAAAATTGGATCCACACCATTCCAACTTACAAAACTCAAAATTTGGAATTTTGAATGAAAAGTGACTAGTTTTGCCATTTAAAATATTAATGCACAAATAGTGATCTATTTTGCATGGGACCAGTGCCATAAGAAATACATTTGAATAAGATGATCATAGAAATTTGAATCATCCATTTTGCATGCTGGAGGAATTTTTGATGGATTTAACAAGTTTTCAGATTTGCAGCAAAGATTAAACATACTAAAAAAAGTAACTGGGTCGGATCTGGCCAGACCCGACCAGCTCAGAGCCAGGCCGACCCAGAGGCTCGCTAGCCAGCCCGGTAGGAGGCCGAAGGGGTACGGGCTCACCCCTACCGTCCGATTAGGAGAAGATCGACGACAGGAAGTCATCTTCCACGTTGGGTCATGCGATAGCGAGACTAAACCCTAGGGAGATCAAGGGGGAGTAACCGGAGCTCACCGAGGGTCACGTAGACTAGGCGGGGTTGGGAATCGATCGCGGTGGGGTGCTGGATCGCAGGCACAGTCTCAGATCTTGCATGCAAGGGCCAGTGAGGGAGTTCTCTTCGGGTGGCCTTCCATCTATGATGGAGATGGCGTCGACCAAGGTTGGCTACAAGGCAGTGGAAACGCAGGGTGAGCTAAGCTCGAGTAAGGGTACATGAAGATGCAGAGAGGAAGGGAAAGAGAGGCCGCATCAATGGCAATCTTCCACTCTACTGTCCGGAGCCGGCGATGATGGAGAGCTCCCCTCGGCAGGGGAGAGATAGGGATTAGCCTCCCCTTTATCTGGAGAGTGAGAGTAGTGAGGGAGGGACATAATGGATCGCCACGAGGGCGTTAGGCTCGGGCTTGAGGCTTTATATAAAGATTGTGGTCTCGGTTTAGGGTGCACCACTTCGGAAGCTATTGGGCGGTTTGGGCGGTGTTGTAGGCTGATTCCGGGGGTGAGGTCGGTGGTGTCGGTGGTGCACTACTTCGGTTAGAAACATCGAAACTTCAGTTTGGTAGCCTAAAGTCCGACACGTTTTCCCATGGTTTGGCTCGACCGTAGGGGAGATGGAGGGTGGTTTGAGGGTCTACGGACGGTGCCTTGTCGAGGTAGGCCAAGTGCGACCCACGAGCATGCACGCATGGCTCGGAACGCGCGTGCGCTCCCAGTGCACCTCGACGCGTCGCGGGCAGGAGACCGTGCGGGGCAGGCTAGCGGTTTAGGGCCTGGGCGGCACGTCAATGGGCCTACAGGGGTGCAGGGGATGTTTCTAGCATGGTCGGGAGTGGTGTGATGCCGCTGCACCGTCGCGTCCGATCGAGCATGGCCAGCGGGCGTGCATGGGCAAGGAGCGGGCAAGCAGAGGTGCTAGCCCAGGTGGCTGGATGGTGGGGTCGTGGGGCTCTGCTAGGCGAGACGGCGGCCTCTAGTTGGGTGGTAGATGAGGTGGAGAGGTGTAGTGAAACCTAGACTAGGTTTTCCTCGGGCTCCCCTTCTCCTATGTGTCCAACCGAAAGAGACAAAGAGAAGGGAGAGAGAGGGGCTAGATACAGTGCCAGGGAGGGCTGAGAGGGATGGCAGGCTGATTTTTCTTCCATTGGTCGGTTTGCATGAGAAAGAGAGAGAGAGAGAGAGAGAGAGAGAGATTGCATGCATGGGACAATGCCATGGCATGGCCAACATCTCTTCCATGCCAAGCGCAAATGGCCAAGGGAAAGTGCCATATGGTCAATGAAGATCGACCATGAAATGGTTCTGATGATGGTTTACCACCTAGGAGGCTTTGGTGAAAATTAGAGAAGGTTTGGATGGATAAATGTGGAAGTAGAGATTAATGCCCATGATGATCATGATGGCATAAGTTCACATATTTTTGTTTTGCTAAAGTGATAAATATAGATGGTAGATTAGAGAGGTGGGGTTGGTGTAGAGATGATGTCATTCACACAAAAATATAATTGGCACCGGTTTAGATTTCTATAAGCGAGCATGCTCCAAATTTGATTGAAAATAATTTGAGTTAGCCTTTGAAATTTTTGGAAATAACAAGTTGGGGTTTTTGGCTACAAGGGTCCTACTTGCAACCCCATGCCTAGTAGATTCTCCTCAGATTGGAAAGATGCAAGAAATCAAGGAATGGCATAGCTACCACGTTCATGCATTTTGGTTAATAATAAAAATAAAAAAAGTTTTATAGAAATTAATTTTTGATGGAATGGGGATGATAATAAGAATGAATAAAATTTCCAAGTGTTGTTTGGGAAGGGTTGCATTTGAGAGAGAATTGATAGTGAGTGCAAAGAAGTGATCCAAAGTTTATAAAGAAATAGCAAGGATGTAAATAGTTTTGACTAGAGCTCAAAACTAACCCACAAGAGCAAAACTCCAAAATATACCAGCAAGGGCAGGAATGGTTAGGTTAGGCCAACAAGAAGAGAAGTAGGGCATACAAGAGTCCCTATTGAATTTATTTTGAATTTTAAAAGAGTGGAGAAAAGGAAATCTGCTGAAATTCAAATGGTCGCTGATTTGATTAGGGTCAGAAACTAGGTTAGAACAAGTAGCAGATGACCTCAAATAACAAAGTGGTAATAGAGGGAATGAAAGATCTGATGACAAAGATGAGTTCTAGGAAGGTGCATTGCCATAGATATAACATATGAGCTTAATACAAGTGTCTAAAAATAGAATCTGCTAATAGAAGTGAAGATAGGGCCAAGTTTGGGATTTTGATGGTTTGGCATTCTAACTTTCCTCTCTAATACTTCTTGGCTTCCCCTAGATGCTATCAAGCATAAATAAGGTTTTATGAGTAATAACAGGGACTAAAGGAAATTCTCAATGCAAGGCATTCATACACACAAGAAGTCAAGCAAGGTCAAGCATAGTCAAACACAGTCAAACACATACAACAAATAACTCATCATGCGAGCAATGGTTTGATCAAGTGCTCAATGGGGATCATGCCTTGGTGAAGTTGAAAATATTTTCAAATAAAGGAGTAAAGCTTTTGTAAACATTTCAGAAACTAGTGGAGACAAAAAGATCACCTTCAGCAACTTTTCTTAAAGGTGTTTGAAATACTTTTATAAATATCAACAAAATATAAGTTTGTAAAATAGTGGGACCACACCACCTAGTATGTCCCTATAGTTTTGTACATACTTAGTTTTGGCAAAGCTTTGGTTTTAAAAATAGGTCTTGGACCCTGTTTTGAAAAATAAAACAATTTGAAAATAAAAGGAGGCGCCAAGTTACTTTGTTTGGAGAGAAATTTAGAAGTGCAAGTGAGGGCATGATCACAAGAACACCAGGATGTGTTGGTCCGCACACTTATTCATCAATCCAAACTTTGCAACCAAGTTTTTTCACAACAACCTGGGCAAACATACAGGAAACTCTATTTTATTTATCTACTGGTAAAAAGTTTTTGTTGGCCCTCATTTTTGGCTTACTAAACACTACTAAAACATGGTTAGAAAAGTTGGGGTGTTACAGCTCTTCCCCCCTTAAAAAGAATCTCGTCCCGAGATTCCTAAACGTAGTAGTAAGAGGTGCCGAGACTAAGTTAGAGTTAGGCTTCAAGGGATTTCTCTTCTAACTTCTCGGTGACACCTTAAGTTTTGTAGAAGACTTGCTTTTACCGAAGATGTAGATCGTCTTCATTTGCAGAAGTTGATGACTGAAGAGTTGATGCTGCCAAAGGTATCTTGGTCCTTGGTAATCCTGTGATGAAATCGATACCAACATTATCCCATTTCCACTCTAGTATAGGCAACGGCTGCAATAACCCTGCTGGTTTCTGATGCTCTGCCTTGACTCTATTACATACGTCACATAAGGCAATGTACTCGGTGATATCCCTCTTCATATTGCTCCACCAAAATCTACCTTTCTAATCCATATACATCTTAGTGTTTCCAGGATGAATGGAATAGGGTGAATCATGTGCTTCTTGCAAAATGAACTTTCTGAGTTCAGGGTCCTGTGGTATACAGACATGTTTCTCAAACCATACAATTCCTTGCGCATCTTCGCGAAATCCCTTTGCCTTTCCTTTACTCATATTACTCTTTATTTCCTCTAATTGCTAATCTAGCTTCTGAGCTTCTCTGATCTTGTCCATCAGTGTAGGTTGAATTTCAAGTGATGCCAAAAATCCTTCTGGCAGAATTTCCAGTCTGAGCTCTTTGAACTGTTCACACAATTCTTCCGGCAACTCTCCTGATGTAAGCCCATTTACGTTGCTTTTACGACTTAAGGCGTCGGCTACAACATTTGCTTTTCCCAGGTGGTTGATACGTCTCCAACGTATCCATAATTTTTGATGCTCCATGCTTGTTTTTACACCATTTTTTTAGTATTTTGTTACACTTCGTGGCATTTTTATGCATTTTCCGGAACTAACCTATTAACGAGATGCCACAGTGCCAGTTCCCTGTTTTCTGCTATTTTTGTGTTTCAGAAAAGTTACACAGGAAATATTCTCGGAATTGGACGAAACCAAAGCCAGTTGTCCAGATATTTCACGGAGCTTCTAAAACACCGAAGAAGAGACGGAGCCAGACTGGAGGGTGGCAACACCACCAGGGGGCGCGGCCCACCCCTAGCCCACGCCGGCCTGTGGTGTGGGCCCCCTGGTCCACCTCTGATGCCGCCCCTTCGCCTATAAAGACCCCCGATGGGAAAAACCTAAAGCCCCGATCACTTTTCCAGAACACATCGCGATCCGCCGCCGCCATCGACCCGAAGATCGTGAGGGTCCAGAAGCTCTTCTCGGCACCCTACCGGAGAGGGGAATTGCCATCGGAGGTCTTCTTCATCGACATGCTTACCTCCTCCGCGATGAGTGAGTAGTCTACCTTGGACTATGGGTCCATAGCAGTAGCTAGTTGGTTGTCTTCTCCACCATGTGCTTCATGTTTAGATCTCGTGAGCTGCCTTACATGATCGAGATCACCGTTATGTAATTCTACATGTTGTGTTTGTTGGGATCCGATGAATATTGGTGTTATGATTGAGTTGATGTACTGAATTTTATCTTATGTTATCTCTATGTTGTTTATGATCTTGCATGCTCTCCGTTGTTAGTAGCTATCTTGGCCGAGTAGTTGCTAGTGACTCCAAGAGGGGGTATTTATGCTCGATAGTGGGTTCATGCCTCTATTTAATCTGGGGGAGTGACAGAAACCTCTAAGGTTGTAGATGTGCTGTTGCTACTAGGGGGAAAACAACATTCATATGCTCGAGGGCATATGCTTTGTTTACATTACACACTTTCCTTAATGCAATTATCTGTTGTTCGCAACTTAGTACTTGTGGAGTTCTCGGATTGATTCGCCACAAGTGGATTATTAGTCATAGATGCAGTTGGATGGCGGTCTATGTATCTTGTTGTAATGCCCAGAGTAAATCTCATAGTGATCCTCTCGACATATGCACGTTGTCTTTATTCTATCAATTGCCCAACTGTAATTTATTTACCAAGCATGTGTTATTTTATCTTATGGAGAGACACCGCTAGTAAACTGTGGACCCCGGTCCTATTTCCTTTATATTGCTATCACCTGTTTACCTTACTCGCATTGTTTACTTTATTTGCATATTACTATCACTTTCCACTCGATACGCTCATACCCTTTGTTTCAAGCAAACCGGTGAGATTGACAACCTCATCGTAAGTTGGGAACAAGGTATTTGGTTGTGTTGTGTGCAGGTTCCACATTTCCGCTCGCAAAGCAAAGCTTGGACGAGGTGCCCTATAAATTGTCCGGAGCTGTCGCGAAGCTAGCGGGCATCACCTTCAGTCGTTTGGCTTTCTCCTACTGGATTGATAACCTTGGTTTCATAACTGAGGGAAAACTTGCTGCTATATTCATCAAAACCTTCTCTTGGGATTTTCCAACTGGCCGGTCATTTACTACACGCAATCAAGTTTTCTGGCATCATCATCACCGCGCCATCAACAAGTTTTCTGGCACCGTTGCCGGGGAGGAAGAAGACTTCTGCAAGGGGAGTTTTTGCACGCACATCCTTTACTTTGTTTTAAGTTTTGCTTTATTTTTACTTGCATCGTTTTATCAAAAACCCCAAAAAAATAGAATCCTTTGTAGTTGTTTTTACTTGCTTGCTTTTAGTCTTGTTAGAATGAGTAATCTCAAAGTTGAAGTTCATACTTTTAAGCAACAAGGGGGAGAGAGTTTGAAAGATGCTTGGTACCGTATTAGCAATTCTCATCATAGGTGCACAAAGAAGCATTCTACCATGATCCTCCTTAGAAATTTTTATGTTGGTATAACTAGTTGGTATAGGTACGTTCTTGATACTCTTGCAGGAGGTAATTTTCTGGGTACTCCCGCTCTTGAAGCATGCACTTTAATTGAAAGTTTAGTGGGGTACCACCTATTCATGTTGTTAAAACTGAGGTCACTTTGGAGGAAGTTTTAGAAAAGCTTAGCTCTTTAGAAAAAAGTTTGCCAAATATCCTTGGTAATGCTAGCCGTGTTAATGAATTGATAGAGAGTATCGGTGAGAGAATCACCGTTTTAGAGGCTACCACTACTCTTGATAGTCAAAACCTTAGGATTGGGAAACTTGAGGAGTCCATGGAAACTTTAAGTTCAATTTTCTCTTCTCTTAAGTTTAAGAAAGAGAAAGCTTTTGGTAGAAAAGAGCAAAAAATTATGTATGTTCCCAAGGTGTCTGTGCCTAAACCGCAACATGTTTTTAAGATTGGTAAGACTTTAATTCGACTAAGAGTGACTTGCAGGTTGAATCATCTTCGGGAATCTCTAAAGTTCCTAGTGTGGTAAGTGGTGATCTTGAGGAAACAGTTGATCTTAATGCTTCATCACTTGATATTACTTGATTCGCATTTTCTGCGCCTAGCTCAAAGGCATTAAAGAAAAGCACTCTTGGGAGATAACCCAATGTTTTTACATTCAGTTCTTTTTCTTTTATTTGAGTCTTGGAAGTTATTACTACTGTAATGACCTCTCCTTATCCTTTTTATTTCGTTTTTGTGCCAAGATAAGCCTCTAATTTGAGTGAGGTAAGATTTGGGGATGTTGCTGTCCTGAAACAGTTTTCGGTGCTGCACCATAAAAATTTGTGAAAATTTTCTGTATATCTTATGGACCTGCGATTTTTGTTGTGCTTATGCCCCAGGTTATATCCAAACTTTCATTAGTTGAACACTTTTTGATTTGAGCAACAGAAAACCCGTCAAAAATTCGACCTTTGTCAGCTGTTCTGTTTTGACAGATTTCTGCCAATATTTGTGTTTGCCGCTTTATCGCTTTCTTTTTGAGTTCTTTTGATCACGGAACTTTTGGGGAAGTTGATACAGTAGTATATGCTTTATATGTGGTGGTTTTGAGTTTAAACCTGAAGCAAAAAGGGTTGATTAAATTTTATGCTTACACTAATGTTGCTAATAGATTTGTGTTTAGTTTTGTATGAAGGAAGTTTTCAAGTGTAGGGATTGGAGAATGATAAGATGAGTTGAAGAATGGACAGAAGCTCAAGCATGGGGATGCCCATGTCATCCCCAAGAAATATCCAAGAAGTACAAGCGTCAAAGCTTGGGGATGCCCCCGAGGCACCCCTTCTTCATCGGCAAAAATCAGGTCACCTTTCAACGCACTATATTTTTATTGCTTCATGCATTATGCGTTTTTCTTGGATTGTCAGTTGTTTTTAGTTTTCAGTTTAGTTTTGTTTTGTTTGCTGCAATAAATGGTTGGACCCCAACAAATTCCTTTTGGAGAAGTTGCCTTGCTTTTCATTTGCCAAGAACACTCCGTTTTTTCACTTTTACCGTTTCAACGAGTGTTCTTCTTTTTCTAGAACTGCATTTAGCTTTCGATTTTCGCCTTGATTTGTGTTCAGATCTTGTTATATCTTTTTATCAAGGTGTATTTTTGCCTCTGGACCATGTTGGTTTTCATCAAAAGAGTTGGTTATAAAAAGTTTGAATGGTGTTGGAAAAGAGAAAAAAAGCTTTATGTAAAAAAGTGGTAGAAGAAGGAGCTTGTGTAGACTGCGGCCTAGGCTTTTGCATGTCGTGCTTGATGTATTTTTGATAGTATGCTTAGTGGTTTTGCGGTAGCATGACTTGTCTCAAATGACTGAGATTGCTTAATGAGCCTTTGAAAAAATCATGCGTTGTTTTAATTATTTGGAAGCATTATTTTGGTTTTCTCCTTTGATGCTTTATTTGGGTTGACTTGGCGCATGCTCACACATGTTAGACTCATACAAAGTCGCCATTGCCTCTATGATCATTTAGTTTTTGACTTTTGATGCCATCTTATGCTTCTTTTAATGTCGCTTTGTCGCTATGCATGATTATGGCCGTTATTGCTCTCTTAGTTGGTCGCTCCCAGTCTTTTGCTAGCCCTCATTTTGTACTGAGTATGAGCTCTACTCGTGCATCCAACTCCTAAAAACCAAGTTTGCCATTGTGTCCACTATAAATTCCTATGCATGGTATTTGTAAGCCATTCCAAAGTAAATTTTCATGTGCTACCTTTCAAAACTTTCAACTACTTCTCATTTTGTGCCACTGGTTTTAGCTCATGGGGACGTAGTGGTCAGAATTGCTATCTTCCATATTAAATTAAGTACCCCTCAACTAGGTAGCTTCATCTGCTCGTCATTAATTTTGCATGAGAGCTGGTCAGACCATTGCAATCTAATTTTAAAAGAAAATAAAAAAGGCACTCCTCCATGGTATGTGAATGTTGGTGGGCACCCGATGGAATCGGTTAGCCATGGTTTGAGAAAGGAAAAAAGGTGGGGGAGGAGTGCCAAAGCTTTATAAAAGAGCACCAATGTGCCAATTTTTCAAAGAACTCGGAACCGCTCTCACTTGTTTATTATGGAAGATAGTAAGACCCCATTGCCAGTCGTTGACATGAAACAACCACCTCTCAAAACCCAATTTTTATCTCTGTTTTACAAATGAAAAGCTCTAGCACATGTTTAATCACTGCTTCCCTCCGTGAAGGGCCTTTCTTTTACTTTTATGTTGAGTCTCCACCTTCTATCTTTATGCACCGTTAAGAGAGCATAGTTGTCATTCTGAGTATAATGTGCATTGTCCCAAAGTTTTCATTGATTGATTCATGATGTTGGTTTCACTTGTTCTCAAATTATTTGTATCTAGTCACCCTCTTAAACTTGAAGGTGTCCTATGCATTTATGTTTTGCTCTCCATGAGGGACAAGCTGAAAACCATTTGTATGTTTTTCCATGTGATTTGAACACACGTTTGACTTTCATTGTTTCATTTTCATGATCTTTTATTTGTGTTCGTTTTCATGTTATAACATGGTTGCTAAGTTTCTTCTATCAAGATTATATCTTTCATGCCCATGTTTTAAGTTCTTTTGATCCCAGCGCACAACGCTTACATATATGATCAAGATTGTGTAGGTGCATGTCACCTCAAAAATTATTTCTTTTGTTATCACTTACCTACTCGAGGACGAGCAGGAGTTAAGCTTGGGGATGCTGATACGTCTCCAACGTATCCATAATTTTTGATGCTCCATGCTTGTTTTTACACCATTTGTTTAGTGTTTCGTTACACTTCGTGGCATTTTTATGCATTTTCCGGAACTAACCTATTAACGAGATGCCACAGTGCCAGTTCCCTGTTTTTTGCTGTATTTGTTTTTCAGAAAAGTTACACAGGAAATATTCTCGGAATTGGACGAAACCAAAGCCAGTCGTCCAGATATTTCACGGAGCTTCCAGAACACCGAAGAGGAGACGGAGCCGGACCGGAGGGTGGCCACACCACCAGGGGGCGCGGCCCACCGTTGGCCTACGCCGGCCTGTGGTGTGGGCCCCCTGGTCCACCTCTGACGCTGCCCCTTCGCCTATAAAAACCCTCAGACGGGAAAAACCTAAAGCCCCGATCATTTTTCCAGAACACATCGCGATCCGCCGGCGCCATCGACCCGAAGATCGGGAGGGTCCAGAAGCTCTTCCCGGCACCCTGCCGGAGAGGGGAATCGCCACCGAAGGTCTTCTTCATCGCCATGCTTGCCTCCGGCGCGATGAGTGAGTAGTCTACCTTGGACTATGGGTCCATAGCAGTAGCTAGTTGGTTGTCTTCTCCACCATGTGCTTCATGTTTAGATCTCGTGAGCTGCCTTACATGATCGAGATCACCGTAATGTAATTCTACATGTTGTGTTTGTTGGGATCCGATGAATATTGGTGTTATGATTGAGTTGATGTACTAAATTTTATCTTATGTTATCTCTATGTTGTTTATGATCTTGCATGCTCTCCGTTGTTATTAGCTATCTTGGCCGAGTAGTTGCTAGTGACTCCAAGAGGGGGTATTTATGCTCGATAGTGGGTTCATGCCTCTATATAATCTGGGGGAGTGACAGAAACCTCTAAGGTTGTAGATTAGTTGTTGCTACTAGGGGGAAAACAACATTCATATGCTCGAGGGCATATGCTTTGTTTACATTACACACTTTGCTTAATGCAATTATCTGTTGTTCGCAACTTAATACTTGTGGAGTTTTCGAATTGATTCACCACAAGTGAATTATTAGTCATAGATGCAGTTGGATGGCGGTCTATGTATCTTGTTCTAATGCCCAGAGTAAATCTCATAGTGATCCTCTCGACATATGCACGTTGGCTTTATTCTATCAATTGCCCAACTGTAATTTGTTTACCCAGCATGTGTTATTTTATCTTATGGAGAGACACCGCTAGTGAACTGTGGACCCCGGTCCTATTTCCTTTATATTGCTATCACCTGTTTACTTTACTCGCACTGTTTACTTTACTTGCATATTACTATCACTTTCCACTCGATACGCTCATGCCCTTTGTTTCAAGCAAACCGGTGAGATTGACAACCTCATCGTAAGTTGGGAACAAGGTATTTGGTTGTGTTGTGTGCAGGTTCCACGTTGCCGCTCGCAAAGCAAAGCTTGGACGAGTGATGCCGAGTAAATGACCGGCCAGTTGGGAACCCCAAGAGGAAGGTGTGATGAATATAGCAGCAAGATTTCCCCTCAGTAAGAAACCAAGGTTTATCGTTCAGGAGAGGAAAGAGCCAAACGACTGAAGGTGATGCCCACTAGCGTGCGACAGCTCCGGACAATTTATAGGGCGCCTCGTCCAAGCTTTGCTTTGCGAACGGCAACGTGGAACCTGCACACAACACAACCAAATTCTTTGTTCCCAACTTACGATGAGGTTGTCTGTAACACCCCACTTTTTGTAACCCTGTTTAAGTAGTGTTTAGTGAGCCAAAAATGAGGGCCAACAAAAACTTTTTGAGCAAACCTCTGGAAGTACGGTTTCTTGCTTGTTTGTCTTGGTTGTTATGTTAAGAATGTCGGTTTGAGTTGCTTGGTGAACACTGTTGTGAACCAACACAATCTTTGTGCCCTTGTGATCATGCCTTTATTAGTGCTTCTAGTATCTTTTTCCAAAACCATTATCTTGGCAACCTCTCCTTTATCAAATTATTTTATTTTGTCCAAAAATAGGCGCCAAGATGTATCTTTGAGACAAAGCTTTTATCAAAACTAGTATTTACAAAATTATCGGGACCTACAAATTAGAGTGGTCCCACTATTTTACAAACATATATTTTGTTGTTATTTATAAAAGGATTTCAAACACCTTTAAGAAAAACTTTCTAAAGGAGATACTATGTCTCCACTAGTTCTGAAAATCTACAAAAGCTTTACTCTTTTATTTGAAACTCTTCTGTACTTGAACATGGCATGATCATCATTGAGCACTAGTTCAGTCATTGTTTTTGGTGATGCTAGATTAGCTTCAAATGGTTGACCTTGTGTGGTGAGTTGACTTTGTGTGACTTTGTTAGACTTTGATGAGTTGCTTGTGTGTAGTTATGATCCCTAGGTAGGCCTGTGGCCTAACCCATTCAACACCCACCAGGTATTATTTTGTCCCATGTAGGTTAATCTCATCCTATCTTTCAAATGAAACCTATCTGGTTATTTTCCTCTCAATCCTGAACCCCTAACTCTAATGTCTTAGTCTCATCATGAGACATTAGGAGCCCCATTTTGAGGGCTCTTAAAACAAATCAAACTAGCCCAAGGGAAGCACCCATGGTGTTATTAGAATCATCTACATCCCATCTTAGGAGGCTCCTCTCAATTTTTGCAAAATATTTTCTTGCAGTCATTTTATCAAACAGTGTGCAGACTATCTTAGTGGCTATTAACGGATTCAGTTTTCTGACACTTATATTAAGCTCATCTATTCAATCCATGGCAATGTACCTTCCTAGAACTCATATTTGGCATGTGTTCTTCCATTCTCTCCATTGCCACCTAGTCATTTGAGGCCATCTGATACTTATTCTAATCCTATTTCTGACCCTAATCAAATCACTGACCATTTGACTATTATCAGATGCTCTTTTGCCTGCACTTTTAAACTTCAAAAGAAATTGTTCAGAGACCATCCTATGACCTATTCCTCTTATTTTTGATCTACTCTAACTATCTATGCACTTGCATGCGCATTTTGAAACATGCCACCTATTTATGTGACTAGGTTTTGCACCCTAGTCAAAAACTGATTTCACCTTCTAGTTTTCCTTGATCCTCTTGGTAATTTGTTAGCACTCATTTTAAAATCTCTCCATAAATTCTTTTCCTCTCTTCTAGCATTTGGAAAATGTTATTCATGCACAATATCACTTTCCCACCATCAAAATAATTATTTCCGTCTCTCATCTTTCTTGCTTAACAAAAATACATATGATTGGTAACCATGTTATTTCATGCATCTTTTTCTTCTCATCAAGTATTTTATAATCTCCTACCATGTTCTCCTATTCCTATAGGACCCTATGGACCCAAAACCCTAGTGGTTCATCTTCATAATTTTCAAAAATCCTGTCTCAAGTAGTATAGTGCAAATCCTCACTTTTGAAATTTTGGTGATCTTGCCTAACATCAAATAGACTCTTCCAAATTGGCAATATTGTTAATCTCATAAAATCATACCCATCTAATCCATCTATGCATGCCCTTGATTGGTGCAATGTTGGACTAACCCAAAATTCAACACTTTGCATCATGCATGCATTCATTATCATATCTATATCTCCCTAATTCAAATTCACTTGGAACTCCACCAAACCCTAGCACTAACCACTCCAGCATCACCACCACCCTCTGGTCGATTTCCACTGTAGTTGTACACTCTCCTCTTGTCTTTTAGTGTTTGGAAGAGGGAGAGAAAGATCCATGCCAATCTTGGACATCAATAAAGAAACACCTTGCAGCAACCCTTCTCACCTCTCTCTCTGATCCTTCCCGACCAAGGCCCCATCCTGGGCCCCACACACACACTCCACCGCCCCTCTCCCCCAACCAGGAGCCCTCCCTATACCCCACTTGTCTCAAAACCGACCTACATATTTCTCCTCTGGTTATAAGACATCCGAGCACCCCAGCTCCTCTCAGACCCCTCATTTCACTCCTGCCACTCTCCCTAGCCACCCCCAGACCCCCCGTGCTGCCTCTTGCTCTGGATCAGAGGAGGGAAGGAGAAAACCTCCATCTAGGTCTGCAAGGAAGAGAAGGACCTCGCCGCCACTCTGGACCCTCTCCGCCCCTTTCTTCTGCATGAGTACACTTCTACCAACCCTAGGATCCTAACCCTACCCCTCTCTTGACCCAGGAACGCCGAGACGACGACCTCCTGGAAGCCCCGATCGAGCTCCGCCACTGCCGTCGCGAGGATCTGCATCCGGGCGCCTAAATCGTCGATGAAGACCATCCCCAGGGTCGCCGTCCTCCGCCGCGTCGCCTCGTCCAGCCCTCGTCGCCGGGGAAGCCCCCAAGTGAGCCCCTTCGCCGGGCCTGGCCGCGCTAGGGTTTCCTCCCTGGCTAACCCGGCCGGAGGAAGAAGATAGACGGCGGCCGTCGATCACGCCTTAATCGAACGGCCCCGGTTGCCCCGTACCGTTTCAGCCTCCCCTGCGGCTGATGGCCGGGGCCCGCTTGGCAGGTCGGTTTGACCGCGCCCTCCCATGTGCTGTGAGCGGAACGGGCCTGAATCCGGTGGATCGGCCCAGATCTATTCAGATCTGGCCCGTGTTATGTTTTTTTTAGGAAAAACCATTTAAACTTTTCTCAGATCTGCACACTTGTAATTTTAATAGAAAAATATCTATAAACTCAAATGACCTGATTCAAACTTCTGTAGAATCCTTGTTAAAATATCTATCCAATGGCACCGGCCCCATTCCATTTGGGCCCCTGTAGAAATACTTGTTTTTAAACTTGCAAAACAAGCACCTTTTTAGTCTAAATTGCAAATCTAGAGTTTTATAAATTAAAGTACCTTGTTTCCACTTTCCAGAGATGCTCTGATGTGTTATCTTGCATGTCACACTAGATTTGCTATTTTAGGAGCATAGGGTTGCCTGTAGTAATTATCTTAGTGATGCTTAGGTTTCACATGGTTTTATTTATTGTGCTCAGTAGGAATATTATTTTTGGGTGATTCCAACTTCCAGTGGTAGCTTATTGTGCTATCTTGCTTGACCCACTGGTTTTGCTATTTTAGGGCTTTTATTCTTGCAGTAGAAATTGAAATGGCATTGTGTGTATTTACTCTTAGGAAAAATCACCACTTGCAGTAGAAATGAAATTTAGTGTTGAATCCAACTTTGTTGGATTATGCTTGGGAAGAGCTTTCCAGAGCACTTTACCTCATATTTTTCTGAAAGTCAGAGAATATCTGAGGATTATTTTGGTGTACTAGTATTATTTCCTATTGATTTATTCATAGGAAATCAACCCTAAATTGTTTTTCAGTAAATCCAACTTTGTTGGATTCTTAATATTGTTATCAACCTGCAAGCATGCTGGGTATGCTGTTTGATCCATTTGATTGCCTGCATGCTTGATTTGGCTTGCTAAGTTGTTGTGATCACTTCAAATAAGAAACCCTAGTTCCTAATAGGGTTAATTACTAATTAAAAACCTATAAAATCTTGACTTACCTTCTAAACATGTTTGTTTCTGATGCTCTATGCTGGTGTGGTATGAGTGCTGAAATGCTTGTGACTTGTGCCTGCATGTATGCTTATTGTGTGCTTTTATTTTTCCGGCGATAGAACCGAACGAGGAGTGTACCGAGGAGGGAGAAGACTTTGAGTACCAGGAAGAAGAAGCCCAGGGACAAGCTGACCAAGGCAAGCCATCTACTTGTTGCATATCTGAATCCTACTAAGTCACTGTGCATTGTTCTACTCTTGTTCCATTGATATGCATTATTCTCTTATTGCTATTATTTCTTATATAGCAATAGTTGACGACTTAGCTCCACAAGTCGATTTGATATCATCTAGTAAGATGACACCCTTGGCACCTATTCAACACCTCTATATTAGAGACTTGGTGGTTAGCATCAAAGTCTTTGGAAAACTCTTAGTGGAGCCAAAAACTCTAGGATGGGAAAACTCTCAGAAAAGTTTCAGCAATGGTTTCGAAAACCTTGGAGTAGTATCTACTCCACTAAAATGTTTTCTAAATGATTTTGGGACAAGTGGAATTTGGGATATGGAAGAAAGGAGTTGGTGGATTTAGAAAAAGGCATTGGTGTTTCTTTGTAGTCGCTCGAAGCAATTAACCCGTGCAACCACGTTACCCTGGTATGGGACGGGGCCTAGTTTGAAGTCTGTCTACTTTAGTGCGGGGAGCCTCACAACTATATAAGGGTCTGTAGGACCCCGGAATCCGGGTTGACACCAAAAGAGGTCAACACATATCATGGCATATCCCGAGCCGCCGGAAGACACTTGGGTTCTCTCGCCGTGGCGCCGGAGTTACGCTCTGGAGGAGGTACTGCCGGGACGTGCCGGGGAGGTCAACTCCATAGGGTAGGCACCCGTACTAAGGAAGATAGATGGAGGACTTGGATCGATTATCCGAACCCTGCATACTTATGTATGACGGTCCGTGGTGGTATCCCGGCGGATTTATCGAATGGTGTGGGTAAAGTGTACAACCTCTGCAGAGTGTAAACCTATTCGAATAGCCGAGTCCTCGGTCATGGACGGTTGTGGAGATCACTACATTGTCCAATGTCAGGTTTTGGTTTTATAATTGGTTTTCAAGGAAAATGGAGAAAGGTGCAGGACGGAGTACTTGGAGGGTACTGCCGTGGCACAGATATGCTTCGGAGTACTTGCAGGGTACTGCCGAAGAAATGAATTTGGTCATGTGTGATTGACTGGATTTAAAAAGGATGGTGGTCATGTTTGATTGACCACCGACGCTTCTCTTGGAATGGAGTTCCCCCTCCCTAGAGCCTTTACTAAAAATGCTTTACAAAAACTCTTCTTTCATAATAAGGATATAGAGATGTCGTATGACATGCTATATCGACAAGGGAAACTATGATATAGAGATGTCGTATGACATGTTATATCGAAACGAGAAATTGACTAGATAGGAAAAACTGGATTAGAGCCTTTCTCCTTGCTACAGCCAAACTGCATATCTGTTCTCTCCCCTTTCGATGGTTTGCGAGTACAATTCAAATGAACTCACGGCTTTGTCCCTGGCTATTAACTTGGTCAGATTATGAAGAAGGTTATGAGGATGATGGTGAGGAGTTCGACGACGCCGGTGCGAACTAGGAACGTCTCCCAGTCAGTTGCCTGTATGGTAGTAGGCATGACGTGGGTCATCAACGCTGCCTGGTATCCGCTGCTTAGTTTGTAAACTTGCCCTGCGTGGCATTATCATACTTGGTCATGTGACAAATTGTAAGTATATTATTCGGTACTAAAATGGATGATGTAATTCCGTTATCAACTCGGATATGTGGATTCACGACACACTGATCATGGGATCGTGAATTGTATGCATATCGGGTACTCTGGATGGGTAATCCGGGGTTTGGTATCAAAGCCATCCTGACTGTAGGAGACCTTAGTTAGCATGGGCGTTAGTTAGGAAACTACTTTTTGGGTAAACCTAATTGCAAATTTATTTCTTTAGATAGCCAATATTATGGCTTATTCCTTACTTACCCTTTCCAAACCTTCTAATCTTACCTCTCTAATTTATCAATGATTTTAAAGATTTTGCTATCTTGTGTCTCATCCTCTTTAAATTCTAAATATTCGACGACTGTTCCCAATTAGACCTGAAGCCTGGCAATTGAAGATGAAGCAAAGGTTTCACTCGAACTTCTTCAAGCCTGTCAAGTCCCGAGGTATGAAGCATGGCGCCCAACTTAACCCTATATGAAACCCCTGTGGGTACTGTAACAACTCAGAAATTGTAATCCACTTCTTAATAAATAAAGTGCCAAAAATCTGGACCCAAATAAAACTTTTTATCTATTATTGTATGCATACATGCTTTTCTTTCATTTGTATTCTATGATTTTATGTGTGTGATTTTTGATTGAGCATGGATTAGATAAATCTAAGTGAACCAACAGAATCAATTGAGAAGATTGTTAGGAAGCAAAAGAACCAGAAATAAAGATAAGTAAGAAAGAGATAAAGTTAATATGATCTAGAAACTGTTATTGACTACACCACTTTGAGACCTTAGATTAAGCAATCTACAGCTCACCTTCATGTTTGGCCAGCAAGTTGAGTTTAACCAAGTTGTATACTAACTCAACCAACAAGCATTTACCCAAATTTCAAACCAGAGCATCACTCAAACTTGAGCCAAAGATTGAATCCAAAACAGTGACTATACTCAAATTTGAAATATAAATTTCTGCAAAACTCAACTTTTCACTATAACAAAAATATGACTGGGTACCTTATCCAATATGATGAGCACCCAAAGTGGAAAATTTTGAAAATTCGAATTTTGAGTTCTTGCGGGCATTTCGTCGAACACTGGCAGAAGCAAATCAATTTGAGATCAAGATCACTGGAGCTGCACTGTGCTGGCTCGCTCCAGCACTGTCGCCATGCTCCTTGGCCTCTCCTCGATCGACTCCAGCTTCCCCATCCCCGACCCAAGCCGTGAGAAGAGGAGGAAGGAGGAGAAACGCACCCAGGGCCCCCTCCCAGCAACCCTCTTCCCCGCGCGATGCCGACCAGCTTGGAGGCGCCAGAGGAGACCCATAGCACTCTGCGGCCGAGCCATAACCCTCCCAGCACGCCCCCGTGACCGCCGTGACCAGAGCAAGCTTCAAACGCCGCCAGGGCCCCCGTGCCGACGAGCTTCTGGCCGCGCGCACCCTCGACGCTCCGGCCTATAAAAGGCCCCTCCGATCAAACGAAACGACTCACCTCACTCCCCTCTACCTCCCAGACATCGTCGCTTAGCCCCGCTTGCCCTAGTTCGCCGTCGCCAGCCTCGCCGGAGTGGTACTGGACGAGCGGAGCGCCGCCGCGTCCGAGCACCTGGGGGCAAACTGCTGCAGGGAATCGGAGGAGGAGACGAACCGCCACCGATCCCGCACGTCGCCGACGAGCCCTGCTTCCTCTACGCCTCGCCCTCGCCGTCGAACGATCTTCACTGCTCACAGGTGAGCTCCCGCCCGTGCTGAGGAAGACGACGAACGTGAGCCGTCCGATTTTAATCCGACGCTCGCATACCGATTCGGGATTTGTTAAGTAAGCTGACATCACGACCCCACCTGTCAGCTCCCCTTTTAATTCTTTTTTCCCCGCGCGAAACGGTATGGGCCGGCCCGTTCGGGTTTGTTCTGAATCGGGCCCAGCTCATTCCGAATTCGGTCCGTTTCGTTTTAATTATTTTTCCCGCCCGTTTTATTTATTTCAAATATGTTTCAGATGCTATTTTCAAACTTTAATTCCTAGAGTTTTACAAATCCAAATCTAGCAAATAAATATGCATTGGAAAGCTTATAAAATAATCTACCCAATAGGACTGGTTAGAATTCAAAATAAGTTCAGAATAAGATCAGATATGAATAGTGTGACCATAGCTTGTTAAATAATGAAAGATTTCTAGAAAATTATTTAAGCCATCAAAAATCATGAAAATTAAAATGTGAACTTACTAATGACCCCTCTTACTGTTAGTCAACACTAATCTACCCCAAACCATATTAGTGTGATCATTTAGACCCTAACCCAATCCTATTTTTGTAGCATAAAATGATAGATCACTAGTGCACACTTAGAATTATTTGCCCTCATTGCCAATTCACTTAGTGGGTCCATCCCACTTAAACTTGTCTTAGTAACCCTAACTCAACACCAATGCTGCACAAGTGAACCACCTATGCCACTTAGTAAAGAATCTAGCTTGCACACTTGAGGAAAAACTTAGAAGAAAGACTTACCATCCAACACCATAAAATTTCAACATGAATGCTTGGTTAGCAAACAAAGATGTGTGCTTGGTGTGTTGTTAGCTTGGTGAAGTGATGGTGTGCTTTGTGTTTATTCGTTATTTAGACGCTAGTGTTGCTGAGGAGGATATTGGAGGGGATTATTATTATCAAGAAGAAGAAGAGAACCCCGGACACTTTGCCAACCAAGGCAAGCCATCTTTTGATTCATACTCCCCATGCCTAGTTTTAATATTGCATTCTACTTGTTTTAAGTAAATTGCATGATTGAATTGCTAGAGTAGAATGATAGAAGTATATTGATGTCTTGATTATCAAGAGCATCAAGCTGAGTTTATCCAACCCTAGTTAGTAGTACTATCACTCAATGTAGTTGCTTAGTCGCTAATAAATGTTGATGCTATCTCTGGAGGAACCCCATTTGAAAGGTGGTGACTTGAACTTGAAACTTGAAATGGGAGGTTGCTCCTACATGTTGGCTTTATAAAAGAAATTAATCTTGACTAAGAACTATGAAATATATTTCTCAAATGACAACGAGTGATGTACTATGGGAGCCAATTATACCGTACAACCACATTACCCCTATATGGGAAGGGGATTAATCCATAGTTTGTTTATCTTAGTATGGGAGGCCTTGTATCAAAGCTTCATGGAAGGACACCGCGAAACGGTTACTTCTGGACCAGGTGGATTCCACTAACCCGGTACCCGGGATGGGCAGAACTAGAGGCGCCGGAGCGGGGTTCCGTATCCCGGGCTCTAGGGAAGGATCCTATACTAGGATGAGCAAGTGAAAGAGTTTGTTTGATTATCTGAACCTCGCATACTTTGTGTATGTCGAACCGTGGATTTCTCCCGGCAGATGTATCGAATCTTGTGGGTAAAGTGTACCCCTCTGCAGAGGTTTTGAAACTATTCGAATAGCTGCGTCCTCGGTCATGGACGGTTGGCAAGCTGTACTTGACTTTTGTCAGGACTAAAAGTGACCATGGTGAACTCGATGAATGACTTGACTTGACCTGTTGTTGACACACTTGAAGCCCTCTTTAGATGGAACTTAGAGAACTAAATCTCTTTCCTGTAAGTGAACATTCTTGGGAAATAAAACTAGCTTTTGCAAATAAACTTAGGGCTTAGTCCAATATATCAAACCTTGCATACCTGCTTCATCATTTCAATTATAAGATGGTTTGCGAGTGCATCCAATGTACTCACGGCTGTGTCCCTGGCTATCAACTTGGCCAGACTATGGGGAGGAATACCAGGAGGAAGGGTATGAAGAAGAGTACCAGAACTAAGCTCGTCTCCGTGAGTCGCCATTTGCCTGTAGGGAGAAGGCATGGGCCGAAGACGTTATTTCCGCTGCTATATTGTGTTGTAATATGACTTGGTCTAGATGACCATTGTATTTGAACCATCGTATTGTAATGTCTATGGAACTGAGTACCAACTACGTTATGTATATCGCAACAACGGTTCTAGGATTGCGGTGGAATACATAACGGGCCCTTCGAATTTGTATCAAATTTGAGGTCGTCACAAGTTGGTATCAGAGCCTAGGCTGACCATAGGAGACCTTAGTTAGAATGGGCGTTAAACAAAACCTTCATAAAAGAAAGATACAAGAACGGTTGCAAAAATGGCTTATTCTTTCCTCTCTAGTTGCAAAGTTTTATACATACTCCAGTTTTTGCCTACTTAAAATTTTGCACACTTGAGTTGGTCACTAACTTGAACTAATCTAAAATTTTGTAGATGGCCCCGGTATTCACGGAGCAGTACCAGTTGGGCCATGGTGGCAGCCTTTGTTTCGAGAGAGACCTCACCACCTTGACCCTGTTCCTGAACCGTTTGTACCCGGAGTTCAAGGGAGCCGTGCTCAATGAGCACCCCGATGGAGAGCTACGGTGGCTTATCCGAGCCAGTTGCCGTGGCAAGAAGGGGATGTTGGGTTCTCCAAGGGTCAAGTTTGAGCTTGTGGAGAACACTTGGGCCGATGGTTTGGTCCGAGCGATGCAGGAGATGCACGCCCGCTTGTGCGGACTGCATGTTGAGGAGGTTCAGGGAGGACGCTTCAGGGATTTTGCTCGGCGTGATGCGGATGGACGTCCCGCAAACATGCCCGGGCAGGATGAGCCGAGTACCTACATCGATCACATGGACTTCTTGCTGTACTCCACTCAGCAGGAGGCCGATCGTGCCCGTACTAGGGCCAACCTCGAGCATGTTGCACTAGTGGAGGCGAGGAGCACTATCAGGATTCTTGCGAAGGAGCGCAAGAGCCTTCGTCGCCAGCGCGATGAGAAGGAACAGGACCTTGAGGAGATGAAGGCCAATGTGGCGGAGTTGACTGAGTACATTGAGAGTCTGGAGGATCACCTTGGTGAGGAGGAAGGCATTGATCTCCGCAAGGAGGATAATGCCCTCATCAGTGATGAGGATGACTTCATGGAGGACCTTGATGATCCGGAAGATGGTGGGCACAATGGATTCATTGTGAGTGACGAGGAGGAAGACCCCGAGGAGCCCGCTGTTTAGACTCGAGATGCACGTGTTATCTCGTTATGAGTTCCACTTTATTATTTTCACTTCGTGTAGGTGTGAGTTGTATCCCCCTCTCTAGTAGACGAGTCGCTATGGTTTAGTGTAAACCATTTGTAATGTGTGAACTCGTGTGTATGATATGTTTGTTGAGTGTTGAATGAAATATGAATTTGGCCCTTAAGGCCTTAGTAAGACAAAATTGCATCATCCATGTTACCTTTAAATCTTAGCAAATTAGCTTTTCCCTCTTGTCTTACACACCTTATCTTCAGATGCCGCGAGCACCCCCACCCCCGAACCCGGAAATGGCCGAATTGCTAAGGTTGATCATGGAAGACCGGGAAGCAGCCCGAGCTGAGCGCCAAGCCAACTTGGCCACTCTTCAGCAGTTAACCCAGATGGCAATGAACCACAACAATGGCAATGGCAATGGTGAAGGAGAAAACCATGGCAATGGAGAGCACCGATCTAAGTTAAGGAGTTTCCAAAACACCAACCCTCCCATATTCACTAAGTCTGAAGAGCCCTTAGATGCCGATGACTGGCTTCGCACCATGGAGAACAATTTGGCAGTCGCCGAAGTTGGTGAAAATGAGAAGGTTTTGTACACCACCCACTATCTTGCTGGAGCAGCGAGAGCTTGGTGGGATAGCACCCGTGCAATGCAAGCCCCAGGGTATGTGATGCCTTGGGAGGAGTTCAAGAGCAAGTTTAGCAAAGCCCATGTCCCTATGGGATTGGTTAAAAGGATGAGAGATGAGTTCAGAAATCTGAA
The DNA here is from genome assembly GCA_007115705.1 of Dactylis glomerata. Lineage (NCBI taxonomy): Eukaryota > Viridiplantae > Streptophyta > Magnoliopsida > Poales > Poaceae > Dactylis > Dactylis glomerata. The sequence continues at coordinate 393,364 of QXEO01000341.1, forward strand.
GCAAGGTTCCCTGTCCGTGGTGGATTACCGTGACAAGTTCCTTACCTTGTCTAGGTATGCCCCAGATGACACCGACACCACTGAAAAGAAGCAAGAAAGGTTTCTGGATGGACTTCATGATGAGATGCAATGTGTCTTGGTCAGCATTCACTTTGCCGACCTGGAGTCATTGGTTGACTCTGCCATTCAGATGGAAGGCAAACTCAAGCAAGCTACCGAGAACCGCAAGCGTCGTATGATGTATCAAGGCAACTCGAGCAACTCGCAGAAGCCAAGGGGAAATGCACCTATGGGTTTCGCCCCTAGATCAATGAGGCCGTCTGCACCTGCTCCGCGTCCCAACTATCCCAGCCGTCCACCCGGCAACAACTTCAACCGTGCACCCCCAAGACCCAGTGGCAATAACTTCAACACCAATACTCCAAGGCCAAATGGTGCCCCTGTGTTACCCAAGCCTGGTGACAAGTCTGGAATTACCTGTTATGAGTGCGGACTCAAAGGGCATTACTCCAATGAGTGCCCCAAGAAGCTGAATGATGCATCCAAGACCACTGCTCCTGTTCAGCAACAGCGCCATGTGGGAAATGGCAAGAACTATCCTCCAAGGAACCAGCCTCGCTCTCAAGGCCGTCTGAACCACATGAATGTTGAAGAAGCTCAGGAAGCAACAGACGTCGTGCTTGGTATGTTCCCTGTTAACTCAGTTCTTGCAAGAGTTTTGTTTGATTCTGGAGCTTCACAATCATTTGTTACCCAACTATTCGTTGATAAAAGTGGACTTCAACCCACACCCTTGAAAGATGTCATGTCTGTGCAAATTCCCGGGTCAGTAACCAAAGCCAGTTGTACCTGTTTGGCAGTGCCCATAGAAATCCATGGGATCTCTTTCCTAGCCAGTTTGATTGTGTTAGGAACCAAAGGATTGGAAGTAGTCTTAGGTATGGATTGGATGTCCCAACACCAAGGAATTATAGATTGTGCCAAAAAGACCATCACCATGAGGAGTAGTCATGGGGTTTTTGTGAAGCATGTGTCCGTCAAACCCATTCCAATCCCCAGATGTCATAAGAGTATCTCAGGACCGACCTTGGAGCAAGTCCCCATCGTCTGTGATTACCCGGATGTCTTTCCCGATGAGCTACCCGGAATGCCACCGGATCGGGATATTGAGTTTATCATTGAGCTTATCCCCGGAACTGGATCAATAGCCCAACGACCCTATCGTAGGAACCCAGCTGAATTAGTTGAGTTGAAGAAGCAATTGGATGACCTTTTGAGTAAAGGATTGATTCAGCCAAGTTCTTCCGCTTGGAGATCACCTGTTCTGTTTGTGGATAAAAGTGACGGTTCTAGCTGACTGTGCACTGATTATCGCAAGCTTAACGATGTGACCATCAAGAACAAGTATCCTCTCCCAAAGATTGAAGATTTGTTTGACCAACTGACTGGAGCTAGAGTGTTCTCGAAGATAGATCTTAGAACTGGATACCACCAACTGAAGATCCGTGCAACGGATATCCCCAAGACAGCCTTCACTACCCGATACGGATTGTATGAGTACACCGTAATGTCCTTTGGATTGACCAATGCCCCTGCTTATTTCATGAATCTCATGAATAAGGTTTTTATGGAGTTCTTGGATAAGTTTGTTGTTGTCTTCATTGACGACATTCTTATCTACTCCAAATCCGAAGAAGAGCATGCAACCCATTTGAGATTAATTCTAGAAACCTTAAGAGAGCATCAGCTGTATGCCAAGTTCAGTAAATGTGAGTTCTGGTTGAAGGAGGTTGGATTCTTAGGCCATGTGCTATCAGCAGGAGGAATATCGGTAGACCCCAAGAAGATCAAATCAGTCATGGAATGGGAAGCCCCTACCACTCAGACGGAAGTTAGAGGTTTTCTCGGATTAGCGGGATATTACCGCAAGTTTGTTGAAGGATTTTCAAGTATTGCCCGGCCAATGACTCAATTGTTGAAGAAGGACAAGAAGTTTGAATGGACCCCTAAATGCGAAGAGAGTTTTCAAGAGCTCAAGAAGCGATTGGTGACCGCCCCCGTCCTAACCATGCCCGATATCACCAAAAACTTTGATGTCTATTGCGACGCTTCCAAACTTGGACTTGGTTGCGTATTGATGCAAGAAGGCAAGGTCATAGCTTACCTCTCTCGGCAGCTGAGACCTCATGAAGAAAATTATCCAACCCATGATCTAGAGTTAGCAGCCGTGGTTCTAGCTTTGAAGACTTGGAGGCATTATTTGATGGGCAACCGTTGTGAGATCTACACTGATCACAAGAGTTTGAAGTATATATTCACCCAGAAGGAGTTGAACATGAGGCAAAGGAGATGGATAGAGTTGATCAAGGATTATGATCTGGAAATTCACTATCACCCCGGTAAGGCCAATGTAGTGGCAGATGCATTGAGTAGGAAGCCGTGTTCGTTAAATATGATGATCAAAGAAGAGCAACCTATGTTACACCAAGAGTTTGAAAGATTTGGATTGGAACTAGTCAGTCAAGGATTCCTAGCCAACCTTGAGTTTCAACCCACCTTGATGAGCCAAATCAAAGAAGCCCAGAAGGGAAATGAGAGTATTGACGGAATTAAGCGCCGAATTAGTTCTGGTAAGGTGCCAGGATTTGAGGAAGATGATCAAGGAGTTCTTTGGTATAAAGGACGTATTTGTGTGCCTGCTGATTCAGAATTGAAGGAAGTGATTATGAAGGAAGCCCATGAGACACCCTACTCCATCCACCCCGGTGGAACTAAGATGTATCAAGATCTGAAGGAACAATTTTGGTGGCATGGAATGAAGCGTGAGATTGCATCGTTCATCTCTAAGTGTGATATTTGTCAAAGAGTCAAGGCTGAACATCAACGTCCGGCTGGACTGCTGCAACCTTTGCAAGTTCCGGAATGGAAGTGGGAGTCTGTTGGAATGGATTTCATCACTGGATTTCCAAGATCTAGCCGTGGAAATGACTCTATTTGGGTCATTGTGGATAGACTAACCAAGGTGGCCCACTTTATTCCCGTCAAGACCACTTACAACTCGGGACAGCTAGCAGATCTGTATCTATCCAGAATTGTCAGTTTGCATGGAGTTCCCAAAACCATCGTTTCCGATCGAGGAACCCAATTCACCTCGAGATTTTGGAAGAGTTTGCATCAAGCCTTGGGAACCAAGTTAGCCTTCAGCACCGCTTACCACCCTCAGACTGATGGACAGACTGAAAGAGTGAATCAAATACTTGAAGATATGTTGAGAGCCTGTGTCTTAGCTTACGGAGCTAAGTGGGAAGATTGCCTGCCTTTCGCGGAGTTTTCCTACAACAACAGTTATCAAGCCAGTTTGCAAATGGCCCCATTTGAAGCTTTGTATGGAAGAAAGTGTCGTACCCCTCTGAATTGGTCAGAAACCGGAGACAGTCAGATTTTTGGACCAGATATTTTGCAAGAAGCCGAGGAGAAAGTTCGCATGATTCGTGAATATCTCAAGGCAGCCCAGTCAAGACAAAAGAGTTACGCCGACAAGAGACGAAGAGAATTAACTTTCAAGAGTGGAGACTTCGTTTACCTCAGAGTATCACCCCTCAAGGGAATGCAAAGATTCCAAGTAAAAGGAAAGCTTGCACCAAGATATATTGGACCCTTCAAGATACTAGACCGCCGAGGAGAAGTGTCTTATCAGTTGGAAATGCCCCCTGAATTGTCTGAAGTACACGATGTCTTTCACGTGTCCTTACTTCGGAAATGTCTTGAAGTTCCGGAGAAGCCCGAAATCTTCAAGAATATTGATCACCGTTCTGTGGACATCAACAAGGATTTGACCTATCGTGAAATGCCTATCCGTATCCTCGAGGAAGCATATAGAACCACTCGAACCCGAAGCATCAAATTTCTGAAAGTTCAGTCGAGTAATCACACCGAAGAGGAAGCCACTTGGGAACGAGAAGATTACCTTCAGAAAGAGTTTCCCAATCTTTTCAGTTCTTAATTAGTGAATCTCGGGGATGAGATTCTTTTTAAGGGGGGAAGATTGTAACAACTCAGAAATTGTAATCCACTTCTTAATAAATAAAGTGCCAAAAATCTGGACCCAAATAAAACTTTTTATCTATTATTGTATGCATACATGCTTTTCTTTCATTTGTATTCTATGATTTTATGTGTGTGATTTTTGATTGAGCATGGATTAGATAAATCTAAGTGAACCAACAGAATCAATTGAGAAGATTGTTAGGAAGCAAAAGAACCAGAAATAAAGATAAGTAAGAAAGAGATAAAGTTAATATGATCTAGAAACTGTTATTGACTACACCACTTTGAGACCTTAGATTAAGCAATCTACAGCTCACCTTCATGTTTGGCCAGCAAGTTGAGTTTAACCAAGTTGTATACTAACTCAACCAACAAGCATTTACCCAAATTTCAAACCAGAGCATCACTCAAACTTGAGCCAAAGATTGAATCCAAAACAGTGACTATACTCAAATTTGAAATATAAATTTCTGCAAAACTCAACTTTTCACTATAACAAAAATATGAATGGGTACCTTATCCAATATGATGAGCACCCAAAGTGGAAAATTTTGAAAATTCGAATTTTGAGTTCTTGCGGGCATTTCGTCGAACACTGGCAGAAGCAAATCAATTTGAGATCAAGATCACTGGAGCTGCACTGTGCTGGCTCGCTCCAGCACTGTCGCCATGCTCCTTGGCCTCTCCTCGATCGACTCCAGCTTCCCCATCCCCGACCCAAGCCGTGAGAAGAGGAGGAAGGAGGAGAAACGCACCCAGGGCCCCCTCCCAGCAACCCTCTTCCCCGCGCGATGCCGACCAGCTTGGAGGCGCCAGAGGAGACCCATAGCACTCCGCGGCCGAGCCATAACCCTCCCAGCACGCCCCCGTGACCGCCGTGACCGGAGCAAGCTTCAAACGCCGCCAGGGCCCCCGTGCCGACGAGCTTCTGGCCGCGCGCACCCTCGACGCTCCGGCCTATAAAAGGCCCCTCCGATCAAACGAAACGACTCACCTCACTCCCCTCTACCTCCCAGACATCGTCGCTTAGCCCCGCTTGCCCTAGTTCGCCGTCGCCAGCCTCGCCGGAGTGGTACTGGACGAGCGGAGCGCCGCCGCGTCCGAGCACCTGGGGGCAAACTGCTGCAGGGAATCGGAGGAGGAGACGAACCGCCGCCGATCCCGCACGTCGCCGACGAGCCCTGCTTCCTCTACGCCTCGCCCTCGCCGTCGAACGATCTTCACTGCTCGCAGGTGAGCTCCCGCCCGTGCTGACGAAGACGACGAACGCGAGCCGTCCGATTCTAATCCGACGCTAGCATACCGATTCGGGATTTGTTAAGTAAGCTGACATCGCGACCCCACCTGTCAGCTCCCCTTTTAATTCTTTTTTCCCCGCGCGAAACGGTATGGGCCGGCCCGTTCGGGTTTGTTCTGAATCGGGCCCAGCTCATTCCGAATTCGGTCCGTTTCGTTTTAATTATTTTTCCCGCCCGTTTTATTTATTTCAAATATGTTTCAGATGCTATTTTCAAACTTTAATTCCTAGAGTTTTACAAATCCAAATCTAGCAAATAAATATGCATTGGAAAGCTTATAAAATAATCTACCCAATAGGACTGGTTAGAATTCAAAATAAGTTCAGAATAAAATCAGATATGAATAGTGTGACCATAGCTTGTTAAATAATGAAAGATTTCTAGAAAATTATTTAAGCCATCAAAAATCATGAAAATTAAAATGTGAACTTACTAATGACCCCTCTTACTGTTAGTCAACACTAATCTACCCCAAACCATATTAGTGTGATCATTTAGACCCTAACCCAATCCTATTTTTGTAGCATAAAATGATAGATCACTAGTGCACACTTAGAATTATTTGCCCTCATTGCCAATTCACTTAGTGGGTCCATCCCACTTAAACTTGTCTTAGTAACCCTAACTCAAAACCAATGCTGCACAAGTGAACCACCTATGCCACTTAGTAAAGAATCTAGCTTGCACACTTGAGGAAAAACTTAGAAGAAAGACTTACCATCCAACACCATAAAATTTCAACATGAATGCTTGGTTAGCAAACAAAGATGTGTGCTTGGTGTGTTGTTAGCTTGGTGAAGTGATGGTGTGCTTTGTGTTTATTCGTTATTTAGACGCTAGTGTTGCCGAGGAGGATATTGGAGGGGATTATTATTATCAAGAAGAAGAAGAGAACCCCGAACACTTTGCCAACCAAGGCAAGCCATCTTTTGATTCATACTCCCCATGCCTAGTTTTAATATTGCATTCTACTTGTTTTAAGTAAATTGCATGATTGAATTGCTAGAGTAGAATGATAGAAGTATATTGATGTCTTGATTATCAAGAGCATCAAGCTGAGTTTATCCAACCCTAGTTAGTAGTACTATCACTCAATGTAGTTGCTTAGTCGCTAATAAAAGTTGATGCTATCTCTGGAGGAACCCCATTTGAAAGGTGGTGACTTGAACTTGAAACTTGAAATGGGAGGTTGCTCCTACATGTTGGCTTTATAAAAGAAATTAATCTTGACTAAGAACTATGAAATATATTTCTCAAATGACAACGAGTGATGTACTATGGGAGCCAATTATACCGTACAACCACATTACCCCTATATGGGAAGGGGCTTAATCCGTAGTTTGTTTATCTTAGTATGGGAGGCCTTGTATCAAAGCTTCATGGAAGGACACCGCGAAACGGTTACTTCTGGACCAGGTGGATTCCACTAACCCGGTACCCGGGATGGGCAGAACTAGAGGCGCCGGAGCGGGGTTCCGTATCCCGGGCTCTAGGGAAGGATCCTATACTAGGATGAGCAAGTGAAAGAGTTTGTTTGATTATCTGAACCTCGCATACTTTGTGTATGTCGAACCGTGGATTTCTCCCGGCAGATGTATCGAATCTTGTGGGTAAAGTGTACCCCTCTGCAGAGGTTTTGAAACTATTCGAATAGCCGCGTCCTCGGTCATGGACGGTTGGCAAGCTGTACTTGACTTTTGTCAGGACTAAAAGTGACCATGGTGAACTCGATGAATGACTTGACTTGACCTGTTGTTGACACACTTGAAGCCCTCTTTAGATGGAACTTAGAGAACTAAATCTCTTTCCTATAAGTGAACATTCTTGGGAAATAAAACTAGCTTTTGCAAATAAACTTAGGGCTTAGTCCAATATATCAAACCTTGCATACCTGCTTCATCATTTCAATTATAAGATGGTTTGCGAGTGCATCCAATGTACTCACGGCTGTGTCCCTGGCTATCAACTTGGCCAGACTATGGGGAGGAATACCAGGAGGAAGGGTATGAAGAAGAGTACCAGAACTAAGCTCATCTCCGTGAGTCGCCATTTGCTTGTAGGGAGAAGGCATGGGCCGAAGACGTTATTTCTGCTGCTATATTGTGTTGTAATATGACTTGGTCTAGATGATCATTGTATTTGAACCGTCGTATTGTAATGTCTATGGAACTGAGTACCAACTACGTTATGTATATCGCAACAACGGTTCTGGGATTGCGGTGGAATACATAACGGGCACTTCGAATGTGTATCAAATTTGAGGTCGTCACAGGTACTCTCCCGAGAAGTGTTAAAATAATTTGCCTTTGGTTCCTTCCAAATGGCTATGTCAAGGAGCTGACCTTGTTCCTCCCTGGACTCGCACTTTTGCAGTCGCCAAGGAACAAGTACTTAGTTGCTTGACTAGTATTTATTAGGTTTGTCGGGCGAGTATGCCACCAATGGCACACTTCGGCAATCCCTCTGAAGACCTCACAGCCATGTGATGTGATACAAGAAGACTTACAAAACTGCACTTCCCAAGTCAACATCAACGGCTCAACAACACTGCAACTTCACCACCAACTGCCATCAAGTTTCTGCTGAAGCGAGAGTCAAGGAGAATGAAGACATCAACAACTTTGGCCAACCATGACCCTAGGATGAATAGGACTAACCCCAAACATCGCGAGTTGTTAGGCATCGTTGGTACTTGAAGTACCTCATGTGATTTCTGCAATTGTTGTTGTTTGCCTTGTGTGTTCTTGATAGTGTTTTGCAGTTGTCTTGTGTGTTCTTGTTAGTGTTTTGCAGTTGTCCTGTGTGTTTCTTGAATGTCTATTGTACTTTGAGCTCATGATTGACCTGGCCCTTCAGCTTTACAAACCCGTTTGGCAAATAAAACCCCGAATACGAAACCTCTCAAGGATGTGTTTCCCTATCATCTAATTACGGCATCTCGAGTAGCACAAATGAGGTAAAACTAAAGAGCTAACTCCACCCTAGATAGTAGTGGATAATAACCCTTCTTGCAACGCATACCCAAGATCTGATGCGGCAATTTTTGCTACGTGCCTCGAGCTTCGTCAAGACCCCTCTATAACGTCAAGGGAGCAGAAGATAGACCCGCCTGGACTGCAAGGGACTTCAAGAAGACAAAGACTTTACTAAACCGGATAGCCTAACCTTAAATCTAGAGTTCGCTAACATTGGCGATACCCTCTTAACACCCCAACACTTGCTAATCTTCCAACAAGCCAACCAACCTTGAGCATTGAAGTATCAAAGCCAAGCCTAACTTTTGTAGTTCAACCCATTATTGCCACTTGGAGCCCGAAGACTCGTGTGCTTGATCTCCCCTAAGCAAATAGAAGAGTGAAGACTCTCCAGAATCAGGCCATCAATGTCGGCTCCGCATTTAGGAGATATCAAAGGAGGTAGCAACGAGAAGAATTGAAGACTTTTCTAACTAACTCGCTCGCTCGTTCAAATTTTGACAGGTTTAAAACCAAAACTGACTTATGACACGGGTAGAAATCTACATGAAGATTTCTCGGAAGATGAAGTGGACTCAAGGTATCCCAATATACCTTAAGATTCTCAAGGCTATAAGAAGATGGAAATGCAAGAAGATCTTCAATGGTCTCCACCAACCCGAAGACAAGAAGGAACAGATCATTAACTACTGGAAGACACACCATTGGTGGTGCGCCGCCACCTGGAGCATTTTTAGATCAATCACAAGACAACCCAGAAGAATGGTTTCTATTAGGACTAACCTGCGCCTTGGTAGTTAGGAAGCGTAGAGGACTAAGTCGACAGATTTGGCATGCCTATCAAGATCTGAAGATTCCATTAAGCTACGCGAGGGAAGAAGCGAACTCCAAGCCAGCAAGAGCTACCCGAGAAGCCTCGACTCTTCAAGACCTCAACTGCGAGCTGAAAACTTTCTAACTCTCGAAGAATTCTTTTCGGGCATACTAGATAGCCTAACCCCCGCTAACCCTGGAAGTGTCTCGAAGAGGTTTCAACAAGGTACTTTCGGCAACCTCAACTCTTCAGCCATCAATTTCAGCAAATGGAGAAGATCTACACCTTTTGCGAATACAAGTCTTCGAGGCAACTCAGAGACTCACCGGTAAGTTGGAAGAGCGGTCGTTGAAGCCTAACTCTAACATTAGTTCGTATACCTCTTACTACTACGCTTAGGAATCTCGGGACGAGATTCTGTTTAAGGGGGGAGAGCTGTAACACCCAACTTTTTGTAACCCTGTTTAAGTAGTGTTTAGTGAGCCAAAAATGAGGGCCAACAAAAAAAAATTGAGCAAACCTCTGGAAGTACTGTTTCTTGCTTGTTTGTCTTGGTTGTTATGTTAAGAATGTCTGTTTGAGTTGCTTGGTGAACACTGTTGTGAACCAACACAATCTTTGTGCCCTTGTGATCATGCCTTTATTAGTGCTTCTAGTATCTTTTTCCAAAACCATTATCTTGGCAACCTCTCCTTTATCAAATTATTTTATTTGTCCAAAAATAGGCGCCAAGATGTATCTTTGAGACAAAGCTTTTATCAAAACTAGTATTTACAAAATTATCGGGACCTACAAAGTAGAGTGGTCCCACTATTTTACAAACATATATTTTGTTGTTATTTATAAAAGGATTTCAAACACCTTTAAGAAAAACTTTCTAAAGGAGATACTATGTCTCCACTAGTTCTGAAAAATCTACAAAAGCTTTACTCTTTTATTTGAAACTCTTCTGTACTTGACCATGGCATGATCATCATTGAGCACTGGTTCAGTCATTGTTTTTGCTGATGCTAGATTAGCTTCAAATGGTTGACCTTGTGTGGTGAGTTGACTTTGTGTGACTTTGTTAGACTTTGATGAGTTGCTTGTGTGTAGTTATGATCCCTAGGTAGGCTCGTGGCCTAACCCATTCAACACCCACCAGGTATTATTTTGTCCCATGTAGGTTAATCTCATCCTATCTTTCAAATGAAACCTATCTGGTTATTTTCCTCTCAATCCTGAACCCCTAACTCTAATGTCTTAGTCTCATCATGAGACATTAGGAGCCCCATTTTCAGGGATCTTAAAACAAATCAAACTAGCCCAAGGGAAGCACCCATGGTGTTATTAGAATCATCTACATCCCATCTTAGGAGGCTCCTCTCAATTTTTGCAAAATATTTTCTTGCAGTCATTTTATCAAACACCTAGTGTGCAGACTATCTTAGTGGCTGTTAACAGATTCAGTTTTCTGACACTTATATTAAGCTCATCTATTCTATCCATGGCAATGTACCTTCCTAGAACTCATATTTGGCATGTGTTCTTCCATTCTCTCCATTGCCACCTAGTCATTTGAGGCCATCTGATACTTATTCTAATCCTATTTCTGACCCTAATCAAATCACTGACCATTTGACTATTATCAGATGCACTTTTGCCTGCACTTTTAAACTTCAAAATAAATTGTTCAGAGACCATCCTATGACCTATTCCTCTTATTTTTGATCTACTCTAACTATCTATGCACTTGCATGCGCATTTTGAAACACGCCACCTATTTATGTGACTAGGTTTTGCACCCTAGTCAAAAACTGATTTCACCTTCTAGTTTTCCTTGATCCTCTTGGTAATTTGTTAGCACTCTTTTTAAAATCTCTCCATAAATTCTTTTCCTCTCTTCTGGCATTTGGAAAATGTTATTCATGCACAATATCACTTTCCCACCATCAAAATAATTATTTCCCTCTCTCATCTTTCTTGCTTAACAAAAATACATATGATTGGTAACCATGTTATTTCATGCATCTTTTTCTTCTCATCAAGTATTTTATAATCTCCTACCATGTTCTCCTATTCCTATAGGAACCTATGGACCCAAAACCCTAGTGGTTCATCTTCATAATTTTCAAAAATCCTGTCTCAAGTAGTATAGTGCAAATCCTCACTTTTCAAATTTTGGTGATCTTGCCTAACATCAAATAGACTCTTCCAAATTGGCAATATTGTTAATCTCATAAAATCATACCCATCTAATCCATCTATGCATGCCCTTGATTGGTGCAATGTTAGACTAACCCAAAATTCAACACTTTGCATCATGCATGCATTCATTATCATATCTATATCTCCCTAATTCAAATTCACTTGGAACTCCACCAAACCCTAGCACTAACCACTCCAGCATCACCACCACCCTCTGGTCGATTTCCACTATAGCAGTACACTCTCCTCTTGTCTTTTAGTGTTTGGAAGAGGGAGAGAAAGATCCATGCCAATCTTGGACATCAATAAAGAAACACCTTGCAGCAACCCTTCTCACCTCTCTCTCTGATCCTTCCCGACCAAGGCCCCATCCTGGGCCCCACACACACACTCCACCGCCCCTCTCCCCCAACCAGGAGCCCTCCCTATACCCCACTTGTCTCAAAACCGACCTACACATTTCTCCTCTGGTTATAAGACATCCAAGCACCCCCAGTTCCTCTCAGACCCCTCATTTCACTCCTGCCACTCTCCCTAGCCACCCCCAGACCCCCTGTGCTGCCTCTTGCTCTGGATCAGAGGAGGGAAGGAGAAAACCTCCATCTAGGTCTGCAAGGAAGAGAAGGACCTCGCCGCCACTCTGGACCCTCTCCGCCCCTTTCTTCTGCATGAGTACACTTCTACCAACCCTAGGATCCTAACCCTACCCCTCTCTTGACCCAGGAACGCCGAGACGACGACCTCCTGGGAGCCCCGATCGACCTCCGCCACTGCCGTCGCGAGGATCTACATCCGGGCGCCTAAATCGTCGATGAAGACCATCCCCGGGGTCGCCGTCCTTTGCCGCGTCGCCTCGTCCAGCCCTCGTCGCCAGGGAAGCCCCCAGGTGAGCCCCTGCGCCGGGCCTGGCCACACTAGGGTTTCCTCCCTGGCTAACCCGGCCGGAGGAAGAAGATAGACGGGGGCCGTCGATCACGCCTTAATTGAACGGCCCAGTTGCCGCGTACCGTTTCGGGCTCCCCTGCGGCTGACGGCCAGGGCCCGCCCAGCAGGTCGGTTTGACCACGCCCTCCCGCGCGCTGTGAGCGGAACGGGCCGGAATCCGGTGGATCGGCCCAGATCTATTCAGATCTGGCCCGTGTTATGTTTTTTTTTAGGAAAAACCATTTAAACTTTTCTCAGATCTGCACACTTGTAATTTTAATAGAAAAATATCTATAAACTCAAATGACCTGATTCAAACTTCTGTAGAATCCTTGTTAAAATATCTATCCAATGGCACTTGCCCCATTCCATTTGGGCCCCTGTAGAAATACTTGTTTTTAAACTTGCAAAACAAGCACCTTTTTAGTCTAAATTGCAAATCTAGAGTTTTATAAATTAAAGTACCTTGTTTCCACTTTCCAGAGATGCTCTAATGTGTTAGCTTGCATGTCACACTAGATTTGCTATTTTACCAGTATAGGGTTGCCTGTAGTAATTATCTTAGTGATGCTTAGGTTTCACATGGTTTTATTTATTGTGCTCAGTAGGAATATTATTTTTGGGTGATTCCAACTTCTAGTGGTACCTTATTGTGTTATCTTGCTTGACTCACTAGTTTTGCTATTTTAGGGCTTTTATTCTTGCAGTAGAAATTGAAATGGCATTGTGTGTATTTACTCTTAGGAAAAATCACAACTTGCAGCAGAAATGAAATTTAGTGTTGAATCCAACTTTGTTGGATTATGCTTGAGAAGAGCTTTCCAGAGCACTTTACCTCATATTTTTCTGAAACTCAGAGAATATCTGAGGATTATTTTGGTGTACTAGTATTATTTCCTATTGATTTATTCATAGGAAATCAACCCTAAATTATTTTTCAGTAAATCCAACTTTGTTGGGTTCTTAAGATTGTTGTCAACCTGCAAGTATGCTGGGTATGCTATTTGATCCATTTGATTGCCTGCATGCTTGATTTGGCTTGCTAAGTTGTTGTGATCACTTCAAATTTGAAACCCTAGTTCCTAATAGGGTTAATTACTAATTAAAAACCTATAAAATCTTGACTTACCTTCTAAACATGTTTGTTTCTGATACTCTATGCTGGTGTGGTATGAGTGCTTAAATGCTTGTGACTTGTGCCTGCATGTATGCTTATTGTGTGCTTTTATTTTTCCGGCGATAGAACCGAACGAGGAGTGTACCGAGGAGGGAGAAGACTTTGAGTACCAGGAAGAAGAAGCCCAGGGACAAGCTGACCAAGGCAAGCCATCTACTTGTTGCATATCTGAATCCTACTAAGTCACTGTGCATTGTTCTACTCTTGTTCCATTGATATGCATTATTCTCTTATTGCTATTATTTCTTATATAGAAATAGTTGACGACTTAGCTCCACAAGTCAATTTGATATCATCTAGTAAGATGACACCCTTGGCACCTATTCAACACCTCTATATTAGAGACTTGGTGGTTAGCATCAAAGTCTTTGGAAAACTCTTAGTGGAGCCAAAAACTCTAGGATGGGAAAACTCTCGGAAAAGTTTCGCAAATGGTTTTGAAAACCTTGGTGTAGTATCTACTCCACTGAAATGTTTTCTAAATGATTTTGGGACAAGTGGAATTTGGTATAAGGAAGAAAGGAGTTGGTGGATTTAGAAAAAGGCATTGGTGTTTCTTTGTAGTCGCTCGAAGCAATTAACCCGTGCAACCACATTACCCTGGTATGGGACGGGGCCTAGTTTGAAGTCTGTCTGCTTTAGTGCGGGGAGCCTCACAACTATATAAGGGTCTGTAGGACCCCGGAATCCGGGTTGACGCCAAAAGAGATCAACACATATCACGGCATATCCCGAGCCGCCGGAAGACACTTGGGTTCTCTCGCCGTGGCGCCGGAGTTACGCTCTGGAGGATGTACTGCCGGGACGTGCCGGGGAGGTCAACTCCATAGGGTAGGCACCCGTACTAAGGAAGATAGATGGAGGACTTTGATCGATTATCCGAACCCCGCATACTTATGTATGACGGTCCGTGGTGGTATCCCGGCGGATTTATCGAATGGTGTGGGTAAAGTGTACAACCTCTGCAGAGTGTAAACCTATTCGAATAGCCGAGTCCTCGGTCATGGACGGTTGTGGAGATCACTACATTGCCCAATGTCAGGTTTTGGTTTTATAATTGGTTTTCAAGGAAAATGGAGAAAGGTGCCGGCCGGAGTACTTGGAGGGTACTGCCGTGGCACAGATATGCTTCAGAGTACTTGCAGGGTACTGCCGAAGAAATGAATTTGGTCATGTGTGATTGACCGGATTTAAAAAGGATGGTGGTCATGTTTGATTGACCACCGGCGCTTCTCTTGGAACGGAGTTCCCCCTCCCTAGAGCCTTTACTAAAAATGCTTTACAAAAACTCTTTTTTCATAATAAGGATATAGAGATGTCGTATGACATGCTATATCGACAAGGGAAACTATGATATAGAGATGTCGTATGACATGTTATATCGAAACGAGAAATTTACTAGATAGGAAAAACTGGATTAGAGCCTTTCTCCTTGCTACAGCCAAACTGCATATCTGTTCTCTCCCCTTTAGATGGTTTGCGAGTACAATTCAAATGTACTCACGGCTTTGTCCCTGGCTATTAACTTGGTCAGATTATGAAGAAGGTTATGAGGATGATGGTGAGGAGTTCGACGACGCCGGTGCGAACTAGGAACGTCTCCCAGTCAGTTGCCTGTAGGGTAGTAGGCATGACGTGGGTCATCAACGCTGCCTGGTATCCGCTGCTTAGTTTGTAAACTTGCCCTTTGCGGCATTATCATACTTGGTCATGTGACCAATTGTAAGTATATTATTCGGTACTGAAATGGATGATGTAATTCCGTTATCAACTCGGATATGTGGATTCACGACACACTGATCATGGGATCGTGAATTCTATGCATATCGGGTACTCCGGATGGGTAATCCGGGGTCCCCACATTGTCAATCTCACCGGTTTGCTTGAAACAAAGGGTATGAGCGTATCGAGTGGAAAGTGATAATAATATGCGAGTAAAGTAAACAGTGCGAGTAAAGTAAACAGGTGATAGCAATATAAAGGAAATAGGACCGGGATCCATAGTTCACTAGTGGTGTCTCTCCATAAGATAAAATAATACATGCTGGGTAAACAAATTACAGTTGGGAAATTGATAGAATAAAGACAACGTGCATATGCTGAGAGGATCACTATGAGATTTACTCTAGGCACTACAACAAGATACATAGACCGCCATCCAACTGCATCTATGACTAATAATCCACTTGTGGCGAATCAATCCGAGAACTCCACAAGTATTAAGTTGCGAACAACAGATAATTGCATTAAGCAAAGTGTGTAATGTAAACAAAGCATATGCCCTCGAGCATATGAATGTTGTTTTCCCCCTAGTAGCAACAATACATCTACAACCTTAGAGGTTTCTGTCACTCCCACAGATTAAATAGAGGCATGAACCCACTATCGAGCATAAATACCCCCTCTTGGAGTCACTAGCAACTACTTGGCCAACATAGCTACTAACAATGGAGAGCATGCAAGATCATAAACAACATAGAGATAACATAGGATAAATTTCAGTACATCAACTCAAGCATAACACCAATATTCATTGGATCCCAACAAACCAAACATGTAGAATACATAACGGTGATCTCAATCATGTAGGGCAGCTCATGATATCTAAACATGAAGCACATGGTGGAGAAGACAACCATCTAGCTTCTGCTATGGACCCATAGTCCAAGGTAGACTACTCACTCATCGCTCCGGAGGTAAGCATGGCGATGAAGAAGACCTCCGGTGGCGATTCCCCTCTCCGGCAGGGTGCCGGGAAGAGCTTCTGGACCCTCTCGATCTTCGGGTCGACAGTGGCGGCGCATCGTCAGGAGTGGACCGAGGTTGTCTCACACATAGGGGGCGCGGCCTACCCCGGGGCCGCGCCGCCCTGGTGTTTAGGGCCCTCATGGCCCCACTCCATCTCCTCTTCGGTTCTCTGGAAGCTTCGGTGAAATTCTGGGCGACTGGCTTTGGTTTCGTCCAATTCCGAGAATATTTCTTGTGTAACTTTTTTGAAACACAAAAACAGCAGAAAACAGGGAACTGGCACTGTGGTGACTTGTTAGTAGGTTAGTTCCAGAAAATACATAAAAGTGCCACAAAGTGTAACGAAACACTAAGTAAATGGTGTAAAAACAAGCATGGAGCATCAAAAATTATGGATACGTTGGAGACGTATCAGCATCCCCAAGCTTAACTCCTGCTCGTCCTCGAGTAGGTAAGTGATAACAAAAGAAATAATTTTAGAGGTGACATGCACCTACACAATCTTGACCATATATGTAAGCGTTGTGCGCTGGGATCAAAAGAACTTAAAACATGGGCATGAAAGATATAATCTTGATAGAAGAAACTTAGCGACCATGTTATAACATGAAAATGAACACAAACAAAAGATCATGAAAATGAAACAATGAAAGTCAAACGTGTGTTCAAATCATAAGGAAAAACATACAAATGGTTTTCAGCTTGTCCTTCATGGAGAGCAAAACATAAATGCATAGGACACCTTCAAGTTTAAGAGGGCGACTAGATACAAGTAATTTAAGAACAAGTGAAACCAACAATATGAATCAATCAATGAAAACTTTGGGACAATGCACATTATAGTAAGAATGACAACTATGCTCTCTTAATGGTGCATAAAGGTACAAGGTGGTGACTCAACATAAAAGTAAAAGAAAGGCCCTTCGCGGAGGGAAGCAGTGATTGCAAGTTTTATAAACCTTCAAAAATTATGGTACTTACCGGCTTTGAGCTCTCATTGCCCCCATCATAAGCATCTTGAATGGTTAAAGTTAATGCGAGAACACTTATGCTGCATATGCTTGACAAATCATATGTTGAAAACCTCGTGTCCCGTGAATACGAGTACCCAAACCTCATGCTACTTTACTTAGAGTCCCAAGCAAGCTCTTGTCATTGTAAGTATATACGTATCATCGAGAACCGCCAATGGGGTACCTCCGTTCCTGATGACATGGAACAAGCCCACATCAAAATGATAGGACAAGCAGACAATAAACACCTCAACATCTCTTTTATTTACCATTTGTATAGCTTTTTATTTTGAGATGCGTCGTCGAATGTCCAATATGGGCATGCTGCAAATTTCCACCATAAATTATGTATGGCTTAGATTGGCGGCCCAGGCGTTTATCTAACACATATACAAACTCCATGATCCCGCAAGATTCCCAATTCATTTCACACCGCGAGTATCCATAAACAAAAGATCACGATATCAACTCAAATAAGAAGTGCAATGTTGAAAGCTTGCCCCATGACGGCATGGTTGGGCTAATTCCCAACCTACAACTTGCAAGCATAACAACTCAACATAAGAGACCACAATGTCAAATTTTTAAGAATGAGAAAAATAAAGTGTGCCATCTGGTTCATGAGAGCTTTACTGACCAATTTTTGCATAACACTGGTAAGAGTTTAATTTGAAGAGTAGATAAAAGCAAGTCAAATGTACTTTGGAATAGCAAATTGCTAATAGGTATGTATGGTGGACACTTTGGCAAACTTGGTTTTTAGGAGTTGGATGCACGAGTAGAGCTCATACTCAGTACAAGGCGAGGGCTAGCAAAAGACTAAGAGCGACCAACTAAGAGAGCAATAACGGCCATAATCATGCAAAGCGACAAAGCGACATTAAAAGAAGCATAAGATGGCATCAAAAGTCAAAAACTAAATGATCCTAGAGGCAATGGTGACTTTGTATGAGTCTAACATGTGTGAGCATGCGCCAAGTCAACCCAAATAAAGCATCAAGGAGAAAACCAAAATAATGCTTCCAAACGATAAAAACAACGCATGATTTTTTCAAAGGCTCATTAAGCAATCTCAGTTATTTGAGACAAGTCATGCTACAGCAAAACCACTAAGAATACTATCAAAAAGACATCAAGCATGACATGCAAAAGCCTAGGCCGCAGTCTACACAAGCTCCTTCTAGTACCACTTTTTTGCATAAAGCTTTTTCTCTTTTCCAACACCATTCAAACTTTTTATAAACACCT
This sequence comes from Dactylis glomerata, assembly GCA_007115705.1. Classification (NCBI taxonomy): domain Eukaryota; kingdom Viridiplantae; phylum Streptophyta; class Magnoliopsida; order Poales; family Poaceae; genus Dactylis; species Dactylis glomerata. Next base: position 411,795 of record QXEO01000341.1, read on the forward strand.
CTTTTGATGAAAACCAATAAAGATCAGAGGCAAAAATACACCTTGATGAAAATATATAAGAAGATATGAACGCAAATCAAGGCGAAAATCAAAAACTAAATGCAGTTCTAGAAAAAGAGAACACTTGTTGAAACGAATAGAGTGAAAAACGGAGTGTTCTTGGCAAATGAAAAGCAAGGCAACTTCTCCAAAAGAAATTTGTTGGGGTCCAACAATTTATTGCAGCAAACTAAACTAAACTAAACTGAAAACTAAAAACAACTGACGCTCCAAGAAAAATGCATAATGCATGAAGCAATAAAAATATACTGCCTTGAAAGGTGACCTAATTTTTGCCGATGAAGAAGGGGTGCCTCGGGGGCATCCCCAAGCTTTGACGCTTGTACTTCTTGGATATTTCTTGGGGTGATGCATGGGCATCCCCAAGCTTTAGCTTTTGTCCGTTCTTCAACTCATCTCATCACTCTCCGATCCCTACACTTGAAAACTTCCTTCATACAAAACTAAACACAAATCTATTAGCAACATTAGTGTAAGCATAACATTGAATCAACCTATTTTGCTTCAGGTTTCAACCTAAAACCACCAAATATAAAGCATATACTACTTTAGCAACTTCCCCAAAAGTTCCGTGATCAGAAGAACTCAAAAAGAAAGCGATAAAGCGGCAAATACAAATATTGGCAGAAATCTATCAAAACAGAACAGCTGACAAAGGTCAATTTTTTTAGGGGTTTTCTGTTGCTCAAATCAAAAAAAAATCAACTAATGAAAGTTTGGATATAACCTGGGGCATATGCACAAGAAATTGCAGGTCCAAAAGATATATAGAGAATTTTAATGAATTTTTACGGTGCAGCACCAAAAACTATTTCAGGACAGCAACATCCCCAAATCTTACCTCGCTCAAATTAGAGGCTTCTCTTGGCACAACAACGAAATAAAAAGGATAAGGAGAGGTCATTACAGTAGTAATAACTTCCAAGACTCAAATAAAAAAAAGAACTGAATGTAAAAACATTGGGTTATCTCCCAAGAGTGCTTTTCTTTAACGCCTTTGAGCTAGGCGCAGAAAATTGCGAATCAAGTAACATCAAGTGATGAAGCATTAATATCAATTGTTTCCTCTAGATCACCACTTACCACACTAGGCACCTTAGAGGTTCCCAATGATGATTCAACCTGCAAGTCACTCTTAGTTGAACTAAAAGTCTTACCAATCTTAAAACATGCTGCGGTTTAGGCACAGACATCTTGGGAACATACATAAACTTTTGCTCTTTTCCACCAAAAGCTTTCTCTTTCTTAAACTTAAGAGAAGAGAAAATTAAACTTAAAGTTTCCATGGATTCCTCTAGTTTCCCAATCCTAAGGTTTTGACTATCAAGAGTAGTGCTACCTTCTAAAACAGTGATTCTCTTACCGATACTTTCTATCGCTTCATTATCTCGGCTAGCATTATCAAGGATATTTGGAAAACCTTTTTCTAAGGAGCTAAGCTTTTCTAAAACTTCTTCCAAAGTGACCTCAGTTTTAACAACATGAATAGGTGGTACTCCCACTAAACTTTGAATTAAAGTGCATGCTTCAAGAGCGGGAGTACCTAGAAAATTACCTCCTGCAAGAGTATCAAGAACGTACCTATACCAACTAGTTATACCAACATAAAAATTTCTAAGGAGGATCATGGTAGAATGCTTCTTTGTACACCTATGATGAGAATTGCTAATACGGTACCAAGCATCTTTCAAGCTCTCTCTCCCCCTTGTTGCTTAAAAGTACGAACTTCAATTTCAGGATTACTCATTCTAACAGGACTAAAAGCAAGCAAGTAAAAACAACTACAAAGGATTCTATTTTTTTTGGGGTTTTTGATAAAACGATGCAAGTAAAATAAATAAAGCAAAACTTAAAACAAAGTAAAGGATGTGCGTGCGAAAACTCCCCTCGCAGAAGTCTTCTTCCTCCCCGGCAACGGCGCCAGAAAATATGCTTGATGCCGAGTAAATGACCAGCCAGTTGGGAACCCCAAGAGGAAGGTGTGATGAATATAGCAGCAAGATTTTCCCTCAGTAAGAAACCAAGGTTTATCGTTCAGGAGAGGAAAGAGCCAAACGACTGAAGGTGATGCCCACTAGCGTGCCACAGCTCCGGACAATTTATAGGGCACCTCGTCCAAGCTTTGCTTTGCGAGCGGCAACGTGGAACCTGCACACAACACAACCAAATAGTTTGTTCCCAACTTACGATGAGGTTGTCAATCTCATCGGTTTGCTTGAAACAAAGGGTATGAGCGTATCGAGTGGAAAGTGATAATAATATGCGAGTAAAGTAAACAGTGTGAGTAAAGTAAACATGTGATAGCAATATAAAGGAAATACGACCGGGATCCACAGTTCACTAGTGGTGTCTCTCCATAAGATAAAATAATACATGCTAGGTAAACAAATTACAGTTGGGCAATTGATAGAATAAAGACAACATGCATATGATGAGAGGATCACTATGAGATTTACTCTGGGCATTACAACAAGATACATAGACCGCCATCCAACTGCATCTATGACTAATAATCCACTTGTGGCGAATCAATCCGAGAACTCTACAAGTATTAAGTTGCGAACAACAGATAATTGCATTAAGCAAAGTGTGTAATGTAAACAAAGCATATGCCCTTGAGCATATGAATGTTGTTTTCCCCCTAGTAGCAATAGCACATCTACAACCTTAGAGGTTTCTGTCACTCCCCCAGATTAAATAGAAGCATGAACCCACTATCGAGTATAAATACCCCCTCTTGGAATCACTAGCAACTACTTGGCCAAGATAGCTACTAACAATGGAGAGCATGCAAGATCATAAACAACATAGAGATAACATAGGATAAATTTCAGTACATCAACTCAAGCATAACACCAATATTCATCGGATCCCAACAAACTAAACATGTAGAATTACATAACGGTGATCTCAATCATGTAGGGCAGCTCATGAGATCTTAACATGAAGCACATGGTGGAGAAGACAACCATCTAGCTTCTGCTATGGACCCATAGTCCAAGGTAGACTACTCACTCATCACTCCGGAGGCAAGCATGGCGATGAAGGAGACCTCCGGTGGCGATTCCCCTCTCCGGCAGGGTGCCGGGAAGAGCTTCTAGACCCTCCCGATCTTCGGGTTGACGACGGCGGCGGATCGCAATGTGTTCTGGAAAACTAATCTGGTCTTTAGGTTTTTCCCGTCGGGGGGTCTTTATAGGCGAAGGGGCATCGTCAGGAGTGGACCGAGGTGGTCTCACACATAGGGGCGAGGCCTACCCCTGGGCTGCGCCGCCCTGGTGTGTGGGGCCCTCGTGGCCCCACTCCGTCTCCTCTTCGGTTCTCTGGAAGCTTTGGTGAAATTCTGGGCGACTGGCTTTGGTTTCGTCCAATTCCGAGAATATTTCCTGTGTAACTTTTCTGAAACACAAAAACAGCAGAAAATAGGGAACTGGCACTGTGGCAACTTGTTAGTAGGTTAGTTCCGGAAAATGCATAAAAGTGCCACAAAGTGTAACGAAACACTAAGCAAATGGTGTAAAAACAAGCATGGAGCATCAAAAATTATGGATACGTTGGAGACGTATCAACGCGGCGTCCTATAAATTGTCTGGAGCTATCACGAAGCTAGCGGGCATCACCTTTAGTCGTTTGGCTTTCTCCTACTGGATTGATAACCTTGGTTTCATAACTGAGAGAAAACTTGCTGCTATATTCATGAAAACCTTCTCTTGGGGTTTTCCAACTGGCCAGTCATTTACTACACGCAATCAAGTTTTCTGGCATCATCATCACCGCGCCATCAGTGGTATTGTTGGATCATATCATAATATTTTATGAGTTCCAACCATCTTCTTTGTCTCATGTTCAGTTCCTTCTGAGTGAATATATATTTCAATCTCTTGTGATCGGTGAACACATCACAATGTTTTCCCATCAAATAGTGTCTCCACACTTTTAGAGCATGAACAACAGATGCTAGCTCCAAGTCATGTGTGGGGTAGTTTCTCTCGTGATTTTTGAGCTGGCGCGAGGCATAACTGACCACCTTTCCATTCTGCATTAGAACGCTACCAAGTCCTTGACGAGAAGCGTCACAGTAAACTTGGAAATCCTTCTGTATATCTGGCAGACATAGAACTGGTGCACTTACTAGTCTTTTCTTTAGTTCTTGGAAACTAGCTTCACATGAGTCGGTCCATTCAAATTTCTTGTCTTTCTTCAATTGTTCAGTCATTGGCTTTGCGATCTTGGAGAAATTTTCAATGAATCTCCGATAGTATCCCACAAGGCCTAAGAAACTCTGGATGTCTCCCGCATTTTTGGGTGACTCCCATTCGGTAATGGATGCTACCTTGCTTGGATCCACCGTGACTCCTTCTGCGGAAACTATATGTCCAAGAAATCCCACCTTGTTCAGCCAGAACTCACACTGGCTAAACTTTGCATATAGCTTATGCTCCCTGAGCTTCTCCATGATTAAGCGTAAATGCTTCTCATGTTCTTTATCATCCTTGGAGTAAATCAGGATGTCATCAATGAACACCACAACAAATTTATCCAAGTACTCCATGAACACCTTGTTCATCATGGTCATGAAGTATGCCGGGGCATTTGTTAGTCCAAAGGACATGACGATATACTCATATAGACCATATCTGGTGGTAAAGGCTGTCTTGGGTATGTCTTGTTCTCGAATCTTTAGTTGGAAATATCCTGATCGGAGATCAATCTTTGAGAATACCTTTGCCCCTTTCAGTTGGTCGAACAGGTCGTTGATGTTGGGCAATGGGTATTTGTTCTTGATTGTCACTTCGTTCGGCGAACGGTAGTCCACAACCAATCTCTTGCTAGAGTCCTTCTTCTCCACAAACAAAATAGGGGCCCCCCATGATGATGAGCTTTGTTGGATAAAACCTTTGTCCAACTGCTCCTTGAACTGCTTCTTTAATTCTTTTAATTCTGCTATATCCATCTTGTATTGCCTTTTTGCTATGGGTCCTGTTCCAGGCAGCAAGTCAATGATAAACTTGACATCTCTGTCTGGTCCCATTCCTGGTAGCTCTTCCGGAAACACATCGGGATACTCTTTCACAACTAGCACTTCATCCGTGCTAACCCCCTTAAGAGAAGTAACCTTAGACCCTTTAAGCTCGAAGGTTGATTTGAAACAAATGCGTTTCTTTTTGGGGGTTGTGAGGGTGATGGTTTTGTTTGCACAATCTATGACTCCTTCAAAAGCGGTCATCCAATCCATGCCTAGGATGACATCTAGTCCTTGTGAGTCTAGGACAATGAGGTTAGCCAGAAACTTGTGTTTTCCAATTTCTAGGACTAGGTCTCTGCAACCGGCATTTACTATCAACTCTCCCCTGGAGAGCTTACCCTTATAGGACAACCTATTGTTTCAGTGGGTATTTTGTTCTTAACCACAAATTCTCTTGATATGAATGAATGTGATGCACCAGTGTCGAAAAGAACAAGCGTTGAAAACTTATTGAGCAGATACATACCATAGACGACGTCAGGCTCATCATAAACCTCCTCCACATTGATGTGATTAACATGCCCCTTCTAGAATGGATTGGGCTTGTTTCCTTCATCCTTCCTCTATGGGCAATCATTTGCATAATGCCCAGTTTTGTGATACTTATAGCATTCCACCTGGCTAATATCCTTCTTCTCAGGGACATTGTTGTTATTGCCATTGTTGTTGCCATTGTTATGGCCATTTGTCCTGGTGGAGTTATGATCGTTGTGATTCCTCTGGCCATTATGGTGGTGGCCATTTCCCCTATGATGCTAGTGCCCATTTCCACCATTATTGTTGTGGTGGTTTCCTCCACTCTTGTGGAATCCAGAACTCACACTGCCACTACAGAAGCTTCTCTTCTGCACAGGCTCTTGGTACTTGCTAACATGATGCTTTCTCTTTCTGTTTTCAAACTGCTTCATCTTGCTCTCAAGAGTTATAGCTTGATCCAGTAGAGACTGAAAGGTAGGTGTATAAGCAGCAGACAGAGGGATTGACAATTCATCGTTGACGCCCTCTAGGAACTTCTCCTTCCTTTTTGCATCAGTGTCAATGTCATCCGGTGCATAGCGTGACAGGTTGGTGAACTCATCGATGTACTCAGACTGTAACACCCTACTTTTTGTAAACCAATTTGAGACCAACTTTCAATGTTTAAATCAGGGTAAATTAAAAACTTTTAATTGGATGTGTGCTTGTGTGCTATGTGACGTGAATTCGTGTGTGTTAGAATGCATGAATTCTTGTTTGATGTGTGTATACATGATTGCATGAGCACATGTGGGGTGTTACATAGATCTTTAATTTTCAAATTTCTTTCTTCCTAGATTCTTACAAGTTTAAATTGATGTGTATGATGGTTTGCAAACTTTTTAAAGACCATTCAAACCTAGTTAGGTTAAATTCAAACCTTGACTTGCTCCATTTTTGCATCATCATTTCATGTGTGATTTTTCCTTCCTTTTCTTTTCCTTTATTCTTGGAGCAAACTCTTTTCCACTAAACCTAGCACCCATGTCTAGCAAAGTTAACCAGCACCACACCCAGCATCACCCAACCTCGGCCATGTTCGAAAATTGAGGGAAAAGAGAGAGAAGAGGAGACCCGAGCCTTGCATGCTCAAGATCTCACCAAGATCTCTTCCAGCTCTCTCTCTCCCCTCTCCTCCACTCACCAGGCGAGTAGCTGTACCCAGTAGACCACCCCACCCCACCTGTCAGCCCCTGGGGTGCCCCCTATCCCCCTCTCTTCTCCCTTGCTTTGGCAGCCCCCAAGGCAGCCCACCTCGAGCTCCCCACTCCCTCTCTGTCTCTTCGACCATGCTAGCACGCGCAGCACCCTCTCTGACCCTCGCGTGTTCCCCAGGCGAGCCCATTTCCACCCCCTCGCACACACGCCGCCCAGGCACCCCCAGTCCGCTCTGGCCATGTCGATCTGGACGCGAGCCATAAACCTACCCTACGCTCGCTCCACGTCGCCTTCATTCACGCACGCGGAGAGGAGAGACCCCCAGCACTCCACTGGCGCAGCCGCCCCTGCTCCCTTGCCCATTAGACTGCCACGACCACCATCAAACACCTGCGCATTGAGGTGACTGGACGAAGCGGTGCGTCTGTCCCGCCACCTCTGGCAATCCGCATCCCTCCAAAACATGCGCGCCACGCACGCTAGGACCCATCCTCGCAACGACACCACCCACCTGAGCCAATCCCCGTTCAGAGCCCCACGCCACCACCGCAAACACCTCGGGCGTTCCTCGCCCAGATAAAAGCAGCGAACCCTCTCCCCCCGGCCATTCTTTCCCATTCGCCTCCCCAGAGCTCTCTCGCCACTGCCCAGGAGCTAGCCGAGCTCTCTGGCTCTCCCTCGCTAGAGAGCGAGCTCGTTTCCATCGGAGATCAGGTAGGAACAGGTGAAAGTTGCCGTCGATGCCGCCGTCCTTCTCCCTCCTTTCTTCCTCTATCAGCATCCCCTGGTTCACCTCTCGCTAACCCTCGTCGTTTCCTCCATCCAGAGCTAGCGGAGGACGATGACATCGCCGAGCTAGACCGCCGCACTCACGGGAGCCCGCAGGATTTCGCCGTCGCTAGGAGCAGCCCCCTCCCCCATCCACACTTCGTCGCCGCTCCGCCGAGACCCTGCCGCCATCACCACCGCTCCCAACCACCTCCAGCAGCCCTAGGTGAGCTCTCTCTCTCTCCTAGGAAAGCTAGGGTTTCCGCCGCCTCCGATCTTTCTCGCGTAGATGATGAACGCCGGTTGTCGATCATGACTAGATCGGACGGCCGTGCTCGCGCGGTACCGTTTCGGCCTCCCGGGGACGCTGACCGGCGGTCCCCGCTGGCAGGCCATTTGAATCGGCAGCTCCCATGCACCGCCGATGGATTTGGGCCGGTTTCTTGCTGGATCGGCCCAGTCCGGGGCAGATCTAGCCCGTGCTTTTTTTTTGGGAAAAACCTGCTAACCTTTTTCCAGATCTGCAAACTTTGAATAATCATAGAATATTTTCTATAAATGCAAATCAGGTGATTCAAGTTGCTGTGAGTAGCTTATCATATTACCTTTCAGATGGCATAGGTCTTATATCAATAGGGTCACTGTAGATCATATGATAAACTATGGAGTTAAATTAGCCTCTTTTCAAACTTAAATGCAAATCTTGAGTTTTATGTACTGAAATTAAGTGAATCTAATTTTGAGTGATAGCTTAGTGAGTTATCTTGCATGACCCACTAGTTTTACTATTTCAGGATTTATATCTTTGCAGTAGTAATTAATATGGCTATTTGTGTAATTAATCTTAGATAAATTACCATTTGCAGTAGGTTAAGAATTTTGGGTTGAATACAATTTCATTAGATTGTGTTCTGCAAGAGCTTTCCAGAACACTTTACCTCATGTTTTTCTGAAACCCAGAGAATATCTGAGATTTATTTTGGTATTCTAGTGTTATTTCCTATTGTTTAATTCATAGGAAATCAACCACAAATTGTTTTTAGGTAAATCCAAATTTGTTAGGTTCTTAAGATTGTTGTCAACCTGCAAGTGTGCTGGGTATATTGTTTGATCCATTTGAATGTCTGCATGCTTGATTGGAGTGCTATATTGTTGTGTTGCTTCAAATAAGAAACCCTAGTTCTAATAGGATTAATTGCTAATTAAAAACCTATAAAATCTTGTCTTGTTTTATAAACATGTTTGTTTCTGATACTCTTTGATGGTGTGGTATTGAGTGCTGAAATGCTTGTGACTTGTGCATGCTTGTATATTTATTGGGTGTTATTATTTTCCGGCGATAGAATCGAACGAGGAGTGTACCGAGGAGGGAGAAGTCTTTGAGTACCAGGAGGAGGAAGACCAGGGACTAGCCAACCAAGGCAAGCCATCTAACTTGATGCATATCTGAATCCTATTTACTCAATTTGCAGGTTGCATAAAGGTTTCTTAAACTGCATGATTTTATATTGCTATAGCTCTTGTAGCAATTATATTGTTGGCTCAAGCTCCACAAGCCAATTGTTGTCATCCTTCGAGATGACCCATTTGAGCACCTATTCATTACTCTTGTAGTAGTGGCTTGTTGGTTAGCAGCAAAGCCTTTGGGAAACTTCTAGTGGAGCCAAAAACTCTAGGATGGGAACACTCAAAGAAAGTTTCGAAAATGTTTTCAAAAACCTTGGAGTAGTATCTACTCCACTAAAATGTTTTCAAAAGTGGTTTATTTTGAACAAATGGAGGTTACTACGGAGGAAAAAGGAGTTGGTGGTTTTCAAATGACATTGGTGATCACTAGGTATCCACCGGAACAATTAACCCGTGCAACCACATTACCCCGGTATGGGACGGGGCTTAGTTTGAAGTTTATCTGCTTTAGTGCGGGGAGCCTCACACTATACAAGGGTTTGTAGGACCCCAGAATCTGGGTTGCCACCAGTTTGTGGGCAATAGTAAATCGGGATCCTTTGGGATTTATCCGGCCGGAAGACACTTGGGTTCTCCTGCCGTGGCACTGGAACTACGCTCGATGGAGGTAGATGGCTAGGGTTTGCTGGGGAGGTTTACTCCACAGGGTAGGCACCCATACTAAGGTGGATAGATGGAGGGATCTGATCGACTATCCGAACCCCACATACTTGTGTATGACGGTCTGTGGTGGTTCCCGGCGGATTGGTCGGATGGTGTGGGTAAAGTGTACAACCTCTGCAGAGTGTAAACCTATTCGAATAGCCGAGTCCTCGGTCATGGACGGTTGGAATGGTCGCTATCTAGCCCAATGTCGGTTTTGTTTTACAAAGGTGTTTTCGGAAAAGTGGAGAAAGGTGCCGGGCGGAGTACTCGGAGGGTACTGCCATGGCACGGCTTTGTTTTGGAGTACTCGGAGGATACTGCCGAAGGTTTGGGTTGGTCATGTGAGATTGACCAAGATTTTTGGAGGAGGTGGTCATGTTTGATTGATCACCGGCTTTACTCTTACAAATGAGTTCCCCCTTCCCTAGAGCTTTTACTAAAATGGTTTTACAAAGATTCTTCTTTAATAATGATATAGAGATGTCGTATGACATGTTATATCGACAAGAGAAACTATGTTTAGTACAGAGCAACTAGCCTTGAACCATTTCTCCTTGCTACAGCCAAATAGCATGCAACTTGTTCCCCTTAGGTGGTTTGCGAGTACAATTCCAAAATGTACTCATGGCTTTGTCCCTGGCTATTAACTTGGTCAGATTATGGTGAAGAATTCGATGATGATGGTGAGGAGTTCGATAACGCCGGTGCAAACTAGGACCCGTCTCCCAGTCAGTCGCCTGTAGGGTAGAGGCATGACACGGGCTACCAACGCTACCCTTGTATCCGCTGCAATGCTTGTGAACTTGCCATGCGTGGCATTTGAATTCGGCCAAGTGGCCATGTAAGACTATTTGACTCGTTATGTAATGGATGATGTACTCTGTAATGCCAACTCTGTTATGTGGATTCATGACGGTCTTCCTGGGATCATGAATTATATGCATAACAGGAATCCCGGGTGGTAAGCCGGGGTCCCCACAGAGTTGGTATCAGAGCCATCCTGGCCTTAGGAGACCTTAGTTAGCATGGGCGTTAGACTAGACCAAAACCTATTTTCACTACTAAAAATAAAAGAGATGGCTTAATATATATAAGGTAAATATATAATGCTCTCATCTCTTCCCTTATTCTTTAAGAATTTAGACTACTTGCATCTTAATTCAAGTTTTTACTGTATTTAAAATATTGCACACTTGAGTAAGTTATTAATTCAACCTACCTTAAAATTTTGTGTAGATGGACGCTCCTACTGCACACCGTCAGGTTGGTACCCACGAGGACGTGCTCGTCTTTGAGCGCGACTTGGTGGAGTTGGTCGCGCGTCTCGGACGCCCGCATCCAGAGATCCGAGGTTACCGTCTCTTCGAGGAGGGTACCCGGGAGTTGGCCTACCAGGTCGTTTGCCAAGTCTGCGGGAAGGAGGTCCCGCCGACTTCTCAGGAGTTCACCTTCGAGGTGATCGAGCGCACTTGGGGCGATGGACTTATGCATGTTCTGTGACACGCTATCTCGCGCCTCGTCCACCTCCACTATGACGAGTTGCTGGGCACTCGCTACGAGCACTACGGGAGGGTCGACTCCGATGGCTTTCCCCACCAGGCCGCCGCTCACACACCCTTCAGCTGCCACCTCTGCCACACGGAGGCCCTGCTGCACCACACTCAGGGGCAGCTAGACCATGTCTGTATGGTCGCCGACGAGAGAGGCTTGGAGTTAGCCGTTCTTCATGTGGACCTTCAGGAGTCTATCTTCTCTCGTCACCATCTCCTCGTGGCTAAGAGGAAGATCGTGAAGAAGAACAGGGCTCTTAGGCAGCGTGTCTGCGACTTGGAGGATCACCTTGCCTCCCTTGAGAGCCACATGTCCGAGCTAGAGGAGGAGACCGCCGAGCTCCGCAAGGAGAACGAGGCAGTCCTTGGCCGCGACGACGACCACCAGGAGGCCTACGACAAGGAGCCTGCGAGCACCGATGACGACGACCGTGGTAGCGATGATGGTGATGACCGCGACGCTATCATGGACTTCTACGAGCCTGCTACCCCTAGTGAGGAGGACCCCGAGGAGGTGGTTCCCCATGTTAGCACCAACGAGTAGGTATCGGCTCCCTACCCCTCGCACTTAGGATGTCGCGTAGTGTTAGTTTGATCCCTTTTGCGCTCATGTGTTGTATGGTTCAGCTGAAACCATTTGGTGTGTTGTATGAGACTATGTGATGTGTGTGCTAGACTTATGTGGCACTTCTTTTGCATGGATGTATGTATGTGTTGAACTTGGATGCTTATGGATGTTGTCATGTTATGCTTATGAATGCTTGAAGTAATTATGTCTCTTATGTTTGTTATTAAGTATCTATTATACAACTTGTTCCTTCTGCACATTGTTATTATTTCTCACCAAGACCTTTCTCTCCAGAATGGCTTCGGGAACTTGTGGCCAAACTGGAGGCAATCCGCCCCCACCACCCGAGCCAAGCATGGCGCAAGTGTTGCGGCTCATGCTGGAAGAACGAGAAGCCGCACGCACTGAGCGCCAAGCAAACCTCGCCACCCATCAGCACCTTGCGCAAATTGCCACTGACAACAACAACAATGGTGGCAATGGCAATGATGAGCCCCAAAGCAAGCTTAGGGATTTCCAAAACTCCAATCCCCCAACCTTCTCCAAGTCCATCGAGCCTCTGTATGCCGATGATTGGCTCCGGACCATTGAGAACAAGTTAGAGTATGACGGAGTTGGAGCGAATGATAAGGTACTGTACGCAACCCACTTCCTAGCTGGAGCATGGTGGGAGAATGTCCGCGCCATGCAGCCTGAGGGCCAAGTGATGAATTGGGAAGCCTTCAAGACCAAGTTTTGCAAGGCCCACATTCCTTCTGGACTCATCAAGATCATGAGGGACAAGTTCCTCAATCTGAAGCAAGGTGTGATGAGCATCCCCGAGTACCTTGACAAGTTCACCACCTGGGGAAGGTATGCACCCAATGATATCGACACTAATTAGAAGAAAAGGGAGAGATTCCTTAATGGACTACAGGAGGAGCTGCAGACCTCTCTTGTAGCTGTGCACTATCCTGACCTGGAAGCTATGGTAGATGCTGCCATAATGGTTGAAGACAAGAACAAGGCTGCCCGCGAAAGCCGCAAGAGAAGGATGATGAGTCAAGGTGGACCTAGTGGACAGCGGTCCTGCAGCCTGCCCCAATCTAGGGCTGTGCCACCTCCATAGAGGTTTGCCTCTCAAGCCCCCAGGCCCAATAACCCAAACTATCAATACTCCAGCAACCGCCCTGCAGGCGGGAATTCTTCTGGAGGTAACCGCAACACCTTCAACCCCGCTAACCGCAGCCAAGGCAGCGGATGCTACACCTGTGGCCAGCCTGGACACTTCTCTAAGGAGTGCCCACTTAAGAAGCCCTATGCACCGAGCCTCAGCGCGCCGAGACCCAATCAGGGTCAAGGCCGTGGACCCACTGGGAAGAGTCAGAAGAACCAAGCCAATACTGCAAGAGGCCGCCTGAACCATGTCACTACTGAGGAAGCCGCCGAAGCACCCGACGTTGTTCTGGGTATGTTTCTTGTCAACTCCACCACTGCAAGAGTGCTGTTTGATTCCAGTGCATCTCATTCTTTTGTAACCGAGAACTTTGTGAAAAAAGGGAAGTTAGAGCCAACCATGATGCCTAGGGCTAGGCTAGTTCAGATCCCAGGGTCAGTCATGAAAACCAAGAGAAATTGTGTAGATGTGCCGGTAGATATCCATGGGATGTCTTTCAAAGCCAACCTAATCATCCTAGGCACGAAGGGTTTGGATGTGGTACTTGGAATGGACTGGATGTCCAAGTATCAAGGGCATATTGATTGCACCAAGAAGTCGATAGCCGTGACCAACAGTGATAGTATTCAGATTGAATACACTGCAACCATGCTGTCCCGTAAAGCCTACTACAAGAAGTCCGTATCTGGGCCAACCCATGAGCAAGTCCCGGTGGTATGTGAATACCCCGATGTTTTCCCTAAAGAGTTGCCAGGTATGCCCCCTGATCGGGATATCGAATTCATTATTGAGTTGGTTCCCGGAACAGCCCCTATAGCACAAAGAGCCTACCGCATGAACCCCCAAGAGTTAGAAGAGATAAAGAGGCATCTCGCTGATATGCTCAGCAAGGGTCTTATCCGTCCCAGCGCGTCACCTTGGGGATCGCCTGTTCTCTTTGTGGACAAGCGAGATGGTACCATTCGATTGTGTGTGGACTACCGTAAACTGAATGAGGTGACTATTAAAAACAAGTACCCACTCCCGAAGATTGAAGACCTATTTGACTAGCTGAATGGAGCCAAAGTGTTCTCCAAGATTGATCTCCGCACTGGATATCATCAGCTGAAAGTCCGCAAATCTGATATTCCCAAGACCGCCTTCACCACCCGCTATGGTTTGTTTGAATGCACCGTGATGTCCTTTGGCCTAACCAATGCCCCTACCTATTTTGTGAATCTCATGAACAAGGTGTTCATGAAGTTCCTCGAGAAGTTTGTGGTGGTATTCATTGATGACATCTTGGTCTACTCCAAGAATGAGGAAGAGCACGCAGAGCATCTGCGGCTTGTGTTGGGAACCCTACGAGAGCACCAACTTTATGCCAAGTTCAGCAAATGTGAATTTTGGCTGAAGGAAGTTGGATTTCTGGGTCATGTTATCTCAGCCGGTGGAGTATCCGTTGACCCCTCCAAGATAACTTCCATCATGTAAAGAAAAGCCACGACCAATCCCACCGAAGTTAGAGCATTCCTCGGATTAGCTGGCTATTACCAAAAGATTGTTGAAGGGTTTTCCAGCATCGCTCGCCCGTTAACTCAGCTCCTCAAGAAGGACAAGAAGTTCGAGTGGACTGAAAGGTGCGAGCAGAGTTTCCAAGAACTCAAGAAGAGACATGTGTCAGCCCCTATCCTAACCATGCCCGATATCACCAAAAGCTTTGACGTCTACTGCGACGCCTCCAAGCTTGGACTTGGGAGTGTCTTGATGCAAGATGGCAAGGTCATTGCTTACCTATCCCGCCAACTGTGCCTGCATGAACTGAACTACCCTACCCATGACCTAGAGCTTGCTAATGTTGTCTATGCACTCAAAACTTGGCGACACTACGTTATGGGAAACCAGTGTGAGATCTACATGGACCACAAGAGCTTGAAGTACATCTTCTCTCAGAAGGAGTTGAATATGAGACAAAGGAGATGGATTGAGCGTATCAAGGATTATGATCTAGGCATTCACTATCATCCGGGTAAGGCAACATGGTCGCCGATGCCCTCAGCCGAGAGCCTTGCTCTCTAAATGCCCTACTAAAGACCCACCAACCTACCCTATGCGAAGAATTTGAGAGGTTTGGACTAGAGCTTGTGAGCCATGGGTTCCTGGCCAATCTTGAAGTCTGACCTACTCTGTTTGATCAAATCAAGGAAGCCCAGAAAGGTCACGAGAGCATTGAAGGAATCAAGCGTAGGATGGGACGAGAAGAGGTACCTGGGTTTTCAGTTGACCAGCAAGGTGTGATGTGGTATAATGGCCGCCTATGCGTCCCTAGCATCAATGAGTTGAAGAAGCTCATTTTGAAGGAGGCCCACGATACTCCCTATTCGATTCACCCAGGAGGCACCAAAATGTACCAAGACTTGAAAGAGCAGTTTTGGTGGCATGGGATGAAGCGAGAAATAGCCTTTTATATTGCCCGGTGCGACGTCTGTCAGCGTGTCAAGGCCGAGCACCAAAGACATGCGGGTCTATTGCAGCCATTAAAGGTGCCCATGTGGAAATGGGAAGAATTTGGTATGGACTTTATCACTGGCCTGCCAAGGTCAAATAGAGGACACGACTCTATCTGGGTCATAGTAGACCACCTCACTAAAGTTGCCCACTTCCTACCCGTCAAGACCACCGACCGAGGTCAGAATCTGGTCGAGCTATACATAAGCCGAATTGTGAGCCTAAATGGAGTACCCAAGAGGATCGTATCTGATCGAGGATCACAGTTCACCTCCCGATTTTGGGAAAGCCTACACAGAGCCCTTGGGACAAACCTCTCCTTTAGCACCGCCTTCCATCCGCAAACAGGAGGTCAGACCGAATGAGTGAATCAGATTCTTGAAGACATGCTCCGCACTTGCATCCTCTCATACGGGGCCAAGTGGGATCACTATTTGCCATTCGCTGAATTCTCCTGCAACAATAGCTACCAAGCTAGCTTACAGATGGCCCCCTTTGAAGCCCTATATGGCCGTAAATGCCGAACCCCACTCAACTGGTCGGAAAATGGAGAAAGCCAAGTGATTGGTACTGATATCATCAAAGAAGCCGAAGAACAAGTGCAACTAATCCGCAACTGCTTGAAGGCCGCACAATCTAGATAGAAGAGCTATGCCGATTCTCGACGAAGACCCCTTACCTTTCAAGTGGGAGACTTTGTCTATCTCTGGGTGACTCCACTCAAGGGTATGCAGCGTTTCCATGAGAAGGGGAAGCTTGCACCTCGCTACATTGGCCCAAACAAGATTCTAGAATGCCGCAGAGAAATGTCCTACAAATTGGAGCTACCCCCAAAATTGTCCGAGTTTCACGACATCTTCCATGTCTCACAGCTACGCAAGTGTCTCCAAGCCCCCAACAAACCCGAAACCTTCCAAGACGTTGATCAAGATACCATTGACCTTTTAATCATGACTTGACCTACCACGAGAGGCCAATCCGTATTCTGGAGAAAGATGTCCGTCTCACCCGTAGATGAAAAATCAACATGTACAAGGTCCAGTGGAGTAACCATACCGAAGACGAGGCCACGTGGGAACGTGAAGATTATCTTCAGCGAGAGTTTCCCGAGTTTCCCGAGTTGCTCAACGCTTAGCTACCGAATCTCGGGACGAGATTCTTTTAATGGGGGAAGGTCTGTAACACCCTGCTTTTTGTAAACCAATTTGAGACCAAGTTTCAATGTTTAAATCAGGGTAAATTAAAAACTTTTATTTGGATGTGTGCTTGTGTGCTAGGTGAAGTGAATTCGTGTGTGTTAGAATGCATGAATTCTTGTTTGATGTGTGTATGCATGATTGCATGTGCACATGTGGGGTGTTACATAGATCTTTAATTTTCAGATTTCTTTCTTCCTAGATTCTTACAAGTTTGAATTGATGTGTATGATGGTTTGCAAACTTTTTAAAGACCATTCAAACCTAGTTAGGTTAAATTCAAATCTTGACTTGCTCCATTTTTGCATCATCATTTCATGTGTGATTTTTCCTTCCTTTTCTTTTCCTTTATTCTTGGAGCAAACTATTTTCCACTAAACCTAGCACCCATGTCCAGCAAAGTTAACCAGCACCACACCCTGCATCACCCAACCTCGGCCATGTTCGAAAATCGAGAGAAAAGAGAGAGAAGATGAGACCCGAGCCTTGCATGCTCAAGATCTTGCCAAGATCTCTTCCAGCTCTCTCTGTCTCCTCTCCTCCACTCACCCGGCGGGTAGCTGTACCCAGTAGACCACCCCACCCCACCTATCAGCCCCTACGGTGCCCCCTATCCCCCTCTCTTCGCCCTTGCTCTGGCAGCCCCCGAGGCAGCCCACCTCAAGCTCCCCACTCCCTCTCTGTCTCTCCGACCATGCTAGCGTGCGCAGCACCCTCTCTGACCCTCACGTCTTCCCCAGGCGAGCCCGTTTCCACCCTCTCGCACCCACGCCACCCAGGCACCCCCAGTCTGCTCTGGCCACGTCGATCTGGACGCGAGCCATAAACCTACCCTACGCTCGCTCCGCGTTGCCTTCGTTCACGCACGTGGAGAGGAGAGACCCCCAGCACTCCACTGGCGCAGCCGCCCCTGCTCCCTTGCCCGTTAGACTGCCACGACCACCGTCGAACACCTGCGCATTGAGGTGACTGGACGAAGCAGTGCGTCTGTCCCGCCACCTCTGGCCATCCGCATCCCTCCAAAACATGTGCGCCGCGCACGCCAGGACCCAGCCTTGCAACGACACCGCCGCCCGAGCCAATCCCCGTTCAGAGCCCCACACCACCACCGCAAACACCTCGGGCGTTCCTCGCCCAGATAAAAGCAGCCAACCCTCTCCTCCCGGCCATTCATTCCCATTTGCCTCCCCAGAGCTCTCTCACCACTGCCCAGGAGCTAGCCAAGCTCTCTGGCTCTCCCTCGCCAGAGAGCAAGCTCATTTCCGTTGGAGATCAGGGAGGAAGAGGTGAAGGTTGCCGTCGATGCCGCCGTCCTTATCCCTCCTTTCTTCCTCTATCAGCATCCCCTGGTTCACCTCTCGCTAACCCTCGTCGTTTCCTCCATCCAGAGCTAGCAGAGGATGATGACATCGCTGAGCTAGACCGCCGCACTCACGGGAGCCCGCGGGATTTCGCCGTCGCCAGGAGCAGCCACCTCCCCCATCCACACTTCGTCGCCGCTCCGCCGAGACCCAGCCGCCATCACCACCGCTCCCAACCACCTCCAACAGCCCTAGGTGAGCTATCTCTCTCCCAGGAAAGCTAGCTAGGGTTTCCGCCACCTCTGATCTTTCTCGTGTAGACGACGAACACCGGCCGTCGATCATGACTAGATCGGATGGCCGTGCTCGCCCGGTACCATTTCGGCCTCCCGGGGATGCTGATTGGCGGGCCCCGCTGGCAGGCCATTTGAATCGGTAGCTCCCGTGCGCCGCCGGTGGATTTGGGCCGGTTTTGCGCTGGATCGGCCCAGTCCGGGGCAGATCTGGCTCGTGCTGTTTTTTTTTTGGGAAAAACCTGCTAACCTTTTTCCAGATCTGCAAACTTTGAATAATCATAGAATATTTTCTGTAAATGCAAATAAGGTGATTTAAGTTGCTCTGAGTAGCTTAGCATATTACCTTTCAGATGGCACAGGTCTTATATCAATAGGGTCAATGTAGATCATATGATAAACTGTGGAGTTAAATTAGCCTCTTTTCAAACTTAAATGCAAATCTTGAGTTTTATGTACTGAAATTAGGTGAATCCAATTTCCAGTGATAGCTTAGTGAGCTATCTTGCATGACCCACTAGTTTTACTATTTTAGGATTTATATCTTTGCAGTAGTAATTATTATGGCTATCTGTGTAATTAATCTTAGATAAATTACCATTTGTAGTAGGTTAAGAATTTTGGATTGAATCCAATTTCATTGGATTGTGTTCTGGAAGAGCTTTTCAGAACACTTAACCTCATGTTTTCTGAAACTTAGAGAATATCTGAGATTTATTTTGGTATTCTAGTGTTATTTTCTATTGTTTAATTCATAGGAAATCAACCACAAATTGCTTTTAGGTAAATCCAACTTTGTTAGGTTCTTAAGATTGTTTTTAACCTGCAAGTGTGCTGGGTATATTGTTTGATCCATTTGAATGCATGCATGCTTGATTGGAGTGCTATATTGTTGTGTTGCTTCAAATAAGAAACCCTAGTTCTAATAGGATTAATTGCTAATTAAAAATCTATAAAATCTTGTCTTTTTTTCTAAACATGTTTGTTTTTGATACTCTTTGATGGTGCGCTATTGAGTGCTGAAATGCTTGTGACTTGTGCATTCTTGTATATTTATTGGGTGTTATTATTTTCCGGCGATAGAATCGAACGAGGAGTGTACCGAGGAGGGAGAAGTCTTTGAGTACCAGGAGGAGGAAGACCAGGGACTAGCCAACCAAGGCAAGCCATCTAACTTGATGCATATCAGAATCCTATTTACTCAATTTGCAGGTTGCATAAAGGTTTATTAAACTGCATGATTTATATTGCTATAGCTCTTGTAGCAATTATATTGTTGGCTCAAGCTCCACAAGCCAATTGTTATCATCCTTCGAGATGAACCCTTTGAGCACCTATTCATTACTCTTGTAGTAGTGGCTTGTTGGTTAGTAGCAAAGCCTTTGGGAAACTTCTAGTGGAGCCAAAAACTCTAGGATGGGAACACTCAAAGAAAGTTTCAAAAATCTTTTCGAAAACCTTAGAGTAGTATCTACTCCACTGAAATGTTTTCAAAAGTGGTTTCTTTTGAACAAATGGAGGTGACTATGGAGGAAAAAGGAGTTGGTGGTTTTCAAATGACATTGGTGATCACTAGGTATCCACCGAAACAATTAACCCGTGCAACCACATTACCCCGATATGGGACGGGGCTTAGTTTGAAGTTTATCTGCTTTAGTGCGGGGAGCCTCACACTATTAAAGGGTTTGTAGGACCCCGGAATCCGGGTTGCCACCAGTTTGTGGGCAATAGTAAATCGGGATCCTTTGGGATTTATTTGGCCGGAAGACACTTGGGTTCTCCCGCCGTGGCACTGGAACTACGCTCGATGGAGGTAGACGGCCAGGTTTTGCTGGGGAGGTTTACTCCAGAGGGTAGGCACCCATACTAAGGTGGATAGATGGAGGGCTCCGATCGACTATCCGAACCCTGCATACTTGTGTATGACGGTCTGTGGTGGTATCCTGGTGGATTGGTCGGATGGTGTGGGTAAAGTGTACAACATTTGCAGAGTGTAAACCTATTCAAATAGCCGAGTCCTCGGTCATGGATGGTTGGAATGGTCGCTATCTAGCCCAATGTCGGTTTTGTTTTACAAATGTATTTTTAGAAAAGTGGAGAAAGTTGTCGGGCAAAGTACTCGGAGGGTACTACCATGGCACGGCTTTGTTTCGGAGTACTCGAAGGGTACTGTCAAAGGTTTGCATTGGTCATGTGAGATTGACCGAGATTCTTGGAGGAGGTGGTCATGTTTGATTGATCACCAGCTTTACTCTTACAAATGAGTTCCCCCTTCCCTAGAGCTTTTACTAAAATGGTTTTACAAAAATTCTTCTTTAATAAGGATATAGAGATGTCGATGACATGCTATATCGACAAGTGAAACTATGTTTAGTATAGAGCAACTAGCCTTGAACCATTTCCCCTTGCTACAGCCAAATAGCATGCAACTTGTTCCCCTTAGGTGGTTTGCGAGTACAATTCCAAAATGTACTCACGGCTTTGTCCCTGGCTATTAACTTGGTCAGATTATGGTGAAGAATTTGATGATGATGGTGAGCAGTTCGACGATGCTGGTGCGAACTAGGACCCGTCTCCCGGTCAGTTGCCTATAGGGTAGAGGCATGACACGGGCTACCAACACTACCCTTGTATCCGCTGCAATGCTTGTGAACTTGCCCTGCGTGGCATTTGAATTCAGCCAAGTGGCCATGTAAGACTATTCGAATCGTTATGTAATGGATGATGTATTCTGTAATGCCAACTCCGTTATGTGTATTCATGACGGTCTTCCTATGATCATGAATTGTATGCATAACGGGAATCCCGAGTGGTAAGCTGGGGTCCCCACACAGACACGCTGTGATACTTCTGTCTAAGGTCATGGAACTCTTTCTTCTTCAGGCCCATCACACCAGAGGAAATGTGTGCAGCCCGAAATCCTTCCTCAAACGAGTTCCAAGTCACTTCTTCAATGGGGTGAGTGATCTGGCAAGTGTCCCACCAGCTTGCTACTGGTCCTTCCAACAGATGAGCTGCAAGCCTGACCTTTTCAGCATCAGTGCAATCAGTTGTCACCAAGTCCTTTTGAATAGAACGAAGCCAATCCATGGCCTCCAGTGGTTCAGCAGCACATGAGAACTTGGCAGGGTGAAGCCTTAAGAACCTTGCAAGCATGTCGACCTGAGGGGGTGGTGGTGGTGGTGGAGGGTTGTTATTATTGTTGTTGTTCTGGACGTTGGCAAGAAACTGGGTCATGACTTGCATGAGTTGAGCTTGGGCTTCCAACATCTGCTGCATCTGTTCCTCAGGAGCGCGAGGAGGAGGTATCTGTGGGTTTGGAAATAGGTGAGGTTAGACTTAGAGATAGAGTCTAAAGGAATAAAGTTTCCTACCCTCATGCATATAAACACTCCTTAAAAGAACACATACACAAGCATACATAAGTATAGGAGAAACTTTTAAACCAAGCATGCAATAAACAACTCACAAAAGTTCGAAAGTACGCAAACGTTTAAGTCTTAAGGGATACAATGTCTAATGCCATACCACAAGCGGTCACGGGCATAAGCGTAAACTCAAATGATAAAGTGGGGTAGTCTCTCTAACTACTGTACTCTTCCATGACGACCACCTCCTCCTCAACATCGAAGCCACTCTCCTTGAGTAGCCTCTTGTAGTCATGCAGGTCTTCAGTTAGTGTGTCAATCTTCTCTTGAAGCTCCCTCTTATCAGCGCATAGCTTCTCGATCAGATCGTGGTCCGCTTCAAGCTCGAAGTTGTTGCACTCTAACTTCTGCTTCAGCTCCCTAACTTCCTTGTTCTTGGCTTGGATCCTCTTCTCTTGGCTCTTCCGCTGCTTCTCTTGAGTCTCGAACTTCACCTCCATCTCCTTGATCCTCTGCTCCTGCTCCAGGTGTTGCTTGTCCTTCTCGGCAAGCTGGGCACCTAACTCATCATTGTTAAACAACTCATTGTACCTCTCAACCTCGACGTCCATGACGAGATACTCTAACTCGGCGAGGTGAATGCGCATGGGGTCTTGCTCGCTGTCAGGTAGCACGATGGCCAAGCCCTCCTCATCACGTCGGCCGTAGGGGTGGGAGTAGTGGTTCTGGAGCTCGGAGAAGTGACGTCCGCAGAGGCGTGCTATCAGTTCTTGCATGAGGAGATGGGCGCCCGCCTTTTTGTCGGTGTGGAAGGTCTCGAACTTGATATTTTCAGTCTTCGGCTCTGTCTCGCGCCCTGGCTGCGTGATGTGGATGACCCAGACACCCTTCTTGTGAATCTTGGCCATCTCGCTCCCATTGATGAATGGGGTAGGCAGGGACAAGGCAGTGACGATGTCGATGAGGCACTCTCCAAAGCTGAAGTCCTTGAAACTATCGGGCTTGGTGATGCGGAAGGTTGACATCTTTACGTTGGAACATGACAAGTTAGTAAGCAAAAATAAGAAAAACTTAGCAAAAGTGCTGAACAAAAGTAAAAGAGATTTTTAGCTTAGAGAGGTCAAATCTATTGCTAAGTGTTAGAAACAAGGAGAAAAAGAACAACTCCTAAATTTTTCCTAAGGTTTTTCGTCCAATCCTAGGGTCACGAACCTAAGGGCAACACTTTGCTATGATACCATCTGTAGCGTACCGGTGCTTTATTTGTGCTAGTCCCTGATCAACTGCTAGCACACACTGTACAAGATGAAATATCAAGAATACAAAGGTCTTTATTACAACGCTTGATTCACAATAAAATAGTTCTTTTACAACTCAAGTGGCACAATGCCACAACTTATTACAACTCAAGAGAAATGACTAAGTAAATGAACTACAAGTCTTCTTTCTTCATAGCTCCACAGGCAGATGTGTTGGACGAAGACTCGTGACCAAGGCGCAGCAATCTTCAATCTTCATAGTAGTAAACTGCAACATGATATGTTGCAGCCACAGAGGGTCAATACTTTGAATGTATTGGCAAGATGTCACTTTGGTGGACTCAATGGCACCTACACTTATATGCTATTTGGCCAGGTGGAGTTTGACTTTGCTAAAGCAAGCTTTCTACCTATCTTTTGTAAAAATCAAGTTTTCCTTAGCAAAACTTTTGACATGAACCTTTTACTACCCAATTTTACCCATCAAGTTTTAACTTAAAGAAATTGGGATGAGGAGATTCTTGAACAGCTTCAACATCATGTCACTCAAATTGTCCGTAACCGGGGACACGGCTAAGTACTTAGTTTTAACACTCTGCAGAGGTGGTGCACTTTTCCCACAGGACTTAGTTAACCCATTTTGCCATGAGACTCATTTTGCCTCAAATGGCCAAGTGAAAACTAAGACGAGACCTTTCAGAAGCATTCCCTCAGATCGAACCAGACGCGTTCCATCCTATCAACATCTACCACCCTTTGTCCGTCTGGCTTGAGTTCTTGCAGCTTAGTTGGTCAAGACAGAGCCCATATGTCTTGTGGTTGCATTGGAAGCTTCATGACTTGAATGTCTCCAATCTCTTTGCTCCTGGGTGGCCATCCACAAGTGAGATACACCTGGTGGTTTAGAGGTTCGACGACATAACCCCATGGAACCACTCAACATAACCCATTCAAGCCACATTCCACCCAGGTGGTTCATTAACTTAGTTGTTTTCTTAGTTTTTGCAAAACAAGGTTTTCTCAACACTTAGCCAAAATATGTGATAACCCTTCCCTCAACAAGTGTAAAACAAAGTCCTATAGCAGCAGCAATCCTACTAGGGAAATGCAAAGGCTAGACAAAATCTAGACAAAAGACCTAGCATAAAAAAATCTAGCCACTAAGACATAAACTCATAAAATCACCTACACAGGCATCTTCTATTAGAAAACCTACAAGTGACAAAAGCTTTCAGTAGGACAAGGAATATGGTGACACTTGCCTTGGTGAGGAGAGGAGTTGGTGCACTCGTCACAAAGGCACTCGTTGCACTCAGCACAATCTACACATGAAATAATGCCACCATAAGCACATAGCATTCATAAACACTCAAGAAAGGGAAAATATGTATGCAATATGTGTCTTAAACACCACAAAGGTAATTAGTGGTTCTCTGGTTGGTTGCTATATGCATGATGGCATGGTCAAAAATTTAGAGTTATTTATAAAACTTAGAACAAAGTTTTAACACTCATAGATCTACACATACTAGTTAAATCTACAAGTGCAAAGGAAATAGTACTAAAAATATTCTACACATGCTAAAGTACAGAGGGACATTTTATTGATCAAAAGTAAAAAGAATTACTGCAAAATAATATTTACAACTATTTTTAATAGCCAAACTACTAAAATAATGCATTCTGAAATAAAATGTTTACAGCATGGGCAAAAGTGAAATATTATTCCATAAACATGTTCTTCTCATTTTTCTGAATCCATAGCCGCAAAGTTTGCTAAAAAAAGGATTTGTAGAACTCTAGTTATGAATTTTTGAAGTTTAAACCAGTTTCTGAAATTTTAAAACAAAAAACGGGCGGGGCTTATCCGCGGGCTGCCACGCGGCGGCTCCTGATTCACCGATACCGGTTCGCCCGGATCTGCGTTTCGGAGCATTGGATCTAAAAGATCTGGACGGCCCAGATCTGGCTGCACCTCTTCGACTAAGTCTTCTAATCGTGGCCGTTAAGACGAGATCCGACGGATCTAGTTACTCCCCTAACCCTAAGGTTGTCGAGGGCTCGCCGGGGTGCTCCTGGACAGCGGTGACGCGTCGGCCACGAACGGATCGGCTATAGGAGGGGCTAGGAGGCACGACGAGGTTACCTGCAGGTTCTAGATGACGAGGCGGGGTCGATGGTGAGGTGGCGGAGGACGGCCTGGACGACGACGGCTGGAATGGCTCACCGGAGATTCTCTTGCGGATGGTGAGCTCGGGTCAATGATGCACGCGTCGTTCTGGAGTGCAAAAGTAGCCGAAACCTTGTCAAGGAGGAGCGCCAGAGCAAGGGAAAACTCCCTGTGCAGAGAGGAGAGGAAGAGGGGCGGGTTCTCACCGGAATCGTCGCCGGCGGTGGTCAGGATCTGCGAGATCCGAAGCCTTCTTGTGCGCAGCCTGGTGGCGAGGAGGAGTGAAAAAGGAGGGAGGTGAGAGAGGAGAGAACGGGGCTTTTTATAGGCATAGAGGAGCGTCAAAAGGGGCAGGGGATCGCCGGAATTTAGAGGGGAGGGAGGAGTTACTACCGCGGGCTTGACGCGTGTGATTTCCTTCTGGGGAAGATGATGATGACGTGGCCTGCCGGCGGGCCCCACCTGTCATCGAGAAGGAGAAGGGGAAAGGGGTACCGATTCGGGCGTGATCCCGGGTGGGCCTTGGGCCGTTTTCCTGCCCGGGCTGAATGGTCTCCCGCGGCCTTTTGCTCCTTTTCCTTTTATTTTCTCTTTTTCTTTTGTGTTTTTCTTTTGAGAATTTTTGCAAAAAGGCTCCAAATTGATTTAAATCAATTTTGAATTTTTGTAAAGTAATTTCCCTTGTTGTTTGAAACTTACAGGAAAGGATTTTGATTCCAAAAAGTAAGTCAAACCCTAAGAGCTTATGTGCATAAAATGATGTTTTGAATGCATGTGCATGAAATGATGGCATGATTTCATGTGTGCAAAATTTTAAATCTTTTCAAATTTTTGGGATGTTACAGATTGATGAAGGTCAAGAATATTGGTGGGTACAACTCCGCCTATACAAGAATAAAGAAGATGACCACAAGAATATGGGACTCTGGATGTTCACCAACTCTGAGATGTATCCATCATTCTTTGACTCTGCAAGATGTGCTGCATGGGCAGCTATAAAAGAACTTGGAGAGAGACTCAAGTGGAGACTATATAATACTCAGAAGAACCTCAAAGAAGAAAGAGAGGATACTACTGAACTGAAGGAAACCATAAGTCAACTTCAAGGTGACATGGTAGAGCTTGCATTCCAACTTAGTGTTCAAGGATGATCAGATTGCAGCTCTGAAGAAGCAGATAGACCAAAACAATGGATCTGTCTGAAAAAGGGACCAAGAAGCTTTAGTTGGACCTCCACTTAAGACTTTTAATAAGTGACATCGTTGTAATAAATGTTTATGATCATACCTACTTGTGGAATGATCGTACTTTTTGTTTGTATTAAAACTTGATTGTTTAATGAGTTGAATGCTTGTTAAATGTTTATTGAATGTAATGTGAATTGCCTTGAATCGTTGCAAACTGGTAGGAACATTCTTTAGAATCTTTCACTTTATTCTTCTCCATGTTAAAAACCTAAACCCTACCCTAAAACTTAAACAGATGTGTTGTCAAAGCCAGAATAGCCTCAACAACTCTCAGATGGACTTAGTGATGCAGAGGATGATAGAAGCACATACCCAGTTGACTCAAGTGGTAACCCAAAATATGATCAGCAGCAAGAGCAATGAGTTACCCCCAGGAGTGCAGCAACTGTTAGATGCACATACTCACATTGTGCAAATGGCATCTCGGATCATAACTAACAACAACGTATCACCAAGCGATCCAAGAAATGACACTTAGCAAAAATAGTATCAAGGGAATTCTTAGGATTGGGTTGAGAAGTTGGATGGATGAATTCTAAGTCATAAGGTCTATCACTTTTATCTTCTTGACTTCTCTTCTCTTGATCTTCTTGTTTTTCCTTCATCTCCTTGTCTTCTCTTCATCTTCTTGTTTTGACTTCAACTCCTTGTCTTTTCTTCAACTTCTTCTCCATGGTCTTGATGTGGGAAAACTTTTATGTCATAGTGTTGGATGGGGTAGTCAAAATACTTAGAAGAATTTTGGGTAAGATAGGATTGATAGTTTTACACTTGGGAAAGGATAGAGAGTGGATTTTCACTAAGTCATGGTAGATTTGAATGGTTATTAGGACTTAGGATAATTCACACCATTTGCATAGTGGGGCAGAAATCAAATAGCACAAGGTGCATGATAGGAATTTGGGATTGTCATTTGCAAGGTGCTCAATTAACACATCTATATCTTGCAAAAAGATGAACTAGTGGAGTTGACCCTTGGAAAAGTGTGAAAAGTGTGTGTGAAGTATTCTGGTGGGTTTTTAGTATCAAGATAAGCAATGTTGCAAAAGGAATTATGCCTAAAATATTTATAGAATTAAATCTAGATAGAAAATACTAAAATACTCATTTGAATCTAAATACTTGATAAAATTGGTTCAAATAATTTGTGCAGTGGTTCTACTGGACAGAGGATAACAATATCATATATTTACAAAAAGAATCAACTGAAAAGGATTTATAGAATTTGAACCATATCAAAAACACTCAAACTCGCATATTTAAATTTGAATGTTTTCAACTAGTTGGAAAGTAAAATTTTATTACGGAATTGTGTTCTACACAATTTTAGGAGTTCAGGGATATATTATTTGCAATTTTTGGATAAACAGATCAAAAGATATGAATTTTACAAGGTTTAGTTCTTTTCTGGCTATTTTGAAATAAACAGATGGATGGACAGCCCAGATCTAAAGATACCCGTTCACTTAAGTGGTCGGTTATGGACCACTGGACCCAGATCCGACGGTACAAAAGAAAGGGGAGAGAAGAGGCTCACCTCGGCTAGGTTTCTGGCCACCGACGGCGAGGTAGCGGACAGACACTCGACTGTGGTGATGCTTCGGTGATCTCCAGCGCAGATGGAGAGGTGGACGGCGATCAGTGCGACACAGGGATCTCGTGTGCGTGGTCGGAGGGGTCGTTTGTGTCCAGATGCGGCATAGAGGGACGGCCGAAGTGATCACGGCGGCAGGAGCTTTGGGTGAGGTTCACTGGCGTCGATTCTCTATGAAATAGGACAAGCGGAGGGCATCAACCTGTGCGCAAGGGAGAGGGGAGTCGAGGGTACCAAAATTGGGCTGCAGGGGCACCTCTTTCCGTCGGAGTCGAGCGAGGATGGCTGCGGGTGAGCAGATCTCTGGCGAGGGATTCCTCCAGCCTGGTACCAAATTGGGGAGGAAAACAAGAGGGGAAAAGCGGAGGAGATCCAGGGCCTTTTATAGAAGCAAACAGGGAAGCTTTTGATGGCCGGAATCAGCGGAGATCCAGGGCCTTTTATAGAAGCAAGCGAGGAAGCTTTTGATGGCCGGAATCAGCGGGATTTAACGGGGGAGGGATTTCACTGCGGGGGTCTCCGGCGTGATTTTCGGACGAGGTTTGAAGACGACCTGACTGGTGGGTCCAGTCTGTCAGTGGGGAAGAGAGGACGCTGGGTACCGATTCGGGTTATAGTTTCGTTGGGCCATGGGCCGCATCTGGCGCTGGGCTGAACCGTTGCCCCTCGGCCTTTTTCTATTTTTTTCTTCTTTTCTTCTTTTTCCTTTTATGTTTTCTATTTCCTTTATAACTTTTTCAAATTTGGTCCAAATTGATTCAAACCAATTTCTAAAATTTTCTAAAACTCAAAGCAACAAATTAGGACAGTAATGATCATGTTTTCATAATTAAAACAAATTTCCAATGAAAATTTTATAAATTGGCCAAAGGGCTTACTTGCCTAATAGAAAATGGTTTGAAAATAATGCTTTTAAAATCAAGGCATAAACTTTATTAAAAATAGTATTTGAAATTTAATTCAAACATGCTTCTGGCACTGCAACTCTATTTGATATAAATCATTTTGTAAAATGTTTTTCCTTTGCAAATGTGCTTGCATAGTATTTTAATAAATACAAAATGGTATTTTGAAATCTTATTTTCTCAAATGAGTTCTTCAAGGAATAATAGAAAGTTTGAAATGGTTTTTTTCTTTCTAATAAGGCTTTTAAATAATTCAAAAGTTTTAAATCCTTGTGAAATTTAAATCAAGACAAACATACATGGTTCCTATTTTATTTATTTCACATTCCACGGTTTTGGGATGTGACAGACTACCACCCTTAAAAGAAATATCGTCCCCGAGATTTGGAGAGGCTAGAAAGAAAGATGGGTTTGTGATACTAGGTGGGCTACCACCCTTAAAAGAAACTTTTGTGGGTAGTCTAGGTATTGGGTTCATAGCAAGAACAACTGGGATATGACTTGACACTGGGTCATCTTTTGTACCATTTGTAGCTTATATCGCCATTTCCAATGGGTGGGTGTCTATTCACCATACTTGGGCATCAAATCTCCCTCAAGATGGCTTGAGTATAACTTCCCTCCATTGTAGTGCTTCAATCGAACAATGACATTTGTTGATCTACTTTGGACACTGAAGGGTCACTCCTTGGGTCAATCAGAAGACCAAGTTGAGATGTTCTCATAGCTTCATTTCATACCTTTATTTGATTCATCATAGGCTTCCATCTTAGGATTGAAACTTCTTGCACACCATTGTTGGATATATCTGAACTCTTAGGGTCATCTTCCATTGCAAGTCATCTTCAACGGTAAGCTTGTGGTTCATCCTCACCGTATTCCTACACTGGCAACACTTGCCTATTGTAAAGGTACAATATCTTATCCTCCTAAGGTTCAGGCTTAACGACGTCATCTCTCTTGTAGGTATGTCTCTCTGGATTTACCATTCCTCATATCAAGAGCGAACAATTTGAGTAGTCGTCATGGGGGCCAATCCATAATGCACCCAATCGTTACCTTGTATTCAGTTTGGTACATCTCGCATTCTAACTCTTGGTCATCCTCACTAGTTTTGACAAAAGATTATATGGATATTGAATCCATGTTTCAATTCCTGTTAAGAGTTTTAGAAAACAAATCTATCGACCCTCAGCTAGGGGTTTGCATAAAATTCCTATATGGTATCATCTCACAAGTGGTAGGATCCTTCAATGATCCTTTTCTTTGGCGAAATTTGCTTTCCATACAACCTCATCTTATGGGCATTAGCAGCTTTACTAACGCGAGATCTGTCTAAAAGATTGATTCGAAAAGATACATGAAGACTTTCATTCCACCTTATTACATCATGAGAGTACTACCCACACCACATAGTCTTTTATTTCACTCCTTACATGACATTTATTCCAAGACAACAGTTGCATACGACATCTTCTACGTTGGATGCTCATCAATGTGTTACCATATCCCACAATAGTGTGTCATCCTTCAGTTGGCGCTCTGAAGTACTTCTCAGGACACTTATTTGCATAATGTCCTTTGTTGCCACATTTGTAACAAGTGACAAGGCTGAGATCCTTTCCTACTAGGCTGATACCTTTCTTCTTCTTTGGCTTCTCCAGGGCTAGAAGATCTTCCAATTCTTGCTTATCATACTCCATTATGATTGTGGGAAACCTTTCCTTCTTCTTGTGGTTATTTTTGGTTACTTGTAGTCTTTCGCTTGGGTTGTTTCTCTTGGTGGTGACAAAATGTTTCGCCTCCTTAGGCTTAAATTCAGCACCTGCCTTCCTGAGTGAGTGATGTAACTTCTACTTGACTTGTTGATTCACTTCATCCACCATGGCGTAGAGATGACATTCTGCGAGGACGTGATTTGTTCCTTCACACAAAAGACACATAACCCTCGACAAGCGGCATTCTTCATTGCAATGATCTCTTCCACAACTATGGCATTGCTCCTCACAATCCTTAGATATATGTCCTATATCTCCACAGAGTTTGCAAGATTGGTTTCTTGTCACAACAAACCCTTTTGGTTGTCTTGTTTGATTATGTTGCCTTGAACGGTGTGTTTATGTTGTGTTCTTTTCTATCTTATAGTTGTATGGAGAGCTACGTGTGTTGATTAAGAGAAGTACAATCTTCAGAAATTTCTAAGGCAAGTGTCACTCTTATTCATAAAATTCCCAATGTTTTAGTATGCATGTAGTGTTTCCTTTCTTTTAAATAAATGCATGTGTAGATTGTTATGATTGCTATCTCCTATTTAGGATATCCCTGATTAACCTGTTAGAAGAAACACCATAAGTGTAGATTGCTTAGTTGTGCTATAGAATTTCATGGTTGGGATTCCACATGTTCTTTTATTAAGTATGAAAACCTTGTTTTGCAAAAACTAAGAAAACAACTAAGTTAATGAAACACCTGGGTGGAATTGGTAAGATGGATTTATGCTGAGTGGTTACACCGGAGCCATCTCTATGGCGGTCGTGTGTATCTCACTTGAAGGACGGCCACCCAGGAACAAAGAGATTGGAGACGTTCAAGTTGTGAAGCTTCCAGTGCAACCATGAGTCATATGGGCTCTGTCTTGACCAACTAAGTTGCGAGAATTTAGCCAGACGGACAGAGGGTGGTAGTGATTTGTAGGATGGAGCACGTTCAGGTTGGTCTGAGGGATTGCTTCTGAAAAGTCTCATCTTAGTCTTCACCTGGTCATTTGAGCAAAATGAGCATCATGGCAAAAAGGAGTTGACTGAGTCTTGTGGGAAAAGTGCACAACCTCTGCAGAGTGTTAAAACTAAGTACTTAGCCATGTCCCCGGTTACGAACAATTTTGAGCGACATGATTTTGAAGCTGTTCAAGGATCTCCTCATCCCAATTTCTTAAAATTAAAACTTGAAGGGACAACAAGGGAGTTGTTGTGTGATCATAATTATGTGCACCTGGTGGATTCCTATGTGTGCATAATTAACTAGGAGCACCTGGTGCATTCCAGTGTGTCCAATAGTGTTTTAAAAGAGAAATCAGATCTTTTGAAAAGTAGGATAAACAATTGCTCTTCTGCAAGATTAGCCTGAAGATCCACTTAGCCAAAATATTCATGTAAGCGTTAGGCTCCATTTGTGTCCACCAAAAAGTGACATCTTGCTAATACAATTCAAGTGTATTGACCCTTTGTGGCTGCAACATTTCATGTTGCAGGTTTTTGACGATAAGAAAGGTACGACAGGGTTACGAGTCTATCCGCAGCAGCCTGTGGCACATGAAGAAGAAGGACTCCATGCTATTTTTGATTTCGTTGTAAACTCTGAAAGCTTTATGCTATGAGTATTGTAATGTTTCTATATGTAATTGCTAGATCATGCGATGTAATAAAATAACCTTTATTTCTTGATATTACATCTTAAACTGTGTGTGCTAGCATTTGATCCAGGGACTAGCACTAAAAAGCACATGGATCGTCATCTTTAAAAGGTGAGGTCACTACAATGATGGGCATTACTTATTCTATACCAAGCATCCTTCAAACTTTCTCCACTTTGTTGCTTAGAAGAATGAACCTCAACTTCAGGAATACTCATTCTAGCGATACTAAAACAGATAAACAAAAATAACAACTATAAAAGGAACTAATTTTTTTGTATTTTTGATAAAAACATGCAAACAGAAATAAAGTAAATAAACTAAGAAAAACAATAACAAAGTAAAAAAGATTGGAAGTGAGAGAATCTCCTTGCAGAAATCCTCTTTCTCCCCACAACGGCGCCAGAAAATGTCTTGATGTCTCGCAGGACCAGTTGGGAAACCCCAAGAGGAAGGTATGATGAGCACAGCAGTAAGTTTTCCCTCAGTATGAAACTAAGGTTTAATCGACCAGTAGGAGAAAGAAACCACTTCCAAAGGTTGTTGCTAGCTGACTTTGGCAACGACGCTAGAAGAAACCATTGATGGTGCGGTGTCTGCGCCAGCAGCAACGTGGAACCTGCACACAACACAACCAAGATACTTTTCCCCAACTTGCAATGAGGTAGTCAATCTCACCGGTTTGCTGAAAACAAAGGATTAAACGTATCGTGTGGAAGATGATATTTATTTGCAGTAAGTAAATAGTAATTGCGGAAAGTAAACAGTGCTTGCAGTAGAAAGTAATATATGTAAAAGAATGGACCGGGGTCCACAGTTCACTAGAGGTGTCTCTCCATAAAGATAAATAACATGCTGGGTAAACAAATTATAGTTGGGCAATTGACAGAATAAAGAATGCAAAGCAATGCATGTACATGTCATGAAGATCATTATGAGATTCACTTGGGCATTACAACATAATACATAGACCGTAATCCAACTTCATCTATGACTAATAATCCACCCGCCGGATATCATCCGAACAACCATTGGGTATTAAGTTGCAAGCAACAGATTATCGCCTTAAGCAAAGTGTGTAATGTAAAGAATACAAATGTACTTGAACAAGAGATTGTTGTTTTCTCCCTAGTAGCAACAGCACGTCTACAACCTTAGGAGTTATTGTCACTCTCCCAGATTACTAGAGGCATGAACCCACTATCGAGCATAAATACTCCCTCTTGGAGTCACTAGCATCTACTCGGCCAAGATATCTACTAGCAACAGAGAGCATGCAAGATCATAAATAACATAGACATGATAAATCAACAATCAACTTGACATAGTACTCAATATTCATCGGATCCCAACAAACACAACATGTAGAATTACATAGCGATGATCTTGATCATGATAGGCAACTCACAAGATCTAAACATGAAGCACATGAAGGAGAAGACAACTATCTAGCTACTGCTATGGACCCGTAGTCCAAGGTAGACTACTCACACATTACTCTAGAGACTGGCATGGTGATGAAGAAGGCCTCCGGTGATGATTCCCCTCTCCGGGAAGAGCTTTTGGACACTCCCGATCTTGGGACGCCAACGGCGGTGGCTTACAGTATGTTTCGTGGAAAAGTGTTCGTCTCCTTAGGGTTTTCCCGTCGAAGGGAATTTATAGGCGGAAGGGCGATGTTAGGAGGTGGACCAGGTGGTCACACCACCTGGTGGCGCAGCTAGGGGGTGGCCCGCGCCACCCTATGGTGCGGCTGCCCCTTGGTCCGTCTCCGTCTCTCCTCTGGACTCCGTCTTTGTGTCAGGTAAATAGGAACTTTGGCTTTCGTTTCGTCCAATTCTGAGAATATTTCCTGTGTAACTTTTCTAAGACACAAAAACAGCAGAAAACAGGGAACTGGCACTCTGGCATCTCGTTAATAGGTTAGTTCCGGAAAATTCATAAAAATGCCACGAAGTGTAAACAAAACACAAAGCAATTGGTGTAAAACAAGCATGGAGCATAAAAAATTATAGATACATTTGAGACATATCAATTACCACCCAAAGAGGATCCTGTTTTTGATTTAAAACCTTTACCTGATGATCTTAAATATGCTTATATTGATGATAAAAAAACATATCCTCTTATTATTAGTTCTAAACTTTCAAGGAAGGAAGAAGAAAGGTTATTGGAGGTATTGAGGAAACACTGAGGAGCTATTGGATGTACTCTTTATAATTTAAAAGGGATTTCCCCTACTATATTTTAGCATGCTATTAATATGGAGCCTGATGCAAAGCCAGTTGTTGAACATCAACGCTGTTTAATTTCTAAAATGAAGGAAGTGGTAAGAAATGAGGTATTGAAACTCCTTGATGCTGGTATTATTTATCCTATTACTGATAGTAGATGGGTTAGTCCTGTGCATTACTGTTGTGACTAATGAAAATAATGAGCTTATTCCTCAAAGAGCAGTAGTTATTTATAGGATGTATATCAATTTTAGAAAGGTTAACAAGGTTACTAAGAAAGATCATTATCCTTTACCTTTTATAGATCAAATGTTAGAAAGATTATCTAAGAAAACTCATTTTTGTTTTCTTGATGGATATTCTGGGTTTTCTCAAATTGCTGTGAAAAAGCAAGATCAAGAGAAACCCACTTTTACTTGTCCTTATGGAACTTATGCATATAGACGTATTCCTTTTGGTTTGTGTAATGCTCCTACTATGTTTCAAATATGCATGTCTGCTATCTTTCATGGTTTTTATGAAGAAATTGTGGAAGTATTCATGGACGATTTCTCCATCTATGGAACTTCTTTTGATAACTATTTGCACAATCTTGATAAAGTTTTGCAGAGGTGTGAGGAAACTAATCTTGTTCTTAATTGGGAGAAATGCCACTTTATGGTTAATGAAGGAATTATTCTTGGACATAAAATTTCTAAAAGAGGTATTGAAGTTGACAGAGCAAAAGTTGAAGCAATTGAGAAAATGCCCTGTCCTAGGGATGTCAAAGGTATTCGTAATATTCTTGGTCATGCTAGTTTCTATAGGAGGTTTATTAAAGAATTCTCTAAAATTTCAAAGCCTCTTACTAATCTACTCAAAAAGATGAACCTTTTGTTTTTTATGATGATTGTAAGGAAGCTTTCGAAATTCTTAAGAAGGCTTTAATTACTGGTCCTATTGTCCAACCACCTGATTGGAATTTACCCTTTAAAATTATGTGTGATGCTAGTGATTTTACTATAGGTGTTGTTCTTGGACAGCGAATAGATAAGAAGTTGAATGTTATTCATTATCCTAGTAAGACTCTTGATGCTGCTCAAAAGAATTATGCAACTACTGAAAAAGAATTCCTAGATGTAGTCTTTGCTTGTGATAAATTTAGACCTTATATTGTTGACTCAAAAGTTACTATTCATACTGATCATGTTGCTATTAGGTACCTTATGGAAAAGAAAGATGCTAAGCCTAGGCTTATTAGATGGGTGCTGCTTTTACAATAGTTTGATTTGCAAATTGTAGATAGGAAAGGTGCTGAAAATCATGTTGCTGATAATTTGTCAAGATTGGAAAACATTTCTTATGATCCTATTCCTGTTAATGATAGTTTTCCAAATGAATAGTTGGCTGAAATAAAAGTAACCTCACGAGAGAGTCCTTGGTATGTTGATTATGCTAACTTTATTGTTTCCAAGTATTTGCCTCCAAACTTTACAGCTCAGTAAAGAAGGAAATTCTTTTATGACTTGAGACATTATTTTTGGGATGACCCACATTTATATAAAGAAGGAGTGGATGGTAATATGTGAAGATGTGTTCCAGAATATGAACAACAAGAGATATTGAGAAAATGTCATGGTAGTGCTTATGGATGACATCATGTTGGAGATAGAACTGCACAAAAGGTTCTACAATCAGGTTTTTATTGGCCTACTGATACGTCCATTTTGCATCACTATTCTATATCATAATTTACTGTTATTCATTTATATATTTCATCTTTATAGATGATACTTATGTTATTTCCTCTATTTTGCATGTTTGATGATTATTGGAGAATTAACTGCTGGAGTCAGAATTCTGCTGGAAAAAGGACTGTCAAGACACCATATTTTTGAAGCCCATTAATTCCAGGAAAATACGCATAAGTTCCTATTTTGTCAGAAGATGGAAGTACCCAGAAAGAGAGGCCAAGGTGAGCAGCCAGGGGCCCATACCACCCCTGGCGCGGGCCAGCCCTGGCCGCGCCGCCCGGTGGTGTGGCCGCCCTGGCTCACCACTGCCAGCGCCCCTTCACGTATATCGTCTCCCCGAAAACCTAAGACTAGGGGGATTATCGCATAAAGACTCTGCCGCCTCTACGGGGTGGAAAACACACCGAGAGAGAAAACCCTCCGGCAGACAGAAATCTGCCAGGGAAATTCCTTCCCGGAGGGGGGAAATCGTCGCCATCGACACCGTCATCGAGCTGGGCTTCATCGGGATCATCATCATCATCACCAGCACCTTCATCACCATCATCACCACGCCGTCCCGCTGTAACATCTTGGGGTGAATCTTGTCTAGTACATAGGGGAAACTTTCCCGGTGTTGATTACTACTTGTAGTTGATGCTATTGAGTGAAACTGTTGAATTATGGTTTATGTCCATATTGTTATTCATCATTATTTCACCTCTGATCATGATCCATATGATGTCTTGTGAGTAGTTCATTTAGTTCTTGAGGACATGGGAAAGTCAAGATGTTAGTAGTGGAATTATGTTGAGTAATATTTAATGGTTTGATATTTATGTTGTGGTGCTATTTTACTAGTGGTGTCATGTGAACGTCGACTACATGATACTTCACCTTTATGGGCCTAGTAGAATGCATTGTGTATATGACTCCTAATTGTGGAGTTGTCGGAGTGACAGAAACCTAAAACCCCGTTTGGAAACCAGTGCACTAGGGAGCGTAGGATCTCAGAGTTTAAGGCTATGGTTAGATTTATCTTAATTACTTTCTTGTATTTGCGGATGCTTGCAAGGGGTATAATCACAAGTATGTATTAGTCCAAGTTGGGGTAGTGCATTAGCATAGGTTCACCCCCATAACACCTATCAAACCAATGAAGATTAATCAACTGTATGAAGCGAAAGCACTTGACAAAACTCCCGTGTGTCCTCAGGAACGTTCGGTAATCATAGTAACACATCCGGCTTGTCCTTTGCTCTAGAAAGGATTGAGCCACTAGCTGCAATTATTATTACTGTCTTTTATTTACTCGTACTTTATTTATCTGCAATATCAAATACCCCTGAAAACCCGTTTGCTAGTATTTACAGTGATTCCTTGATCAAAACTGCTTGTTAACACCTTCTGCTCCTCGTTGGGTTCGACACTCTTATTTATTGAAAGTACTATGATACACCCCCTATACTTGTGGGTCATCAAGACTATTTTCTGGCGCCGTTGCCGGGGAGTGAAGCGCTATTGAAGAGTGGAATTGGTAAAGAAAACTTTTACTGTAAGTACTGTTTTTATGTCTGTATGTTATTTTATTTTATTATGGAGAAGTCTCCATTTAGTTCTCTATTTGGGCATACTACTACCACTGTTACGGTAGTAGATAAACCACCGCCTGCTCAATTGGATCCTTTTAAAATACCTATGAAAATTGTTGAACGTGTTATGAATAACTGGTATTTAGGAGATGGAAACTGTCCATCCTGGTGATCAGTTGCTCTTTATACATGAACTACCTGGGTGGCCCATGCAAATTGCGCAGCTAGCAACGAAATTCTTTGAATCTTCATGTGCAATGTATATATGTAATGATCAACAGTAATTCCTTATCTCCAGTAGCATCATCATCTCTTTTAAGTATTCTACTTGCTTCTGACATACACATTTAGTTACTTTGGTATTTTCTTACATTGATCTTGTTATGTGATGAATTTTTGAAGTGATAAAAAATATTAATACATGCAATACAAATTGGTAACATTACCTTTATTATTAGACTGCAGATACCTGCCAAACATCTTTGCCAAGATGAAACCTCACAAAGCAAACCTGAAGAATCTCAATAAATTTTAGTCTTTCATGTCTAAACAATTATTAAGATAATTTTTCTAGAGAAATTGGTCAATATCTAAACATTAAATCGACATCGGGTGATAATTTTGACTGGGTGATTCTTTGAAAATTTCACCGGGCAGTTAATAGCCACCTAAATATCAAAGTAATTCACCGGGCAAATACTGAAATCAACCACAGATGTATTCACTATCTTTAAACACATCCTAGAAAACAAAATTCAGTTAGCGCTAGCCATTATCTAAAAAAAAAGTTAGCGCTAGCCATTAATTAGTCACCAACCACGTTTTTTTTGCTACGCCTGGTAAAATTGTGTGGTAAGTTCATTTTAGCAAAATCTTAAATTGACATATATACTTTGGAACAAAAATAAAGCACAAGCAGAAACGATACTACTTCATTGGAAGACCCTTTAAATATCTTTATATGTTCAATTCGAAGAAAGAGACGGAGATTAAAAAGCATACTGCTGCCCAAATTTCTCGTGACCACTCCACAAATTCCTGCAATAATGGTCTAAAGTCTCGACATGAGCCAATCTGTCATACATCACGTAATGAATCGATCTTTCTTCACAACTTATTTCTCTTAATTGTGCCCGTGTTTTGCATTGGATATTATTTCATGACATTTGAATACTCATTGTCAATATCAAATATATCACATGCCCGCATCTACAGTGTCATAACATCTTCAAGCAATCACCATTGGTAATGTAAATATTTTATGTATGTGGACGAACATGGTACATACCTTTTTTTTGGCTTAACCTCCTATGGCACCATGACCGCTGTGTATTCATTAGGCAAATCATGTTTGTTCTCTCATCAGTTGGGCTGACTTCTGATACGTACTAAATAATGCTCTCTCTACCATACGTATGACGCATTTGGGAGATCTTGCTTGTACTTCATGAAATCCTCTAGATATAACCAACGCATGCACCACAGGTTGGCTCAAGGAGAAAACTGAACTTACTTGAATCGACTTGACGCTAAACTTGAGTAGTCGACGCACTTGATTCGAAATAATGTTAGCCAGCAGCCAGCAGCCAGCTGATGCAAACCGTTGTGGCCTAATAGCCATCGCCATCATCTTGTGTTTGCCATCTCTGTCTCCGTCGATCCTAAGTCCTCACCGCCGCACACTGTACTCTCATAGGCTTTGCTTTTGTCGCCTCAGCGGACCAAGATCGCCAACGCTCTGGCTGCCATCGCCTCAAATTTATGAGAGGCTTTATGCTGGACTGTTGTCGGGAGACGCTGCCGTCTCCATATTCACTCAGTATCCAAATCGCTGCTGCCCAGCAAACCCTACGTTGCTTGCTTATACCTGTGTTGGCAAGCGACGGCCATCGCGCTGATCCACCGCCATGCAAAGCGCCGAACTAACTATACAGCGCTCAAAGTTGTTGCCCTGTCCAGCTCGCCAATTCATATATGCCATCCGCTTGTGTTGCGGCTAGGCAGAGTTCATCATCTAGGCGTAGCATGAAGACGCTGCGGCATCCGGATGTGGGGGAGCGAGACCGCCGGACGCCCGGCCTAGCCTTTCTTATATGGACACATAAATGATACCATTAGAATCTAGAAACAATTGTCCCAAATTAAAAAAACGGCATATGAAATGTGGTCTCTATTCATACATCAAAAAGTCCAAATCTCTCTCCAACCTCATTATTTTTAAATTTCACGAAACATTTTTGGATGATCTTGTAGTAGTATGTCTTTAAACCTTTGCATTAGGATTCCATAAACCGCTGCGCTCGATTGATCTACTAACTTAGCAACTTAGCTAAACATCCGCGCATTGCTAGGGGTGAAGTATCACACAATTTTTTTGAATGCACAGGTATGACGCTTTCTGGCAACACCGTTACAAACATAACCAAATTCAGATTAAATTTACCAACTATCAGATAATGTTAAAGGTAAAATTCAGATGAAAAATAATAGTTCCATGTGAAATTCATAATTCTGCCCAATACACGGGAACAAAAGTAAACAATACAAATAATCTAAAGCTTGAGAGTTCTTCCATATATCAGCAATATAAAACTAAGGCTTGTTTTACAGTACCTTTTATTTGCCATGGGAGAGGACAAGTACCAAATACTCGAACGGCTGTGATTGTCGGATGTAGATTAGGCCCAGCCGGCCCATTAGATGCAATTATTAGTGGGAGTAGAAAAAAAATATGACGAAGTGATAGCTTCTTCTTCAACCTCCACGCGCTGCCGAGACGGACGCCTGCGCCGCCACCGCGTTCACCTCGTCGAAGCCGGCGCCGGCGTCGGCGCCGCCTCATCATCAACCTCTCACGCGTCGATGGGATGAGGTCCTCCCCCGCCCGCCGAATACATCGCCGCCTCTTCCACCTCCATGCACCGACAGGACGGACGCCGCCGCCGTCGCGTTCCCCTCGTGAATGCCGCCGCCCCCTTACACCTCTTAGACGCGGCCGCCTCCTCCGCCTACCACGCGCCCATAGGAGGAGGACCGCCGTCGCCGCCACCTCCAACGTGGACTGCCTACAAGGAGCTGCCCCAACGCCACCTCTAGCAGGTAATTTTCTTGCGCTAGCCGTTGATTCATAAGCGATAGTTATCAAGCATCAAGCTTTGGCATGGATTAGCACACCAACATACAGTTTGCTAGTGATCCCTTTGTCTGATCCTATTTTACTTGTAGCTTGTCAGTAAGAAAAAGTAGTCTAGACACTAAACGTTGAAAGCGTTATAATCCACCGGAGACATCCATGGTGCAAATCATCGTTGGTAGGCTGCTGCATTTTTTTGTAGCCTAATTCATATATGACACTTAATTTAGTTCAACCCGGTAGCTAGTTTTCCAATCTGCTCGAGTATTCCAATTAACTGTTTGTTTTTCCTTATAGTGACTGCAAATTTGTTCTATTTAGAATTCAGAAGTTATAACTACTAAATGAAGCAAAGTAAAGAACTTATGGTCTGAAAGTACACAACACAGCTACAAGATTTGAGATCAGAACGTACTAGTGCTAAACTATGACACTATCTGGGCTCTGTTAGCTTATAGGAAGGAAAATAGCATCTATGATACATCGATACGGTATACTTTAGATTCGAACCTGAGAGGAATGCCAGTAGACATGTTTGGTCTGATATAGTTTTATTCAAAGCTTGAAGAGTGATATAATTTTTGCAGAGTATTTCGTATGACGATGCTGAGAATGATGCGAATGATGAGGCTCGTGAGAATGGCGAGACTATGGAGGCAAGGAATTTTACTTGTGTTCCATGGTATGAACACATTTACTTCTGTTGGGGTCTTCTAGATGCTTCCCCATATTTTTTCCATCTAACATTATATTGATAATTAGTTGGTGCATAACAGTGCTGAAATAGTTCATTCAAATTTTACTTTTGTTTCATGGGATGAACCCACATTTAAATTGGTTTCAGGACCCTTGCAATGAATTCATGTTGGAAATTACCGGTGAAACTTTGATACTGTGAGAAAATATTGGCATTCTGTCATATTCTTGAACAATATGTACTTTAGTCTATGTATATTCTGTTGAGAACCCCCTGCCCCCTTCCACTTCATCGACACAAAATTTAGTTCCCTATGTAGGAGACCTAACTTTTTTTCATGGCAGGGACCAACCAGTGAAGAAGTAATCGCATCTCTGAAAAATGCGTTCATAAAGATAGCTCAAGTAGTTTTGGTACAAATGCTTGGTCGCTGGTTTATCGACCACTTTAGTGGATGTTTCAGTTCCTAGCTCCTGTCATTTTCGCTTGGGTGAGGACAATCTCACTCCTGTAATAGCCATTTCTAGCAATTTGACTGAAGCTCCATCCTGTAATAAGCTATTAGTTTCTATCTGCTATTTTTTAATTTTTAAATGGTGTTTGAATTGGATTGTACCTTAATTTCCACGAAGATGCTGATATTCAAAATCAGGTTCATAAAGGCAAAGAATGAATATAATTTCATGCTAAACTGTAGCTATGGAATATAAATTCAGTTCTGTAAATTAGCAGGGTACTTCCACCTACTCATGTAGTATCAGTACAGCTTAGATAGATTGATATCCTCGCGTACTGCCTCATCCTAGAACGACTGCATCTTGCTGCTCCAAAGCCGTTTGGACATTTTTTTCCTAAAAAAATTAGCCCATATCTTAATTCATCGACATGTCTTGGAAAATTCATCTAAGGCATAGCCTGTTTTCGCCTCCCATTGTCATGGCGTTCTGGTGGCGAGCGCCTCCCGCAGTTCGGTGGCTGGGCCGATGGCCGTCTGTTGGGCTGTGGCCTTTTTCTGATGCAGTGTAAAATTGGTACAAGTATGAGTACTATTTATTATGTTTTTTATATAAGTATCAAATCTTGTGGACCTTTAGATGAACGAAAATAAAGGGCTGTTATTTATTTGAGGGTACCATAAAACACCTCAAAACTAAGCAGAGGAATTATCGACACACATGAATATACTAAATTGATGGTTATTCACGACCGCCAAAACCAATGTTTAGGAGATAGCAAGCCGTACGTCTCAGCCAGGGCGCGCTCACTCGTCTCGGGAAGTTGCTAATACACCCCAAATCCATACATAAGGATATTCGCATGCGATGCTGTCCATGATCCATTGAGTTAATTGGAGCCAAGCTTGCTTTCCGTGTGACTGATTCAGTGGCTCAGGGGGAAGAGCAAGTTGATTCTATACTACAACGAAGCAAACTGCCATACATATACAATCAGCTATACAGGAAAAATTCATTCACCGCTAGCAACAATAAAAAAATCTGATCGATGAATTGGATGGTACGCATCATTAAAAAAAGGTTAATGTATGAAACAACAACTGAAGAAGCCACTAACGTGAACACAAAAGTGCAAACATGAAAGATCA
This sequence comes from Dactylis glomerata, assembly GCA_007115705.1. Lineage (NCBI taxonomy): Eukaryota > Viridiplantae > Streptophyta > Magnoliopsida > Poales > Poaceae > Dactylis > Dactylis glomerata. The sequence goes on from QXEO01000341.1 coordinate 454,912, forward strand.
AGCATTTTATGATGTATGTAAGTAGTTGATGAATTATAATAACCTTTCGTGCCTAGCCTTCTTTCATGAATCTTTGAGGAAAGCTTTTATGACCTATCATGATCATCCTGCAATACATCGCAAAGGTTAATAACTACAGATATTTGTTAAATGAGATGCTTGGAACATGGGAGCAAATCAGTCCTGCCTCCTCTCAGTTCCATAACATTTTGGCGAAGATAATGAGGAATTTTATCTCTTCTCCTAATTCTGATGGATGTTAGTCTTCATGTATCGTTAGCCATCCCCTGCAATAATGCTTGTTTGAGGAACGGTTTTTGAGTTGGCGATATTTCTTTTACCCAAAACTGGACTTTGTAATTGCTTTTGTGAGACACCAAAACTCAACAAGTCAGAATATTATTGGTGACACAGTCATTTAGTTAGCATCAGCTCCAAATCATTGTAAATTGGCATTTGTTCAGGCAACATAAACGCCAGTTCAGTTAATTGACACAAACAGCAAGTGAGTTAACATAAATTCAGCTAGCATGAACAGCATATTCAGATAGCTCACACCAACACTAATCTGCAAATTCAGATATCTTTTTGTTCTCCACACATGCGAGCAACTCAGAATCACTGCCACGCACGAGCAGGGAGCAGCCCAACACTAATCTTCACCGAGCAGCAGTAGCAACTTTTATTGACGATTTCACCGAGCAGTAGTAGCAGTGAAGCTTCACGTGGCGGCAGCAACACAAATAGCATGGACAGAAGAACAGCCACTTTGTGAGAAAATGCACTCTGCGCTGCTGGAATTGAGCCATTGTCCTAAGGTGGGCTGGAGCAATATCAGCGGGCAACATGCCAGGTATTCTCAAAGCGGCGTATGGTTCTCCACCTTGGTCAGGAGCATGAGTGTTGCAGGTTATATTGGTGACGCAAAAAGATTGAACGCGTCGGCGCCAGCGAATACGGTCGCTGGCAGGCTGAAGAGTATCTGCAACCTTAGCATGCATGGGCTGCGAGGGGGGGCAGGGAGGAAGCTCCTCAGCCTGCACGGGCTGTGAGGGGGACAGGGAGGAGTCAGGGGACACGATCTTGCCGACGCTCGAAAGCGACCAATGTCGCGCTCGGCTCCTGCCTCTGCTATATACTCGGTTGCTGTTGCTGCCCTCCTACCCGCTTGGATGCAGAAAGAGGCCATCTGCAACAAAGACCGCACAGGTGCAGGTAGATTGCAGCTTTCCGGTAGATCTGCGGGATGCAGGGGAGGGCGGGCCGCCGCCGATGCGGGATGCACAGGAAGCCACCAGAGGCGAGGTGGGTGACAAGGTGAGGCGATGTTGTGCTGGGATTTGGATTGGGAGGTAGACGACAGGGTCGAAAGTGCAAAGGGGCGACCGCATATTCTTTAAGAGGTACGACGGGTTGATTTAATCTTCTTTGAGGGGCAAAAACGAAAATTGCCCGACTTACGTACCAACTAACGTACCAGTCCATTTTCAATTTTATTGTAGAGATAGAGATTATTGTAGAGATTGCCCCGCAGAGTAATCGCGGCAACTCCTCTGGCATGAGACCGTGAGCCTGCTACAGCTCGCGATTCGATTTGATTATATTTTCTCTTTCCTTCCTAAACATACCGTGACGTTCTATACTTCTATTTTCTGAGTCGTGGATCCAGCGGAGAATAACTTTCTTTGCACAATGCGTTTCCTTGTATGATGCCTTCACGTGATCTATAAAAACTCTGAGCGTCTTCCCACGTGTTGATCGTATCAATCTCCACCGTTTACACATCTTAGTTTTAGCGTGATAATAGATTATGCGAATTGTTCAAGTGTGCAGGTATTTCAACAAGCCAAGTTAAGAGGAAGCTATTCTCTTTATTACTAAAAGGGCAGAGCTACGGAATGGTATAAACTGCTAAAGAATGGCCGATCCATTGGATGGGAGGAAATTGTACCTCTCTTTTATTCTAAATTCTATCCTCCAAATGATATTCATAAAGATCGGAATCAAATATATAGTTTTTGGCCTCAAGATGGAGAGAGTATTGCCCAAGCGTAGGGGAGATTGAAGTCACTAATGCTCAAATGTCCCATTCATGAGCTCCCCAGTAATATTGTTATTAATAACTTCCATGCAAGGCTTTCTCTTCACGATAAGGATTTATTGGATGCTTCTTATTCTAGATCATTTACATGTATGAAAGAAGAAGCTAAATGTGATCTTCTCGACCGTATTCAGGAAAATACTGAAGGATGGGAGAATGACAAAGGAAGAAAGTCGGGTATAAATTATGATTATGAATGCATTAAATCTTTTATGGGAACTGATGACTTTCATAATATTAGTGTTGTTTATGGTCTTGATTCTCAAATACTTACAAACTATTTTAAGACCTTTCCTCTTACCTTGATGTTCCAAAAAAAGAATGGAACAAGTACCATGCGCCTTATAAAGATACTGTTAATTCTGTTCCTGCTAGAAATATTGAAGTTTGTACTATTGATCGTATTTTGCCTGAACCTTATATTGAGAAAACACCTTTCCCTGCTAAGGTAAAGGAGCGTTCTATGATAACTAGTGTGATTAGCAAAAGTACAAAGAAAGCTATAGAACCTGATGAACAAATAACTGTTAAACCTCCAGTAGCAATAGTGAAAGACCTTGTTACTAAAAATGTAGAAGATGGACACATTATCTTTTGTGAAGATGTTTCTAATATTGTTTCACATCCTAGTAGATCTAGGAAAACAAGTGTTCTTATGCTTTCTGTCAAGATAGGTGATCATTGCTATTATGGTTTATGCGATATTGGTGCAAGTACAAGTGTTATTCCTTATGAGCTTTACAGAGAAATCATGCATGAAATTGGTTCTTGTGAACTTGAAGAAATTGATGTGGTTATTCAGCTTGCTAACAGAGAAACTATCTCTCCAATTGGTATTGTTAAAGATGTTGAAGTTCTATGCGGTAAGACTAAATATCCTGCTGATTTTCTAGTACTTGGTTCAGCTGCTAGTAAAACTTGTCCTATCATTTTTGGTAGACCTTTCTTGAATACTTGTGGCGCCATTATATATTGTAAGAAGGAGAAAATTTTAACCAAATTTAATGGAGAATCTTACGAGTTTAATTTTTCTAAGTTTACTAAAGCTCCTTATGAAACTGAATTGCCTAATAAATATTTTAGAGTTGAACAACTTGCCTCTATTGCTCTTGTTCCTAACAATGCTTTGCAGCAATATATGGAGGACCACGAAAGTGAGATCTATATGGAGGAAATAAATGAGATTGACGAGATTCTTCTTCATCAACCAGAGATGCTTAGACACAATTTACCTGTGGAAGACTTGGGTACCACATTACCACCCAAAGAGGATCATGTTTTCGATTTAAAACCTTTACCTGATGATCTTAAATATGCTTATATTGATGATAAGAAAACATATCCTGTTATTATTAGTTCTAAACTTTCAGGAAAGGAGGAAGAAAGGTTATTGGAAATATTGAGGAAACACCGAGGAGCTATTGGATATACTCTTGATGATTTAAAAGAGATTTCCCCTACTATATGTCAGCATGCTATTAATATGGAGCCTGATGCAAAACCAGTTGTTGAACATCAACGTCGTTTAATTCCTAAGATGAAGAAAGTGGTAAGAAATGAGGTATTGAAACTACTTGATGCTGGTATTATTTATCCTATCGATGATAGTAGATGGGTTAGTCCTGTGCATTGTGTCCCTAAGAAAGGAGGAATTACTGTTGTGTCTAATGAAAATAATGAGCTTATTCCTCAAAGAGTAGTAGTTGGTTATAGGATATGCATCGATTTTAGAAAGGTCAACAAAGTTACTAAAAAAGATCATTATCCTTTACCTTTTATAGATCAAACGTTAGAGAGATTATCTAAGAAAACTCATTTTTGTTTTCTTGATGGTTATTCTGGTTTTTCTCAAATTGTTGTTAAAAAGCAAGATCAAGAGAAAACCACTTTTACTTATCCTTATAGAACTTATGCTTATAGACGTATACCTTTTGGTTTGTGTAATGCTCCTGCTACGTTTCAAAGATGCATGCCTGCTATCTTTCATGGTTTTTGTGAAGAAATTGTGGAAGTATTCATGGACGATTTCTATGTCTATGGAACTTCTTTTGATAACTGTTTGCACAATCTTGATAAAGTTTTGCAGAGATGTGAGGAAACTAATCTTGTTCTTAATTGGGAGAAATGCCACTTTATGGTTAATGAAGGAATTGTTCTTGGACATAAAATTTCCGAAAGAGGTATTGAAGTTGACAGAGTAAAAGTTGAAGCAATTGAGAAAATGCCATGTCCTAGGGATGTTAAAGGTATTCGTAGTATTCTTGGTCATGCTGGTTTCTATAGGAGGTTTATTAAAGATTTCTCTAAAATTTCAAAGCCTCTTACTAATCTTCTTGAAAAAGATGTACCTTTTGTTTTTTATGATGATTGTAAGGAAGCTTTCGAAATTCTTAAGAAGGCTTTAATTACTGCTCCTATTGTCCAACCACCTGATTGGAATTTACCCTTTGTAACTATGTGTGATGCTAGTGATTTTGCTGTAGGTGTTGTTCATGGACAGCGAGTAGATAAGAAATTGAATGTCATTCATTATGCTAGTAAGACTCTTGATGCTGCTCAAAAGAATTATGCTACTACTGAAAAAGAGTTCCTAGCTGTCGTCTTTGCTTGTGATAAGTTTAGACCTTATATTGTTGATTCCAAAGTTACTATTCATACTAATCATGCTGCTATTAGGTATCTTATGGAAAAGAAAGATGATAAGCCTAGGCTTATTAGATGGGTGTTGCTTTTACAAGAGTTTGATTTGCACATTGTAGATAGGAAAGGTGCTGAAAATCCTGTTGCTGATAATTTGTCTAGATTGGAAAACATTTCTTATGATCCCATTCCTGTTAATGATAGTTTTCCAAATGAATAGTTGGATGCAATAAAAGTAACCTCGCGAGAGAGTCCTTGGTATGTTGATTATGCTAACTTTGTTGTTTCCAAGTATTTGCCTCCAACCTTTACAGCTCAGCAAAGAAGGAAATTCTTTTATGACTTGAGACATTATTTTTGGGATGACCCACATATATATAAAGAAGGATTGGATGGTATTATGCGAAGATGTGTTCCAGAATATGAACAAATAGAGATATTGAGGAAATGTCATGGTAGTGCTTATGGAGGACATCATGCTGGAGATAGAAATGCACAAAAGGTTCTACAATCAGGTTTTTATTGGCCTACTCTTTTCAAAGATGCAAGAAAGTTTGTTTTATCTTGTGATGAATGCCAAAGAGTTGGTAATATTTCTAGACGCAATGAAATGCCTATGAATTATTCTCTTGTTATTAAACCATTTGATTGTTAGGGATTTGACTTTATGGGTCCTTTTCCTCCTTCATAAGGTTATACTCATATACTTATTGTTGTTGATTATGTTACTAAGTGGGTAGAAGCTATACCTACAAAGAGTGTTGATGGTGAGACCTCATTAAAAATTCTTAAGGTTGTTATTTTTCCTAGGTTTGGTGTACCTAGATACCTCATGACTGATGGAGGTTCTCATTTTATTCATGGAGGTTTTAGGAAGACCCTTGCTAGATATGATGTTAATCATAGAATTGCTTCAGCTTATCATCCCCAAACAAGTGGGCAAGTAGAGTTATCAAATACAGAGATCAAGTCTATCTTGCAGAAGACTGTTAATAGATCTAGGAAAAATTGGGCTAGTAAGGTAAATGATGCTTTATGGGCTTATAGAACTGCTTATAAAATTCCTATGGGTATGTCTCCTTACAAAATGGTTGATGGAAAAGCTTGTCACTTGCCTTTAGAGTTAGAACGCAAAGCTTATTGGGCAGTGAAGGAATAGAGATTTTAAGCTTGTTGGTAAGAAAAGGTTGCTTGACTTGAGTTCTTTAGATAAATGGAGAAGTGAAGCTTATGAAAATGCTAGACTCTTTAAAGAGAAAGTTAAAAAGTGGCATGATAGGAGAATTCTTAAGAGAGAGTTCCATGTTGGTGAGAAAGTTCTATTGTATAGGTCTCGTCTCAGATTTTTTGTAGGAAAATTACCCTCCAAATGGGAAGGACCCTTTGTTATTGAAGAGGTGTATCATTCAGGTGCAATTAATATTGTTTTGCTAACGGATAACACTACGCAAGTGGTGAATGGGCAAAGACTCAAACATTATATCTATGGAGATTCTTATAATGAAGATATCGATATTATTCAAGTGGTGACTCCAGAAGAATTTATCAAAGAACAAGTGCAGGAAACTGCAGAGTCCATTTTTAGATAAGTAACAGTTCTAGTCAGAAAAGGTTCGCGTTAAACTTTTATGCTTATATTTTTGTTGTTTTTATTAAATATGAAAAATTACGAGAGGAAAACGGGTAGGAAACGGTGCTCGAGGGCACCACACCACCCCATGGCGTGGGCCCCCTGCTGGCCGCGCCACCTGGTGGTGTGGTCGCCTCGGAGCTTGTTTCCGACCCGGTTTCATCCTGTGCCTTCCTTTTGTTGTTAAACTTTCACCTATATAATCCCCTGGAGTCCCCGAGGTCTGTATATCGTTTTCTCATCGTGTTTTTGTTTCGATCTGTTTCAGCCAGATTTTAGCCACAAAATCTAGATCCACCTTGTCTTCTTCTGGTTCATCCGAGGAGAACTCCCTTGCGGACATTATTAATCCATACATGAAGGAGCTGAAAATGCATCCCAAGGAAATGTCACTCAAGGATGGAAAGGTACAGATAAAAGATGTTCGGGGTCCTAAAGGAGAGGGCGGTCTGGAAGCTAGGATGGAAGAGCTAGAGCAAGAAGTCTTTAGATACAAGAAGATGGCAGAACGCGAAGTGGATGCAGAGCTCATCGCCAAGCACAAGAAGGAGACTGCCGAGCTTTGGGATGACATCTTATCACTCCACGAGACTACCAACAAATTACAAGCACAACTCTACGACGTGCAAAATCAAAACTTTGAGTATGAGGCTAGGTTTAAACAAATAAGTTCTGCTACCACTTTGAGGGTAATGGAAACCAATTCATCTTTTGTTGATGGGGAGCCTCTACCTTGGAAGTTTGATGATGATAAAGATTCACCACCACCACCGAGGGAGTAATTTGTCATTGGTATTGGCATCCCCTTGGCTTGTTCCAAGCTTGGGGGAGTGTCGCGGTATCACATCATTACCTTTTACCCATTTACTTTTCAGTAGAGTCATATCATGAGTAGAAAAGTTATCATATAGGATGGTTTGCAGTATGGAAGTATCTCTCCTTTAGTTAGTTATCTATGTATCCCTTGGTGTGAGTTGCGTTTATGAAATATTAATGAGAAGTCTTATCATTTACTTTTTGCACATTTTATTTTAGTTTGCAATTTCTGTTATATGATTAATCTTGTTATTCGTATCGGTATCACTTTGGGAGCATGAGTAAATCTAGTTTGTTTTGGCAAACTTAGCAATGGTCACTAGCAGCAATACTTTGAGGCTTGAGTAGAAAAGAGAGAAATACATGTAGATACATTATTTCATTATCTTTCTTTCTTGATTGGCTCATAAGCTTAGTATTTTCAAGTTAAGATCATTTGTACTTCCAAGTAAGATTGCATGATTGTTTTCTATCACATGTATGTTTGTTTGTTTCACTCAACTCTTATGCTTGCTATCCAGCCTTGCTAGCCAAAAACCTGTACTGAGAGGGAATACTTCTCGTGCATCCAAGTCCTAAAAACCAAGTTACTCCAAAGAGTCTATTATAAATTCCTATGCATGGCATTTCAAGCTATTCCAAGTAAATTTTCATGTGCTACCTTTCAAAACCTTCAAATACTTCTCATTTTGTGACACTGTTTTTAGCTCATGAGGATGTAGTAGTTGAGTTTGTTATCTTCCATACTAAATTAAGTACCGCTCGACTTGCATGCTTCATCTGCTCGTCACTAATTTTGCAAGAGAGCTGGTCAGACCATTATAACTTCAAAAAGAAAAAAAAGAAAAAAGAAAAAGGCACTCCTCCATGGTATGAGATTGTTGGCAGGAACCCAAAGGATTCAGTTAGCCATGGTTTGTGAAAGGAAAGGTTGGGAGGAGTGCCAAACTATAAAAAGTGCATATAAATGCTCTTTATTAATATCTCGGAACCGCTCTCAACTTGTTTAGTATGGAAGATAGCAAGAACTCTATTGCCATTCATTGACAGGAACAACCACCTCTCTAAACAATTTTTATCTCTGTTTTACAAATGAAAAGCTCTAGCACATGATAAATCCATGCTTCCCTCTGCGAAGGGCCTATCTTTTTTACTTTTATGTTGAGTCAACCTATTCCTCTCTATCTCAAGCAAGCATTTGAGTTGTTGTGATCCAACCATCCATATGTTGATTTTTGCAATCTTGTCTTTTATCCTTCTTTCTTTAGTACGATGCTTTTATCTGAATGAATATATCTTTGAAAGCTATCAATGACCGTAAAGAGATTGTTATGATTGAGCATGTGATTTCTGCAATATAAGCTCTGATATAAATGCTTCGATCGAAATATAAGACAATCTGTTAATTGTTCTCTGACCAAGAAGAAAAGTTTGCCATCACCAATCATGATTTACCTTGTGCACCTTTATTGTGACTCCTTTTGCTCATTGCAAGTTAAATTATATAAGGGGAAGTTGTTGTCTATTATGACTTGTGTGTTGGTAAGTGTGATGCTTCTTGTCCATATTTTGTTTATCGACACTTTACTCCATAAACCCGTGGTCGTGTTTACTGAGTTCAGTTTTCGCTTGGGGACAAGTGATGTCTAAGCTTGGGGAACTGATACGTCCATTTTGCATCACTATTCTATATCATAATTTACTGTTATTCATTGATATATTTCATATTTAGAGATGATACTTATGTTATTTCCTCTATTTTGTATGTTTGATGATTATTGGAGAATTAACTGCCGGAGTCAGAATTCTGCTGGAAAAAGGACTGTCAAGACACCATATTTCTGGAGATCGGCAATTCCAGGAAAATACCTAGAAGTTCTTATTTTGCCAGAAGACGGAAGTAGCCAGAATGAGAGGGTGAGGTGAGCACCAGGCGCCCGCACCACCCCCTGGCGCGGGCCAGCCATGGCCGCGCCACCAGGTGGTGCGGCCGCCCTGGCCCACCTCTGCCGGTACCCCTACGCGTATATCTTCATCTCGGAAACCTAAGATGAGGGGGAGAATTGCAGAAAGACTCCGCCGCCTCTGTGGGGCGAAAAACACATAGAGAGAGAAAGCTCTCCGGCAGGCAGAAATCTGTCAGGGAAATTCCTTCCTAGAGGGGGGAAATCATCACCTTCATCACCGTCGTCGAGCTGGGCTTCATCAGGATCATCATCACCACCATCGCCACTAGCACCTTCTTCACCATAATCACCACACCGTCCCGCTGTAACATCTTGGGGTGAATCTTGTCTAGTTCATAGGGGAAACTTTCTCGATGTTGATTACTACTTGTAGTTGATGCTATTGAGTGAAACCGTTGAATTAAGGTTTATGTCCAGATTGTTATTCATCATTATTGACCTCTGATCATGATCCATATGATGTCTTGTGAGTAGTTCGTTTAGTTCTTGAGGGCATGGGAGAAGTCAAGATGTTAGTAGTGGAACTATGTTGAGTAATATTTAATGGTCAGATATTTATGTTGTGGTGCTATTTTACTAGTGGTGTCATGTGAACGTCGACTACATGATACTTCACCTTTATGGGCCTAGTATAATGCATTGTGTATTTGGCTCCTAATTGTGGGGTTGCCGGAGTGACAGAAACCTAAACGCCCGTTAGGAAACCAGTGCACCAGGGAATGTAGGATCTCAGAGTTTAAGGTTGTAGTTAGATTTATCTTAATTACTTTCTTGTATTTACGGATGCTTGCAAGGGGTATAATCACAAGTATGTTTTAGTCCTAGTTGGGGTAGTGCATTAGCATAGGTTCACCCCCATAACACCTATCAAACTGATACGTCTCAAACGTATCTATAATTTTTGATGCTCCGTGCTTGTTCTTACACCATTTGCTTAGTGTTTTGTTATACTTCGTGGCGTTTTTATGCATTTTCCGGGACTAACCTATTAACAAGATGCCACAGTGCCAGTTCCCTGTTTTCTGCTGTTTTTGTGTTTTAGAAAAGTTACACAAGAAATATTCTCGGAATTGGACGAAACAAAAGCCAAACCTCCTAATATTTAATGAAGCTTCCAGAAGACCGAAGTGGAGACGGAGAGGGGCCAGGGGGCACGGCCCAGCCCCTGGCCGCGCCGCCCTATGGTGAGGGCCCCCTGGTCCACTTCTGATGCTGCCCCTTCGCCTGTAAAGACCCCCCAACGGGAAAAACCTAAACACCCGATCAATTTTCCAGAAACACATCGCGATCCACCGCCGTCATCGACCCGAGATCGGGAGGGTCCAGAAGCTCTTCCCGGCACTCTGCCGGAGAGGGGAATCACCACCGGAGGTCTTCTTCATCGCCATGCTTGCCTCCGGTGCGATGAGTGAGTAGTCTACCTTGGACTATGGGTCCATATCAGTAGCTAGATGGTTGTCTTCTCCACCATGTGCTTCATGTTTAGATCTCGTGAGCTGCCTTACATGATCGAGATCACCTTTGTGTAATTCTACATGTTGTGTTTGTTGGGATCCGATGAATATTGGTGTTATGTTAAGTTGATGTGCTAAATATTATCTTATGTTATCTCTATGTTGTTTATGATCTTGCATGCTCTCCGTTGTTAGTAGCTATCTTGGCCAAGTAGATACTAGTGACTCTAAGAGGGGGTATTTATGCTCGATAGTTGGGTTCATGCCTCTATTTAATCTGGGGGAGTGACAGAAACCTCTAAGGTTGTAGATGTGTTGTTGCCACTAGGGAGAAAACAACATTCTTGTGTCCAAGGACATTCGTTTTGTTTACATTACACACTTTGCTTAATGCAGTTATCTATTGTTCGCAACTTAATACTCGTGGGGTGTTCGGACAATATCACCGTGAGTGGATTATTAGTCATAGATTCAGTTGGATGACGGTCTATGTATTTTGTTGTAATGCCAGAGTAAATCTCATAGTGATCCTCGTGACATATGCACATTATCTTTATTCTATCAATTGCCCAACTATAATTTGTTTACCCAGCATGTTGTTATTTATCTTATGGAGAGACACCACTAGTGAGCTGTGGACCCCTGTCCAATTTCCTTTACATTGTTACACCGTTTTCCTTTTACTCGCACTGTTTACTTTCTCGCATACTACTATTACTTTCCACTCGATATGCTCATTACTTTGTTTACAGCAAACCGGTGAGATTGACAACCTCATCGTAAGTTGGGAGCAAAGTTCTTGGTTGTGTTGTGTGCAGGTTCCACATTGTTGCTGGTGCAAAGCAAAGCCCTGGATGAGGCGCCTAATAAATTGTCTAGAGCTGTCGCGAAGCTAGCGAGCATCAACCTTCGGAAGTTGGTTCTTTCTCCTACTGGTTCGATAAACCTTGGTTTCATACTGAGGGAAAACTTGCTATTGTGCTCATCATACCTTCCTCTTGGGGTTCCCAACTGGGCGGTCATCTACATCAACACCGCACCGCAATCAAGCTGTTTTTTGGCGCCGTTGCCGAGGAAAAAGAAGACTTCTGCAAGGGGAGTTTCGCATGCACATCCTTTACTTTGTTTATTGTTTTTCTTTCCTTTATTTTGCTTGCATCGTTTTATCAAAAACACAAAAAAATTAGTTTCCTTTATAGTTGTTACTTTATTACTCTTAGTTCATTATGTTGTTCCCTAAGCACATCTTGGAGGACCTCTCAGTAGGTAGTGGTTCTATTATTGGGAAAAGTAACATTAAGGAGTTCTTTAATCATATTAGCATGCATAAAGATGTTGAGGATAAATCTTTGGCTGAGCTTGCTCCTAGTTATGAAGTTTCTGCTGCTTATTTAGTTCACATGTTGGAGTCTAGGTTTGTTAACCTTAATCCTTTTATGCAACAAATGTTTCTTAAGCTTCATGATATTGAAGACTCCAAAAATAAAGATTTTATCTTAGAGACTTTGCATAGAGAATTTAGAGATGTTCCTATTGAAGCTAGGAAAGTTTTTGAGCGTTTTAATATGCTTGGCTCGCCTGTTAATGTTGTTGGTACATCCAAAGAAGAAACCAAAGTACCAATACCTAGCAAACTCTTGGGATTGCATGAAGCTTTGGAAAACAATTTTGATTGGATCTGTTCTGAAAATCTTTTTAGTGAATTGAGTGAACCAAAGCGTGATCACAAGGGGTCTTCAAAAACTTATGTGGATGCAATACAATGTCTTATTGAAAAGACCTCTGCAATGGATCTTAATGCCTCTTTCGAAAATACTTGATTTCCACCTTTCTACGCCTAGCTCAAAGGCGTTAAAGAAAAGCACTCTTGGGAGATAACCCATTGTTTTACTTTCAGTTCTTTTTCTTTTATTTGATTCTTGGAAGCGTTGTTGTGCCAAGAGAACCCTCTAATTTGAGTGAGGTAAGATTTGGGGATGTTGCTGTCCTGAAACAGATTTTGGTGCTGCACCGTAATTTTTTTTGAAAATTCTCAGAGTATCTTTTTGACCTGAGATTTCTTGTGCATATGCCCCAGGTTATATCCAAACTTTCATTAGTTTTACACTTTTTGATTTGAGAAACAGAAAACCCTCGAAAAAATCGGCCTTTGTCAGCTGTTCTGTTTTGACAGATTTCTGCCACTATTTGTGTTTATCTCTCGATCGCTTTCTTTTTGAGTTCTTTTGATCACAAAACTTTTGGGGAAGTTGCTACAGTAGTATATGCTTTATATGTGGTGGTTTTGAGTTGAAATCTGAACCAAAAAGGGGTTGATTCATTATTATACTTACACTAATGTTGCTAATAGAATTGTGTTGAGTTTTGTATGAAGGAAGTTTTCAAGTGTAGGGATTGGAGAATGATGAGATGAGTTGAAGAATGGACAAAAGCTCAAGCTTGGGGATGCCCACGCACCCCAAGAAATATCCAAGAGGTACAAGCGTCAAAGCTTGGGGATGCCCCCGAGGCAACCCTTCTTCATCGGCAAAAATCAGGTCACCTTTCAACACACTATATTTTTATTGCTTCATGTACTATGCGTTTTTCTTGGAGCGACTTTACTTTTGCTTTCAGTAGTATTTTGTTTTGTATGCTGCAATAAATGGTTGGATCCCAACAAATTTCTTTTGGAGAAGTTGCCTTGCTTTTCATTTGCCAAGAACACTTCGTTTTTCACTCTTATCGTTCGACGAGTGTTCTCTTTTTCTAGAACTGCGTTTAGCTTTCGTTTTTCGTCTTGATTTTTGTTCAGATCTTGTTTTATCTTTATATAAAGGTGTATTTTGACCTCTGGTCCATGCTGGTTTTCATCAAAAGAGTTGTTTCAAAAAGGTTCGAATGGTGTTGGAAAAGAGAAAAAGTTTCATGCAAAAAAGTGGTACAAAAAGGAGCTTGTTTAGACTGCGGCTTAGACTTTTTCATGTCGTGCTTGATGTCATTTTGATAGTATGCTTAGTGATTTTTGTTGTAGCATGACTTGTCTCAAATGACTGAGATTGCTTAATGAGCCTTTGAAAAAATCATGCGTTGTTTTTATTATTTGGAAGCATTAATTTGGTTTTCTCCTTGATGCTTTATTTGGGTTGACTTGGCGCATGCTTACAACATGTTTGACTCATACAAAGTCGCCATAAGCCTCTATGATCATTTAGTTTTTGACTTTTGATGCCATTTTATGCTTCTCTTAATGATGTTTTGTCGCTATGCATAATTATGGCCGTTATTGCTCTCTTAGTTGGTCGCTCCCAGTCTTTTGCTAGCCCTCATTTTGTACTGAGTATGAGCTCTACTCGTGCATCCAAATCCCAAAAACCAAGTTATTCCAATGTGTCCACCATACATACGTATTAGCAATTTGCTATTCCAAAGTACATTTGACTTGCTTTTATCTATCCTTCAAAATAAATTTTTTTGGTGTTATGCGAAAATTGGTCAGTAAAGCTCTCACAAACCTGATGACACACTTTATTTTTCTCATTCTTAAAAATTTGACATTGTGGCTCTCTTATGTTGAGTTGTTATGCTTGCAAGTTGTAAGTTGGAAATTAGCCAAACCATGCCATCATGGGGTAAGCTTTTAACATTGCACTTCTTATTTGAGTTGATATCGTGATCTTTTGTTTATGGATACTCGCGATGTGAAATAAATTGGGAATCTTGAGGGATCATGGAGTTTGTATACGTGTTAGAGAAACGCCTGGGCCGCCAATCTAAGCCATGCATAATTCATGGTGGAAATTTACAGCATGCCCATAGTGAACATTCAACGACGCATCTCAAAATAAAAAGCTATACCAATGGTAAATAAAAGAGATGCCGAGGTGTTAATTGTCTGTTTGTCCTATCATTTTGATGTGGGCTTGTTCCATGTCATCGGGCACGGAGGTACCCCATTGGCGGTTCTCGATGATACGTGTATACTTACAATGACAAGACCTTGCTTGGGACTCTAAGTCGAGTAGCATGAGGTTTGGGTATTCATATTTCATGGGACACGAGGTTTTCAACTTATGATTTCTCAAGCATATGCTTCATAATTGTACTCGCATTAACTTTAACCATTCAAGATGCCTATGATGGGGGCAATGAGAGCTCAAAGCTAGTAAGTACCATAATTTTTGAAGGTTTATAAAACTTGCAATCACTGCTTTCCTCTGCGAAGGGCCTTTCTTTTACTTTTATGTTGAGTCACCACCTTCTACCTTTATGCACCGTCTAAGAGAGCATAGTTGTCATTCTGAGTTTAATGTGCATAGTCCCAAAGTTTATCATTGATTGATTCATGATTTTGGTTTCACTTGTTCTTAAATTATTTGTATCTAGTCGCCCTCTTAAACTTGAAGGTGTCCTATGCATTTATGTTTTGCTATTCATGAAGGACAAGCTGAAAATCATTTGCTATGTTTTTCCATATGATTTGAACACACATTTGACTTTCATTGTTTCATTTTTCATGATCTTTCGTTTGTGTTCTTTTTCATGTTATAACATGGTTGCTAAGTTTCTTCTATCAAGATTATGTCTTTCATGCCCATGTTTTAAGTTCTTTTGATCCCAGCACTCAATGCTTACATAGATCATCAAGATTGTGTTGGTGTATGTCACCTAAAAAATTATTCTTTTGTTATCACTTACGTACTCGAGGACGAGCAGGAGTTAATCTTGGGGAATGTTGATACGTCTCAAACGTATCTATAATTTTTGATGCTCTGTGCTTGTTCTTACACCATTTGCTTAGTGTTTTGTTACACTTCATGGCGTTTTTATGCATTTTCCAGGACTAACCTATTAACAAGATGCCACAGTGCCAGTTCCCTATTTTCTGCTGTTTTTGTGTTTCAGAAAAGTTACACAGGAAATATTCTCGAAATTGGACGAAACAAAAGCCGAACCTCCTAATATTTAACAAATCTTCTAGAAGACTCAAGAGGAGACGGAGAGGGGCCAGGGCCAGCCTCACCACCAGGGGCGCGGCCCAGCCCCTGGCCGCGCCGCCCTGTGGTGAGGGCCCCCTGGTCCACTTCTGATGCTGCCCCTTCGCCTATAAAGACCCCCGACGGGAAAAACCTAAACACCCGATCAATTTTCTAGAAACACATCGCGATCCGCCACCATCGTCGACCCGAGATCAGGAGGGTCCAGAAGCTCTTCCCAGCACCCTGCCGGAGAGGGGAATTGCCACCGGACGTCTTCTTCATCGCCATGCTTGCCTCCGGCGTGATGAGTGAGTAGTCTACCTTGGACTATGGATCCATAGCAGTAGCTAGATGGTTGTCTTCTCCACCATGTGCTTCATGTTTAGATCTCGTGAGCTGCCTTACATGATCGAGATCACCTTTGTGTAATTCTACATGTTGTGTTTGTTGGGATCCGATGAATATTGGTGTTATGTTAAGTTGATGTGCTGAATATTATCTTATGTTATCTCTATGTTGTTTATGATCTTGCATGCTCTCTGTTGTTAGTAGCTATCTTGGCCAAGTAGATACTAGTGACTCCAAGAGGGGGTATTTATGCTCGATAGTTGGGTTCATGCCTCTATTTAATCTGGGGGAGTGACAGAAACCTCTAAGGTTGTAGATGTGTTGTTGCCACTAGGGAGAAAACAACATTCTTGTGTCCAAGGACATTTGTTTTGTTTACATTACACACTTTCTTAATGCAGTTATCTGTTGTTTGCAACTTAATACTCGTGGGGTGTTCGGACGATATCCCCATGAGTGGATTATTAGTCATAGATACAGTTGGATGGCGGTCTATGTATTTTGTTGTAATGCCCAGAGTAAATCTCATAGTGATCCTCGTGACATATGCACGTTATCTTTATTCTATCAATTGCCCAACTGTAATTTGTTTACCCAACATGTTGTTATTTATCTTATGGAGAGACACCACTAGTGAACTATGGACCCCGGTCCAATTTCCTTTACATTGTTACATCATTTTACTTTTACTCGCATTGTTTACTTTCTCGCATACTACTATTACTTTCCACTCGATACGCTCAATCCTTTGTTTACAGCAAACTGGTGAGATTGACAACCTCATCGTAATTTGGGAGCAAAGTTCTTGGTTGTGTTGTGTGCAGGTTCCACGTTGTTGCTGGTGCAAAGCAAAGCCCTGGACGAGATGCCTAATAAATTGTCCGGAGCTGTCGCGAAGCTAGCAGGCATCACCTTCACAAGTTTGGCTTTTTCTTACTGGTTCGATAAACCTTGGTTTCTTACTGAGGGAAAACTTGCTGCTGTGCTCATCATACCTTCCTCTTGGGGTTCCCAACTGGGAGGTCATCTACATCAACACCGCACCGCAATCACAAACCAATGAACATTAATCAACTGTATGAAGCGAAAGCACTTGACAAAACTCCCGTGTGTCCTCATGAACGTTTGGTAATCATAAGTAACACATCCGGCTTGTCCTTTGCTCTAGAAAGGATCGGGCCACTCGCTGCAATTATTATTACTATCTTTTATTTACTTGTACTTTATTTAACTACATTATCAAATACCCCTGAAAACCCGTTTGCTAGTATTTACAGTGATTCCTTGATCAAAACTGCTTGTCAACACCTTCGGCTCCTCGTTGGGTTCGACACTCTTATTTATCGAAAGTACTATGATACACTGCCTATACTTGTGGGTCATTACCTAGTCTTTTTAAATATGCAAAGGTATTATGCAAAGATGTGTTCCAGAATATGAACAATGAGACATATTTAGAATATGTCCTGGTAGTGCTTATGGAGGACATCATGCTGGAGATATAACTGCACAAAAGGTTCTACAATCAGGTTTTTATTGGCCTACTCTTTTTAAAGATGCAAGAAAGTTTATTTTATCTTGTGATGAATGTCAAAGAGTTGGTAATATTTTCTAGACGCAATGAAATGCCTATGAATTATTCTATTGTTATTGAACCATTTGACTGCTGGGGATTAGAATTTATGGGTCCTTTTCCTCTTCAGAAGGTTATACTCATATACTTGTTGATGTTGATTATGTTACTAAATGGGTAGAAGCTATACCTACAAAGAGTGCTGATGGTGAGACCTCATTAAAAATGCTTAAGGATGTTATTTTTCTTAGATTTGGTGTGCCTAGATATCTTATGACTAATGGAGGTTCTCATTTTATTCATGGTGGTTTTAGGAAGACCCTTGCTAGATATGATGTTAATCATAGAATTGCTTCAACTTATCATCCCCAAAAAAGGTGGCAAAAAGAATAATAATCGAGAAATTAAGTCTATCTTGCAAAAGACTGTTAATAAATCTACAAAAAATTGGGCTAGTAAGTTAAATGATGCTTTATGGGCTTATAGAACTGCTTATAAAAATCCTATGGGTATGTCTCCTTACAAAATGGTTTATGGAAAAGCTTGTCACTTGCTTTTAGAATTAGAACACAAAGCTTATTGGGCAGTAAAAGAACTTAATAGAGATTTTAAACTTGCTGGTAAGAAAAGGTTGCTTGACTTGAGTTCTTTAGATGAGTGGACAAGTGAAGCTTATGAAAATGCTAGACTCTTTAAAGAGAAAGTTAAAAAATGGCATGATAGGAGAATTCTTAAGAGAGGTATCCATGTTGGTGAGAAAGTTCTATTGTATAGGTCTCGTCTCAGATTTTTTGTAGGAAAATTAGTCTCAAAATGGAAAGGACCCTTTGTTATTGAAGAGGTGTATTGTTTAGGTGCAATAAAAATTGCTTCACTAAAAGTTAACACTACGCAAGTGGTGAATGGGCAAAGACTCAAACATTATATTTCTGGAGATTCTTATAATGAAGATATCGATATTATTCAAGTGGTGAGTCCAGAAGAATTTATTAAAGAACAAATCCAGGAAACTGCAGGGTTCGTTTTCAAATAGGTAACAGTTTTAGTCAGAAAAAGTTTGCGTTAAACTTTTCTGCTTATATTTTTGTTATTTTTATTAAATATGGAAAATTACGAGACGAAAACGGGTAGGAAACGGTACCCGAGGGCACCACACCACCCCCATGGCGCGGGCCCCCTCCTGGCCGCGCCACCACGTGGTGTGGCCGCCTCGAAGCTCGTCTCCGACCCGGTTTCATAATCACCCGGATTCCTCGAGGTCTGTATATCTGATAGGTCTCAAACGTATCTATAATTTTTGATGCTCCATGCTTGTTTATGCACCATTTGCTTTGTGTTTTGTTTACACTTAGTGGCATTTTTATGCATTTTCCGGAACGAACCTATTAACGAGATGCCACAGTGCTAGATCCCTGTTTTCTGCTGTTTTTGTGTTTCAGATAAGTTACACAGGAAATATTCTCGGAATTGGACGAAACAAAAGCCGAAGTCCCTAATTACCTGACACGAAGACGGAGTCCAAAGGAGAGAAGGAGACTGACCAGGGGCCAGCCACAACCCTATGGTGGCGCGGGCTAGGGCCAGGCCGCACCACCTAGGGGTGTGACCGCCTGGTCCACCCCCTGACATCGCCCTTCTGCCTATATATTCTCCTCGTCGAGAAAACCCTAAGGGCCCGAACTCTTTTCCAGAAAACATACTGCAAGCTGCCGCCGTCGTTGATGCGAGATCGGGAGGGTCCAGAAGCTCTTCTCGGCACCCTACCGGAGAGGGGAATCACCACCGGAGGCCTTCTTCATCACTATGCCTGCCTCCGGAGTGATGTGAGAGTAGTCTACCTTGGACTATGGGTCCATAGAAGTAGCTAGATGGATGTCTTCTCCTCCATGTGCTTCATGTTGAGATCTTGTGAGCTGCCTATCATGATCAAGATCATCGTTATGTAATTCTACATGTTGTTTTTATTGGGATCCGATGAATATTGAGTACTATGTCAAGTTGATTTATTGATTTATCATCTCTATGTTGTTTATGATCTTGCATGCTCTCCGTTGCTAGTAGATATCTTGGCCGAGTAGATGCTATTGACTCCAAGAGCGGGTATTTATGCTCGATAGTGGGTTCATGCCTCTAGTAATCTGGGGGAGTGACAACAACCTCTAAGGTTGTAGATGTGTTGTTGCTACTAGGGAGAAAACAACAATCTTGTGTTCAGGACATTTGCATTGTTTACATTACACACTTTGCTTAAGGCGATAATCTGTTTCTTGCAACTTAATACCCAATGGTTGTTCGGATGATATCCGGCCGGTGGATTATTAGTCATAGACTTAGTTGGATTACGGTCTATGTATTATGTTGTAATGCCCAAGTGAATCTTATAGTGATCCCCATGACATGTACATGTATTGCTCGCATTCTTTATTCTGTCAATTGCCCAACTGTAATTTGTTTACCCAGCATGTTATTTATCTTTATGGAGAGACACCTCTAGTGAACTATGGACCCTGGTTCATTCTTTTACATTCATATTAACGTTTACTTTTTACAAGCATTATTTACTTTCTTGCAAACAAATATCTTTTACCACACAATATATTTAATCCTTTGTTTACAGCAAACCGGTGAGATTGACAACCTCACTGTTAGTTGGGGCAAAGTACTTTGGTTGTGTTGTGTGCAGGTTCCACGTTGCTGCTGGCGCAGAGCTACGCCTAGATAGGCGCCATAAACAAATTGTCTGGAGCCATCGCCAAGTCAGCTAGCATCAACCTTCGGAAGTGCTTTCTTTCTCCTACTGGTTCGATTAAACCTTGGTTTCATACTGAGGAAACTTGCCACTGTGCTCATCATACCTTCCTCTTGGGGTTCCCAACTGGTTGGCTAAGCACCGCCAATAAAGCATTTTTCTAACGCCGTTGCCAGGGAGAAAGAGGATTTCTGCAAGGGGAGTCTCACGCTTCCAATCTTTTACATTGTTATTGTTTTGCTTATTTTCTTTACTTTATTTTTGCTTGCATCTTTTTATCAAAAATACAAAAAAATTTAGTTCCTTTATAGTTGTTATTTTTGCTTGTCTGCTTTTAGCCTTGCTAGAATGGGTACTCCTGAGAACACCAAATTGTTTGACTTTACTAGCACAAACAACAATGATTTCATCTGCACTCCTATTGCGCCACATGCTCCTGAGGCAAATTTTTATGAGATTAAACCTGCTTTATTGAATCTTGTTATGAAAGAGCAATTTTCTGGTGTTAGTACTGATGATCTGCAGCTCATCTCAACAATTTTGTTGAGCCATGTGAGATGCAAAAGTATAAGGATGTAGATGGAGATATTATTAAGCTTAAGTTGTTTCCTTTCTCTTTAAGAGGAAGAGCTAAGGATTGGTTGCTATCTTTGCCTAGAAATAGTATTGATTCTTTAGTTAAGTGTAAGGATGCTTTTATTGGAAAATATTATCCTCCTGCTAAGATTATATCTTTGAGAAGTGATATTATGAGGTTTAAACAGTTTCATAATGAACATGTTGCTCAAGCTTGGGAAAGAATGAAATCTTTGATAAAGAATTGTCCCACTCATGGAATGACTACTTGGATGATTATCCAAACCTTTATGCAGGACAAAATGTTTCTTCAAGAAATCTCTTGGATTCAGCTGGTGGAGGTACCTTTATGTCCATCACCTTGGGCGCTACAATGAAGCTCCTTGATAATATGATGGTAAATTATTCTGAGTGGCACACCGAGAGAGCTCCACAAGGTAAGAAGGTGAATTCTGTTGAAGAAACCTCTTCCTTGAGTGATAAGATTGATACCATTATGGCTATGCTTGTTAATGATAGAGCTCATGTTGATCCTATTAGTGTTCCTTTAGCCTCTTTGGTTGCTCAAGAAGAGCATGTTGATGTAAACTTCATTAGAAATAATAATTTCAACAACAGTGCTTATAGGAACAATTTTGCTAGCAACAATTATAGGCCATATCCTTCTACCAATGATAATGTTTATGGTAATTCTTATGGTAATTCCTCCAACAACACTAGGGGCGCGCACTCTGATCTTGAAGTCATGCTCAAGGACTTCATTAGTAAACAAACTGCTTTTAATAAGTCTGTTGAGGAAAAGTTGGGTAAAATTGATGTTCTTGCTTCTAAACTTGATAGCCTTGCTCTTGATGTTGAACTTCTGAAACTAAAGGTTTTGCCTCATGATGTGAAAGAAAGCAAGACTTTGAATGCCATTCAGGTTAGAATTGATGATAATGTTAGGATGTTAGCAGAATTGCATGCTAGGTGGGAAAGAGAAGATGAGATGGCTAGAAATATGAAGGTTTGTCCTATTACTACCACTAATGATGTTGTTTCAAATTCTAGCAATCCTTACTTTGATTGGTGTAGAGAAAATTCCTACTCCTTGTGCTAAATTGCCTAAAACTGCAGAAACTTTTTCTAATAAAAGTGCTGAAATTTTTCGGAGTATGGGAGACAATAGTTCTACAACCTTTAATGATTTTGATGTTGATGGTTGTAATATATCTGAAGTAATTTTGTTCTTGCAAAAGTTTGCTAGAAGTCCTAATGCTAGTTCTTTGAATGTGGCTTTTACAAAGCATATTATGAGTGCTCTCATGCAAATTAGAGAGGAAAAGTTGGAACAAAAGGTTTCCTTTCCCAAAAAGTTAGAAGATGGTTGGGAGCCCATCATTGAGATGAATGTGAATGATTTTTATTGTCATGCTTTATGTGATCTTGGTGCAAGTATTTCTATAATGCCTAGAAAAATTTATGATATGCTTGGTTTAACACCGCTTGAAAGTTGTTATTTTGATGTTCCTCTTGCTGATGTTGCTAAGAAGAAACCTTTGGGAAGGATTAATGATGTTCTTATTATGGTTAACAATAACCTTGTTCCTGTTGATTTCCTTGTTTTGGATATTGAATGCAATGCTTCTTGTCCTAGTATTTTGGGAAGAACTTTTCTTAGAACTGTTGGTGCTATTATTGATATGAAAGAAGGCACCATTAAATATCAATTCCCACTCAAGAAAGGTATGGAACACTTCCCTAGAAAGATAAATAAGTTACTTTTTGACTCTATCCTTAGAGCAAATTATGAACTTGATGCTTCTTCACTTGAAAATACTTGATTTCCACTTTTTGCGCCTAGCTCAAAGGCGTTAAACAAAAGCACTCTTGGGAGATAACCCAATGTTTTCTTTTCAGTACTTTTTCTTTTTTTTTAGTCTTGGAAGTTATTACTACTGTAATGACCTCTCCTTATCATTTTTATTTTGTTTTTGGGAAGTTTATGTCCTGAAACAGATTTCTGCGTTGTACCGTAAAAATTCGTGAAATTTCTCAGAACGTCTTTTTGATCTGCGATTTCTTGTGCACATGCCCCAGGTTATTTTCTAACTTTCATTAGTTTTGCACTTTTCGATTTGAGCAAAAGAAGATTTTCAAAAAAATTGATCTTTACCAGCTGTTCTGTTTTGACAGATTTCTGTCACTATTTGTGTTTGCCTCTTGATCTCTTTCTTTTTGAGTTCTTTTGATCACGGAACTGTTGAGAGAGTTGCTATAGTAGCTTATGTTTTAATTTATACTTGAGTTGAAACTGAATCAAAATGTGGATTTACTATCTTCCATGCACTAATGTTGCTAATAAGAATTGTGTGAAGTTTTGTATGAAGCAAGTTTTCAAGTGTAGGGAAAGGAGAATGATGAGATGAGATGAAGTATGGAAAAAAGCTCAAGCTTGGGGATGCCCTTGTCACCACGAGAAATATCAAAGAAGTACAAGCGTCAAAGCTTGGGGATGCCCCGAGGCACCCCTTCTTCATCGTCAAATATCAGGTCATCTTTCAAGACACTATATTTTTATTGCTTCGTATTCTATGCATTTTTCTTGGAGCGTCTTTATTTTCGCTTTCAGTTTTCTTTTCTTTTATTTGCTGCAACAAATGGTTGGACCCCAACATATTTCTCTTGGAGGAGACGCACTCCATTTTTCATTGCCAAGAACACTCTAGTTTTCACTCTTATCGTTCAACGAGTGTTCTCTTTTTCTAGTACTGTGTTTAGCTTTCATTTTTTTGCCTTGATTTTTGTTCAGAACTTGTTATTTCTTTGTAGCAAGGTGTGTTTAGACCTCTGGTCTATGTTGCTTTTCATCTTTAAGAGTTGTTTTAAAAAGGTTGATTGGTGTTGGAAAAGAGAAAAAAGTTTCATGCTTATAGTGGTACAAATGGGAGCTTGTTTAGACTCTGGCTTAGATTGTTGCATGCTTGATGTTATTTTGATTATATGCTCAATGCTTTACATCATTTGATCAAGATTGTGTTGGTGCATGTCACCTCAAAAATTATTGTTTTGTTATCACTTATCTACTCGAGGATGAGCAGAAGTTAAGCTTGGGGATGCTTGATACGTCTCAAACGTATCTATAATTTTTGATGCTCCATGCTTGTTTATGCACCATTTCCTTTGTGTTTTGTTTACACTTCGTGGCGTTTTTATACATTTTCCGGAACTAACCTATTAACGAGATGCCACAGTGCCAGTTCCCTGTTTTCTGTTGTTTTTGTGTTTAAAAAGGTTACACAGGAAATATTCTCGGAATTGGACGAAACGAAAGCCGAAGTCCCTAATTACCTGACACGAAGACGGAGTCCAAAGGAGAGTAGGAGATGGACCAGGGGCCAGCCACACCCTATGGTGGCATGGGCCAGGGCCCGGCCGCGCCACCAGGGGGTGTGACCGCCTGGTCCACCCCTGACATCGCCCTTCTGCCTATAAATTCTCCTCGTCGAGAAAACCCTAAGGGCCCAAACACTTTTGTAGAAGACATACTGCAAGCTGCCGTCGTCGTTGACGCGAGATCAGGAGGGTCTAGAAGCTCTTCTTGGCACCCTACCGGAGAGGGAAATCACCACCGGAGGCCTTCTTCATCACCATGCCTGCCTCCGGAGTGATGTGTGAGTAGTCTACCTTGGACTATGGGTCTATAGCAGTAGCTAGATGGATGTCTTCTCCTCCATGTGCTTCATGTTTAGATCTTGTGAGCTACCTATCATGATCAAGATCATCGTTATGTAATTCTACATGTTGTGTTTGTTGGGATCCGATGAATATTGAGTACTATGTCAAGTTTATTTATTGATTTATCATCTCTACGTTGTTTATGATCTTGCATGCTCTCCGTTGCTAGTAGATATCTTGGCCGAGTAGATGCTAGTGACTCCAAGAGGGGGTATTTATGCTCGATAGTGGATTCATGCCTCTGGTAACCTGGGGGTGTAACAACAACCTCTAAGGTTGTAGATGTGTTGTTGCTACTAGGGAGAAAACAACAATCTTGTGTTCAAGGACATTTGCATTGTTTACATTACACACTTTGCTTAAGGCGATAATATGTTGCTTGCAACTTAATACCCAACGGTTGTTCGGATGATATCCGGCGGGTGGATTATTAGTCATAGACGTAGTTGGATTATGGTCTATGTATTATGTTGTAATGCCCAAGTGAATCTCATAGTGATCCTCATGACATGTACATGCATTGCTTGCATTCTTTATTCTGTCAATTGCCCAACTGTAATTTGTTTACCCATCATGTTATTTATCTTTATGGAGAGACACCTCTAGTGAACTGTGGACCCCGGTCCATTCTTTTACATTCATATTACCGTTTACTTTTTACAAGCATTATTTACTTTCTTGCAAACAA
Source organism: Dactylis glomerata (assembly GCA_007115705.1). Lineage (NCBI taxonomy): Eukaryota > Viridiplantae > Streptophyta > Magnoliopsida > Poales > Poaceae > Dactylis > Dactylis glomerata. The sequence goes on from QXEO01000341.1 coordinate 480,129, forward strand.
ATATCTTTTACCACATGATACGTTTAATCCTTTGTTTACAGCAAATCGGTGAGATTGACAACCTCACTGCTACTTGGGGAAAAGTACTTTGGTTGTGTTGTGTGCAGGTTCCACGTTGCTGCTGGCGCAGAGCTACGCCTAGATAGGTGCCATAAACAAATTGTCTAGAGCCGTCGCCAAGTCAGCTAGCATCAACCTTCGGAAGTGGTTTCTTTCTCCTACTGGTTCGATTAAACCTTCGTTTCATACTGAGGGAAACTTGCCGCTGTGCTCATCATACCTTCCTCTTGTGGTTCCCAACTGGGTGGCTAAGCACCGCCAATCAATATCGTTTTCTCGTCATGTTTTCATTTTGATCTGTTTCTATCCAGATGCCATCCTAGGGTTCATCTTTAGAGGATTACGAGTTGCGATGCAGGCGTGAGCTCCTCCGCGATCTTGATCAGAGGACCTTCGCTGGATGGGTGGAGGAAGAAAGGATCATGGCTAGGCGCGAGGACATGGATCGGGGCGTCGAGGAGAAAGTAAAGCATTTGTACTAATAACATTGCTATGCGAAATAAGCTCCAAAGGATTTTCAATTTTCTCATCAAATCCAGACTCAGGAAAAAGACTAAAGAACTCTTTATTTTCCATTAAGCCTAACTAGTGAAAAATAAAAACAAGAAACTAAAAGATATAATTGCAGAATCTAAAGGAAATAACTCCAAGCACTCACACAGGAGGATGCGAGTACCTTTTACCTTACCTCCCCGGCAACGGCGCCAGAAAATAGCTTGATGTCTACACACTCTTCTGTTCTCGTAGACAGTGTTGGGCCTCTAAGTGCAGAGGTTTGTAGAGCAGCAGCAAGTTTCCCTTAAGTGGATCACCCAAGGTTTATCGAACTCAGGGAGGAAGAGGTCAAAGCTATCCCTCTCAAGCAACCCTGCAATTACGATACAGAAAGTCTCTTGTGTCCCCAACACACCCAATACACTTGTCAGATGTATAGGTGCACTAGTTCGGCGAAGAGATAGTGAAATACAAGTGGTATGGATGATTACAAGTAGTAAATACAATCTGGAATAAAAATGGCAGCAAGCAAACAAGTAACAAAACAGCAAGTAAAAGGTGTGCAATGCTTGGAAACAAGGCCTAGGGATCATACTTTCCCCCGAAATTTGTCGACGGCGGCGGTGGAGCTGCGGAACTCTTTCTGGAAAATTGCTGACTCCCCTAGGGTTTTCCGTCCCGAGGCTTTATATAGGCGAAGGGGCGTCATCAGGGGGCTGCCAGGGGCTCCTCCCACATAGGGGGTGCGGCCAGGGGCTGGGCCGCGCCGCCCTGGTGTGAGGCTGGCCCCTGCCCCGCCTCTGGCTCTCTTTTGGTCCTCGTCCTTCGTCTGGGAAAAATAGGAGTTCTGGAACTTGTTTCGTCCAATTTCAAGAATATTTCCTGTGTAGCATTTCTGAAACACAAAAACAGCAGAAAACAGGGAACTGGCACTGTGGCATCTTGTCAATAGGTTAGTTCCGGAAATCGCATAAAAATGCCACGAAGTGTAACGAAACACAAGGCAAATGGTGCAAAAACAAGCATGGAGCATCAAAAATTATAGATACATTTGAGACGTATCAGCATCCCCAAGCTTAACTCCTGCTCGTCCTCGAGTAGGTAAGTGATAACAAAAGAAATAATTTTTGAGGTGACATGCACCATCACAGTCTTGATCATATAGGTTGATGAGGACATCCCTACTACACAACCATCTCCACCTACTGTTGATGATCCTATTGTTGCTGATCAAGATACGTCCAATGACGAGATTCGGATTGGACCAATTACTCGAGCCCGTGCTAAGTTGTTACAACAGCAGGTGAACTCACTCCTTGCTGAATCTGATATTTATTGTAATGAGAATTTTATACTGCCTAAGTCTTTGTTCATATGTATGATCAGGTTCATTGGAGAAGAAGGGGTTCGAGGGAGCGAGGAGATGCAACACATGGAGCACGATGTGGTGATCAAGCAAGAGAGCGCGAGGGAGGAGAGGGAGGCCGGCGCCACAAGCATGGAGAACATCACCACGTGAAGGAGACCGAGTCTGGATGAGCACGAGCATGTGATGGCGCACTAGGACTGCCTGCGACACGATGTCTACACGTCTAAGGCGCGCTATACACTTGGCCTGCGTGCTAAAATTAGGCTGAACCCATATATGGGTCGGTATGTACCCGTTTGAGTCGAACCGAGTCAGTTTGGGCCCAAACCAGACATGTTTTGGGCCAGGTCCTTGCTGAGGACGCCCGGCCACCTATAAGTAGCCCTGGGCGCCCCCTCAATTAGGGTTAGACCACGTTTAGACTACAGATTATTTCGTTGAACTGCTGTAAGCATTCATCTGAATTCCTCCGCACCAATTCATCTGGATTTGGTGTTATACTGCTGCAAGTTTAGTGTGATCTATTATTCCATTGGGAATCAGTAGATTGCAAACTACCGTTTCGTGGTCGACGGCTATGTGCGCAAGTGTGTGGAGTCGTGAATATCCCACAGGGTTTGAGAGCTGTTGCATTGGCATCAGGGTTCAAGTGAGGAGAGTTCACCGGTGACACCAAGTTATCCCCGACAATCATCCGCTGCCATCATCACCATCGCATCGCTCACGAGAAGATCGGGCCACCCCATATCATCTTGGTATCAGATTTCCACGGTTTACTCGGTGAGCATCCACAAATTCACCCCCACAATTCGTTTTTGTTTTTCAGTCCTATCCAGCAAAAGCCAAAAAAATTAGGGTTCTTAGCTTTTCCATAGCCTAGATTGCACCGTCTTGAGTTTTAGTTGCTGATCATCTTTTCGCATATCTTTTCTTCCAGTTTGTAGGAGTCTAGGTTCCTCGATCTTTTCTGCATAGTAGTTTAAGGTTTGGATCTTGTTTGATCTCTCTTTGATCATCTCTTCTTCCCTGCGGTCGGTGGCTGTGTGCGCTATCAGCTTTCACGAGAAGGAGTCGATCCGATCTACATCCAGTCGTTGCCAGCAAGCCGATCGATCTGCACTAAAAAAAACGCAGCGCAGCGCTCGTGCAGATCCGATCGCGAGTCCCAGCAGCAGCCGCGGCAGATCGCCTGGCCTCGCCCCAGCGCGGAGAGCATCTGGGGTCGAGCGACCGGCTCGCTCGCCCCGCTCGCGCTCGCACCGCTCGCGCTCGCAGGCGTCTACCATCTCGGGCTTTGGGCTGGTACAACTGCATCGCTCGAGGATCACGGGAGCGTCCAGGCCTGTACACCGATTGATCAGTTTCCAAAATCAAAAAAAAATCTGATCGCTGTTGCAAAGTTCCTGCACTGATCGCTAATTTCAAAACAAAAAAAACAAACTAGCGACGTACCTGCTTGCCGCACCCCAGACAAGCTCTGCGGTCACGCGCGATATCGCCTCGATAGCGATCGACGGGATCGCCCGACCTCAGACATACTCTGTGGTCCGGCGCGGGATCGGGCCAACTTTTTTTGGCCCAAGTTTCAGTTTCGTAAAAAAAAGCAAAAAGGTTACGTGTACTGCACACACGCCGCACCTATATTAAAAAAAAGAGACAAACTACTTTGTCCATTTCACGTCGCCGTCGCTCTGCCGTGTGTTTCCGGCGTCGTATATCTCTGTTTCGACACGTTTTTCGTCGGTTTCTCTACCGCGACAGCGTGTTACCACTGTGTCCACATAGCGTCCTTTCAACACGATTTTGATCGCTTTAGCTACAGCCTGTCTACAGCATCGTGCTAGGAGCGTACCCATACGAGACTAGCTACTTCGTGCTCATCAGGCTGCTGCCGTGTGCGCAATCTTGTGCCTGTTCGTCGAGCCAGTGCTAGCGTCTCTCTTGTGCATTGCAACACGAGCTATTGTGCGTTGTCACTTATATCTCTTGAGCTCTTTTTCAGAGTTGCTTTGCCTCGCTTATCTCCACCGTGGGTGTTTCGTGGGTCTTGTCATACGATCAGCACTAGGACTTATTTGCGGTGTACTTAGGATACCATACCTACAGCTCCACCATATATTCCTGGTTTGTCGTGTGATCGCTCTTATACCCTCAGTATTCACTTCATCACATCCGTGCACGAGCTTGATACTTTGTTCTGGTATGCACTAATATTCACTTTGGAACGGTAAGATTACCTTTTCTTGTCAGTTTTTGAGTGAGTTGTGAGAGGCACCACACATTTTTGATTTCGTGCACTAATCTACTAATCATCTGGAGGGGATACACCGGTGGTTTGGACAGACTTTGTTGGACTGCGCACTCATCTGGAGGGGGTGTTGGATCGTTCTACTGCCGATGCCGTGACTGCACATCAGCAACTCCAGTTCAAAGTGCGAGGCACCGCAGATACTGTTCAAGCTATGCAAGCTCAGTTCACTACCTTCCAGCACAGCATTGATCAGTTGAACCAATCCCTAGCGGAGCTGCGTCGACCCATGGTACCACCGCCTGTGCAGCCTGCTGCTGACTTTGCTGATAATGACAGTGTCCATGACAATGCCAATCTACTAGGCCCCAATGCTCGTGGGCGCGGTCTTGGACAACATGGTCGGCCACCACATGGCGTTGGTGCCCGACGTGTAATACGTGCTGAGGATGATTTTCTAGGGAAGCCAAAGTTCTCGATACCCAGATTTGATGGTGAAGGTGATGTGGAGGATTACCTCACTTGGGAGCTCAAGATCGACAACCTGTGGCGTTTGCATGCTTACACTGAAGATAAGAAGATCAAACTTGCATCCTCAGAATTTGATGGTTATGCACTGCGTTGGTGGGATAATATTCTGTCACAACGACGAGCAGCTCATGAGCTTCCTGTTTTGCGATGGACAGAGATGAAGGAAATCATGCAGGCTCGTTTTGTACCCACCAATTATTTCGTTCAGTTTTTCATAGATTGACACAGCTGAAGCAAGGATTTTTGACAGTTGATGCTTATTACAAGGAGATGGAACTGTTGATGCAGCGATCGCGAGTTCAAGAGTCTAGTCAGATGACTATGCAACGGTTTTTGCACGGACTCAGACTTCCTATCAAGAACATCGTCCGGCATCATACTTACAATGATATGAATCAGTTGCTTCACCATGCTATGGAGGCTGAGGCACAGCTTGCTGAAGAGGCGCAACAAAAATCTCGCTTTTCACCTGCCAGTCGATACACTGCCAGGGCGCCTTCTAGCCCTGCCCCAGCGCCACTTGAGGGGACTCCTACTCGCCCCTCCTCGTCCACTAGGCCAGCGACCTCTGGAGCTCAGTCCAGACGTCCCGCTACCACACCAGCTGCTAGTTCTGGTTCGAGTGCCTCCGTGACTCGTGCTACTGAGAAACTATGTCATACGTGTGGAGGCAAGGGACACTTTAAAAGAGATTGTCCCAACAACAAAGTGATAGTGGTTACTGAGAACGGATATGAGACCGGAGAAGATGTTGATCCGTTTGGTTCTGATGATGAAGGTGAAGATGCTTATGCTGACTCTTCTCCTATTATTGTTGTCTCTCCACGTACGTTGAGTGTGCAGCCCAATATTGATTCTCAGCGCTGCAACCTGTTTCAAACCAAGTGACAAGGGTATAGCTAATAGATCCCGTTAGTTGAGTACCCCTGAGGCCCGATAAGCTAGGCCGAATTGTAATGATAGTCGAATACGAGTTCTTACCGTATGTCGATATTGTAATCTGTATCAGACCCTACCCGATCCTCGAGACCCGGCCATCTATATATAGGGGCCAGGAGGGGACGGTGTAGGCCAGATTGAAAGCAAGCCAGGTTAAACGCCCAAGTTTACTTTTGACGCATACCTATTTCGACTAACTTTACCTTCGAGTTCATCCGACGCCCTATCTCCCCGATCCTAAGTCCTTCATCTAGGACATTTGTCGAGTTAACCCTCGTCAATTGGCGCCGACCGTGGGGACCTTGGGCGTTGGAATCATGAATTCGACGGCTTTTTCGCTTTTAGCCAACATCAGTACAGAAGTCGACGAAAATCAAGAAGTAGAGTTGACAATCGGAAGTTTAAGCATCCTCATCAAGCCATCGGGTTCATCTCGCCTTTTAGATCCGACGAAACAAGATCCGTCGGCAAGTGAGCCCGAAACAATAGTAATGATGGAATATTCTGAAGGCTCTTCCAGCGAGGTAAACCCGCCGGTCAGCCTAGAAGAAGTGCAAAAAGGAAAGATCGCAGAAGACAACGAAGAAAAGGAAAATTTCGACGCAAGAGTCCAACTCGACGATTTCATGATCTGCCTCGACGATATTTCAGACAAGTCAACAGATACATGGAAGACAGGATTAGAGCTTTCTGAGGATAGTAACTCGATCTTCTCAAGCTTCAAGGGTAACATCGGCAAACAATGCCAGGTGCTTGCCATTATAGGAGATAACTCAGAAGAATTCGATGAAAATGACAATCCAGTGCTAAACCCAGCAAATATCGACAAAGGAGCAAATCACCTAGCAGAAGGGCAAACACCAGAATCCCTCACAACCAGGGAAAAAATTCGACTATCACTCGACGAATGGAGGATAATAAGAGGAGCCGTAGAACACGGCACGCCAATACCATCAAATTCTAGCAAAGACATGCTTTTGGGGTATCATTACGCCCTAAGGCAGCAGGCAAAGCAATTAGCAAAGGAGAAAATAGAGATACAAAGAAGAAAAGATTCAGCCATTGCAGCTAGCGAAGCTGCTCGTAAAGCACGAAGCGACGCATCATATAGTAACACAAGGAAAAATCGTCGACACGGCTCAAGGTACGACAACCTCGAGTACTCCGACAGGCAAAGTATCTCCAGAAACCTCGACTCGTCCTTCTTATCAGTCGACGAGCAGGGGAATATCCTACCAAAAACCCCTAAAGCAGCATTAGCAGCAGTGCAAGCATATCTGCTTACAACTCGACCAAGTCCAGGAGATCCTAGGGAACATATGCATAGAGCAGCATTGAACGGACTCAACATGGTGGGCCACAAGCTATCAGCAAAAGGAGAGGAAACATATCATCACAAGGAAGTGCATAAAGCAAGGTCACCTCGCCGTCACAATAGTCCTAGGAACAGAAGCAGCAAGCATCGATCTCGATCGCCATCACCAAAACAGCACGGTGGAACTCGAAGATCGCGATCCCCAAACGAAAAACGCGACTATGAAGACGACGACAAAGAGATGGGGGCATCGTGCTTTACCCGAAGGGTTCGCACTACCCCAGTTCCCAAGGGATTCAAGTTACCTCATGATCAGCAAAAGTACGACGGATCACAAGAACCACAATCGTGGCTATCAGATTATCTACAAGCAGTGCAAATACTAGGAGGAACCAAAGAAACAGCAATGCAAAGTTTGCAGCTACACCTCACCGGCGCAGCAAGGTCATGGTTGAGCAAACTAGAGAAAGAAACTATTGGAAGCTGGGAAGACCTCACAAAGCAATTCACAAGCAACTTTAGATCGACATATAAGCGGCCAGCATCAATAGAAGAAGTCAAACGTGTGTACAACAACGCGACGAAACACTGCAGACATACATCCAAAGATGGAGTCTTATCAAAAATTCAGCAGTCGAAGTTTCAGACGAAAGAGCAATAGATGCGTTCATCATTGGATTAAGGCGAAGAGACCTAGTCGAAGAGATGGGTAGAATCAAGCCAAAAACAGTGTCAGACCTCATGGATGTAGCAAACAGATTTGCAGATGGAGAAGACGCATGCAACAACAAACGGACGCGATCCCCAGAAGACGATAGAAGAAATAGATATGGAAGTCAAAGGAGACGGTCCAGAAATTACGATAACTACGGCCCGCATAGCCAAGTCGCCGCAGGGTACAAAGACAACAGCTACCAAGGAAGCGATCGAAGAAGTTCAGGATATCGAAGCTACGGAAAAGAGGACTATAAAAAATTCCCCGCAAGAGAAGCCAGAGAATACAACCCTTCGCCAAAAGACATGCTCAACGGACCTTGTCATATACACTCAGCGTTCGTCGATGGGAAGCGAGTATCAAGGCACGCAATGAAAGATTGCACAACATTCTTAAAATTACAAGAGGCAGCACTAAACAAGCAAATTGAAGCAAGGCGACAAGGATTTGAAGGAAGCAACAACCCTCCGGCAAAATAGCAAGGAAACAACGGAGCTCCTCAAGGACAAGACCAGCAAAACCAGGGACACGACGACGACGAAGGGTACGTTCCATCAAAAGGACACATCACAGCAATGATACAACCTGTGCCCAAGTCGAACAAAGAAGAGAAGAGTATAACTCGACAAGTCAACCTAGCAGTCATCTCACCTCCAGCCACAACGGAGTATCTGCACTGGTCAGAACAACCAATCGAGTTCAACAGAGAAGACCACCCTATAACAGTACCTCGGCCGGGAAACGCGCCTTTGGTACTCAAAGCTCAAATCGGCGCGTATGATGTCGACAGAATATTCATGGACGCAGGGAGTGGAATTAACCTGATATACGCAAAAACACTCCGAGCAATGCATATATCACTAGAGTTCCTGAAGCTAACAGATTGTTCCTTCCATGGGATCGTGCCAGGAAGTGCCAATTACCCACTGGGTCGAATAGCACTCAATGTTTGCTTCGGCAACCGACAAAATTACAGAAGAGAAAGGCTAGACTTCGAAGTCATGGACTGGCCATCTCAATATCACGCAATCCTCGGACGACCCGCGTTCTCGCGATTCATGGCAGTGCCTCACTACACATATTTGGTACTTAAAATGCCAGGACCAAGAGGAGTAATTACAGTAAAAGGAAGTTTTGAAGTTTCAGATCTCTGCAACAGGGAGTTCCACAAGATGGCACAAAACTTCGGCATGATAGCCAACTACGCAGAGAAGGCAAAAAGCACGACTACAGAGGGCGTCAAGCCACTCGAAGGACACGTTGCGAAGCCCGAGATGAAGAAACCGCAAGTAGGAGCATCAGGGGAGGACAAAAATACAGGAGAAGAGGAGAAAGCTATGACAGCATAAGCATCAAAGCACAATAGAGTAGAAGAATAAGGCTGTAAAAGCCACGAGTTATACCAGGGGCAATGCCCTCTAGATCCAGAACACAGGTCATAGGCCGGATCTCTTGGGTCACCCCATGTATCTTACATTACAAGTATAATGAAGACGAAACGTTCCTCATATTCGAGTTTACGAGTCTTTTAAAGAGAAAATGCGGCAAATGCACGAGTCATACAATAACGCTCTGAGAACAAAATTTTCGCCATAAAAGTCGCGAAATAAAACACTCTCGCGTTGCACACATACAAAAATATATTACAACATCGGGTTGTCAGAATCATCTACACCCAAAGGGTCTAAATAGTGAAACTCGCGGAAAAATGCGGCATCTTCTTGCAACAGCCTGGCTATAATTCGTCGGGCAGGCTGCAGGGTACTCTCCAAGTGTACTCGAAGGCTAGCTCCACCTGGAGGGTAGCTCAGCGACATAGAACTATAATTGAGTCTTGGTTTCCACTTGCGTATCCACCCGAGAGCAAAATTGGCACCAGCCACCAAGTTCAGCTCTATCAATCTATGAATACGATGGCTGGATCTAAAGGTATCAAGAAGAAGTGGAAAAGTTGCAGGCAGAGGATTGCGAGGAAGCATGACAGAATGCATCGTCGTCAGAGCACGTCGGCAACCATCAACTGATTCACCAATATGTTGGGCACGGTCCTGAAGCAGTACAATGGCACTCCGGCGACGAGGGTCAGACCACAAAGTCTCACAGCCTGCCGACATTCTCTCTAAACCTGCATTTCGCTCGGTAACCCGACGATCTTCTGCAGCGAAATCCAGACAAGTACCTATAACAGCAAAGAGCATCACAAAAAATAGCAGTGAAGAAATAGGAAAAGAAGGAGTCAAAAGAAAACTTACATCGCAACATCTCGCAGGCAGACTCGACAATGCCAAGAATAAAAGATTCGCACTCTTCATTATGAACAATCTTTGCCGTCAAGCTGGAGACCTTTTCCTCAAAAGAAGATATTTGTTTCATATAACCACTGGCTTTGCTAGCTTTGTCAATAGCCATCTGTGCCTGACGTTTGGCTAAAGTTAGGCGAGCCTCAAGATCGGAAACCCTGGAAGAGTATTCTGCGCATCGACTGCATCGACTAGGAGTCGACGAAATCTGAGAACCGAACACACGGGCAGAGGAAGGAGCAGGACCGTGAGTCGAAGGATCATTGACGCGCATCGGCTGCAAGCCAAAAACGAAAAGAAAGGAGAAGCAATTTCAGAGAGACAGCATAATACTTCATACGAAGGAAATATATTTACATAATGTGCTAAACCCTTTGGCTAAAGTTCTCGGGTTGAATATAAGTTTCTACATTCAAAAGAGGCAGTTACAGCAGAAAGGCTAAAATCTACGCCACCTCACCATCTTGCTCCGTGGCAGTAAGAGGAATGGTGGCATCATCTGCAGTAGCTGGAGGAGGCGCGGAAGTAGTCGTGAATGGAATTGCGGAGGTTGGCGCCAAAGAAGCCGCCGAGGCCGCTGAAGGAGAAATCATGGACACTATGGCAGGCGACAATTTCTTCGCTTTCTCAAAGAAAGGCTTCAACTCTGATCGGGTGCGACCATGAGGAGAACCAATTTTCTCCCAGTCGGGATCTGCCCCGTGCGTGTAAGAAAGCGCGATGGCACCTTCGACACCTCGCTTCACAGATAAACCTTTCAGCTGGAGAAGAGGATCATCCTGAGTATCGAAGGCCTTGGCAAGCTGTCCTAAGTCGCTGACTGGAACCTCCGACCGTTTCTTTGGCCATAACCCGACAAACATTCGCGATAGAACGCGGCTAACCAACTCGAAAACATCCTGGACAGATATCCAGTTTGCCTCGTGATGAGGACATCCCTACTATTGTTCCATCTCCACTTCGTGATGATGACAAGCAAGTTGCTGCAAAGAAGAAGTCCAATGATGAAATCAGAATTGGACCTATCACAAGAGCTCGTGCAAAGTTAATAGAACAACAGGTGAATTTGCTCCTAATAGAATCTGATTATTTTGTTAATGAGAATTGTTTACTGCCTAAGTCTTTGTGTGTTTGCATACTCAGGTTCATGGGAGAAGAAGACATAGCACGAGGGAGCGAGGAGCTGGAGCAAGACGTGATGATCATGCACATGGACGCGAGGGAGGAGAGGGAGGCCGGCGACCAGCATGAGGAGGAGGAGGACATCACGCAGGAGGTTGCATATGGCGCACCACCAAGTGTATGTGCGCCATACACATAAGGCCTGCGCGCCTAGTTGGCTGCACCCAACCTTTGGGTCAGTTTGTATCACGTCAGGTTGAGTCGAACCATGTTGGAGGACCAGGTCAGGTCGGTTGCCCTTGGGCCAGCCGCACCCCCCTTATATTGTGTGCCTATGTGCCATAGAGAGGTTAGACCACGTTTTAGATAAAACCCTAGTTCTTGAGACTGCTCTAAGCATTCATCTGGAATTCTTGTCTCCAATTCGTTTCGATCTGGAGATTATATACTGCAAGTTGAGTGTGATCTGCTGTTCCATTGGGAATTAGTGAATTGCAATTATACCGTTTCGTGGTTGACGGCTGCGTTGCGCAAGTGTGTGAAGTCGTGAATATCCGAAGGGTAGAGAGCTGTTGTGTTGGCATCAGGGATCTAGCGAGGAGAGATCATCGGCGACACCAAGTTATCTATCACCATCATCATCATTACCGCAAGCTTACTGAGAAGATCGGGCCACCCCATATCATCTTGGTATCAGATTTCCAGTGTTTCCTCGGTAAGCATCCACCAGATCATCCGTAGTTTAGTTATGATTTTCGTCCTATCCACAAAAAGCCAAAAAAAATTAGGGTTCATAGTAGTGCCATAGCCTAGATTGCATCGTAGATTGGTTTTAGTTGCTGGTCGTTTTTCCTTCTTTGATCCGATCTGTTTCTTGTTCCGTAGGAGTCTAGGTTCTAGTCGGTTTTAGGTTTTGATCTGAGTTGTGTTTCCACCGAGTCCACTTTCATCTCGAGTCCACTTCGATCGCTCGCCATCAGACAAAAGACGCCGATCTATCTGGTATCGAGCGTGGGCAGCGCACGCTCTCGACCAGACACCGCGGCCACGCGTGTCTGATCCAGCGCGTTGGCGTGCTCAGAGTCCTGCCGTGACACGATTTCCGTGCGTTTTCCTGCCGTGGTACAAATCCGAGTCTTTCTCGTTTTCTTTCAAAACCGAGTCCACATAGCATACCTATCTGCATCTTTTGACAAACATAGCCACAGCCTTTCTACTATACAATTGTGTAGGAGCTTACCTATTTGAGACTAGCATATCGTTGCTCCACGGGCTGCTCTGTTTAGGGTTTTCAAGTGCATTTTTGTCTGCCGTGCTGAAAATTGTGTAGGAGCTTACCTATTTACTGTAGCTACTAATTTGCCGCACTAGTAGATTGGTTTTATAAAGAGAAAAAGAAAAAAAAGGAGAAAAGAGAGAAGCATCAAAAACAGAAAAGTGAGAAGCGGAGTTTCACTTCTTTCAGAGGCCGAAGCATATATCTAATTTGCTGCACTAGTAGATTGAGCAATCTTGTGCCTGTTTACATTGAGCATTGCTAGTGTCTCTCTTGTGCATTGCAACATATCCTGTTTTATAGTTGCTTTGCCACGTTTATCTCCACGTGTGTGTTTCCCTTGGGTGTTTTGTTCACACGATCAGCACTAGGATTTGTCTTTGGTGTAGTTAGGATACCATACCTACAGCTCCACCATATACTCCTGCTTTGTCGTGTGATTGCTCTTATACCCTGGTATTCACTTCATCACATCCGTGCATTAGTCATTTATCCGAACGGGTACGCATTTTCTATTCACTTTGGAATGGTAAGATTTCCTTTTCTTGTCAGTTTTGAGTGAGTTGTGAGTGTGCCACCAAAAAGATTTTTGATTTAGTGCACTAACCTACTAATCATGTCTGTTAGTGGTGTTGATGATGTGATGCAGAAAAAGGCTGATGATGCTACTGTTACATGGAGGGAATATGAAGCTCTCCGTGATCATTTGCAAGGGGTTATTACTAGATCCACTGAAAACATTGACGCTGATATTCAAGCTGTGCAAATGAAAGTAGATGCAACTGAAACTACAGTCAATGCTATGCAAGCGCAAGTCACTGCTCTCCAGGCAAGCATACAGCAATTGACAACTTCCGTCAATGGGCTGCGTGTAACTGTTGAGCAACGCCATCATGAGGACCATGGCGATGTTGATAGTGTCCATGGAGATAATGAACACATGATGGGCAACAATGGCCGCGGGCGTGGTTTTCCAGGACAGGGTCGGCCACCACCACCACCTGGTGCTCGGCGTGTGCCATTTCAGGAGGATGATGGCTTGGGCAGGCCCAAGTTCACGATTCCCAGATTTGAAGGCTCCACTGATGCGGAGGAGTATCTTACTTGGGAGCTCAAGATTGAAAAATTATGGCGTTTGCATGATTACACTGAAGATAGGAAGATCAAGCTTGCTTCTTCAGAATTTGATGGTTATGCCTTGCGTTGGTGGGATAGCATTGTGACGGAAAGAAGAGATAACAACGAGCTTCCTGTTCTTACATGGCGCAATATGAAGGAGATCATGCGAGCTCGTTTTGTTCCCACTAATTACCTGCGTACTGTTTATGATAAATTGACACAGTTGAAGCAAGGAACCATGACCGTTGATGCTTATTACATGGAGATGGAGATGTTGCTGCAGCGTGCACGTGTTCGAGAGTCTATTGAGATGACCATGCAGCGATTTCTTCATGGGCTGAAGTACAACATCAAAGGCATTGTTAGGCATCATTCCTACAACACTATGAACGAGCTTTTGCATCATGCAAGGGAGGCTGAATCACAGCTTGCTGAAGAGGCTCAAATCAAGGAAAGATATCCTAGTTCTGGGAGGTTCTCTAGCAGGGCGCCGCACCAATCTGCAGCGCCTATGGAGGGTGCCACCAGAGGCCCCTCTTCTTCACATTCTCACCCAGCCTCCAATGCTTCTACTGCAAAGAAACCAGCAGCTCCTGCGCCTAGCTCTGGTTCTAACATGTCTACAGCTCGTAATAGAGATATGCAATGCCATACATGTGGTGGCAAGGGGCACTTCAAGCGAGAGTGTCCAAACAGAAAGGTGATGATTGTTAATGATGATAATGAGTATGAGACTGGAGATGACGCTGATCCGTATGATTCCAATGATGATGGTTACACAAGTGAGGGCGGCATGGATGCCTTTGCTTCTCCAGTGCCTACCATTGTTGTCTCGCAGCGTGCATTGAGTGTCACGCCACATGCTGATTCCCAGCGCTGCAATTTGTTCCAAACAAAAGCACTAGTTGGCCCAAACAAAGCTTGCAAAGTAATCATTGATGGAGGTAGCTGCCGCAATCTAGCAAGCAAGGAGTTATGTGCCAAGCTAAATCTGAAATATTTACCTCATCCAAATCCCTACTACATCCAATGGTTGAGTGATAATGGAGAGATGAAGGTAAATCATATGGTGCGTGTGAATTTTGAGATAGGACCATACAAGGATTCCATTGAGTTTGATGTGGTTCCTATGACTGTTTGTCACCTACTACTGGGTCGGCCATGGCTGTATGATCGCCATGTGCAACACAATGGCCGAGCCAATACCTATCACTTGGAGTTCAAGGGCAAGAAAATTAATCTACAGCCTATGTCACCGCAGCAAATTGTCAATGAGTCTCGTCAGAAAACAGAAGTGAAGCTAGAACAGCCACCTACACGAGAAAATAATGTAATAGCTGTGAGTGAAAATATAACGAAAAGTGAGAGAGTACCTAGTTTGCTTATATTAGCCACCAAAGAAGACATGGTAGAATTTAGAGAGGATCCTACAGCCATGCCACTTGTGCTTATGTACAAAGGCGAGGTGTTAGTTTCTAATGATATGCAACCTGTTTCTCTTGGTGTTTCTAATGTATTGCAGGAGTACGACGATGTGTTTCCGGAGGAGGTGCCCGCAGGACTACCACCATTGCGTGGAATTGAGCATCAAATTGATTTGATCCCTGGTGCCACTCTTCCAAACCGTGCGCCGTACAGGACCAACCCCGAAGAGACAAAGGAAATACAGCGACAAGTACAAGCGCTTCTGGACAAGGGGTATATTCGTGTTTCTCTTAGCCCTTGTGCTGTTCCTGTTATTTTGGTGCCTAAGAAAGAAGGTACATGGCGCATGTGCGTAGATTGTAGAGCTATTAATAACATCACTATTCGATATCGTCATCCTATTCCACGCTTAGAGGATATGCTAGATGAATTGAGTGGTGCTGCTATTTTCTCTAAGATTGATTTGCGTAGTGGATACCATCAAATTAGGATGAAAGAAGGGGATGAATGGAAAACTGCTTTCAAAACTAAATTTGGTTTATATGAGTGGCTAGTTATGCCTTTTGGTCTTACTAATGCACCTAGCACATTCATGCGCTTAATGAATCATGTTTTGCGAGAGTTTATTGGTCGTTTTGTGGTTGTATATTTTGATGATATACTTATTTACAGCCGCACTGAATCTGAACATTGTGAGCATATTAGACAAGTTTTGCAAGTGTTGCGTGATGCTAAATTGTATGCTAACCTTGAGAAGTGCACATTTGCAAAAGATAAAGTGATATTTCTGGGATATGTTGTATCTATGCATGGGGTAGAGGTAGATTCATCTAAAATTGAAGCAATTCAAAATTGGCCTACTCCCATGAATGTTAGTCAAGTACGCAGTTTTCACGGTCTTGCTGGTTTCTATCGGCGTTTTGTGAAAGACTTTAGTACTATTTCTGCACCATTGAATGAATTAACTAAGAAAGGAGTGCCTTTTGTATGGGGCGCTGCCCAAGATCATGCATTTGATGAGCTGAAACGTTTGCTTACTTCTGCACCATTGCTTGCACTACCAGATTTTTCTAAGCAATTTGAAGTTGAATGTGATGCTAGTGGTATAGGAATTGGTGGTGTGTTGATGCAAGAAGGTAGACCTATTGCTTATTTCAGCGAGAAACTTTCTGGTGCTAGACTGAATTATCCTGTTTATGATAAAGAATTGTATGCGCTTGTTCGAGTTCTTGAGGTTTGGCAACATTATTTGTGGCCAAAAGAATTTATCATACATTCTGATCATGAAGCTTTAAAATATCTGAAAGCTCAATCTAACTTGCATAGGCGCCTAGCTAAGTGGGTTGAGTTCATTGAGTCGTTTCCCTACATAATCAAGTATAAGAAAGGGAAAGAAAATGTTGTTGCTAATGCTCTGTCTAGGAAGAACATGTTATTGACGCATCTTGATGTTAAAATTCCTGGTTTAGAGAGCTTGTGTGATTTGTATGCCACTGATCATGATTTTGCTGAACCATATCGTTTGTGTATGCTTAGAAATGCATGGGACAAGTACCACATACATGATAGATTTTTGTTTCGTGCTAACAAACTATGTGTTCCAGAATCGTCGGTACGTTTGCTATTGTTGCAGGAATCACATGCTGGCGGATTGATGGGTCACTTTGGGCGTGAGAAGACGCTTCTCATGCTCGCTGATCATTTTTATTGGCCCAAGATGAGGCGTGACGTGGACAGATTTGTTAGGCGCTGCATTGTATGCAACACGTCCAAGTCCAAGCTGAAGCCTCACGGTTTGTATACACCACTACCTGCACCTACCACACCATGGGAAGATATAAGTATGGATTTTGTGTTAGGTTTGCCACGCACTAAAAGAGGTCATGATAGTATATTTGTGGTAGTGGATAGATTCTCTAAGATGGCACATTTTATTGCATGCCACAAAAGCGACGATGCGTCGCACATAGCTAATCTGTTTTTCAGGGACATTGTTCGCTTGCATGGAGTGCCCAAGACAATTGTTTCTGACAGGGATGTGAAGTTTATGAGCTACTTCTGGAAGACACTATGGGGCAAGCTGGGAACGAAGTTACTGTTCAGCACTACATGTCATCCCCAAACTGATGGTCAAACGGAGGTGGTGAATAGAACATTGTCACAATTGCTGCGAGCCATGATCAAGAAAAATCTGCGTGAGTGGGAGGAGTGTTTGCCACATGTTGAGTTTGCATATAACAGAGCGGTGCACACTACTACTCAGCTTTGTCCTTTCGAGGTGGTGTATGGTTTCAAACCAATCACACCACTAGATTTGCTGCCTCTTCCATTGCATGAGAGAGTTAATATGGAGGCATCCAAGAGAGCAGATTATGTGAAGAAAATTCATGAGAAGACACGAGAGGCCATTGAGAAGAAAGGCAAGAACATTGCTGCTACACGAAACCAATCAAGAAAGCAAGTTTTGTTTCAGCCTGGAGATATGGTTTGGGTGCATCTGCGCAAGGATAGGTTCCCACAGCTGCAGAGTTCCAAGTTGAGACCGCGTGGTGCTGGTCCTTACAAGGTGCTAGCCAAGATAAATGATAATGCCTACTCGATTGATATTCCTATTGCTGAGTTTGGTGGCGTTAGCAACAGCTTCAACGTTGCTGATTTGTCACCATATGATGGAGAAGACCTTGGAGCGTCGAGGTCGACGCCTTTTGAAGGGGGGGGAGATGATGAGGACATCCCTACTATTGTTCCATCTCCACTTCGTGATGATGACAAGCAAGTTGCTGCAAAGAAGAAGTCCAATGATGAAATCAGAATTGGACCTATCACAAGAGCTCGTGCAAAGTTAATAGAACAACAGGTGAATTTGCTCCTAATAGAATCTGATTATTTTGTTAATGAGAATTGTTTACTGCCTAAGTCTTTGTGTGTTTGCATACTCAGGTTCATGGGAGAAGAAGACATAGCACGAGGGAGCGAGGAGCTGGAGCAAGACGTGATGATCATGCACATGGATGCGAGGGAGGAGAGGGAGGCCGGCGACCAGCATGAGGAGGAGGAGGACATCACGCAGGAGGTTGCATATGGCGCACCACCAAGTGTATGTGCGCCATACACATAAGGCCTGCGCGCCTAGTTGGCTGCACCCAACCTTTGGGTCAGTTTGTATCACGTCAGGTTGAGTCGAACCATGTTGGAGGACCAGGTCAGGTCGGTTGCCCTTGGGCCAGCCGCACCCCCCTTATATTGTGTGCCTATGCGCCATAGAGAGGTTAGACCACGTTTTAGATAAAACCCTAGTTCTTGAGACTGCTCTAAGCATTCATCTGGAATTCTTGTCTCCAATTCGTTTCGATCTGGAGATTATATACTGCAAGTTGAGTGTGATCTGCTGTTCCATTGGGAATTAGTGAATTGCAATTATACCGTTTCGTGGTTGACGGCTGCGTTGCGCAAGTGTGTGAAGTCGTGAATATCCGAAGGGTAGAGAGCTGTTGCGTTGGCATCAGGGATCTAGCGAGGAGAGATCATCGGCGACACCAAGTTATCTATCACCATCATCATCATTACCGCAAGCTTACTGAGAAGATCGGGCCACCCCATATCACCTCGAGCAAGTTGACCGCTGCTAGAAGAGGATCATCGGCAGATTGCGGAGTTGGCAAAAGAGCCTTGGTACGCTCTGAATGGATAAGCAAGGGAAGGTAAGTAAAAAGGGAAAGGCATTATCAATAGAGTATAAAGGAAGTATCATCAGCAAGAAAAGAATAAGAAGCAAATGTTTACCGCCAGCAGCGGCAGAAATCTTGTTGAGTCGTTCGGCCACGACTTGTTCCCGCTGGAGGCGCTCCTCATGGTCTTTCCCTGGATAAAGATGACTCTGCCTTCTTAGCCCTGGCAATTGCAGTGTTGTGCAATTTTTCAGCGTTCGCCTTGGCCTTAGTCGCGGAGTCATAGGCTTTCTGAGAAGCAGAAAGCTCAGCTTCCAGAGATGCAATGCGTGCGTTCACCGATGCTAAAGCATCTGCAAGTCAAAAAGTGAAGAAAAGGAAAGTTAATAAAGAAGCAAGGGAAAGAGCATATCAAGAAAAGGAGAAAAGAGGCAATGAATTAACCCTCCGAAGCTTTCGCAACTCTCCAGTACTGAGTACATTCAGTGCCTAAGGCGATGAATTTCTTCATCAGCGCCTGGTAAAATAAGAACAAATAAGCACATGCGAAGAGGAAGGAAAAATCTTCAAGAATACAATCACTTACGTTATCTGAAGAACTCGAAGGCTCATGCACCTCGAGAGAGACGTCGGCTTCTTTGGAATTCTTTGACCTTTTTGTGCTCCGAGAGACAGGAACCTTCTTGATGGCAGATCTAGTAACTCGAGGCACTTCAGCACGAAGTTCAGTTTCTGGCACAGAAGCTTCATCTGGAATTGCAGTTTGTCGAGAAGGAGAAGCCGGGGCGTGATACGTCTCAAACGTATCTATAATTTTTGATGCTCCATGCTTGTTTTTACACCATTTGCCTTGTGTTTCGTTACACTTCGTGGCGTTTTTATGCGATTTCCGGAACTAACCTATTGACAAGATGCCACAGTGCCAGTTCCCTGTTTTCTGCTATTTTTGTGTTTCAGAAGTGATACACAGGAAATATTCTCGGAATTAGACGAAACAAGTTCCTGAAGTCTTATTTTACCCGGAAGCTTCCAGAGATCCGAAGAGGAGTAGGAGAGGGGCCACAGGCCAGGCTCACACATGGGTGGCGCGGCCTAGGCCCTGGCCGCGCCACCATGGTGTGAGGACGCCTGGTCCCTCCTCTGACGACGCCCCTTCGACTATAAGAAACCTCGGGACGGAAAACCCTATGGGGGGTCGACGATTTTTCCAGAACAGTTCCGCAGCTCCGCCGCCGTCGAAGACAAATTTCGGGGGATAGAAGTCTCTGTTCCGACACCCTGCCGGGACGGGGAAGTGCCCCCGGAGCCATCTCCATTGGTCTCCATCGCCGTCTCCGCCATCTCCATCAACCTTGTTGTCTCCTATGATGAGGAGGGAGTAGTTCATCCCCGGGGCTGAGGGATCTACCGGTAGCTATGTGGTTCACCTCTCTCTCCCATGATGTGATCTTTATGTGATCGTGAGCTTTGTATCATGTTGAATAAGTAGATGTTATTATTCAGATATTATGTGTAATCTAGTGGTATTATTAAAGTAATCTATTCCTCCTGCCATGGTGAAACGGTGACAGTGCGTGCATCATGGTGGTACTTGGTTTAGGCTATGATTGTGATTGCTGACTGGTGAAACAGGCGTCCTTGTGCGTGGTGAATGACCAGCCCGTTGGGAACCCCAAGAGGAAAGTATGATGAGTGCAGCGGCAAGTTTTCCCTCAGTTATGAAACCAAGGTTTATGATCAGGAGAAGGGAGACGGTGATGACTGAAGGTGTTTGTGGAACTTGCACACACATAGACAAATACTTTGTTCCCAACTTGCGATGAGGTTGTCAATCTCACCGGTTTGATTGAAACAAAGGTTATGAGTGTATCGAGTGGAAAACAGTAGTAATATGCTAGTAAAGTAAACAGTGCGGGAATAGTAAACAGGTGATTGCAATATGATTAAAATAGGACCGGGGTCCACAGTTCACTAGTGGTGTCTCTCCATAGATAAATAACATGCTGGGTAAACGAATTACAGTTGGGCAATTGATAGAATAAAGATAACGTGATATGTCAAGAAGATCACTATGAGATTCACTCTGGGCATTACAACAAAATACATAGACCGCCATCCAACTGCATCTATGACTAATAATCCACCCCCGGGGATATCATCCGAACACCCTAGAAGTATTAAGTTGCGAACAACAGATAATTGCATTAAGCAAAGTGTGTAATGTAAACAAAGCATATGCCCTTGAGCATATGAATGTTGTTTTCTCCCTAGTAGCAACAGCACATCTACCACCTTAGAGGTTTCTGTCACTCCCCCAGGTGAAATAGAGGCATGAACCCACTATCGAGCATAAATACCCCCTCTTGGAGTCACTAGCAACTACTCGGCCAAGATAGTCACTAACAACGGAGAGCATGCAAGATCATAAACATCATAGAGATAATATAAGATAAAATTCAGTGCAGCAACTTAATCATAAACACCAATATTCATCGGATCCCAACAAACCAACATCATAGTATTACATAACGGTGATCTCAATCATGTAGGGCAGCTCATGAGATCTAAACATGAAGCACATGGTGGAGAAGACAACCATCTAGCTACTGCTATGGACCCATAGTCCAAGGTAGACTACTCACTCATCGCTCCGGAGGCAAGCATGGCGATGAAGAAGACCTCCGGTGGCGATTCCCCTCTCCGGCAGGGTGCCGGGAAGAGCTTCTGGACCCTCCCGATCTTCGGGTCGACGGCGGCGGCGGATCGCGATGTATTCTGGAAAACTGATCGGGCCCTTAGGTTTTTCTCGTCAGGGCGTATATGTAGGCGAAAGGGGGCTGTCAGAGGTGGAGCCACGGGCCCTCACACGGGGGTGGCGCGGCCAGGGGCTAGGCCGCGCCGCCCCTGTGTGTGGGGGCCTCGTGGCCCCCCTCCGTCAGGTCTTCGTATGTTTGGGAGCTCCCCGATGAAATATGACTTCAGGAACTTGTTTCGTCCAATTCGGAGAATATTTCCTGTGTATCACTTCTGAAACACAAAAACAGCAGAAAACAGGGAACTGGCACTGTGGCACTTCGTTAATAGGTTAGTTCCGGAAAGCGTATAAAAATGTCACTAAGTCTAACGAAACAATAGGCAAATGGTGTAAAACAAAGCATGGAGCATCAAAAATTATAGATACGTTTGAGACGTATCAAGCATCCCCAAGCTTAACTCCTGCTCGTCCTCGAGTAGGTAAGTGATAACAAAAGAATAATTTTTGAGGTGACATGCACCTACACAATCTTGATCATATATGTAAGCATTGATGAGCTGGGATCAATAGAACTTAAAACATGGGCATGAAGATATAATCATGACAATAAGAACTTAGCAACCATGTTGTAAACATGCAAATGAACACAAACAAAAGATCATGATAATGAAACAATGAAAGTCAAACGTGTGTTCAAATCATAAGGAAAACATGCAAGTGGTTTTCAGCTTGTCCTTCAAAGAGAGCAAAACATAAATGCATAGGACACCTCAAAGTTTAAGAGGGCGACTAGATACAAATAATTTAAGAACAACTGAAACCAACAATATGAGTCAATCAATGAACCTTGGGACAATGCATATCACACTAAGAATGACAACTATGCTCTCTTAATGGTGCATAAAGAAAGAAAGTGGTGACTCAACATAAAAGTAAAAGAAAGGCCCTTCGCAGAGGGAAGCAGTGATTGCAAGTTTTATAACCTTCAAAAATTATGGTACTTACCGGCTTTGAGCTCTCATTGCCCCCATCATAAGCATCTTGAATGGTTAAAGTTAATGCGAGAACAATTATGATGCATATGCTTGACAAATCATAAGTTGAAAACCTCGTGTCCCGTGAATACGAGTACCCAAACTATGCTAGTTTACTTAGAGTCCCAAGCAAGGCTCTTGTCATTGTAAGTATATGCGTATCATTGGGAACCGCCAATGGGGTACCTCCGTGCCCGATGACATGGAACAAGCCCACACCAAAATGACAGGACAAGCAGACAATGAACACCTCGACATCTCTTTTATTTGCTATATTGTTTAGCTTTTATTGTGAGATGCGTCGTCGAATGTTCACCATGGGTATGCTGCAAATTTCCACCATGAATTATGCATGGCTTAGATTGGCGGCCCGGCGTTTCCCTAACACATATAAAAACTCCATGATCCTCACAAGATTCCCAATTCATTTCACACAGCGGGCATCCATAAACAAAAGATCACAATATCAACTCAAATAGGAAGTGCAATGTTGAAAGCTTGCCCCATGACGGCATGGTTGGGCTAGAATCCAACTTACAACTTGCAAGCATAACAACTCAGCATAAAAGACCACAATGTCAAATTTTTAGAACAGGAAAAAGTAAAGTGTGCCTTCCGGTTCGTGAGAGCTTTACTGACCGAATTTCGCATAACACTGGTAAGAGTTTAATTTGAAGAGAATATAAAAGCAAGTCAAATTTACTTGGAATAGCAAATTGCTAGTAGGTATGTATGGTGGACACAATGGAAAACTTTGGCTTTTAGGAGTTGGATGCACGAGTAGAGCTCATACTCAGTACAAGGCGAGGGCTAGCAAAAGACTGGGAGCGACCGACTAAGAGAGCAATAATGGCCATAATCATGCAAAGCGACAAAGCGACATTAAAAGAAGCATACGATGGCATCAAAAGTCAAAAACTAAATGATCATGAAGGCTAATGGCGACTTTGGAAGAGTCTAACATGTGTGAGCATGCGCCAAGTCAACCCAAATAAAGCATCAAGGAGAAAACCAAAATAATGCTTCCATATAATAAAAACAACGCATGATTTTTTCAAAGGCTCATTAAGCAATCTCAGTTATTTGAGACAAGTCATGCTACAGCAAAACCACTAAGCATACTATCAAAAAGACATCTAGCATGACATGAAAAAGCCTAAGCCGCAGTCTACACAAGCTCCTTCTTGTACCACTATTTTGCACAAAGCTTTTTCTATTTTCCAACACCATTTGAAATTTTTAAAACAACCTCTTTTGATGAAAACCAATAAAGTTCAGAGGCAAAAATGCACCTTGATGAAAAGATATGACAAGATCTGAATGCATATCAAGGCGAAAACGAAAACCAAAAGCAGTAGCAGAAAAACTAGAATGCTCGATTAATAAGAGTGAAAACTAGAGCATTCTTTGCAAATGAAAACGAGTACATCTCCTCCAAAGGAAATTTGTTGGGGTTCAACCATTTATTGCAGCAAACAAACAAACTAAGCAAACTAAGAAAACTAAAACAACTGACGCTCCAAGAAAAACACATAGTGCATGAAGCAATAAAAATATAGTGTTTTGAAAGGTGACCTGATTTTTGCCGATGAAGAAGGGGTGCCTCGGGGGCATCCCCAAGCTTTGACGCTTGTACTTCTTGGATATTTCTTGGGGTGCTGGGCATCCCCAAGCTTGAGCTTTTGTCCATTCTTCAACTCATCTCATCATTCTCCAATCCCTACACTTGAAAACTTCCTTCATACAAAACTAAACACAATTCTATTAGCAACATTAGTGTAAGCATAAAATATATTCATCCTCTTTTAGCTTCAGGTTTCAACCCAAAACCACCACATATAAAGTATATACTACTGTAGCAACTTCCACAAGAGTTCCATGATCAAAAAGAACTCAAAAGAAAGCGATAAAGTGGCAAAAACAAATATTGGCAGAAATCTGTCAAAACTGGACAGCTGATAATGGACGAATTTTTGAGGGATTTTCCGTTGCTCAAATCAAAAAGTGTTCAACTAAGAAAAGTTTGGATATAACCTGGGGCATAAGCACAAGAAATCGCAGGTCCAAAAGATAAACAGAGAATTTTCACGAATTTTTACGGTGCAGCACCGAAAACAGTTTTAGGACAGCAATAACCCCAAATCTTTACCTCACTCAAATTAGAGGCTTCTCTTGGCACAAAAACGAAATAAACAAGATAAAGAGCGGTCATTACAGTAGTAATGACTTCCAAGACTCAAATAAAAGAAAAAGTACTGAAAGTAAACATTGGGTTATCTCCCAAGAGTGCTTTTCTTTAACGCCTTTGAGCTAGGCGCAGAAAATTGCGAATCAAGTAATATCAGCAGAAGCATTAAGATCAACAGAAGAGATCTTTTCAACAATGAAGGAAAATGTGTTCAACTGAGTTTTTGAAACTCCTTTACGATCACGCTTTGGCACACTACTTTCATCGAAAAGATTTTCAGGACAAATCCAACTAGAATTCTTTTCCCAAGCATCATGAATTCCTATAAGTTCATAAGGTATTGGTGTTTTAAAATCATCAGGCATACCAACAACCTTAACAGGCAAGCCAAGCTTATACTTCTTAAAAACTTTCCTAGCCTCAGTTGCAACATCTCTAAATTCTGTGCCCAAGGTTTCTAAGATGAAAGCTTTCTTTTCGGGATCCTCAATTTCATGAAGCTTAAGGAACAAGTATTGCATAGAAGAATTAAGACTAGCAAACCTAGCTTCTAACATGTGAACTAAATGAGCAGAAGCAACTTCATAGCTAGGAGCTAACTCAACCAAAGATTTTTCCTCATCTTCCTTATGCATACTAATGTGATTAAAGAACTCTTCAATGTTACTTTTGCCAATAATCGACCCACTCCCTACTGAGAGGTCCTCCAGAACGAACTTAGGAAACGACATGATAAGCTAAAGTAAAGAAATAACAACTACCAAGGATTCTAATTTTTTTGGGTTTTTGATATAAAGCAATGCAGGTAAAATAAAGTAAAGTAAAGCAAAACAAATAACAAAGTAAAGAATGTGTGTGCGAAGAACTCCCCTTGCAGAAGTCTTCTCTTCCTTCCCCGGCAACGGCGCCGGAAAAAGTGCTGCTGACTGGTGAAAGCAGGCGTCCTTGTGCGTGGTGAATGACCAGCCCGTTGGGAACCCCAAGAGGAAAGTATGATGAGTACAGCGGCAAGTTTTCCCTCAGTTATGAAACCAAGGTTTATCGATCAGGAGAAGGGAGACGGTGACGACTGAAGGTGTTTGTGGAACCTGCACACACACAGACAAATACTTTGTTCCCAACTTGCGATGAGGTTGTCAATCTCACCGGTTTGCTTGAAACAAAGGTTATGAGTGTATCGAGTGGAAAACAGTAGTAATATGCTAGTAAAGTAAACAGTGCGGGAATAGTAAACAGGTGATTGCAATATGATTAAAATAGGACCGGGGTCCACAGTTCACTAGTGGTGTCTCTCCATAGATAAATAACATGCTGGGTAAACGAATTACAGTTGGGCAATTGATAGAATAAAGATAACGTGATATGTCAAGAAGATCACTATGAGATTCACTCTGGGCATTACAACAAAATACATAGACCGCCATCCAACTGCATCTATGACTAATAATCCACCCCCGGGGATATCATCCGAACACCCTAGAAGTATTAAGTTGCGAACAACAGATAATTGCATTAAGCAAAGTGTGTAATGTAAACAAAGCATATGCCCTCGAGCATATGAATGTTGTTTTCTCCCTAGTAGCAACAACACATCTACCACCTTAGAGGTTTCTGTCACTCCCCCAGGTGAAATAGAGGCATGAACCCACTATCGAGCATAAATACCCCCTCTTGGAGTCACTAGCAACTACTCGGCCAAGATAGCCACTAACAACGGAGAGCATGCAAGATCATAAACATCATAGAGATAATATAAGATAAAATTCAGTGCAGCAACTTAATCATAAACACCAATATTCATCGGATCCCAACAAACCAACATCATAGTATTACATAACGGTGATCTCAATCATGTAGGGCAGCTCATGAGATCTAAACATGAAGCACATGGTGGAGAAGACAACCATCTAGCTACTGCTATGGACCCATAGTCCAAGGTAGACTACTCACTCATCGCTCCGGAGGCAAGCATGGCGATGAAGAAGACCTCCGGTGGCGATTCCCCTCTCCGGCAGGGTGCCGGGAAGAGCTTCTGGACCCTCCCGATCTTCGGGTCGATGGCGGCGGCGGATCGCGATGTATTCTGGAAAACTGATCGGGCCCTTAGGTTTTTCTTGTCAGGGCGTATATGTAGGCGAAAGGGGGCTGTCAGAGGTGGAGCCACGGGCCCTCACACGGGGGTGGCGCGGCCAGGGGCCAGGCCGCGCTGCCCCTGTGTGTGGGGGCCTCGTGGCCCCCCTCCGTCAGGTCTTCGTATGTTTGGGAGCTCCCCGATGAAATATGACTTCAGGAACTTGTTTCGTCCAATTCGGAGAATATTTCCTGTGTATCACTTCTGAAACACAAAAACAGCAGAAAACAGGGAACTGGCACTGTGGCACTTCGTTAATAGGTTAGTTCCGGAAAGCGTATAAAAATGCCACTAAGTGTAACGAAACAATAGGCAAATGGTGTAAAACAAAGCATGGAGCATCAAAAATTATAGATACGTTTGAGACGTATCAGTGATCTCTTGTGGATTATGAGAATAATTATTACTATGATAGTATTGAAGTGATCTATTCCTCCTTTCATGGTGTAATGTTGACAGTGTGTGCACCGTGTTAGTACTTGGTATAAGTTGCAACAATATCTATCTTGAGTTGTGCTTTGATTTGGATATCTCTATGAGTGGTGTTTGTCAAGTACTTGATGAACTTTAAGGGGTGCTTCTGTAGCCACTACACAATGATTAGTGTTGTTCAATAGGAGAGTAATTCAGAGTACCATAGTGGAGAGAAGTTGTTTATTTGTTCAATCATGTTATATTGTTGGGAGTGTGTCCACTAGTGAAAGTATGATCCCTAGGCCTTGTTTCCAAGCATTGCACACCGTTTACTTGCTATTTTGTTACTTGTTTGCTTGCAGCGATATTTATTTCATATCACAGTTACTACTTATAATCATCTATACCACTTGTATTTCACTATCTCTTCGCCGAACTAGTGCACCTATACATCTGACAAGTGTATTGGGTGTGTTGGGGACACAAGAGACTTTCTGTGTCGTAATTGCAGGGTTGCTTGAGAGGGATAGCTTTGACCTCTAACCTCCCTGAGTTCGATAAACCTTGGGTGATCCACTTAAGGGAAACTTGCTGCTGTTCTACAAACCTCTGCACTTGGAGGCCCAATAAGTGTCTACAAGAATAGAAGTGCGTAGACATCAAGCTCTTTTCTGGCGCCGTTGCCGGGGAGGTAAGGTAAAAGGTACTCACATCCTTTGGCTACTAAGTCTTTTAGTTGCTAGTGAGTGCTCGGAGTTATTTCCTTTAGATTCTGCAATTACATCTTTTTGTTTCTTGTTTTTATTTTCACTTGTTAGGCTTAATGGAAAACAAAGAGTTCTATAGTCTTTTTCCTGAGTTTAGATATGAAGTGTTTGAAGAGAAAATTGAAAAACCTTTGGAGCTTATTTCGCATAGCAATGTTATTAGTACAAATGCTTTGAATCCCGTTATTGCTAATGCTATGGAAAGGTCTAAGCTTGGGGAAGCTGGTTTTGTTAAGTATGATATTTTTAGTCCCCCAGCTTTAGTGGAGAAAGTTTGCTCTGATGATATTTTATCTCCCATATGTGATGTTTCTAATGATGCTTGTGCTCCTCATCCTTTTAAAATACCTATGAAAATTGTTGATCATGTTAAGAATAACTGCTATTTAGGGGATGGAACTGTCCATCCTGGTGATCATTTGCTTTTTATACATGAATTATGCGAGTTGTTCCAGTGTGCAGGTATTTCAATGAACCAAGCTAAGAAGAAGCTATTCTCTTTGTCACTGAAAGGCAGAGATGAGGAATGGTATCGGCTGCTTGAAGATGGTCCATCTATTGCATGGGAGGAAATTGTGTCTCTCTTTTATTCCAAGTTTTATTCTCCAAGTGAAATTCATAAAGATCGTAATCGGATATATAACTTTTGGCCTCATGAGGGAGAAAGCATTGCCCAAGCATGGGGAAGATTGAAGTTACTAATGCATAAATGTCCTATTCATGATCTTCCCCGTAATATTATTATTAATAATTTTTATGCAAGGCTTTCAGGACATTACAAGGACTATCTAGATGCATGCTTTGATGGGTCTTTCACAAGCAAGGATGTCGACACCAGGTGGGGTCTGCTTGAAACAATTTAAAACAATATTGAAGGTTGGGATAGCGACAAAGGTAAAGGATCAGGTATGAATTACGAGTTTGATTGCATTAAGTCTTTCGCTGAAACTGCTAATTTTCAAGAGCTTAGTGCTAAGTATGGTCTTGATCCTCAAATTATGGTTGATTGCTTTAAAGCCTTTGCTTCCCATATAAATGTTCCTAAAGGAAATGGGGACGTGTATCATGAACCTTTTAAGGATACTTGCATAGAAAGTGATATTGTTATTGATGATTGCAATAAACATGCTCAAACTTCTAAAAGTACTATTTCTTATAAGCATGTTAATTTTTGTGGAATACATAGACCTTGTGAACAGAGTTACAACAAGGAGGATTATTGCATCACCCACGCAAATGAAGAAACCAGCATGTGGCTCAAGGATCTAGATGTGCTTGGTGAATGGGTTTGTGAGCTTTATCCTTTTCTTTGTGAATTTTGTGGTGAAAAGGGGCACTTTAATTTTCAATGCCCAATTAATCGAACGAGTACCGCAGATTTGTATTGTGATGATAAGATTACTTTCAATCAGTATGATGAGCTTACTTTGTTTTTGAATTGTGAAGAGATATCTAGAAAGATTGCTTTGGTAGACATGAATGATGTTGATCTTAATAGCACCCTTCGTGGTTGTCATCTCTATTGTGCTAAAGATTGCCTCGCAAATACTTACTTACAAGATCTTATTAAACATGATGTTTTGCCAAGCTATGATAGGACTAATAGATGTTTCGATCTTATTAATAGAGAGGAGGAATCCTCCAAAGTTTCTTCTGTTGTTTCTGTCAGTAAACCAGATTATGTGGAGAAGATGCCCTTCAAGTCTCTCCCTCCTAAAGGAGAGAGTAAGAAGAAGAAGAAGAAGAAGAAGAAGAAGAGGAGTAAAAGGCGAGAGGACACGGTATCTTCCCCTAAGCGTTATGATCCTGCTATTGATTATGATAATTCTGATTGGGATGATGTTCCTATGCCTGTTACCTATGTTAGTGATCATGATTGGGAAAAGCTCTCTACTTTTGATATTGAAAATCTTTTTGGTACCAATTCTAAGGTTAATAATTGTTATACCATTAATGCTATCCATGTTCCTTCTTATGATGATATGTTTGAAGAGTATGCTATGCGAAATAGTTGTTCTCTAGTTTGTGATGATACTAAACCTCTAGTTTATGATGGTTATGATGATGAGTATAATATTTTCAGTTCACCTACTTTTGAGGAGAAAACTAGTTATGATTACAATATGCCTCCTATTTATGATGATTATGGTGATGAGAATAATTATTCTGTTGAATCTGCTCCTACTATGATTGTTCATGTGGGGAGTATTAATCCTTTTATGCATGTGGCTCATGATAGAGATGCTTTATGTGATAGTTATGTTGTTAATTCTATTCATGATACTACTGAAAGTTATTATGAGAGAGGGAAACATGGTTTGAAGGATCTCAACAATATTGAGTTTCCCCTCTCTATGTTGCAATTCTTGAAGTTGTACTTGTTTTGCCTTCCTATGCTTTTTGCTTTGCGCTTTCATGACTTGTCTCTCTACAAGACTATTTTTCATAAGAAGTGGTTTAGATTTAAATGTCTTTCATACTTGCTTTTTGATGCTCTCTATTGCTTTAAGTTCCTATATGGCGCCTTTGCCTCAAGCTCTTATATGGCGCCCACATGAGCATCTTTGCAAATTACTGCGCCTAGCTCAAAGGCGTTAAAGAAAAGCACTCTTGGGAGATAACCCAATGTTTTTATATTCAGTTCTTTTTCTTTTATTTGAGTCTTGGAAGTTATTACTACTGTAATAACTGCTCCTTATCTTGTTTATTTCGTTTTTGTGCCAAGAGAAGCCTCTAATTTGAGTGAGGTAAAGATTTGGGGATGTTGCTGTCCTGAAACTGTTTTCGGTGCTGCACCGTACAAATTTGTGAAAATTCTCTGTATATCTTTTGGACCTACGATTTCTTGAGCATATGCCCCAGGTTATATCCAAACTTTCATTAGTTGAACACTTTTTGATTTGAGCAACAGAAAACACCTCAAAAATTCGACCTTTGTCAGCTGTTCAGTTTTGACAGATTTCTGCCAATATTTGTGTTTGCCACTTTATCGCTTTCTTTTGAGTTCTTTTGATCACGGAACTTTTGGGGAAGTTGCTACAGTAGTATATGCTATATATGTGGTGGTTTTAGGTTGAAACCTGAAGCAAAAAGGGTTTATTCATTATTATGCTTACACTAATGTTGCTAATAGAATTGTGCTTAGTTTTGTATGAAGGAAGTTTTCAAGTGTAGGGATTGGAGAATGATGAGATGAGTTGAAGAATGGTCAAAAGCTCAAGCTTGGGGATGCCCATGCAACCCCCAAGAAATATCCAAGAAGTACAAGCGTCAAAGCTTGGGGATGCCCCCGAGGCACCCCCTTCTTCATCGGCAAAAATCAGGTCACCTTTCAAGACACTATATTTTTATTGCTTCATGCACTATGTGTTTTTCTTGGAGCGTCAGTTATTTTAGTTTTCATTATTAGTTTAGTTTTGTTTGCTGCAATAAATGGTTGATCACATCATGTTGGTTTGGAGGGAGACATACTTCACTTTTCATTTGCCAAGAACACTCTGTTTTTCACTCTTATCGTTTCAACGAGTGTTCTCTTTTTCTGCTACTGGGTTTGGCTTGCATTTTTCGCCTTGATTTTTGTTCAGATCTTATTTTATCTTTGCATCAAGGTGTATTTGGACCTCTGGTATATGTTGGTTTTCCTCAAAAGAGTTTCCTCAAATAGGTTTGAATGGTGTTGGAAAAGAGAAAAAGTTTCATGCAAAAAGTGGTACAAAAAGGAGCTTGTGTAGACTGCGGCCTAGGATTTTGCATGTCGTGCTTGATGTCTTTTTGATAGTATGCTTAGTGGTTTTGCTGTAGCATGACTTGTCTCAAATAACTGAGATTGCTTAATGAGCCTTTGAAAAAATCATGCGTTGTTTTTATTGTATGGAAGCATTATTTTGGTTTTCTCCTTGATGCTTAATTTGGGTTGACTTGGCGCATGCTCACACATGTTAGACTCTTACAAAGTCGCCAATAGCCTTCATGATCATTTAGTTTTTGACTTTTGATGCCATCTTTTGCTTCTTTTAATGTTGCTTTGTCGCTTTGCATGATTATGGCCATTATTGCTCTCTTAGTTGGTCACTCCCAGTCTTTTGCTAGCCCTCATTTTGTACTGAGTATGAGCTCTACTCGTGCATCCAACTTCCAAAAACCAAGTTTGCCATTGTGTCCACTATAAATTCCTATGCATGGTATTTGCAAGCCATTCTAAGTAAATTTTCATGTGCTACCTTTCAAAAAAAAAACCTTCAAAACACTTCTCGTTTTGTGATACTGTTTTCAGCTCATGGGGACGTAGTGGTCGGATTTGCTATCTTCAATATTGCTTATTCCAAAAAGAAAAAAAATAGAGAAAAAAGAAAGAAAAAAAGGCATTCCTCCATGGAATGTGAATGTTGGTGGGCACCCGATGGAATCGGTTAGCCATGGTTTGAGAAAGGAAAAAAGGTGGGGAGGAGTGCCAAGCTTTATAAAAGAGCACAAAAGTGCCAATCTCTCTCTCAAAAACTTGCTTCATTTTTGTATGGAAGATAGTAAGAACCCCATTGCCAGTCGTTGACAAAGACAACCACCTCTCAAAACCAATTTTTATCTCTCTGTTTTACAAATGAAAAGCTCTAGCACATGTTTAATCACTGCTTCCCTCTGCGAAGGGCCTTTCTTTTACTTTTATGTTGAGTCACCACCTTCTACCTTTATGCACCATTAAGAGAGCATAGTTGTCATTCTGAGTATAATGTGCATTGTCCCAAAGTTTTCATTGATTGATTCATAATCATGGTTTCACTTGTTCTTAAATTATTTGTATCTAGTCGCCCTCTCAAACTTGAAGGTGTCCTATGCATTTATGTTTTGCTCTCCATGAAGGACAAGCTGAAAACCATTTGTATGTTTTTCCATATGAATTGAACACACATTTGACTTTCATTGTTTCATTATTCATGATCTTTTCTTTGTGTTCATTTGCATGTTTACAACATGGTTGCTAAGTTCTTATTGTCAAGATTATATCTTTCATGCCATGTTTTAAGTTCTTATGATCCCAGCTCACAAATGCTTACATATATGATCAAGATTGTGTAGGTGCATGTCACCTCAAAAATTATTTCTTTTGTTATCACTTACCTACTCGAGGACGAGCAGGAGTTAAGCTTGGGGATGCTGATACGTCTCAAACATATCTATAATTTTTGATGCTCCATGCTTGTTTTTACACCATTTGCCTTGTGTTTCGTTACACTTCGTGGCGTTTTTATGCGATTTCCGGAACTAACCTATTGACAAGATGCCACAGTGTCAGTTCCCTGTTTTCTGCTGTTTTTGTGTTTTAGAAGTGATACACAGGAAATATTCTCGGAATTGGATGAAACAAGTTCCTGAAGTCTTATTTTACTCGGAAGCTTCCAGAGATCCGAAGAGGAGTAGGAGAGGGGCCACAGGCCAGGCTCACACATGGGTGGCGCGGCCCAGGCCCTGGCCGCGCCACCATGGTGTGAGGACGCTTGGTCCCTCCTCTGACGACGCCCCTTTGCCTATAAGAAACCTCGGGACGGAAAACCCTATGGGGGGTCGACGATTTTTCCAGAACAGTTCCGCAGCTCCGCCGCCGTCGAAGACAAATTTCAGGGGACAGAAGTCTCTGTTCCGGCACCCTGTCGGGACGGGGAAGTGCCCCCGGAGCCATCTCCATCGGTCTCCATCACCGTCTCCGCCATCTCCATCAACCTTGCTGTCTCCTATGATGAGGAGGGAGTAGTTCATCCCCGGGGCTGAGGGCTCTACCGGTAGCTATGTGGTTCACCTCTCTCTCCCATGATGTGATCTTTATGTGATCGTGAGCTTTGTATCATGTTGAATAAGTAGATGTTATTATTCAGATATTATGTGTACTCTAGTGGTATTATTAAAGTAATCTATTCCTCCTGCCATGGTGTAACGGTGACAGTGCGTGCATCATGGTGGTACTTGGTTTAGGCTATGATTGTGATCTCTTGTGGATTATGAGAATAATTATTACTATGATAGTATTGAAGTGATCTATTCCTCCTTTCATGGTGTAATGTTGACTAGTGTGTGCACCGTGTTAGTACTTGGTCTAAGTTGCAACAATATCTATCTTGAGTTGTGCTTTGATTTGGATATCTCTATGAGTGGTGTTTGTCAAGTACTTGATGAACTTTAAGGGGTGCTTCTGTAGCCACTACACAATGATTAGTGTTGTTCAATAGGAGAGTAATTCAGAGTACCATAGTGGAGAGAAGTTGTTTATTTGTTCAATCATGTTATATTGTTGGGAGTGTCTCCACTAGTGAAAGTATGATCCCTAGGCCTTGTTTCCAAGCATTGCACACCGTTTACTTGCTATTTTGTTACTTGTTTGCTTGCAGCGATATTTATTTCATATCACAGTTACTACTTATAATCATCTATACCACTTGTATTTCACTATCTCTTCGCCGAACTAGTGCACCTATACATCTGACAAGTGTATTGGGTGTGTTGGGGACACAAGAGACTTTCTGTATCGTAATTGCAGGGTTGCTTGAGAGGGATAGCTTTGACCTCTAACCTCCCTGAGTTCAATAAACCTTGGGTGATCCACTTAAGGGAAACTTGCTGCTGTTCTACAAACCTCTGCACTTGGAGGCCCAACAAGTGTCTACAAGAATAGAAGTGCGTAGACATCAGGGCGTCCAGTTGTGTTTCCTCGTCCTCACTATAAATGAGAAACGGATTTCAAACAGCTTGAAAAAGGAAAGAAGTATCAAACAAAAAACAACAAATAGTGGAACTCGAAGAAAACACTTACGAATCCATAAGGTCAAACATCTCGACACCCTCTTCTAGACAAGGGGCTGCAGCAGCAGAAGTCTTTTGTGCAGAGGTACTCGAAGAAGCCACCTCGTCGACACGCTTCCTCTTCCTATTGGCACCAGTGTCTTCAAACAATGCAGCAGGAGGCGACGCCGTCGAGTTGGTGCCTTCTTCCGAATCTTCGGTTTCATCCCCGTCCTGGGTTTCTTCAGCCTCGGGGGCTTCAGATGCAACAGCAGCCAGATCAGCCGGCAGTGGTCCTCCCTCGGGAAGAGGAGGGAGTGAGACAAGGAATACATGGCCCTGAAGAGGAATAAATCAGAAAAGTATTCCGCACAAGTAAAAGCAACGACAGCAAGCATAAAAAAACAAATGCATACCTCGGGTAGGGGGTGCGTGGAGTCGAAGAAACTAGCAGTCAAATCTGCGACTGCGTGCTCCTTAGTGAGCTTGGTGAGGCTCCTAACTCGCTTGTCGACGTCCTTTTTCTCTATAAGATCGTCAGAGATACGAGAAGGATCCGCTAAACCAGAATAGCTCCAAAGTTTGGAAAGACGATGCTGCAAGGGCTGGACTCGACGTTGCACGAAGAATGCCATGAGCTGAATACCTGATAAAGCACCTCCTTTACCTCCCTTCAGAGTTTGGATACGATTCAGCAGAGGGGTAACTTGTTCCATCTCAGAATCTGAGGGAGACGAGTCCCACGAGGCTAATTTTTTAAGTTCCTTAGTCGGATCAAAAGGAGCTAAGCCATATTGGTCTTCAGAGGAGGCCTCGCGGTCCTTTATGTAAAACCATTTTGTCCTCCAACCTTGGACTGATGCAGACATGGAGAATTCAAGATATTGGGCTTCAGCGCGTACAGAGACAACGGCGCCGCCCAATTCAGGTTTATTAGATAGTGAGACACTGGGACGAAGTCGAAAAATTGAACGCCAGAGAAGGAAGTGGGGTTCTATCCCCAAGAAGGACTCGCAAAGAGTCACAAAGCAGGCAATGTGAAGGATGGAATTTGGGGTAAGCTGGTGAAGCTGTGCGCCGTAAACAAAAAAGAAGCCCACGAAGGAATTCGTGGGCAGGAAGAGATAAACCGTGGAGAAGGAAGGAGAGAAACATTACTCGATAGCCGCTCGGGGGCTTTGGGATCCGCTCGGTGCTGGGAAATTTGATGGAGTCTTCGGAAGAGAGAAAGCCGTCCTCCCGAGCCTTCTTC
The DNA here is from genome assembly GCA_007115705.1 of Dactylis glomerata. NCBI lineage: Eukaryota > Viridiplantae > Streptophyta > Magnoliopsida > Poales > Poaceae > Dactylis > Dactylis glomerata. Next base: position 516,020 of record QXEO01000341.1, read on the forward strand.
ACCTGTTTCTCCTTGATAGAAGAACGCACCCAATCGGTTGCGGAGTTCGCACTCTTGCGCTTGGCCATAACGACGTCCTTGGATGCGCAGTGCTTCACGCGCATCTACAATCTTGGTCTGGGGGCTTTTTGTGCAAAGAACATAGATGTGCAGATTGGCAATGGCGGCGGCGGAGAAGAAGAGGAGCTGGTAAATAGTAAAAGCCCTCCACTCTCCCCATATATACCTTCTAAACGAAGGAACAGGGGTTGAGACGTGGCAAGCGGAGCGGAAGCGGCAGTCCACTAACGGGCAGGAAAAAATCGAAATTACCGCGCTACCCATAAGACGGTTCGCGCTCAAATCATAAGTGATGTATAGCTAAAATTGGCTAGTGCCGTCATAAAAAGATGGTATGAGAAAGAAGAAGGATGGCGCCGACAGGTACAAAATTTATAAACAAGATTATGTGTGAAGGATTTTCGATTATAGCCTTGGGGGCTACTATTATGAAAGATATTGAAAGTACCTCTTTATTGGAGTGGTGGACTCGTATTCGACGACAAGATGTTCTTAAAGTATCTCGAAGTTGAAGTATCTCGAAGTTGAAGTACCTCGAGTTGAAGTGTGATGGACTACACTATATTTTGAGCCTATACTCGAAAAAGTCTTTTTCGACTATAGCCTCGGGGGCTACTCCCATCGGGAGCGCTGAGCGCGCACCCGACGATATTTCTTGGTAAAGCATTAAAGTTGGAAAAGTGCAGGAGTGTTACTCCCATCGGGAGCGAGTTTTATGGTTGTAGAAACCCGAATATTTTCAGTCAAAATTTGACTGCGACATGAGATTCTCGAGTTACATTATCGCAACGCAACTCGAATTCCGTGACTTGTCACGAAGGTAAGACCCCGGGATCCGTCCTGTGTGGCCTGGTATACGCACATGGATGCGCTCTGCTGGTATGTATCCGTGTCTACGACGCGAAGAAAATCCTGGTGGACGCACTGGGTACCCTGAGAATCACTGGGATTCATTCTTTGTAAGTCCTAAATGCGGCAAAAGAATGGGTTTGACCGGTATCCCGAATTCAAGTCCAAGGGGATTGAATTTGAAGTAGGTGACAAGTATCTGTTCCGGCAGTTAACTGACCTCTTGATCCGTCAGAGTTGTCAGGCTTGTTCATCAAAACCCCTTGCGAAAGAATATCATGAAAATAAAGTCAAAAGACCAAGTCGAAGATTTGAAGATAAGAAGAAAGTCGAAAAATTGATCAAGTCGAAGATTTGAAGATTAGAGATTCAACCCGAATCTACAATTCTAGTAGAATCTCAGGGGCTACTGATAAGGGTATAGCTAATAGATCCCGTTAGTTGAGTACCCCTGAGGCCCGATAAGCTAGGCCCAATTGTAATGATAGTCGAATACGAGTTCTTACCGTATGTCGATATTGTAATCTGTATCGGACCCTACCCGATCCTCGAGACCTGGCCATCTATATATAGGGGCCAGGAGGGGACGGTGTAGGCCAGATTGAAAGCAAGCCAGGTTAAACGCCCAAGTTTACTTTCGACGCATACCTATTTCGACTAACTTTACCTTCGAGTTCATCTGACGCCCTATCTCCCCGATCCTAAGTCCTTCATCTAGGACATTTGTCGAGTTAACCCTCGTCACCAAGGCACTAGTTGGTCCCAATAAAGCTTGCAAGGTGATCATTGATGGCGGAAGCTATCGCAATCTCGCAAGTAAGGAGTTATGTGCCAAGCTGGGTTTGAAATATTTACCTCATCCTAACCCATATTATATTCAGTGGTTAAGTGACAATGGTGAGATGAAGGTAAACTACATGGTACGTGTGAACTTTGAGATAGGGCCATACAAGGATTATATTGATTTTGATGTGGTTCCTATGACGGTTTGTCATCTCTTGTTGGGTCGGCCATGGCTCTATGATCGACATGTGCAACACAATGGTCGAGCCAATACTTATCACTTGGAGTTCAAGGGCAAGAAAATCAACCTACTGCCTATGTCACCGCAGCAAATTGTTAATGAATCTCATCAGAAGACTGAAGTGAAACTCGAACAGCCACCTCCACGAGATAATGTAACAGCCGTGAGTGATATAACGAAAAGTGAGGGAGTGCCCAACTTGTTAGTTTTAGCCACCAAAGAAGACATGAGAGAATTTAGTGAGGATCCTACAGCCATGCCTCTTGTGCTCATGTACAAGGGCGAGGTCTTAGTTTCTAACGATATGCAACCTGTTTCTCTTGGTGTCTCAACTGTTTTGCAGGACTTTGATGATGTTTTTCCGGCGGAGGTACCTGCTGGGCTGCCACCATTACGAGGCATCGAGCACCAGATCGACTTGATCCCTGGTGCCTCCTTGCCCAACCGCGCCCCCTACAGGACCAACCCCGACGAAACAAAGGAGATACAAGCATAAGTGCAAGCTCTTCTGGATAAAGGGTACATTCGTGTCTCTCTTAGTCCGTGTGCTGTTCCTGTGATTTTGGTGCCTAAGAAAGATGGTACATGGCGCATGTGCGTAGATTGTAGAGCTATAAACAACATTACTATTCGATATCGTCATCCTATTCCCCGTCTCGAGGATATGTTAGATGAATTGAGTGGTGCTGCTGTTTTCTCTAAAATTGATTTGCGTAGTGGTTACCATCAAATTCGCATGAAAGAAGGAGATGAATGGAAAACTGCTTTCAAAACTAAATTTGGTTTATATGAGTGGCTAGTCATGCCTTTTGGTCTTACTAATGCACCTAGTACATTCATGCGCTTAATGAATCATGTTTTGAGAGAGTTCATTGGTCATTTTGTGGTTGTCTATTTTGATGACATACTTATTTACAGCCGCAATGAAACTGACCACTGTGCTCATATTAGACAAGTTTTGCAAGTGTTGCGTGATAATAAATTGTATGCTAATCTTGAGAAGTGCACATTTGCAAAAGATAAGGTCATATTTCTGGGTTATGTTGTTTCTAAGCATGAAGTAGAGGTAGATCAATCTAAAATTGCTGCTATTCAAGATTGGCCTACTCCCATAAATGTTAGTCAAGTACGAAGTTTTCACGGTCTTGCTGGTTTCTATCGTCGTTTTGTGAAAGACTTTAGTACTATTGCTGCACCATTAAATGAGTTAATGAAGAAAGGTGTTCCTTTTGTGTGGGGCACAGCCCAAGATCATGCATTTGATGAATTAAAATGTTTGCTTACTTCTGCACCTTTACTTGCATTGCCTGATTTTTCAAAGCAATTTGAAGTTGAATGTGATGCTAGTGGTATAGGCATAGGTGGCATTTTAATGCAAGAGGGTCATCCTATTGCTTATTTTTCTGAGAAATTATCTGGTGCTAGACTGAATTATCATGTTTATGATAAAGAATTGTATGCACTTGTTAGAGTTCTTGAGGTTTGGCAACATTATTTGTGGCCAAAAGAATTTATCATACATTCTGATCATGAAGCTTTGAAATATTTGAAAGCACAATCCAACCTGCATAGGCGTCTCGCTAAGTGGGTTGAGTTTATTGAATCTTTTCCATACATCATTAAACATAAGAAGGGAAAAGATAATGTGGTTGCTGATCCTCTATCTAGGAAGAATATGTTATTGACACAACTAGATATTAATATTCCTGGTTTAGAGAGTATTTGTGAGCTTTATGCAACTGATCATGATTTTGCTGAACCATATCGTATGTGTGCTTTAAAAAAAGCTTGGGAGAAATATCACATACATGATGGGTTTCTATTTCGAGCTAACAAACTATGTGTTCCGGAGTCGTCTTTGTGTTTGCTCTTATTGCAGGAATCACATGCTGGAGGTTTGATGGGTCACTTTGGGCGTGAGAAGACATTACTCATGCTAGCTGATCACTTCTTTTGGCCCCGGATGAGGCGTGATGTGGACAGGTATGTGCGGCGCTGCATTGTGTGTAACACATCCAAGTCCAAGCTGAAGCCTCACGGTTTGTATACACCACTACCTGCACCTATTACACCATGGGAAGATATTAGTATGGATTTTGTGCTAGGATTGCCAAAAACTAAACATGGTCATGATTCTATATTTGTGGTAGTGGATAGATTCTCTAAGATGGCACACTTTATTGCATGTCATAAGAGCGACAATGCGTCGCATGTGGCTAACCTGTTTTTCAGGGATATTGTACACTTGCATGGAGTGCCCAAGACTATTGTTTCTGACAGGGACGTCAAGTTCATGAGCTACTTCTGGAAGACTTTATGGGGAAAGCTAGGAACAAAGCTGCTGTTCAGCACTACATGTCATCCCCAAACTGACGGCCAGACCGAGGTGGTGAATCGAACTTTGTCACAGTTGCTGAGAACAATGATCAAGAAAAATCTGCGGGCGTGGGAAGATTGTTTGCCGCATGTGGAGTTTGCATACAACAGGGCGGTACATTCTACTACTCAGATTTGTCCGTTTGAGGTGGTGTATGGCTTCAAACCTATTACACCACTAGATTTGTTGCCTCTTCCATTGCATGAGAGAGTTAATATGGAGGCATCAAAGAGAGCTGATTTTGTAAAGAAAATTCATGAGAAGACTCGAGAGGCTATTGAGAAGAAAGGGAAGAATACTGCTGCTGCTCGCAACAAGTCAAGAAAGCAGGTTCTTTTTCAGCCCGGTGATATGGTATGGGTGCACCTGCGCAAGGACATATTTCCTTTGCTTAGGCGTTCCAAGTTGAGGCCCCGGGGTGCTGGTCCCTATAGGGTGCTTGCAAAGATCAATGATAATGCCTACTCGATTGATATTCCTATTGCTGAGTTTGGTGGTGTTAGCAACAGTTTCAATGTTGCTGATTTATCACCATATGATGGAGATGACCTTGGAGCGTCGAGGTCGACGCCTTTTGAAGGGGGGGGAGATGATGAGGACATCCCTACTACACAGCCATCTCCACCTACAGTTGATGATCCTATTGTTGTTGATCAAGATACATCCAATGACGAGATTCGGATTGGACCAATTACTCGAGCCCGTGCTAAGTTGTTACAACAGCAGGTGAACTCACTCCTTGCTGAATCTGATATTTATTGTAATGAGAATTTTATACTGCCTAAGTCTTTGTTCACATGTATGATCAGGTTCATTGGAGAAGAAGGGGTTCGAGGGAGCGAGGAGATGCAACACATGGAGCACGACGTGGTGATCAAGCAAGAGAGCGCGAGGGAGGAGAGGGAGGCCGGCGCCACAAGCATGGAGAACATCACCACGTGAAGGAGACCGAGTCTGGATGAGCACGAGCATGTGATGGCGCACTAGGACTGCCTGCGACACGATGTCTACACGTCTAAGGCGCGCTATACACTTGGCCTGCGTGCTAAAATTAGGCCGAACCCATATATGGGTCGGTATGTACCCGTTTGAGTCGAACCGAGTCAGTTTGGGCCCAAACCAGACATGTTTTGGGCTAGGTCCTTGCTGAGGACGCCCGGCCACCTATAAGTAGCCCTGGGCGCCCCCTCAATTAGGGTTAGACCATGTTTAGACTACAGATTATTTCGTTGAACTGCTGTAAGCATTCATCTGAATTCCTCCGCATCAATTCATCTGGATTTGGTGTTATACTGCTGCAAGTTTAGTGTGATCTGTTGTTCCATTGGGAATCAGTAGATTGCAAACTACCATTTCGTGGTCGACGGCTACGTGCGCAAGTGTGTGGAGTCGTGAATATCCCACAGGGTTTGAGAGCTGTTGCATTGGCATCAGGGTTCAAGCGAGGAGAGTTCATCGGTGACACCAAGTTATCCCCGACAATCATCTGCTGCCATCATCACCATCGCATCGCTCACGAGAAGATCGGGCCACCCCATATCATAGGTAAAGCATTGAGTGCTGAGATCAAAGAACTTAAAACATGGGCATGAAAGACATAATCTTGATAATAGAAACTTAGCAACCATGTTATAAACATGAAAACGAACACAAACAAAAGATCATGAAAATGAAACAATGAAAGTCAAACGTGTGTTCAAATCATAAGGAAAAACATACAAATGGGTTTCAGCTTGTCCTTCATGGAGAGCAAAACATAAATGCATACGATACCTTCAAGTTTAAGAGGGCGACTAGATACAAATAATTTGAGAACAAGTGAAACCAACAATATGAATCAATCAATGAAAACTTTGGGACAATGCACATTATACTAAGAATGACAACTATGCTCTCTTATGGTGCATAAAGAAAGAAGGTGGTGACTCAACATAAAAGTTAAAGAAAGGCCCTTCGCGGAGGGAAGCAGTGATTGCAAGTTTTATTGACCTTCAAAAATTATGGTACTTACCGGCTTTGAGCTCTCATGGCCCCCATCATAAGCATCTTGAATGGTTAGAGTTAATGCGAGAACAATTATGATGCATATGCTTGACAAATTATAAGTCAAAAACCTCGTGCCCCATGAATACGAGTACCCAAACCTCATGCTACTTTACTTAGAGTCCCAAGCAAGGCTCTTGTCATTGTAAGTATATATGTATCATCGAGAACTGCCAACGGGGTACCTTCGTGCCCGATGACATGGAACAAGCCCACATCAAAATGACAGGACAAGCAGACAATGAACACCTCGACATATCTTTTATTTACCATTTGTTTAGCTTTTTATTTTGAGATGCATCATCGAATGTCCACTATGGGTATGCTGCAAATTTCCACCATGAATTATGCATGGCTTAGATTGGCGGCCCAGGCGTTTCCCTAACACATATACAAACTCCATGATCCCCGTAAGATTCCCAATTCATTTCACACCGCGGGCATCCATAAACAAAAGATCACGATATCAACTCAAATAAGAAGTGCAATGTTGAAAGCTTGCCCCATGACAGCATGGTTGGGCTAGTCTCCAACTTACAACTTGCAAGCATAACAACTCAACATAAGAGACCACAATGTCAAATTTTTAAGAACAAGAAAAAGTAAAGTGTGCCTTCCGGTTCATGAGAGCTTTACTGACCAATTTTCGCATAACACTGGTAAGAGTTTAATTTGAAGAGAAAATAAAAGCAAGTCAAATTTACTTGGAATAGCAAATTGCTAATAGGTATGTATGGTGGACACTTTGGCAAACTTGGTTTTTAGGAGTTGGATGCACGAGTAGAGCTCATACTCAGTACAAGGCGAGGGCCAGCAAAAGACTGGGAGCGACCAACTAAGAGAGCAATAACGGCCATAATCATGCAAAGCGACAAAGCGACATTAAAAGAAGCATAAGATGGCATCAAAAGTGAAAAACTAAATGATCATAGAGGCTATTGGCGACTTTATATGAGTCTAACATGTGTGAGCATGTGCCAAGTCAACCCAAATAAAGCATCAAGGAGAAAACCAAAATAATGCTTCCAAACGGTAAAAACAACGCATGATTTTTTCAAAGGCTCATTAAGCAATCTCAATTATTTGAGACAAGTCATGCTACAGCAAAACCACTAAGCATACTATCAAAAAGACATCAAGCACGACATGCAAAAGCCTAGGCCGCAGTCTACACAAGCTCCTTCTTGTACCACTTTTTTGCATGAAACTTTTTCTCTTTTCCAACACCATTCAAACCTTTTTGAGGAAACTCTTTTGATGAAAACCAATAAAGACCAGAGGTCCAAATACACCTTGATGCAAAGATAAAACAAGATCTGAACAAAAATCAAGGCGAAAAACAAAGGCTAAATGCAGTAGCAGAAAAAGAGAACACTCGTTGAATGATAAGAGTGAAAACTAGAGTGTTCTTGGCAAACGAAAAGCGAGTTCATCTCCTCCAAAAGAAACATGATGTGATCTAACCATTTATTGCATCAAACAAAACAAAATAAAACTAAAACAAAAACAACTGACGCTCCAAGAAAAACGCATAGTGCATGAAGCAATAAAAATATAGTGTCTTGAAAGGTGACCTGATTTTTGCCGATGAAGAAGGGGTGCCTCGGGGGCATCCCCAAGCTTTGACGCTTGTACTTCTTGGATATTTCTTGGGGTGATGCATGGGCATCCCCAAGCTTGAGCTTTTGTCCATTCTTCAACTTATCTCATCATTCTCCAATCCCTACACTTGAAAACTTCCTTCATACAAAACTAAACACAAATCTATTAGCAACATTAGTGGAAGCATAACATTGAATCAACCCTTTTTGCTTCAGGTTTCAACTCAAAACCACCACATATAAAGTATAAACTACTGTAGCAACTTCCCCAAAAGTTCCGTGATCAAAAGAACTCAAAAGGAAAGCGATAAAGCGGCAAACACAAATATTGGCAGAAATCTGTCAAAACAGAACAGCTGACAAAGATCGAATTTTTAGAGCGTTTTCTGTTGCTCAAATCAAAAAGTGTTCAACTAATGAAAGTTTGGATATAACCTGGGGCATATGCACAAGAAATCGCAGGTCCAAAAGATATACAGATAATTTTCACGAATTTTTATGGTGCAGCACCAAAAACTGTTTCACGACAGCAACACTACAACAAGACCCTACCTACAGCAACACATAAATCTGTATCTAAGCCTCCATATGAGCGTTGCTAGCACCCCTACCAACGGATTTTTATGCGTTGCGTTTTTGGGCGTTGCAAGGCTATAATGCAACGGATATAGAAGCGTTGGTAACGAATATGTAGAGCGTTGCAAAGCAGTAACACATGTAGAGCAACACTTGTATTCGTTGGAGTAGAACGTACAAAGATTAAATAATTTTATTTTAAAATAAATATCGGTTATGGACTGAATAATTTTATTTTGAAATAAATATTATTTACAACGTGCTGGGTGGATTGATCGCTTCAAAGATGGAAGTATTTTTTTTCCTCAGCGGGAGTATATAGTATATACACTTCATAATACGCAAGAAAACATACACACAAATCGTAGAATATAAATGCATTGCATGCAGAAACAATTCAATATTGATTATTAAAATCACATTCCATACATGAAAATTCTCATTTGAGTACACAAATTACAATCTTGCTGCAAAATATCACAATTATAACTAGCCCTATATATTCCCCGCAAAAATACTAGTCCTATATATTTCTCCTAATCTTCTGCCTTCTAATGTACAAAGCTCATATCCAAATATAGCAGTTCTTACTTACGTTTGGGGCCTGCAAAAAAAATTCAAAATTAGAATACATGTCAAAAAACAATTTGAATGGTGTAATGAATTCTACTTCATACTTGCTCTACTACTCACCATGCGAGAATGTCAAAAGAGAAATATGTATATATCTGGAACATGAACAGATGATATTTTCACCATGCAAAGCACCGGTCTACATGTTTCTTTCCTTGAAAACTTGAATATGGACATTAGATGATTGTACTATGATTAAAGTATGCAACTAACACAAAGTTCTATCTGAACTAACTATTGATTTCGTCTCCAAAAGTCCTATCTTTAGTTTATATGGGCAAATATTGGATATTTACAATAACCACTGAACAACACCGAGAAAGGAGCAGAGGTCAGCAAAATAAATGAGACCAAGAGTAGACTGAATTAAGAGTTTTCAGATCATGTTGTGTTTGAAGTAAACATTACATATCTAAAGTATTTGTACTTAGGAAGCCCATGTCAGAATGAACTATACCGGTAAAATAACACTTAAAAATAGTATGTACCTTAAACAATGTTAAAGTGCAAAATCTTCAACGAGCCATCTCAATAAATAAGTGGATGAAGATAAATAAGCTACACTGGCAAGATATGGACTATTCTCTTTTGTCGGGCCAGTCTTTGCATTGGCTGAAGATAAACAAAGGGCCGAGACTGAGAGATTTAATGTTCAACTTGTTGCACTATCAGAAAGGTAGATCCACCTGAAAAAACAGTGAACTTAAGTAAACATATTTTATTTTACCGCAAAAAACAGGTTACTTTGCATGATTATTTGAACTCGTAATGTTCAACTTGTTACACTACCAGGTCGAGTAATTAAAAGTTTAAAACAAGAGTGGACAAACATGTATTCTTTCTAATACCTCGTCCACATTGAAGAGATGCATTTGAGAATCTGCATATTTAAGCATACTTCGTCAATGCCTCATTTAAATCATAATGACGAAGCAAAGTATCTGAGAAAAAGAATATAGGCTGCTGGCACACTAAAATTTACAAGGACCAGCAAGAAGAAATTGAGAAGATATTGACTTATATAAAATTTCAGACCACAGGGGGAAGAAGTGTGTCCGCCTTCGGCACAGTCGGCAGCGAGCGAGGACGGCCAGCAGTGGAAAGGTAGACCACCCAATGGACATGGCGACTCCGTTGGCAGGCTGACATGAAACCTATTTACCACAAATAGTTGAAAACAACATTATTGCACAGTTTGCTAGAGTTGTATGTACCGTCAATCACCTAGTTCAGATATGAACAGAGCACATATAAAGCGGGACCCAATCTGAAGTGTCAAGTGGTTCAATATTCTGAACAATCATTTGTAGTTTAAATAACATTGAAAATCACCAGACATCAAAACCTACCATGAGTACTAATTGTATTATACCAAACCAGCCATGGGAAATACAAAATAGCATGGGTCGGTGCGTAGCTAAAATCAAGAGAAAAAAAGGAATTCATCAGACCTGCACGGCTGTGGGGTAGAGCTCATGATGCGGAGGTGGAGCCGGAAGCCAATCCACCATGGCCCGTTGGCCTGGACCTTGGGCGCCGCGTGACGTCGTTGAGTGGCTGCACGGGCGGCAGACAGATGGTGGCAGGCTCCTTCATCCACTCCAGGTCAGATCGGAGCTTGCCTGCCTCATGCGAGAAGCCGAGAACCCGGCCCATGGTTCGATCTGAGGGACCGAGGAACGAGGTACAGGGGCCAGAAGTGTGCGGTGGAGAGTTGAGAGAGAGGAACGAGCCGACGGGGAGCCGGAGCCTAAAGAGGAAGAGAGGTGTACGCCTATTCGCCGGGATGATTTGTGGCGGCGCTTTCGATCGAGGTGAGCGGCTGCGGGCGAGGGGGCTGCTAGGGTTAAGGTCCACTCGCGAAGAATGGGGATCGAGACTTCGGTTGGGGATGCTGAGGTGGGGGACGGGCTACGGAAAAACATTTTGTTTGAGATTGTTATATAAAATACTTAGGACATGGGGCGTGGTCGCGTGGGGGCTTGGGCTGTAGATACACATGCCACCACCGTTGCAAGCTATGTGTTGTTGTAGGGTTGTTCATGTTGTAGTGCAACATCCCCAAATCTTACCTCACTCAAATTAGAGGCTTCTCTTGGCACAACAACGAAATAAAAAGGATAAGGAGCAGTTATTATAGTAGTAATAACTTCCAAGACTCAAATAAAATAAAAAGTACTGAAAATAAAATAATGGGTAATCTCCCAAGAGTGCTTTTCTTTAACGCCTTTGAGCTAGGCGCAGTAATTTGCAAAGATGATCATGTGGGCGCCATATAAGAGCTTGAGGCAAAGGCGCCATATAGGAACTTAAAGCAATAGAGAGCATCAACAAGCAAATGTGAAAGACATTTAAATCTGAACCACTTTCTATGAAAAATAGTCTTATAAAGAGACAAGTCATGAAAGCGCAAAGCAAAAAACATTGGAAGGCAAAACAAGTACAACTTCAAGAATTGCAACAGAAAGAGGGGAAACTCAATATTGTTGAGATCCATCAAACCATGTTTCCCTCTCTCATAATAACTTTCAGTAGCATCATGAATAGAATTAACAATATAACTATCACATAAAGCATCTCTATCATGAGCCACATGCATAAAAGGATTAATACTCCCCACATGAACAATAGTAGTAGGAGCAGATTCAATAGAATAATTATTCTCATCACCATAATCATTAAAAATAGGAGGCATATTGTAATCATAACTATTTTTCTCCTCAACAGTAGGTGAACTGAAAATATTATACTCATCATCATAACCATCATAAACTAGAGAACAGCTATTTCGCAAAGCATATTCATCAAACATATCATCATAAGAAGGAACATGGATAGTACTAATGGTAAAACAATTATTACCCTTAGAATTGGTACCAAAAAGATTTTCAATATCAAAAGTAGAGTGCTTTTCCCAATCATGATCACTAACATAGGTAACAGGCACGGGAACATCATCCCAATCAGAATTATCATAATCTATAGCAGGATCATAATGCTTAGGGGAAGATACTGTGTCCTCTCTCCTTTTACTCCTCTTCTTCTTCTTCATACTCTTCTTACTCTCTCCTTTAGGACGGAGAGACTTGAAGGGCATCTTCTCCACATAATCTGGTTTGCTGACAGAAACAACAGAAGAAACTTTGGAGGATTCCTCCTCTCTATTAATAAGATAAAAACATCTATCAGTTCTGTCATAGCTTGGCAAAATATCAAGTTTTATAAGATTTTGTATGTAAGTATTTGCAAGGCAATCTTTAGCACAATAGAGACGACAACCACGAAGGGTGCTATTAATATCAACATCATTCATATCTATCAAAGCAATCTTTCTAGATATATCGTCACACGCCAAGAACAAAGCGAGCTCATCATGCTGATTGAGAGTAATCTTGTCATCACAGTACATACTTAAGGTACTAGAAGAGTAAATATTAGGGCTTGAGCATTGGAAATTAAAATGACCTATGTCATCGCAATGTTTACAAAGAAAAGGATAAAGCTTACAAACCTTTTTACCGATCTCGCCTATATCCTTGTACCACATTCGGGTTTCTTCATTTGCGTGGTGGACACAATAATCTTCCTTGTTGTAACTCTGTTCACAAGGTCTATGTACTCCACAAAAATTAACATGCTTATAAGAAATAGGACTGTTAGAAGTTTGAGCATGTTTATTAGAATCATCAACAATATCATTTTCTATGCGTGTGTCCTTAAAATGTTCATGATACACGTCCCCATTTCCTTTAGGAACATTCATATGGGAAGCAAAGGCTTTAAAGCAATCAACCATAATTTGAGGATCAAGACCATATTTTGCACTAAGCTCTTAAAAATTAGCAGTTTCAGCAAAAGACTTAATGCAATCAAACTCGTAATTCATACCTGATCCTTTACCTTTATCGCTATCCCAACCTTTAATATTGTTTTGAATTTTTTCAAGCAGATCCCACTTGGTGTCAGCATCCTTGCTTGTGAAAGACCCATCAAAGCATGCATCTAGATAGTCCTTGTAATATCCTGAAAGCCTTGTATAAAAATTATTAATAACAATATTAAGGGGAAGATCATGAATAGGACATTTGAGCATTAGTGACTTCAATCTTCCCCACGCTTGGGCAATGCTTTCTCCATCATGAGGCCAAAAATTGTATATCTGATTACGATCTTTATGAATCTCACTTGGAGGATAGAATTTAGAATAAAAGAGAGGTACAATTTCCTCCCAGCCAATAGATGGACCATCCTTTAGCAGCCTATACCATTCCGCAGCTCTGCCCTTCAGTGAATAAGAGAATAGCTTCCTCTTAACTTGGCTTGAAGAAATACCTGCACACTTGAACAACTCGCATAATTCTTGTATAAAGAGTAAATGATCACCCGGAGGGACTGTTCCATCTCCTGAATAGCGGTTATTCATAACACGTTCAACAAACTTCGTAGGTATTTTAAAAGGATGAGGAGCACAAGCATCATTAGAAACATCACATATGGGAGATAAAATATCATCAGAGCAAACTTTCTCCACTAAAGCTGGGGAACTAAAAATATCATACTTAACAAAACCAGCTTCCCCAAGCTTAGACTTTTCTATAGCATTAGCATTAACAGTATTCAAAGCATTCGTACTAATAACATTGCTATGCGAAATAAGCTCCAAAGGATTTTTAATTTTCTCATCAAATCCAAACTCAAGAAAAAGACTAAAGAACTCTTTATTTTCCATTAAGCCTAACTAGTGAAAAATAAAAATAAGAAACTAAAAGATATAATTGCAGAATCTAAAGGAAATAACTCCGAGCACTCACACGGGAGGATGCGAGTACCTTTTACCTTACCTCCACGGCAACGGCGCCAGAAAATAGCTTGATATCTATACACGCTTCTGTTCTTGTAGACAGTGTTGGGCCTCCAAGTGCAGAGGTTTGTAGAGCAACAGCAAGTTTCCCTTAAGTGGATCACCCAAGGTTTATCGAACTCAGGGAGGAAGAGGTCAAAGCTATCCCTCTCAAGCAACCCTGCAATTACGATACAGAAAGTCTCTTGTGTCCCCAACACACCCAATACACTTGTCAGATGTATAGGTGCACTAGTTCGGCGAAGAGATAGTAAAATACAAGTGGTATGGATGATTACAACTAGTAAATACAATCTGGAATAAAAATGGCAGCAAGCAAACAAGTAACAAAACAGCAAGTAAATGGTGTGCAATGCTTGGAAACAAGGCCTAGGAATCATACTTTCACTAGTGGACACACTCTCAACAAATATAACATAATTGAACCAATAGATACTATCATCAATATGCAACTCAAAACAATTCTCCAATGGAAAACATACACTAATCATGCGTAGGGCTACAAAGCACTCCTCAAAGTCCGTATGTACCCAAACTAGATTGTCCCACACTATCACCATGAACGCACTAGATGGTTCCAACAAACACCAACATTTCATAGAGACATTAACCAAAAAGATACACATGATGCACACACTAGTCACCTTTACACCATGATACGAGGTATCTTCGGAGAGTATAATAATAAAGCATAGGAGTAGCATAATATCTGAATAATAACATCTACCAATTCAACTAGATACAAAGCTCACGATCACATAAAGATCACATCATGGGAGAGAGAGGTGAACCACATAGCTACCGGTAGAGCCCTTAGCCCCGGGGGAGAACTACTCCCTCCTCATCATAGGAGACAGCAAGGTTAATGTTGATGGCGGTGAGGTCGATGGAGACGGCGGGGACGGCGATGGAGACCGATGGAGATGGCTCCGGGGGCACTTCCCCATCCCGGCAGGGTGCCGGAACAGAGACTTCTGTCCCCCGAAATTTGTTGACGGCGGCGGCGGAGCTGCGGAACTCTTTCTGGAAAATTGCCGACTCCCCTAGGGTTTTCCGTCCCGAGGCTTTATATAGGCGAAGGGGCGTCGTCAGGGGGCTGCCAGGGGCTCCTCCCACATAGGGGGCGCGGCCAGGGGCTGGGCCGCGCCGCCCTGGTGTGAGGCTGGCCCCTGGCCCCCCTCTGGCTCTCTTTCGGTCCTCGTCCTTCGTCCGGGAAAAATAGGAGTTCTGGAACTTATTTCGTCCAATTCCGAGAATATTTCCTGTGTAGCATTTCTGAAACACAAAAACAGCAGAAAACAGGGAACTGGCACTGTGGCATCTTGTCAATAGGTTAGTTCCGGAAATCGCATAAAAACGCTACGAAGTGTAACGAAACACAAGGCAAATGGTGCAAAAACAAGCATGGAGCATCAAAAATTATAGATACATTTGAGACGTATCAGTCAGTAGCAACAATACTTTGAGGCTTGAGTAGAAAAGATAGAAATACATGTAGATACATTATTCCAGTATCTTTCTTTCTTGATTGGGCTCATAAGCTTAGTATTCTCAAGTTAAGATCGTTTGTGCTTCCAAGGAAGATTGCATGATTGTTTCCATCACATGTATGTTTGTTTGTTTCACTCAACTCTTATGCTTGCTACCCAGCCTTGCTAGCCAAAAACATATACTGAGAGGGAATGCTTCTCGTGCATCCAAACCTTGAACCAAAACCCATGCCATTTGTGTCCACCATATCTACCTATTAGCATCATTGCTATTCCAAGTATATTACTCTTGTTTTATCTATCTTCCAAATTAAAGTGCTTGTTATGAGAAAATTAGTTAGTAAAGTTCTCACGAACTTGATGGCACATTTTACTTTCTTGCACTTAATAAACTTGACCATTGTGAGTATCTTATGATGTTATATGCTTGCAAATTGTGAGTTGGGAGTTAGCACAGTCATGCTTTCATGGGGCACGTTTTCAACATTGCACATATTCCTATTTAGTTGATATCATGTTCTTTTGTTTATGGATGCCTAGCGGTGTGAAACAAGATGGAAACTTGTAAGCTCATGGAGTTTGTATATGTGTTAGAGAAACGCCTGGGACGCTAACCCAAGACATGCATCATTCATGGTGGAAATTTATAGCATAACCATAATGGGCATTTGACGACGCATCTCATAATAAAAAAAACTATACCCAATGGTAAATAAAAGAGATGTCGAGGTGATCATTATCTGTTTGTCTTGTCATTTTGATATGGGAAAGCTTGTATATCATCGGGCAGCAGGTACCCCGTTGGCGTTCTCAATGATACATGTATGCTTACAATGACAAGAACTTATTTGAGACCTAATTGAGTAGCATGAGGTTTAGGTACTCGTATTCAAGGGACATAAGATTTTCAACTTGTGATTTGTCAAGCATACACTACTAGGAAAATAGCTATAGGTAGTAGACATACCCGTAGCGCATTGTCATAGTGGTGTGCTGCGGTTATTTAGCCATAGCGCACCTACCTCAGTGTGCCGCGCATGTCTCCATTACCCGCAGCGCACCCCTACCACACGTGCGCTACGGGTATTTATAGGCCTGGACGGCCGTCCCCCCTCAACTTACCCGCAGCGCACCCATCATGAATGCGCTACGGGTACTAAGGATTACCCGTAGCGCATTCAGACTCGATGCGCTGCGGGTAAATTAAGTAGGAATGTATAGGCATATAGGGCAGGTTACCCGTAGCGCATGCGCCCCATGCGCTATGGGCAGGGGCGGACCTGGGCCCTGGGCAGCCCGGGCTACAGCCCGGGTCTTAGCCCACCCAATACCTCTAATTCCCTTGTAAATTTCATGAAAAAAAATGATAGCCCGTGGCGTTGGGCTAGAAAAGCCCAGCAAGGCAAACCAGCGATGAATCGCACGCACGATACATTTCTGGCGACAGCACGATCTGTTCGCAATCCTTTTGGGTAAAAAAACAAAAAAAAAAGCAAAAACTATTCGCCGCCTGACCGCCCTACCTCCTCGATCGAGGCCTCGTGAGTCCTCGTCTCGCTTGATCGCGCCGATCAGTAGTGGCGTCGCCGGAGACTCGACGAGCGACGGAGACACGCTGGTCGGCCCGCCAAGATGTCGCGCCGTGCAGTTTCAGAGACGCCGAAGCACTCCCCTGCCTTATGCTGTAGCGCTTATGCTAGGTGCGCTTGGACGGTGCAGATCTTCGTCCACTCATCGCCTGCAAGTTCCAACCGGACTGCTTCTTGAGTTCTTTTCCTCTCTAACTGGTAATTTCTATGTTTGATTGATTTGCAATAGAAAGTCCGAACTGGGCTACAGTCAATTTCAATGTTAGTACTGCTATAATTATGTTTCGCTGATTTTGAACTTATCTCATTTTATTCATTCTAATTACATTGCATACAACATGAAGGGACCAAAGAGATCAAAGACCTACTCATCAAGACCATTTAGATCGTTGTCTCATTTTAGTTCCATCATTTGTCACAATTTTCCAATTCAAACCAATCTCCTGCAGCTGTGGCTGAAGAAAGTGATACAAATATCGCAAAGCGCGTTCATTATGTAGGTACTAAATTTTTTTCTTGATTATGCCAACGCAATTATTAGGATTTTATTATAGTCATTGGTTAAACATTTATCTTATGTTTTGCATCAAAAATCAACTTATGCATTTCTAATGTGTTTTGGCCATATATGTTGTTGTTGAGAGGGTATTAATTAGAAGGTAAAAAAATTATAGTTTTAGGGCATTAGAAATTAGCCCTGGTCTTTGTCAAATTCTCGGTCCGCCACTGGCTACGGGTAAGTGCACTACCCGCAGCGCATGCCTCTCCAATTCGCTACGGGTAACCTGGGATGCTTATTTTTAAGGCATGAAGCCACCTAGCACCAATCATTGCCCCCCTTCTTCCCCCTCCATTCAGCACTAGATCTGGTCGTCCTCCTCCTCCTCCTCCCCAACCTAATTTCATCATTCTTCCATCTATTTTAGCTTATTAAAGCAACTTTGGTTGGTAGATATGTGAGCACAATGTCTACTAACCATTAGATATCACTTTATTACTCTCTCGTCCACACACACTCTCTTGTTCTCTCGTGTCGCGGTATCGTCTATAATAGGTGAGTAATATGAGGACATCCATGCTTAAGATTGTGTGGCATCGGTGTTTGTATGTCCTGCGGGTATGCTTGTAGGTGTGTCATCGTTGTTTGTATGTATGCATGCTTGTGTTGCATCGGAATACGTTTGTATATATATATATATATGCATTTGCTTGCATATGTTTATGAAATTCTAATTTGTTTGGATCCAAATATGATGATTTGCCGATGGTGCCAATGTTGTTTTGCCGATTCACTTCCATTTCGGCATATTTTGGCACCATGCATAGGTCCATTTTTAGGCAAGGTCATGCCGAAATTTTCGGATGACTATGTGTGTATTTGGCCGGTTCTAAGATATTCTCTTGCTCTATATATATGTATACCAGGCGACCATGGTCTGATCGATGAATGAAGGCACAGTGGCAAGATATATGAAAGCCGCGATGCACGACATGATTCAAAATAACCAGATGGAGATAAAATGTCCGTGTCACAGATGCAAACTGAAGTGCTATATCGACCCTTATTCCGGACAACTGCAGAGCCACCTACTCTCTCGCGGTTTCATGGATGGCTACACTCGGTGGATAAGTGATGAAGATGATGATAACGTCCATGGAGCGGCGATGGGAAATGATGAGGAAGGGCATGGTGGTGACGAAGATTTTCCCGGTCATGATGAAGGCGGAGAAGATGCCGGACATGGTGGGGAAGATCAAGATGCCGGACATGGTGGTCAAGATGCCGAACAAGATGAAGAAGATCAAGATGCTGGACATGGTGAAGAAGATCAAGATGTCGGAGCAGATGGAACACCGTCAGGTAGCTGGGTGCAAAACCCTTACGTTCAAGCACTGCTTCTCAAGCAGACAAGCAATGCGCGGGATGCCGCTAGAGAGAAAGCCAAGCTGGCGAGCCTAGAGAAGGACGTGGTTACTCCATTGTATGCAGGATGCAGGCTCGGGGATACACGTTTGGATGTCATGCTCAGGGCTCTGCGGATGAAGGCAAGACACAAATGGACCAACAAAAGCTTTGACGAAAACATGGCATTCTGGCAGGAGCGTCTTCCCGAGGGGAACAAGTGTCCAACTAGTATCGAGGAGGCCAAGAAAATCGTGTGCCCTCTTGATTTATCTCACGTGAGATACCATGCTTGCACTAATGATTGCATCATTTATCCGGGAGAAGATGCGGAGAGAAACACATGTCCGGTGTGCGGCGCATCTCGATACAAGAGTGGGAAGAAAGCTCCTCGAAAGGTGGTACGGTACTTTCCAATCACTCCTCGTCTAAAGCGAGATTTCGCAGACCCTAAGGAAGCAAAGCTTATGTGCTGGCACGTGGAAAGGAAGAAGCCAAAAGATGATGACGATGATGATCAGGAGGACATGATACTGAGACACCCTTCAGATGCTAGCCAGTGGAAGGCATTGGACATCGAGTGCCCAGAATTTGGTAACGATCCAAGGAACGTCAGGCTGGGTGTGAGCATCGATGGACTCAATCCGTTTGGCAGCCAGAGCAGCACCCATAGCACCTGGCCTGTATTTGTATGGATGTACAACCTACCCCCCTGGCTGTGCATGAAGAGGAGGTACATACAAATGACTACGCTAATTCAAGGTCCGAAACAACCGGGAAACGACATCCAACTATATCTCGGTCTGTTGACAGAGGAACTAGCCATGTTATGGGACACACCACCCAATACGTGGGACGCCGTCGCACAAGATTATTTTCCAATGAGAGCCGTGTTGGTCACGACGGTGCATGACTATCTCGGTTGCGGATATGTCTCGGGGCAGGTGGTCCACAGATATTGTGCCTGTATTCGGTGCATGGATGACACAACATATCACCAGCTACAGAAAGATCCCGGTTCTTCGAAAACTGTGTTCCTTGGGCATCGAAGGTGGCTTCGCAAGGATGACCCGTGGAAAAAACGCAAAGATCTGTTCAATGGTAAACTTGAGTTCCGAGATGCCCCATGTCTAAGGAGCGGCGAGGAAATCGATGAGTTGTTGACAAGTTGGCCAGAGTGCCCTGCACCGGGAAAGAAGCGAAAGGCGCCCAAGCCGCTCCTGAAGGTATGGAAAAGGAGGTCTGTTTTCTAGGATCTGCCTTACTAGAATGTTGATTTACTTCCGTTTCAGCAAAAATGGGCACCCCCTATGTCAAAAAAACAGTATAGGTCATGCCGGATTTTTCCGTGAATTATTGTATTAACTCGTAGCATTTTCTTTATTTAGTGTGAACATGGCCGACAACGAGGAAGCCAGTGGTTCTGCCAAGCCATTCTGGAACTTGTCCCAAGAGTTGGAAGAAGAGGAGATGATGGAGGTAGAGGTAGAGGAGAGGGAGGAAGAAGAAGCGGAGATAGCGGGCGCAGATCTCGATGATATGGATGTAGAAGAAGACGATATGGATCAGGGTGCCAACGACACCACTACCACCACATCTGGCGGTGAAGATGGTACCCAACGGAAGAAGAAGAAGCCACGGAAGGATAGGAAGGATCGGCGTCCGAACCAGCTGCTGCCCGACCGGCAAGAAATCACACAAGTGTCGGAGAATGGGTATCCTCTCGCGCCCGAGGAGGTTGTAGCCGGGTACGGAGGGCAAGTCGAGTGCATCCTCCGAAACACTGTCCCGCTCAACACCGAGAACCTGAGGAGTGAGGAGAATGAGCATTACCGCACACTCCTCTTGCAGAAGCTACATGCTCAATACATTTTCGCTCCCGAGTATGTCAACACGGATATCAGTAAGAATCCAATGAACAACACCGCCATCGCGAAGATGAGCACCGCCCTGGCCAGCTGGAAAGGCCGGGTGAAGAAATTGATCCTCAAGGGTCAAACATTTGAGGAGGTCAATAAGAGCAACCCGACGGTCACGGAGGCAGACTACGATGAGATGAAGCTCAAGTGCGACCCCAACGACATACGTACCAAGGAAAAGAGTGACTGGGGGAAGAAATTGCAGTCCAAGAAATTGGGTGTCCACAACCTCGGTAGCGGCGGTTACCGAGGGAAGGATAAGATATGGGCGCGAGAGGACACAGAATATGCGACAAAGGGCATCGAAAACCCTTGGCACAGGATCGAAGATCTGGTGGCCAGGACAGTAATTAGGTCCAAGTACCATTGGGACCCAAAAACCAAGCAACTTATGATGGATTCGAAGGTGAAGAAGTTTGAGGAGGTTCTGCTAGCTGAAGAAAAGGCATCTCAGATGTCCTCATCCCAGGGTTTGACCACCGCTGGGTCGTCTAGGTGGGACACAGCTTTGAATAGAGCTGTGAATGTGATGAAGGGACGGCCAAAGTTGAAATCGCCGACATCAGCTGGCCGTGTGCTTGGCGAAGGATTGTCTGTGAAATGGTCGGACAAGTTTGGCAAGCCAGAAAGGGGAAAGAAGTCGCTCAATTCGGATGAAAGCCGCGAGCTTCAAGAACTCAGGGAGAAAGTGGCACAGATTCTAGAGCTTGTCGAAAAACAAGTTCAAGAAAAAGATGACCTCCTTCATTCCTATCATTGTTCAAGCGCTTGGGAGTTGGGAAGCGGCAGGTCGAGTTGGGCCGCCCTCGATACCTAGCATGGTCGGCAGCAACTCAAACAACGCCGCGGTGCCGAACGTACCACCGGCCGCCAACACCACGGTGCCAAATGTATTGGTGACACCCGTCGCCAACATCGCGGCGCCGGAGATTAATGCAGCAGCAGGTACCGTGCAACGAAGCACTCCATCCGTGACCTGCACGCCGACGTACATCGGCGGTCCTTCTATAGCAGCCGAGCTCGACGCCGTCAAGGTAACTAAGCGGCGATGGCTCAACTTACACTTTCTGCATTGTGTAACCTATACACTTGCATAACATCTGGCCTACACCTGTTTTCGCAGGCCGCGGGCGCCGACGTTCCTTGCACTCTCCTACATTACGTCGACGGCGTGTTGAAGGATGTTGCCACTGGTAGTATCATGCAACCGGGAAACAGGATGTTCCACGGTCGACAGATGCCATCCAACGTGTTAAGGGTCCAAGTGGCTCGGACGCTGCGGGGCTGTGACCATGTGATGCCTCCCTTTCAGCCCGAGGGAGACGAAGATGAAGAGCCGAAAGCCCTCAGACAGTGCTATGGCCACATAATGCTATGGCCGGAGAGTCAGATTTGTCTGGGGGCAGGGAGCACCGCCCCACGCATAACACCACCGTTCGTGCCGGGGCCAAACCATGTGGTGGCTGATCCTGATCCTGATATGCAAATGGCATAGGATCCAAACGATGATGATGATGAAGTCGATGTTGATACCTACATCAATACTGCCTACTGTGATGGCTTAAATGACCTTGAAGAAGGTCCCTCGGACAAACGACAAACTATCACCAAATGTTTGTCATTCCATTCTCAGGAGACGCCTCTAGATGCCGCCTGGACGGAGCCTCCAAGAGGAAAGCCTAAAAACTTTATCTCCCCCAAGTCACTCCTTAAGTTGGTCGAGAAGCAGAATGCAATTCCCATGAAGAAGAAGGAAAGGAAAAGGAAAAATAAGAAGGAAAATGAGAGCCAGCCGCCGCCGATTACGAAACCGATCCGAGCTCAGGATGGGCCACCAAGACACAAGGGTCTTAATCACATCGTGCATACTATGGGTGAGCCGATGCTGAATGAGCGAATGCTCAAGGCTTGCAGTGCGGATATGCGGAGTCTACATGACTCTATTCTATACCTCGAACAGTGCCAACTTGCTGAAAATGATTCAACGTACCCACTTTACATGACCAAGGTGCCAAAGGGCAAGGGCTTCGTCGAGGCTGCCCCCGCCGATATTATGCTTCTTCGGTTTGCCGACATCTTCGACCTATTTCACATGTATCGGCTATACCAGACCCTCGTACACCTATTTTCTCTAAGTATCCAGATGCAGATCATTAGAGACAAGACCCCGGGCATCGTGGTAGTGGACCCCTACTACATGCGTGAAAGCCAGTTGTCTACATTGGTGGGCCGAAATGTCGCGACTAACTATCTCAGCGGCGTCATGACGTCAAACATTGGGAAGGACTTGCTCCTAGCCTACTTTCCCGAGTAAGTGATTGGCTCACCGCCTTCTTTCTTAGATTTCCATCTCGGTCTTTGCCAACATTTTGTTTGAATTGTTTTGCGCAGTGACAAATACTGCACACTCATCCACATCTCCCCGATGTATATGCGTACCCTGTTTTTGGACTCGGGCAGTTGTGACGCCCCAAAACCTGGCACCTTGCAGATTATAGCGAGCATGCCACAATCTACATGATGTCGCTTTGGAAATGCACCACCAAGTGCCTCGTGCACGTTGCAGCGTGCACGTGATGCGGGTGGAATCGAGTAGCAATAGTTACACAAGTTCACGATGGAACCCACAAAAGAATATATAATAACCAAGAAGACTCCACGAGTCAAAATATCCAAATATACATACAAAGATCCAAATCATACATAAAGCAAATAGCATCCGAGTACGGACAAGAATACAAATGGGCCTAAGAGGCCTGAAGATAAACGATGGCATCCAAACCCTGCCCAGGCCAAGCCGGAAGGGTAACCTTGCTAACGTCGTCGCTCCCATACCTGTCAAAAGCGTCGGGCCAATGGTTGCCGAACAAGGAGGGAGAAAGAGAAAAAGAAAAAAAAACGAGGGTGAGTACCGAGGCACGTACTCGCGAGACTAGAATTCAGCTGTGCTCGCCTACAGGCTATATGGTGGACTTAGCGGCAACAAAAGAAGTATACTACAGAGACACATACAACTTCCGTCTAAAAAGAATAAGATAAGAGAGCGTATAAAAGTAACCAACTAGAAACTAACACCAAACATAACCCAGCCAATGAATCACCTCCTCGTGACCAAACGAAGAAGCAAGTATCAAAGGCACTCACACGGTTAACAAGTTTTATTGCGGGTTTGTTATTGTAGTTGTGCTAACTTACTACACAAGTTTATTAATATGGAAAAAGCAGGTGTAAGTTATTCTATGATCGAGTAGTACAGCTCCAAGTCGTCCATAACCGCGGACACGGCTTTTCGAAAAGATTTAACCCTGTAGGGGTGCCCAAATGTACCCACACGTTCGATCAATCCTTTAGGCAAATCTCGCGCCCTTAATAAAAATGGGTGCACCATTAGGATAGTCATGACTCGCACTCTCCTTCACTACAAACAAGTCCAGGAAGCCACCTGACTAAGTTTAACCCGTATCGAGAGTCCGGCCGAATCTCCGAACGGACCTAGCTGTTTGCGTCGGCGCTGCAAAATGGACCGGAGCCTCTCTTCGGGGGAGGTTGTCCACCTGCAGTCGTCCCGCACCTACACGAGCGTGCAGAACAAGGGGTTACAAGGCTCACTGGGCTTCCCCCAAAATAAAATCGGACCATAAGATACAAGCTGCACGCTCGACAAGAAACAAATGGAAACACCTCGAACTAGTTGTGGCCACTGGACAAGTATGTAGATTCCGGCAGTGATCGAGGGGAGGCCCGCAAACGTACCCACGTGTGGTTAGAGCGCTCAGTCTCAGAACAGTTCATGCGATCTCGGGGTCCTAGGGGACACAAGTGAGCCGTTGTAAAACCGGCAAAATGACTCACCGATGCCTCTGCTTAATTCAATTTTAAGTATTAACATTAAAGTAAGTCATGATTATCTCCAACAACATATATCCATAAAGTAGAGCATGTGATAACTTTCCCAACCTAATACGATAAAACAACTCCAACAACCTGAAGATGCCTACGACTCGCAAGGCCAACTTGAACAACAAGCACACGGGTCATAGGAAGTATGAAAGGTCTTATGGCTTTACTTTGGATAAACAGGTAGATAGGACATGGGACTCGAACAAAGCATCGCAACACAAGGCTAGAATATAGAGCTAGCGAGAGCAAAAGTATTAAATGGGTAGAGAGAAAAGGGCTCGCCTGAAAAGAGTGTCGAAGAACTTCTGAAGAACTTGTCGTTGCTCACACCACCACGAAACGGCCTATCCGAGAAGAAGCAAATCGCTACAACAAACAACGAATGCAAGACTTACTACTATGGAGAAAGAATCGGCATGATCACGTGAAGGTATGCATGGCATGTCAATTATGATGCAATGCAACTTAGCAAAATTAAGCGGAATCGGAATCCCGACGCACACATATTAGGTTCAAGTTGTTTTACTACCCCGCATATTAATTGGTGATTAACATGGTAAAACAAAGCATGGATGAGCTAGGCAAAATTAAATGGAACCGGGATAAATGTTTAACAATCCCACTCATTCCATAATTATTTATTAGATGATTCCTAATAACCCCCAAAGATGGTATGCAATGCAATATATGAATGTTTTGATGCATACAAGATAATACTAAAAATATAGGCTTTATAGCGGGGGCTCACGGTTCACATCGGAGAACGATCGCCAGATTGGAGTGGAAGTAGCCAATGTTGCGGAAGTAGTCAAAGTAGTACCGATCATCGGGAAAACGAAACTGGGACCAAACGGCTTGCTGACATTTTATCGAACACCTGACAGACAAGACGGACTCATACAGAGGCGGGGTGTTGCTCGACTGCCACAAGCCAAAGAATCTGCACAAGCGAAACAGGATAACCAGGCGAAGCTGGACTCAGACTCAGTGCAAAGCAACGCACTACGAAACAACATGAAACGAGCGCACAGGAACAGCCATCCATGGCGCGACGATCGAAGCGGGAACCTGATGGTGTTGTGCTGCGCGCTGATGCGATCAAAGGCGGGAAGCGAGGCAACAGGAGCTGGCGGGTGGCAGGCGAGACGGAAAGGTGCGGTGCCTGCTGGGGGCGTGGTCAAGTCGGAGCGCGGCAGCTACCTCCCGACTGGCTCGAAGGCGCAGCTACCCAGTGGATCTGGCGATGCACACGGAGGCCAAGGCGAGCATGGAGCGGCAGGGTGGAGTGCGTGCAGCTGGTGGTTGTTGTCGAGGCTCCCGAGGCGAGCTAGCTTGGTGGCGATCTGGCGATGCTGTGGTCTTGCTCGGCAACCAGGTGGAGTTGGATTGTTGGAAGCGATGGATGGCTGGATGAACAAGGTTACAGGGACTAGGGAGCACGAATTAAATCATGGATTTGTGCTGCTAGCTATTGACGTGGTGAGAAGAGAATGTAGCAAAGGATTGGACGGACTGGAAACAGAGCTCACTGGCGATAAGATAAGATACGAGGAGAAAATTGATAATAAGAAATTGGGGATTTTGGGGATAGAATTTCAGATCTAGAAGAAGTGGATAAAAAGAGGGCTAGTGTTTGAAAAAGCAAAAGAAGATAGATGTCCGAAAATAGACCAAAGATTAGGTGGGCTTGGGCTAGTTTTTGACCAAAAATTTATCCGGCTTGTGCCTAGTTTTATTTAGCAAAACCAAGAAAACATTTTGTAATTTTGAATCAGGCTACGAAATGTTATTTTGTTTAAATCTTTAGAAATAAGAAGAAAGGAGTGAATGGTTTTATTAACCATATAGATAATTAGCAAAAACAAAATAGAGTTTAAAAAAATAATTTATTGTAAAAAAATGTATGAGATGAAGATGCATGATGTCACAAAGACGTGAAAAAAGCAAATAACGAGCAAAATCTAATTAGGGGTATTTTTCCGGGTCGTTACAGCAGTGCAATCAAGAAGAACTATACGCATGTCAAGATAGTTTTGGATGATGCTCTTACCAAGTATGTCCATCAGGGTGGCTCATTCAAGAGTAAACGGCCAACCAAACACGGCATGTACACCTTCGCCCATACTACGTCGTTCCCCTACATCAAGCAGCCCGAGGGAAATCACAAGGAGGCCTATTACGCCTTATATCATATGTTGGCGATGGTACGGGACAAGAAAAACTTGATGCTGCCAGAGTCACTCCAACCCTGGGCCCAAAAGTTAGCGATGATCGATGATGACAATCTACGAGGACAGTTCTATCGCATCCAGGAGCAGTTTGCGACAATCATCTTTCAAGATGTCATCAGGATGTTCTACACTGCCGAGCTGAAGCCGTCAAATGGTGAAGTAGATCAGAGGCTGCTTCTACAGGGCGACATCAGGGCATTCTTGTTGCCAGGAGGCGGCTTCCGCTTTGTTCCTGATATTGGCAAGCCAAAGTTGTAATAATAAGTACACTTTGTTCCTAGCTTGCTTAGCATGGCATGTTTCATAGACAATCGGTGAACTTAGTTCTGATCGATGATCGTGTCGTGTGATGAACTTAGTCGTGGTGTAAAGTTAATAAGTACATCCTAGTTAATTATGTCATTTCATTACTATTGCATACATGTGATGAACTCTTCCTTTCTGTTATCTAACCTTATTTGTCTTGAAGGTAGGGATGCCGTACGTGGTGTATAGGGGTAGGGTTCCTGGAGTTTATGTCCACTAGGAAGATTGCTTGAATCAAGTCAACATGTTCAAGGGCAACAGCTACAAAGGGTACAAGACGATGGTGGAGGCGGAAGCTAGGTGGAGGAACCACCTTCGAGAGGAGAGGAGGACGACCTTTTTCGGCGTCACCACCACCGTCTTGCTCACCGCGGTGATTGCGGTTGCAGTGTACTTCATCGTACCGTAGGTGACTATCTTATTCATGTAATGTGGGATGATGAACTTGCGTACTTGACCGGTGTCGATGACTTAGAGACATTCATGTAATATGTGATCGCTTCATTTCGGAAATAATGAGATTCATATTCCGTGTCTATTTCATGCTATTTATATTGCATTTTCCTGTATACTACTCTTGTGATCTTGTATTTCTGCAATTTTCAGTATAAAAACTGTAATCTGGCAGTATAAATGGCTATATTTTCGAAATTTGAAAAAACATATCCGTAGCGCATTGACAAAAGATGCGCTACTGGGATATCCTATACCCGTAGCGCATTGACAAACGATGTGCTACTGGTATGAACTATACCCGTAGCGCATGGTACTCGTGGTGCGCTACGCCTAATGCACATACCCGTAGCGCACAACGTGCATGCGCTACGGGTAATGCACATACCCGTAGCGCACGCAGGCGGTGCACTACGGGTAATGCATTACCAGTGGCGTGGTAGTGGCAGCGCGAGGGCATGCGCTACGGGTAGCAATTATAGGTGCGCTACGGGTAGCTATTTTTGTACTAGTGATATAACTCATTCTTGCCCTCACATTAACCTTAACCATTAAAGATGCCTTTGATAGGGGTAATGAGAGCTCAAAGCTAATGAGTACCATAATTTTTGGAAGCTATATAAAATTTGTTAATCCCTACTTCCCTCTGCGAAGGGCCTATCTTTTTTACTTTTATGTTGAGTCAGTAAACCTATTCCTCTCTATCTGAAGCAAGCATTTGAGTTGTTGGGATCCAACCATCTATATGTTGATTTATTCAATCATGTCTTTTATCTTTCTTTGTTTAGCACAATGCTTTTATCTGAATGAATATATCTTTGAAAGTTATCAATGACCGTAAAGAGATGACTGTTATGATTGAGCAAGTGATTTCTGCAATATAAGCTCTAATATAAAGACTCTGCTCGAAAGATAGGTACAATTTGTTAATTGTTCTCTGACCAAGAACAAACGTTTGCCATCACCAGTTATGATTTTCTTTCTGCACCTTTATTGTGACTTTCTTTGCTCATTGCAAGTTAAATTTTATAAGAGGAAGTTGCTATCTATTATTACTTGTGTATTGATAAATGTGATGCTTCTTGTCCGTATTTTGTTTATCGACACTTAACTCCATAAAGTCGTGGTCGTGTTTACTAAGTTCAGTTTTCGGTTGGGGACAAGCAAGGTCTAAGCTTGGGGGGGTTGATACTTCCATTTTGCATCACCATTTTATATCATAATTTACTATTATTCAGTGATATATTTCATATTTAGAGATGATACTTATGTTATTTCTTCTATTTTGCATGTTCGATGATTATTGGAAAATTAACTGCCAGAGTCAGAATTCTGCTGGAAAAAGGACTGTCAAGATACAATATTTCTGAAGATCAGCAATTCTCGGAAAATACCTAGAAGTTCCTATTTTTCCAGAAGACGGAAGTAGCCAGAAGGAGAGGCTGAGGTGAGCCACTGATGGCGTGTAGATGACCGCCCAGTTGGGAACCCCAAGAGGAAGGTATAATGAGCACAGCAGAAAGTCTTCCCTCAGTATGAAACCAAGATTTATCGAACCAGTAGGAGAAAGAACCAACTTCCGAAGGTTGATGCTCGCTGGCTTGGCGACAGCTCCAGACAATTTATATATGGCGGCTTATCTGGGGCGTAGCTTTGCACCAGCAGTGATACGTCTCAAACGTATCTATAATTTTTGATGCTCCATGCTTGTTCTTACTGATCACTCTAGTTTAGTGGGGTTTTTATATCATTCTCTCCACAGGGATCAACAAGGGAAGAAAGGTTCTTTATTTCCAGAAGCTAAGCAAATTCAGAAAGGTGGGGCTTTTTCTGTCAGAGAATGAGGTTTTGAGAGAGTTTTAGGAAGATTAAAATTTCAGAAAATAACTTGAAAGATTTGGGTTGTCAAGCCAAAGTCTCTCAAGGATCTAAGCAAGTTTTAGACAGGGAAAGATGGTGCAATTCACAGGCAAGCAGAGACTAGTCATGCAAGCCAAAGTCTTTTTAGGGTTTTAGCAAGAAGAGAAATTTATAACAGAAAGATCACAGATTTCTTGTTTGTCAGGCAAGATCTCTGTAAGTGAACAAGCATGGAGAGGCTAGGGATATGATTTCACACAAAGGGGTGCAGGGACTAGCCTTACACTCGTCAGATCAAACAATTAAAAAGGCAAATCTAGCAAGACTTAGAGATTTCAGAGAACTGTGTCACTCAATTCACTTCAATAACCAAGAAAATTGCCAACTTTGTTTCTTAAAGCATGACCCACTTCAAACAACACAGATTACAAGAAAAAACAGAGGGGAGGCTTGGCTGTTCTTCACTGAAAACTTGAGGGAGCAGGAGAAGCAGAGGAGTGGATTGGGATGGAGGAAGATCTTGTGCTTCAGTTCATCACAGCCTTGTCCTTCTCCAGCAGCATGCTCATCATGTGCATCCTTTTCATGTTCTTCTTCCTGGGTGTTCTTGGGTGTTCTTGGTGGTTGGTGGAGAAGAGGTGGAGTGTTGGTGGCAGAAGAGGTGTTCTGTCGATGGGAGTGGGTGGATGGCCTTGTTGCTCCTGTGAGAAGGTCCATTCTTTTATACACCTTTTTGCATTTTTGGGGTAGAGAGGCTGATGGAGGTAGGGGGGTTTTCCTTTCCTCTCACAGCACATGGGTTGTTCCCCTCTTTTCTCCTTTCTCTGCCTTTTTAACTTTTTCTGCTAGCTTGTTTCTCAAGTTGATCTCTTCCCTCTCTGGTGATTCAAATTAGTTTGAATTAATTCTTCTCTTCCCATGGACCAACTTCTTTGACTTGAACTTGTAGGGTTTTGATGGCTTAGATAATTTCCTGAAGAATTATGTGCCTTGCCGCACTGAACTGCAATAGAAGACCAAATGCTATAAAATGCAGGCACCAAATACACTGAATCAAAGAAAAGTAAGCAGGGATCAAGGTTTTAAGGCTCATAACAGTGCATATAAATTATAGTGATCACTTACACCATTTGCTTAGTGTTTGTTACACTTCATGGCATTTTTATGCATTTTCCGGAACTAACCTATTAACAAGATGCCACACTGCCAGTTCCCTATTTTCTGCTGTTTTTGTGTTTCAGAAAAGTTACACAGGAAATATTCTCGGAATTGGACAAAACAAAAGCCGAACATCCAGATATTTACCGAAGGTTCCACAAGTCCGAAGAGGAGACGGAGGGGGGCCACAGGGTGACCACACCACCAGGGGCGCGGCCTACCCCTGGCCCACGCCGCCCTGTGGTGAGGGCCCCCTGGCCCACCTCTGGCGCCGCCTCTTCGCCTATAAAGACCCCCCAACGGGAAAAACCTAAAGACCCAATCAATTTTCTAGAAACACATTGCGATTCGCCGCCGTCGTTGACCCGAGATCGGGAGGGTCCAGACACTAGTGGGAAAAGGCTTATAGATAGATGTTTTACTAGTGGAGCACATTAATCAATATGCTCCACTAGTATTTACTAGTGGCGCATTATCAAATATGCTCCACTGATATTTTTTTTACTAGTGGCGCATTCTGCTCGAAATGCGCCACCAATAAGTCTGTGGGACCCACCAGAAGGGTCGTCGACAAAATATCTTGACTTATCAATGGCGCATTTGCAATATGCGCCACGCATATTTGACCCTTTAGTGGCGCATATTATGCATAATGCGCCACTGATAAGTCTGTGGGACCCACCTGGGCCCCACTGGCCTGACCCCTGCCAGTGTTATGCTTGGCGCATATAGCAATATGCGCCACTGATAAATAAAATATCAATGGCGCATATTGCTATATGCGCCACGCATAACTAGTGGGGCCCACACCTCTGAAAAGGTGGCAGACTTATCAGTGGCGCATTTTGTTCAATACTGATAAGGTCGGCCAGATCTATAAGTTGGCAGCCCCACCACTACCATTTCATTCTTCTCCATCCAACACCAAACTAGATCTAGGTCGTCCTCCTCCCCACCACCTCAATTTCTCCATTCTTGCCTCCATTCTTGGTTTTTAAACCTACTTTGCTCCATAGTTTTGAGAGGGGAAGCCTCTCTAAGTTGTAGATCTACTAAACCAACTAGGTGAGTTGTTGGAGGACATGCATGTGGATGTTTTGTGTGGCTGGTGGACGTCTCGCGTGCGTTGTACATGCATGCATGCTTGTGTGTGGTGCATGAATGTTTACAGGTGACGAAGAAGCAAGAGCATGTTGCTTGCTACGGCGTGGTGCATGGATGTTTGCCGAAATGTTGATTAACTTCCGTTTCGGCAAATTTTTGCACTACCCATAGCCTTGATGTCATGCACATACTGGAAAGCGAGGTCTGTTTTCTGGGACCTGCCGTACTGGAAATACCTCCACACGCCCCATAGCCTTGATGTCATGCACATCACGAAGAACGTATGTGAGAGTCTGCTGGCCACTATCGTCAACATGCCGGATAGGACCAAGGACGGGCCGAAGGCAAGACACGACCTGGAATTCCTTGGCATCAAGAAAGAACTTCATGGTCCGCCCGATAACGATGATGATGATGATGAGACGATGGACGAAGATACTCAGGGTCCCCGCAAGAGGGCTAAGAGGAGGGATGTGGTGTTTCCCGCTGCCTGCTTCACTCTAAGTGAGAAGGAGCTCGAACAGTTTTTTAAGTGCCTCCTAGGAGAAAGTTTCTCACGGTTACTCTGGGAACATAGGCAGATATCTGGACGAAGCGAAGAAGAGGTTCAGCGGGATGAAGTCTCACGACTGTCACGTGTTGATGACACAGATACTTCCCGTTGCGATCCAAGGGATAATGGACGAGCACGTCCGTGAGACGTTTTTTGGGCTCTGCAACTTCTTCGACGTCATCTCGAGGAAATCTATCGGCTTGAAGCAGCTCGACGCGCTGCAAGAAGAGATCGTCGTGATACTGTGCGAGCTTGAGATTTACTTCCCGACCGCGTTCTTCGATATCATGGTGCATCTGCTTGTCCATCTCGTGGATGACATCATTCATCTTGGTCCGACATTCCTGCACAACATGATGCCGTTCGAAAGGCTGAATGGTGTTATCAAAGGATTTGTCTGCAACAGGTCCCATCCAGATGGAAGCATTGCCAAGGGCTTTCTGACCTACGAGTGCGTCTTGTTTTGCAAGAATTATCTACGCACCGAGGAGGACGACACGGACGACCCTGTTGGTCTGCCCAAAAGGACGCACCTCGGTAGGCTTGCCGGATATGGTCACCGCGAGGGTTTTCGCGCCTTGCATGTCGGCGCGAAGGGTCGACGCCCCGACTTTCTCCGGGAACACCTCGTCGCGCTACAGCACATCAAATTGGTTGACCCTTGGGTGGAGGAGCACCCTGCCGGAGAGGGGAATCGCCACCGGAGGTCTTCTTCATTGCCATGCTTGCCTCCGGCGCGATGAGTGAGTAGTCTACCTTGGACTATGGGTCCATAGCAGTAGCTAGATGGTTGTCTTCTCCACCATGTGCTTCATGTTTAGATCTCGTGAGCTGCCTTACATGATCGAGATCACCTTTGTGTAATTCTACATGTTGTGTTTGTTGGGATCCGATGAATATTGGTGTTATGTTAAGTTGATGTGCTGAATATTATGTTATCTCTATGTTGTTTATGATCTTGCATGCTCTCCGTTGTTAGTACCTATCTTGGCCAAGTAGATACTAGTGACTCCAAGAGGGGGTATTTATGCTCGATAGTTGGGTTCATGCCTCTGTTTAATCTGGGGGAGTGACAGAAACCTCTAAGGTTGTAGATGTGATGTTGCCACCAGGGAGAAAACAACTTTCTTGTGTCCAAGGACATTCGTTTTGTTTACATTACACACTTTGCTTAATGCAGTTATTTGTTGTTCGCAACTTAATAATTTCGGGGTCCTCGGATGATTCGCCGCGAGTGGATTATTAGTCATAGATGCAGTTGGATGGCGGTCTATGTATTTTGTTGTAATGCCTAGAGTAAATCTCATTGTGATCCTCGTGACATATGCACGTTATCTTTATTCTATCAACTGCCCAACTGTAATTTGTTTACCCAGCATGTTGTTATTTATTTTATGGAGAGACACCACTAGTGAACTATGGACCCCGGTCCAATTTCCTTTACATTGTTACACCGTTTTACTATTACTTGTACTGTTTACTTTCTCGCATACTACTACTGTTTTCCACTCGATACGCTCATACCTTTGTTTACCGCAAACCGGTAAGATTGACAACCTCATCGTAAGTTGGGAGCAAAGTACTTGGTTGTGTTGTGTGCAGGTTCCGCGTTGCTACTAGTTGAAGACGCACCAACAAGTGTCGTAAACGGCGCCCTTGCTGGAGTGTCACGAAGCTAGCAAGCATCACCTTCTTAAGTTTGGCTTTTTCCTACTGGATCGACAAACCTCGGTTTCTTACTGAGGGAAAACTTGCTACTGTGCTCATCATACCTTCCTCTTGGGGTTCCCAACTGGGTGGTCATCCTGCCCGCATCAAGCTATTTTTTTGGCGCCATTGCCGGGGAAAAAGAAGAATTCTGCAAGGGGAGTATCGCACGCACATCCTTTACTTTGTTTTAGTTTTGCTTTACTTTATTTTTACTTGCATCGTTTTTATCAAAAACACAAAAAAATTAGTTTCCTTTATAGTTGCTTTTATTTACTTGCTTTTAGCTTTGCTAGAATGGGTACTCATGAGAACACCAAGTTGTGTGATTTTACTAGCACTAATAATAGTGATTTTATCTGCACTCCTATTGCGCCACCTGCTCCTGCTGCAAATTTTTATGAGATTAAGCCTGCTTTATTGAACCTTGTTATGAAAGAGCAATTTTCTGGTGCTAGTACTGAAGATGCTGCAGCTCATCTCAACAATTTTGTTGAGCTATGTGAGATGCAGAAATATAAGGATGTAGAAGGTGATATTATTAAGCTTAAGTTGTTTCCTTTTTCTTTGAGAGGAAAAGCTAAGGATTGGTTGTTGTCTTTGCCTAGAAATAGTATTGAATCTTGGGCTAAGTGTAACGATGCTTTTATTGGAAGATACTATCCTCCTGCTAAGATTATAGCTTTGCGTAGTGATATCTTGAAGTTTAAACAGTTTGATAATGAACATGTTGCTCAAGCTTGGGAAAGAATGAAATCTATGATAAAGAATTGCCCTACTCATGGACTGACTACTTGGATGATTTCCAAACTTTTTATGCAGGACTGAATTTTTCTTCAAGAAACCTATTGGATTCAGCTGTTGGAGGCACTTTTATGTCCCTTACCTTGGGCGCCGCAACCAAGCTCCTTGACAACATGATGGTAAATTATTCTGAATGGCACACCGAGGGAGCTCCACAAGGTAAGAAGGTAAATTCTGTTGAGGAAACCTCTTCCTTGAGTGATAAGATTGATGCTATTATGCTTATGCTTTCTAATGATAGGACTCATGTAGATCCTAATAATGTTCCTTTGGCCTCTTTGGTTGCTCAAGAAGAGCATGTTGATGTAAACTTTATTAGAAATAATCATTTTAACAACAATGCTTATAGGAACAATTTTGCTACTAACAATTATAGGCCGTATCCTTCTACCAATGGTAATGGTTATGGTAACTCTTATGGTAATTCCTCCAACAACACTAGGGCCGCGCCCTCCGATCTTCAGGTAATGCTCAAGGACTTCATCGGTAAGCAAACTGCTTTTAATAAGTCTGTTGAGGAAAAGTTAGGAAAAATTGATATTCTTGCTTCTAAAGTTGATAGGCTTGCTCTTGATGTTGAACTTATGAAACTAAAAGTGTTGCCTAATGAGGTGAAAGAGAACAATACTTTTGCCACTGCTAATGCTATCCAAGTTAGAATTGATGAAAATGTTAGGATGTTAGCAGAATTGCATGCCAGGTGGGAAAGAGAAGATGAGATGGCTAGAAAGATGAAGGTATGTACCATTACTACCTCTAATGATGTTGTTCCAAATGCTAGCAATCCTCTTACTTTGATTGGTGTAGAGAAAACTCCTACTCCTTGTGTTAAAAAGCCCAAAACATCAAAAACTTTTTCTCAAAAGAGTGCTAAAAATTTTTGGAGTGTAGGAGATGATAGCTCTATTTCTTTTAATGATTTTGATGTTGATGGCTGCAATATATCTGAAGTTATTTTGTTCTTACAAAAGCTTGCTTTGAGTCCCAATGCTAGTTCTATAAATGTGGCTTTTACTAAGCATATTACCAATGCTCTCATGAAAATTAGGGATGAAAAGTTGAAGCAAAAAGCTTCTATTCCCAAGAAATTAGAAGATGGTTGGGAACCCATCATTGATATGGATGTTAATGGTTTTGATTTCCATGCTTTATGTGATCTAGGTGCTAGTATTTCTATTATGCCTAGAAAAATTTATGATATGCTTGATTTACTACCGCTTGAAAAGTGTTATTATGATATTCCTATTGCTGATGTTGCTAAGAAGAAACCTTTGGGAAGGATTAATGATGGTATTATTATGGTTAACAATAACCTTGTTCCCGTTGATTTTCTTGTTATGGATGTTGAATGCAATGCTTCATGTCCTATTATTTTGGGAAGACCCTTTCTTCGAACTGTAGGTGCCATCATTGATATGAGCGAAGGCACCATCAAATATCAATTCCCACTCAAGAAAGGTATGGAACACTTCCCTATGAAGAGAAAGAAATTACTTTTTGACTCTATTCTTAGAGCAAATTATGAACTTGATGCTTCATCGCTTGATATTACTTGATTCGCACTTTCTGCAACTAGCTCAAAGGCGTTAAAGAAAAGCACTCTTGGGAGATAACCCATTGTTTTATTTTCAGTTATTTTTCTTTTATTTGAGTCTTGGAAGTTATTACTACTGTAATAACCGCTCCTTATCCTTTTTATTTTGTTGTTGTTCCAAGAGAAACCTCTAATTTGAGTGAGGTAAGATTTGGGGATGTTGCTGTCCTGAAACAGATTTCGGTGCTGCACCGTAAAAATTCGTGAAAATTCTCAGAACATATTTTTGACCTGTAATTTCTTGTGCATATGCCCCAGGTTATATCCAAACTTTCATTAGTTATACACATTTTGATTTGAGCAACAGAAAACCCTCGAAAAAATCGACCTTTGTCAGCTGTTCTATTTTGACAGATTTCTGCCACTATTTGTGTTTGCCTCTCGATCGCTTTCTTTTTGAGTTCTTTTGATCACGGAACTTTTGGGAAACTTGCTATAGTAGTATATGCTTTATATGTGGTGTTTTTGAGTTAAAATCTGAAGCAAAAAGGGGTTGATTCATTATTATGCTTACACTAATGTTGCTAATAGAATTGTGTTTAGTTTTGTATGAAGGAAGTTTTCAAGTGTAGGGATTGGAGAATGATGAGATGAGTTGAAGAATGGACAAAAGCTCAAGCTTGGAGATGCCCACGCACCCCAAGAAATATCCAAGAGGTACAAGCATCAAAGCTTGGGGATACCCCCGAGGCACCCCTTCTTTATCAGCAAAAATCAGGTCACCTTTCAACACACTATATTTTTATTGCTTCATACACTATGCATTTTTCTTGGAGCGTCTTGTCTTTAGTTTTCAGTTTTGTTTAGTTTTTTTGCTGCAATAAATGTTTGGACCCCAACAAATTTCTTTTGGAGAAGTTGCCTTGCTTTTCATTTGCCAACAACACTCCGTTTTTCACTCTTATCGTTCAACGAGTGTTCTCTTTTTCTAGAACTCGTTTAGCTTACATTTTTTGCCTTGATTTTTGTTCAGATCTTGTTATATCTTTATATCAAGGTTTATTTTGACCTTTGGTCCATGTTGGTTTTCATAAAAAGAGTTGCTTCAAAAAAAAGGTTCGAATTGTGTTGGAAAAGAGAAAAAAAATATGCAAAAAAGTGGTACAAAAAGGAGCTTGTTTAGACTGCGGCTTAGACTTTTGCATGTCATGCTTGATGTCGTTTTGATAGTATGCTTAGTGTTTTTGCTGTAGTATGACTTGTCTCAAATGACTGAGATTGCTTAATGAGCCTTTGAAAAAATCATGCGTTGTTTTTATTATTTGGAAGCATTATTTTGGTTTTCTCCTTGATGCTTTATTTGGGTTGACTTGGCGCATGCTTACACATGTTTGACTCATACAAAGTCGCCATAAGCCTCTATGATCATTTAGTTTTTGACTTTTGATGCCATCTTATGCTTCTTTTAATGTTGCTTTGTCGCTATGCATGATTATGGCCGTTATTGCTCTCTTAGTTGGTCGCTCCCAGTCTTTTGCTAGCCCTCATTTTGTACTGAGTATGAGCTCTACTCATGCATCCAACTCCCAAAAACCAAGTTGTTCCAATGTGTCCACCATACATACCTATTAGCAATTTTCTATTCTAAAGTATATTTGACTTGCTTTTATCTATCCTTCAAATTAAACTCTTTTGGTGTTATGCAAAAATTGGTCAGTAAAGCTCTCACGAACCTGATGGCACACTTTATTTTTCTCGTTCTTAAAAATTTGACATTGTGGCTCTCTTATGTTGAGTTGTTATGCTTGCAAGTTGTAAGTTGGAAATTAGCCAAACCATGTCGTCATGGGGTAAGCTTTCAACATTGCACTTTTTATTTGAGTTAATATCGTGATCTTTTATTTATGGATACTCGCGATGTGAAATAAATTGGGAATCTTGTAGCATCATGGAGTTTGTATACGTGTTAGAGTAACGCCTGGGCCGCTAATCTAAGCCATGCATAATTCATGGTGAAAATTTACAGCATGCCCATAGTGAACATTCGACGACGCATCTCAAAATAAAAAGCTATACCAATGGTAAATAAAAGAGATGTCGAGGTGTTCATTGTCTGTTTGTCTTGTCATTTTGATGTGGGCTTGTTCCATGTCATTGGGCACGGAGGTACCCCGTTGGCGGTTCTCGATGATACGTGTATACTTACAATGACAAGAGCTTGCTTGGGACTCTAAGTCGAGTAGCATGAGATTTGGGTATTCGTACTTCACGGGACACGAGGTTTTCAACTTATGATTTATCAAG
This sequence comes from Dactylis glomerata, assembly GCA_007115705.1. NCBI lineage: Eukaryota > Viridiplantae > Streptophyta > Magnoliopsida > Poales > Poaceae > Dactylis > Dactylis glomerata. The sequence goes on from QXEO01000341.1 coordinate 554,859, forward strand.
CATATGCTTCATAATTGTACTCGCATTAAATTTAACCATTCAAGATGCCTATAATGGGGGCAATGAGAGCTCAAAGCTAGTAAGTACCATAATTTTTGAAGGTTTATAAAACTTGCAATCACTGCTTCCCTCTGCGAAGGGCCTTTCTTTTACTTTTATGTTGAGTCACCACCTTCTATCTTTATGCACCGTCTAAGAGAGCATAGTTGTCATTCTGAGTTTAATGTGTATAGTCCCAAAGTTTATCATTGATTGATTCATGATTTTGGTTTCACTTGTTCTTAAATTATTTGTATCTAGTCGCCCTCTTAAACTTGAAGGTGTCCTATGCATTTATGTTTTGCTCTCTCATGAAGGACAAGCTGAAAACCATTTTCTATGTTTTTCCATATGATTTGAACACACGTTTGACTTTCATTGTTTCATTTTCATGACCTTTCGTTTGTGTTCTTTTTCATGTTATAACATGGTTGCTAAGTTTCTTGTATCAAGATTATATCTTTCATGCCCATGTTTAAGTTCTTTTGATCCCGGCACTCAATGCTTATATAGATGTTCAAGATTGTGTTGGTGCATGTCACCTCAAAAATTATTCTTTTGTTATCACTTACCTACTCGAGGACGAGCAGGAGTTAAGCTTGGGGATACTGATACGTCTCAAATGTATCTACTATTTTTTATGCTCCATGCTTGTTCTTACACCAGTTACTTAGTGTTTTGTTACACTTCGTGGCGTTTTTATGCATTTTCCGGAACTAACCTATTAACAAGATGCCACAGTGCCAGTTCCCTATTTTCTGCTGTTTTTGTGTTTCACAAAAGTTACACAGGAAATATTCTCGGAATTGGACGAAACAAAAGCCGAACATCCAGATATTTACCGAAGCTTCCAGAAGTCCGAAGAGGAGACGGAGGGGGGCCACAGGGTGGCCACACCACTAGGGGGCGTGGCCTACCCCTGGCCCACGCCGCCCTGTGGTGAGGGCCACCTGGCCCACCTCTGGCACCGCCTCTTCGCCTATAAAGACCCCCCGATGGGAAAAACCTAAAGACCCGATCAATTTTCCAGAAACACATCACGATCCGCCGCCGTCATCGACCCAAGATCGGGAGGGTCCAGAAGCTCTTCTCGGCACCCTGCCGGAGAGGGGAATCACCATCGGAGGTCTTCTTCATCGCCATGCTTGCCTCCGGCGCGATGAGTGAGTAGTCTACCTTGGACTATGGGTCCATAGCAGTAGCTAGATGGTTGTCTTCTCCACCATGTGCTTCATGTTTAGATCTCGTGAGCTGCCTTACATGATCGAGATCTCCTTTGTGTAATTCTACATGTTGTGTTTGTTGGGATCCGATGAATATTGGTGTTATGTTAAGTTGATGTGCTGAATATTATCTTATGTTATCTCTATGTTGTTTATGATCTTGCATGCTCTCCGTTGTTAGTATCTATCTTGGCCAAGCAGATACTAGTGACTCCAAGAGGGGGTATTTATGCTCGATAGTTGGGTTCATGCCTCTATTTAATCTGGGGGAGTGACAGAAACCTCTAAGGTTGTAGATGTGATGTTGCCACTAGGGAGAAAACAACATTCTTATGTCCAAGGATATTCGTTTTTTTTACAATACACACTTTGCTTAATGCAGTTATCTGTTGTTCGCAACTTAATTCTTTTGGGGTCCTTGGATGATTCCCCGCGAGTGGATTATTAGTCATAGATACAGTTGGATGGTGGTCTATGTATTTTCTTGTAATGCCCAGAGTAAATCTCATAGTGATCCTCGTGACATATGCACGTTATCTTTATTCTATCAATTGCCCAACTATAATTTGTTTACCTAGCATGTTGTTATTTATTTTATGGAGAGACACCACTAGTGAACTGTGGACCCCGGTCCAATTTCCTTTACATTGTTACACCATTTTACTATTACTCGCACTGTTTACTTTCTCGCATACTACTACTGTTTTCCACTCGATACGCTCATACCTTTGTTTACAGCAAACCGGTGAGATTGACAACCTCATCGTAAGTTGGGAGCAAAGTACTTGGTTGTGTTGTGTGCAGGTTCCGCGTTGCTACTAGTTGAAGACGCACTAACAAGTGTCATAAACGGCGCCCTTGCTGGAGTGTCGCAAAGCTAGCAAGCATCACCTTCTTAAGTTTGGCTTTTTCCTACTGGATCGACAAACCTCGGTTTCTTACTGAGGGAAAACTTGCTACTGTGCTCATCATACCTTCCTCTTGGGGTTTCCAACTGGGTGGTCATCCTGCCCGCATCAAGCAGCAACGTGGAACCTGCACACAACACAACCAAAGTACTTTGCCCAAACTTACAGTGAGGTTATCAATCTCACCGGTTTGCTATAAACAAAGGATTAAATATATCGTGCGGTAAAAGATAGTAGTTTGCAAGAATGTAAACAATACGAGTAAATAGTAAATGGTAATAAGAATGTAAAAGAATGGACCGGGGTCCACAATTCACTAGAGGTGTCTCTCCATAAGATAAATAACATGCTGGGTAAACAAATTACAGTTGGGCAATTGATAGAATGAAGAAAGCATACAAATGTCATGAGGATCACTATGAGATTCACTTGGGCATTACAACATAATACATAGACCGTAATCCAACTGCATCTATGACTAATAATCCACCCGTCGGATATCATCCGAACAACCGTTGGGTATTAAGTTGCAAGCAACAGATTATCGCCTTAAGCAAAGTGTTTAATGTAAACAATACAAATTTCCTTGAACACAAGATTGTTGTTTTCTCCCTAGTAGCAACAGCACATCTACAACCTTAGAGGTTATTGTCACTCCCTTAGATTACAAGAGGCATGAACCCACTATCGAGCATAAATACTCCCTCTTGGAGTCACTAGCATCTACTCGGCCAAGATATCTACTAGCAACGGAGAGCATGCAATATCATAAACAACATAGAGATGATAAATCAATAAATCAACTAGACAAAGTACTCAATATTCATCGGATCCCAACAAACACAACATGTAGAATAACATAACGATGATCTTGATCATGATAGGCAGCTCACAAGATCTAAACATGAAGCACAAGGAGGAGAAGACATCCATCTAGCTACTGCTATGGACCCGTAGTCCAAGGTAGACTACTCACACATCACTCCGGAGGCAAGCATGGTGATGAAGAAGGCCTCCGGTGGTGATTCCCCTCTCAGGCAGGGTGCCGGGAAGAGCTTCTGGACCTTCCCGATCTCGCGTCGACGACGGCGGCGGCTTACAGTATGTTTCATGCAAAAATTGATCGGGTCCTTTAGGTTTTCTCGCCGAGGAGAATATATAGGCGGAAGGGCGGCGTCAGGAGGTGGGCCAGGTGGCCCCACCACCTGGTGACGCAGCCAGGAGCTGGGCCGCGCCACCCTATGGCATGGCTGGCCCCTGGCTCCCCTCTGTCTCTGCTTTGGACTCCGTCTCATGTCGGGAAAAATAGGAACTTCGGCTTTTGTTTCGTCCAATTCTGAGAATATTTCTTGTGTAGCTTTTTGATGCGACGCGGTGTTGATAGTTTTTCACCGTCCAGTTGGGAACCCCAAGAGGAAGGTATAATGAGCACAGCAGCAAGTTTTTCCCTCAGAAAGAAACCAAGGTTTATCGAATCCAGGAAAAAGTCAATACCCCAGAAGGTGATGCTTGCTAGCCTACTAACACTCTAACAAGGGCGCCGTTAACGATTCTTGTTGACTCGTCTTCAACTAGTAGCAACGCGGAACCTGCACACAACACAACCAAATACTTTGCTCCCAACTTACGATGAGGTTGTCAATCTCACCGGTTTGCTTGAAACAAAGGTATGAGCATATCGAGTGGAAAGCAATAGTAATATGTAAGTAAAGTAAACAGTGCAAGTAAAGTAAACAGGTGATAGCAATATAATGGAAATAGGACCGGAGTCCACAGTTCACTAGTGGTGTCTCTCCATAAGATAAAATAACACATGCTAGGTAAACAAATTACAGTTGGGCAATTGATAGAATAAAGACAACGTGCATGTCGAGAGGATCACTATGATATTTACTTTGGGTATTACAACAAGATACATAGACCGCCATCCAACTGCATCTATCTTATATATTTACTAATTGGAGGCACCAAATGAGCCACCACGTTAATCCTAGAAGTTAAGAATTTTTATCCGTCCAATTAAGTTGTGATTGTCTTTTTCACCGTTGGATAGATAGCATGGAACGCACCATCCGTTAACCCACGAATGTGAGTCGTGTGCTACTTGGTCTATCCATAGAAAAAAATTCTGGAAGTAACTTGCCTGCCTACGATTGACTCAGCCATTGCATGGTGGAGAAGCCAAATCCGCCTCCCCATGGCGTCTCTTCCCACATAATTGGGATTTTGCGGCTACACGGCAGCAAATAAAACAAAGTTTGCGCAGGAGCTAGCTATCTCCCAGCGTTGTTCAATTGGTTCCAAAGCAAGTTGCACTGATATCTTAGTAAGCAACGTGATGTTGTGATTGTCCTTAATCTCTGGTAAGCAAGTTGTGATTGTTCGTAATCGGCCTTTCATGTATGATCCATGTCCTCATTCGATTTGGAAGAGGTGGTATCATGCATACTTCTAGAGATCATCATGCGGCGTCCGTCGGCGATTGTGATCAAGATCGAAGATGCGCTGTTCCTGATCGATCTTTTTTACGCAAAACGTGATCATGCCTGCAGATGCTCTCGGCCAGGTTTCTTTAGATATATCGAGCAGCTGTCATCCTTGATAAGGTCGCCCAATGGAGGTCTGACGATGATGTAGTTCGCTGTAAGCGCGGCCATTGCTCATGACCCGACTCAAAGGTTAGTAATCCCAGTCCTGTAATTTCCAAGCTCAGTTCTCCAAACTGTCCTAATCGTCTAGATTTCTTATATCGCATTAGTACAAGATAGATATAATGTGTCTATCTCTCAGGACCCCTCTTGGCTCTGTTCTGCATTCTAGGAAGCGTTTGAGGTGGTCTATTAAATTAATCTGACACGCATGAGATAAACCTGAAATCGATCAGATTTGTTTCGGTAACATGAGCAATAGTTCCTTTCACTTCTTTTAAGCATCCCAGATGTATGCGTTGTGTTTATTGTAAGTTTTCCTTTTCCTTGCTATTGTAATTCTTTATCAAACATTTGCTCACATCTTGAATTGGAGTTTTAAGGTGAGATGAGCTAATCTATATTCACCGGCTGTCTACCCTGATGAGTTAAGCGAGAGTAAATTAAGTCTCATCGGTACATAACATTTTAAAGTAGTTTATTCTAATGTAGAGCGCTGTGTATGCAAATATAGGTGCTTAAATTACAGTTGGTAGCTGAGCCATAATTTTGCAGGTAGCCCATCTCAAGATTTTTTGGTAACATACAAATTTCCAATCGATCGGGTTGTCTGGGATTGTACAGTTTGCCATATATATCAGGTGATTTTCGCACGTGTGTCTTCTTTGTTAGTTTCTGCTGTATTGCTAATCTGTGGTTTCCTTGCTGCATTCGGTGCTCTATTGGTTGAAGTAGCCGAGATTGTTTTTGCAGGAAACTCAATTCCTTTAAAGCTGCACTGAAATCGTTTTGATGGATTTTAGAGGGAGAGATCTATTGAATAATTTATTATTTAGTATGTTCTGGAAATAAGAAGCCCGTGCCGGAGCACGGGTTGATGACTAGTGACTAATAATCCACTTGTGGCGAATCAATCGGAGAACTCCACAAGTATTAAGTTGCGAACAACAGATAACTGCATTAAGCGAAGTGTGTAATGTAAACAAAGCATATGCCCTTGAGCATATGAATGTTGTTTTCCCCCTAGTAGCAACAGCACATCTACAACCTTAGAGGTTTCTGTCACTCCCCCAGATTAAATAGAGGCATGAACCCACTATCGAGCATAAATACCCCCTCTTGGAGTCACTAGCAACTACTCAGCCAAGATAGCTACTAACAACGGAGAGCATGCAAGATCATAAACAACATAGAGATAACATAAGATAATATTCAGCACATCAACTCAATCATAACACCAATATTCATCGGATCCCAATAAACACAACATGTAGAATTACATAACGGTGATCTCGATCATGTAAAGCAGCTCACGAGATCTAAATATGAAGCACATGGTGGAGAAGACAACCAAATAGCTACTGCTATGGACCCATAGTCCAAGGTAGACTAATCACTCATCGCGTTGGAGGCAAGCATGGCGATGAAGAAGACCTCCGGTGGCGATTCCCTTCTCTGGCAGGGTGCCGGGAGGAGCTTCTGGACCCTCCCGATCTTGGGTCGACGGCGGCGGTGGATCGCGATGTATTCTGGAAAAGTGATGGGGTATTTTGGTTTTTCCCGTCGGGAGGTCTTTATAGGCGAAGAGGTGGCTTCAGAAGTGGGCCAGGGTGGCCTCACCACAGGTGGGCGCGGGCCAGCCCTAGGGCGCACCCCCTGGTGGTGTGGCCCCCCAGTGGCTCCTCTCCGTCTCCTCTTCGGTTCTCTGGAAGCTTCGGTAAATTTTTGGACATTCGGCTTTTGTTTCGTCCAATTCTGAGAATATTTCCTGTGTAACTTTTCTGAAACACAAAAACAACAGAAAACAGGGAACTAGCACTGTGGCATCTCGTTAATAGGTTAGTTCCAGAAAATGCATAAAAATGCCACGAAGTGTAACGAAACACTAAGCAAATGGTGTAAAAACAAGCATGGAGCATCAAAAATTATGGATACGTTAGAGACGTATCAGCATCCCCAAGCTTAACTCCTGCTCGTCCTCGAGTAGGTAAGTGATAACAAAAGACATAATTTTTGAGGTGACATGCACCTACACAATCTTGATCATATATGTAAGCGTTGTGCGCTGGGATCAAAAGAACTTAAAACATGGGCATGAAAGATATAGTCTTGATAGAAGAAACTTAGCAACCATGTTATAATATGAAAAAGAACACAAACAAAAGATCATGAAAATGAAACAATGAAAGTCAAACGTGTGTTCAAATCATCTGGAAAAACATACAAATGGTTTTCAGCTTGTCCTTCATGAGAGAGCAAAACATAAATGCATAGGACACCTTCAAGTTTAAGAGGGCGACTAGATACAAATAATTTGAGAACAAGTGAAACCAACAATATGAATCAATCAATAAAAACTTTGGGACAATGCACATTATACTAAGAATGACAACTATGCTCTCTTAGACGGTGCATAAAGGTAGAAGGTGGTGACTCAACATAAAAGTAAAAGAAAGGCCCTTTGCAGAGGGAAGCAGTGATTGCAAGTTTTATAAACCTTCAAAAATTATGGTACTTACCGGCTTTGAGCTCTCATTGCCCCCATCATAAGCATCTTAAATGGTTAAAGTTAATGCGAGTACACTTATGATGCATATGCTTGACAAATCATAAGTTGAAAACCTCGTGTCCCGTGAAGTACGAATACCCAAACCTCATGCTACTTTACTTAGAGTCCCAAGCAAGCTCTTGTCATTGTAAGTGTACACGTATCATCGAGAACCGCCAACGGGGTACCTCCGTGCAGGATGATATGGAACAAGCCCACATCAAAATGACAGGACAAACAGACAATGAACACCTCGGCATCTCTTTTATTTACCATTGGTATAGCTTTTTATTAGGAGATGCGTCGTCGAATGTTCACTATGGGCATGATGTAAATTTCCACCATGAATTATGCATGGCTTAGATTAGCGGCCCAGACGTTTCTCTAACACATATACAAACTCCATGATCCCGCAAGATTCCCAATTCATTTCACACCGCGAGTATCCATAAACAAAAGATCACGATATCAACTCAAATGAAAGATAGTGCAATGTTGAAAGCTTGCCCCATGACGGCATGGCTGGGCTAATTTCCAACTTACAACTTGCAAGCATAACAACTCAACATAAGAGAGCCACAATGTCAAAATTTTAAAACGAGAAAAGTAAAGTGTGCCATCCGGTTCGTGAGAGCTTTACTGACCAATTTTCGCATAACACCAAAAGTGTTTAATTTGAAGGATAGATAAAAGCAAGTCAAATGTACTTTGGAATAGCAAATTGCTAATAGGCATGTATGGTGGACACTTTGGAACAACTTTGTTTTTAGGAGTTGGATGCACGAGTAGAGCTCATACTCAGTACAAAATGAGGGCTAGCAAAAGACTGGGAGCGACCAACTAAGAGAGCAATAACGGCCATAATCATGCATAGCGACAAAGCGACATTAAAAGAAGCGTAAGATGGCATCAAAAGTCAAAAACTAAATGATCATAGGGGCAATGGCGACTTTGTATGAGTCTAACATGTGTGAGCATGCACCAAGTCAACCCAAATAAAGCATCAAAGGAGAAAACCGAAATAATGCTTCCATATAATTAAAACAACGCATGATTTTTTCAAAGGCTCATTAAGCAATCTCAGTCATTTGAGACAAGTCATGCTACAGCAAAACCACTAAGCATACTATCAAAAATACATCGAGCATGACATGCAAAAGCCTAGGCCGCAGTCTACACAAGCTCCTTCTTATACCACTTTTTTGCATAAAGCTTTTTCTCTTTTCCAACACCATTCGAACTTTTTATAAACAACTCTTTTGATGAAAACCAACATGGACCAGAGGTCAAAATACACCTTGATGAAAAGATATAACAAGATCTGAACAAAAATCAAGGAAAAAATGAAAGCTAAACGCAGTTCTAGAAAAAGAAGAACACTCGTTGAAACGATAAGCGTGAAAAACGGAGTGTTCTTGGCAAATGAAAAGCAAGGCAACTTCTCCAAAAGGAATTTGTTGGGGTCCAACCATTTATTGCAGCAAACAAAACTAAACAAAACTGAAAACTAAAAACAACTGACGCTCCAAGAAAAACACATAATGCATGAAGCAATAAAAATATAGTGTCTTGAAAGGTGACCTGATTTTTACCGATGAAGAAGGGGTGCCTCGGGGGCATCCCCAAGCTTTGACGCTTGTACTTCTTGGATATTTCTTGGGGTGACATGGGCATCCCCAAGCTTGAGCTTTTGTCCATTCTTCAACTCATCTCATCATTCTCCAATCCCTACACTTGAAAACTTCCTTCATACAAAACTAAACACAAATCTATTAGCAACATTAGTGTAAGCATAATATTGAATCAACCCTTTTTGCTTCAGGTTTCAACCTAAAGCCACCACATATAAAGCATATACTACTGTAGCAACTTCCCCAAAAGTTTCGTGATCAAAAGAACTAAAAAAGAAAGCGATAAAGCGGCAAACACAAATATTGGCAGAAATCTATCAAAACAGAACAGCTGACAAAGGTCGAATTTTTAGAGGGTTTTCTGTTGCTCAAATCAAAAAGTGTTCAACTAATGAAAGTCTTTACTATAGGATTTCAGTTGGTGATGGTGAGGCCACTTTTGATTAAAACATTTGACTTTCCAAAATACCCTTAAGAAAAAAAACAATCACCATAATTAGCACGGATCACCCCATCCTATTTTTGGGCTAACCATCAATCGCGCGGTACTCAATCGCCGCATCAATAACCATAATTAGGAAAGATATGGTTCACTTCTCCATATTAGGGGCCGAGATCGTCCAGCAACCTGGCTGCCGCACCGCGCTCAGAACAATCCATGCCAGGCAAGATGGCGCGGCGAGGATGCCTGATCCAGGACAAGCAAGACGACACGACGAGGATGCCTACGAGTTCAGAGGGACGGGGGTGGCCGGACGCGACGACAACGTCGCTGCGGAGCTCGACAGCGCGTGAGGAAGACGGCGACCGAGTGGTCGATCCCCGCTTGCGAGATACAACGATGAGTCCTGATGCCAGGGCCTCGACGGCCTAGCATCCTAGGGGTGGACGACATCTTCCTCTTCCGCCCGGCCATGAAAACTAGTTTGGATATAACCTGGGGCATATGCATAAGAAATCGCAGGTCCAAAAGATATACAGAGAATTTTCACGAATTTTTACGGTGCAGCACCGAAAACAGTTTCAGGACAGCAACATCCCCAAATCTTACCTCACTCAAATTAGAGGCTTCTCTTGGCACAACAACGAAATAAAAATGATAAGGAGCGGTTATTTCAGTAGTAATAACTTCCAAGACTCGAATAAAAGAAAATGTACTAAAAGTAAAAACATTGGGTTATCTCCCAAGAGTGCTTTTCTTTAACGCCTTTGAGCTAGGCGCAGAAAGTGCAAATCAAGTAATATCAAAAGAGGCATTAAGATCAACTGCAGAAGTCTTTTCAACAATAAATTGAATTGTTTCCAAATGAGTTTTTGAAGATCCTTTATGATCACACTTTGGCACACTACTTTCGTCAAAAGGATTTTCAGGACAAATCCAACTAAAATTCTTTTCCAAAGCATCATGAATTCTTACAAGTTTACAAGGTATTGGCACTCTAAAATCTTCATTGGGTGCACCAACAACCTCTACAGGCGAGCCGAGCTTATTAAATTTCTTAAAAACTTCCCTAGCTTCAATGGCAACATCTCTAAATTCTATGCGCAAAGTTTCCAAGATAAAAGCTTTCTTTTCAGCATCCTCAATATCATGAAGCTTAAGGAACATGTATTGCATAAAAGGATTAAGGCTAGCAAACCTAGCTTCTAACATGTGAATTAAATAAGCAGAAGCAACTTCATAACTAGGAGCAAGCTCAGCCAAAGACTTTTCCTCCACATCTTTATTTTTACTTTTTCCAATAATTGAACCACTACCTACTGAGAGGTCCTCCAAAACGTACTTAGGGAACAACATAATGAACTAAAAGTAATAAAGTAACAACTATAAAGGAAACTATTTTTTTTGTGTTTTTGATAAAATGATGCAAGTAAAAATAAAGTAAAGCAAAACTAAAACAAAGTAAAGGATGTGCGTGCGAAACTCCCCTTGCAGAAGTCTTCTTTTTCCCCGGCAACGGCGCCAGAAAAATGTCTTGATGCGGCACGGTGTTGATAGTTTTTCACCGTCCAGTTGGGAACCCCAAGAGGAAGGTATGATGAGCACAGCAGCAAGTTTTTCCCTCAGAAAGAAACCAAGGTTTATCGAATCCAGGAAAAAGTCAATACTCCAGAAGGTGATGCTTGCTAGCCTACTAACACTCCAACAAGGTCGCCGTTAACGATTCTTGTTGACTCGTCTTCAACTACTAGCAACGCGGAACCTGCACACAACACAACCAAATACTTTGCCCCCAACTTACGATGAGGTTGTCAATCTCACCAGTTTGCTTGAAACAAAGGTATGAGCGTATCGAGTGGAAAGCAATAGTAATATGCAAGTAAAGTAAACAGTGCGAGTAAAGTAAACAGGTGATAGCAATATAATGGAAATAGGACCGGGGTCCACAGTTCACTACTGGTGTCTCTCCATAAGATAAAATAACACATGCTGGGTAAACAAATTATAGTTGGGCAATTGATAGAATAAAGACAACATGCATGTCGAGAGGATGACTATGAGATTTACTTTGGGCATTACAACAAGATACATACACCGCCATCCAACTGCATCTATGACTAATAATCCACTTGTGGCGAATCAATCCGAGAACTCCACAAGTATTAAGTTGCGAATAACAGATAACTGCATTAAGCAAATTGTGTAATGTAAACAAAGCATATGCCCTTGAGCATATGAATGTTGTTTTCCCCCTAGTAGCAACAGCACATCTACAACCTTAGAGGTATCTGTAACTCCCCCAGATTAAATAGAGGCATGAACCCACTATCGAGCATAAATACCCCCTCTTGGAGTCACTAGCAACTACTCGGTCAAGATAGCTACTAACAACGGAGAGCATGCAAGATCATAAACAATATAGAGATAACATAAGATAATATTCAGCACATCAACTCAATCATAACACCAATATTCATCGGATCCCAACCAACACAACATGTAGAATTACATAATGGTGATCTCGATCATGTAAAGTAGCTCACGAGATCTAAACATGAACCACATGGTGGAGAAGACAACCAACTAGCTACTGCTATGGACCCATAGTCCAAGGTAGACTACTCACTCATCGCATCGGAGGCAAGCATGGCGATGAAGAAGACCTCCGGTGGCGATTCCCCTCTCCGGCAGGGTGCCGGGAGGAGCTTCTGGATCCTCCCGATCTCGGTCGACGGCAGCGGTGGATCATGATGTATTCTGGAAAAGTGATCGGGTATTTAGGTTTTTCCCGTCGGGGGGTCTTTATAGGCGAAGAGGCGGCGTCAGAAGTGGGCCAGGGTGGCCTCACCCCAGGTGGGCACGGGCTAGCCCTAGGCCGTGCCCCCTGGTGGTGTGGCCCCCTAGTGGCTCCTCTCCATCTCCTCTTTGGTTCTCTGGAAGCTTCGGTAAATTTCTGGACGTTCGGCTTTTGTTTTGTCCAATTTCAAGAATATTTCCTGTGTAACTTTTCTGAAACATAAAAACAGCAGAAAACAGGAAACTAGCACTGTGGCATCTCGTTAATAGGTTAGTTCCGGAAAATGCATAAAAATGCCACGAAGTGTAACAAAACACTAAGCAAATGGTGTAAAAACAAGCATGGAGCATCAAAAATTATGGATACGTTAGAGACGTAATACTTTTCTGAAACACAAAAAACAGCAAAAAACAGGGAACTGTCACTATGTTATCTCATTAATAGGTTAGTTCCAGAAAATGCATAAAAATGCCACGAAGTGTAACAAAACACAAAGCAAATGGTGCATAAACAAGCATGGAGCATAAAAAATTATAGATACGTTTGAGGCGTATCAAGCATCCCCAAGCTTAACTCATGCTCGTCCTCAAGTAGGTAAGTGATAACAAAACAATAATTTTTGAGGTGACATGCACCATCACAATCTTGATTAAACGATGTAAAGCATTGAGTGCTGAGATCAAAGTACTCTAACATGGGCATAAAATACGTAATCTTGACAATAAAACTTAGCAACCATGTTATAACATGAAAAGTAACACAAACAAAAGATCATGAGTAATAATGCATTGAAAGTCAAGTGTGTGTTTCGAGCATATAGAAAAACATAGCAAAGTGGTTTTCAGCTTGTCTTTCATGGAGTAGCAAAACATAAATGCATAGGACACCTTCAAGTTTAAGAGGGCGACTAATACAAGTAATTTAAGAACAAGCGAAAACATAATCATGAATCAATTAATAATAAATTTTGGGACTATGCATATTATACTCAGAATGAAAACTATGCTCTCTTAGAAGGTGCATAAAGGTAGAAGGTGGAGACTCAACATAAAAGTAAAAGAAAGGCCCTTCGCAGAGGGAAGCAGTGATTAAACATGGGCTAGAGCTTTTCATTTGTAAACAGAGGTAAAAACTTGTTTTGAGAGGTGGTTGTTCTTGTCAACGACTGGCAATGTGGTTCTTACTATCTTCCATACTAAGCAAGTTTTGAGAGAGATTGGCACTTTTGTGCTCTTTTATAAAGCTTGGCACTCTTCCCCATTTTCCTTTCACAAACCATGGCTAACCGATTCCATCGGGTGCCCACCAACTTTCACATACCATGGAGGAGTGCCTTTTTTCTTTTCTTTTTTTTCTTTTTTTCCTTTTTTGAAATGCAACAATATGAAAGATAGCAAATCCGACCACTACGTCCCCATAAGCTTAAAACAGTGTCACAAAATGAGAAGTATTTTGAAGGTTTTTTGAAAGGTAGCACATGAAATTTTACTTGGAATGGCTTTGAAATACCATGCATAGGAATTTATAGTGGACTCTTTGGAATAAACTTGGTTTTTGGTAGTCGGATGCATGAGAAGTATTCCCTCTCAGTACAAAATGAAGGCTAGCAAAAGATTGGGAGTGACCAACTAAGAGAGAAATAACGGCCATAATCATGCATAGCGACAAAACATCATTAACCGAAGCATAAAGTGGTATCACAAGTCAAAAACCAAATGATCATAGAGGCTTATGGAGACTTTTTAAAGTCAAACATGGTGTAAGCATGCACCAAGTCAACCCAAATAAAGCATCAAAGGAGAAAACCACAATAATATGCTCCCATATAATAAAAACAACGCATGATACTTTTAAAGGCACATTAAGCAATCTCAGTCATTTGAGACAAGTCATGCTACAGAAAAAAATACTAAGCATACTATCAAAATAACATCAAGCATGACATACAAAAGTCTAAGCCACAGTCTAAACAAGCTCCCATTTGTACCACTATAGGCATGAAACTTTTTTCTCTTTTCCAACATCATTCAAACTTTTTGAATCAACTCTTAAAGATGAAAACCAACATAGACCAGAGGTCTAAATACACCTTGATACAAATAAATAACAAGATCTGAACAAAAATCAAGGTGAAAAACAAAAGCTAAACGCAGTACTAGAAAAAGAGAACACTCGTTGAACGATAAGAGTGAAAACTAGAGTGTTCTTGGCAATGAAAAAAGGAGTGTGTCTTATCCAAAAGAAACATATTGGGGTCCAACCATTTATTGCAGCAAACAAAAAAAGAAAACTGAAAGAGAAAGTAAAGACGCTCCAAGAAAAATGCATAGTATACGAAGCAATAAAAATATAGTGTCTTGAAAGATGACCTGATTTTTGCCGATGAAGAAGGGATGCCTCGGGGCATCCCCAAGCTTTGACGCTCGTACCTTCTGGATATTTCTTGGGGTGACATGGGCATCCCCAAGCTTGAGCTTTTGTCCATACTTCATCTGATCTCATCATTCTCCTTTCCCTACACTTGGAAACTTCCTTCATACAAGACTTCACACAATTCTATTAGCAACATTACTGTAAGCACAATAGTAAATCTACTCTTTTGGTTCAGTTTTAAACGCAAGTATAACACCCATTAAAGCATAAGCTACTGTAGCAACTTCCTCAAAAGTTCCGTGATCAAAAGAACTCAAAAAGAAAGCGATCAAGAGGCAAACACAAATAGTGGCAGAAATCTGTCAAAACAGAACAGCTGACAAAGATCGATTTTTCAAATTGAAAAGTGCAAAACTAATGAAAGTTTGGAAATAATCTGGGGCATGTGCATAAGAAATCGCAGATCAAAAAGACATCCAAAGAGTTTTCAGGATTTTTTACGGTGCAGCGCAGAAATATGTTTCAGGACAGCAACTTCCCCAAATATTACCTTCCTCCAATTAGAGGTTTTCTTGGCACAAAAACAAAATAAAAATGATAAGGAAGGTCATTACAGTAGTAATAACTTCGAAGACTCAACAAAAAGAAAAGGTACTGAAAATAAAACATTGGGTTATCTCCTAAGAGTGCTTTTCTTTAACGCCTTTGAGCTAGGCGCAGAAAGTGGAAATCAAGTAATGTCGAGCGATGAAGCATCAAGTTCATAATTTGCTTTAAGAATAGAGTCAAAAAGTAATTTCTTTCTCTTTCTAACGAAGTGTTCCATACCTTTCTTGAGCGAGAATTGATATTTAATCGTGCCTTCCTTCATATCAATGATGGCACCAATGGTTCTAAGGAAAGGTCTTCCCAAAATAATAGGACATGAAGCATTGCATTCAACATCCAAAACAAGGAAATCAACGGGAACAAGGTTATTGTTAACCATAATAAGAACATCATTAATCCTTCCCAAATGTTTCTTCTTAGCAACATCAGCAAGAGGAACATCAAAATAACAATTTTTTAGCGGGGTTAAACCAAGCATATCATAAATCTTTCTAGGCATAATAGAAATACTTGCACCAAGATCACATAAAGCATGACAATCAAAATAATTCACATTCATATCAATGATGGGCTACCAACCATCTTCTAACTTCTTGGGAATAGAAACCAATTGTTTCAACTTTTCCTCCCTAATTTGCATGAGAGCATTCGTAATATGCTTTGTAAAAGCAACATTCATAGAACTAGCATTAGGACTTAAAGCAAGCTTTTGTAAGAACAAAATTACTTCAGAGATATTGCAACCATCAACATCAAAATCATTAAAAGAAGTAGAGCTAAATTGTCTCCCATACTCCAAAAAATTTCAGCACTTTTTGTAGAAAAAGTTTTTACAGTTTTGGGCTTTTTCGCATAAGGAGTAGGAGTTTTCTCTACACCAATCAAAGTAAGAGGATTGCTAGCATTTGAAACAACATCACTAGAGGTGGTGATAGTACAAACCTTCATATTTCTAGCCATCTTGTCTTCTCTTTCCCACCTAGCATGCAATTCTGCTAACATCCTAACATTTTCATCAATTCTAACCTGGATGGCATTCAAAGTCTTGCTTTCTTTCACATCATGAGGCAAAACTTTTAGTTTCAGAAGTTCAACATCAAGAGCAAGGCTATCAACTTTAGAAGCAAGAACATCAATTTTACCCAACTTTTCCTCAACAGACTTGTTAAAAGCAGTTTGTTTACTAATGAAGTCCTTGAGCATGACTTCAAGCTCAGAGGGCGCGCCCTGTAACGTGCTACCTTTATTTTAAAGGTAGAACTCCCATGTTAATGTGCTACTCCCTGGATCAGTAGATAGCACTACAGTTCAGAATATAGTAATCATTGCAATAGCATCAAATATTACAGCGAGAATCCAGTTACATAGGTTTATAGAATACACAGCATGAAGCACAGTAACAATGAGCCTCCATCTTCTTCAAGTGCTACAGGCAAACATGTTGGAATGCAAGCTCGAGATCCTATTTATCGTTCCTCATCCGAATAAAATCTGCACGTTTGAATATGCAGCCCCAGAGGGGTCAGTACAACAACGTACTGGCAAATGACACATATTTGGTGGCATTTGTGAAAAGACTATACTACATGACATTTGGCTTGGAGGATCAAGCAGGCTAGTTTGCTTAAAGCTAATTTTATCCTATAAACTTTTCAAAGCTTTCTTTCAATATTTGAGTTTATAAGGGTCAAGATAACCCCCATACACTACATGTTAATTAGGCATGTAGTTCTGGGCGAAACTCAACAAAGTTGGAACAACCAGGAAACCACAACTTTTTAGGGGCATGATCCTGAGCTCCTATCTGAGGGCTTCTACTCAAGTTTTAAAGTATTCAAAAACGGTGATGAGATTCTTCCGAACATTCCATGACTAGAGACTCAAATGTCCATAACCGAGGACATGGCTAATTAATTAGATTTTTGACACCTTGCAAGGGTTGTGCACTTTCACCTTAAGACTCATTTTACCCCCATAAATAAAATGAGACAAGACCTTTCAGAAAAAGTATTCAACCAAACGGATCTTACCATGCCCCCTATATTTTGCTACCACCCTCTGTCAGTACCCATGGCTGAACCCTTAATCCTACTCAATCAAGACAGAGCCCATATTGTCATAAGGCTGCACTTGAAGTACATCTAAGCATGGAAGCCATATTAATCTCTTTAATCCTGAGTGGCCATCTCGAGCAGTATCCTGAGTACACATCCTTTACGAGGCATGTGCCCCAGAACCCACCTTCTCCGACCACCACAACAAACCAATCCACCCAGGTAGTTCATTTTAGTTGAAGTTGTTAATTTATTCACAAAACAACTTTTTCAGGTGATCAAAGCATAGCATCATATTTTTGAAAGTATTTAGCAACCTATCAAGTGGGGTTTAGGGTTGGCTATTCACTACTAGGATCTAGAAATTTATAAACAGTTGAGTAATCCACCTATCATGCATATTACTGAAAAACACTAGTGCATAATAAAAATGGGTAGGAATATGTGTGTCACTTGCCTTTTTGAAGTCCAAAATCTTTTACTCTTCTCAGTTAGTCACGTAGCTCTCCGTACAAAACTATAGCACACAATAACATAACATAAACATACAATACAAACACAAACAAACAGGGCAAACAATTATAAAGTATTTGTTTTAACAGCTTAGATTTCTTAAGATTTTGTGATGGAAGAGGTAATGTGAGAGACTCATGATTGACAAGTTATGAATTGATGAGATCTTAATGAAGATAACTTGAAATAAATCATGTGAATTAACTCACACAAGTGTCAAATAGTGCAATAATAATGCTATTGAATAAATGTGATGACAATTATTCTTAAATAGCATTTACTACACTTAAACATTGATAAAGATTCAGGTGGCATTGAAATACTCAATTAACTCATTTGCAAATCGAATAGTTCAACACAAGATTAAGATTAAGTGGACAATGGATTATCCAAGGAATAGTTGATATTTGGAAGCATAGCCCAGGGATTTAGTAAACAACATGGAGCATAACCAAGTGCTATGATATTAATTAAGATCAACACTACAGTATTGAGAGTAGAAACTATGATTGTGATGTTTCACACTTTAACTCAATTAACACAGTTGAAAACTGAATAAGAGTGAGTTAGACAAGATTGAGTTTAGGTAAATGGGATATGTGTCTAGGTAATGTCATGAATGTGTTTTGGTGTCTAGATATGATCTTAGAACTTGTATGGTTGAAGACAATAACATTGAAAAGAAATCTGGAATTATTACCATGATGGATTAACTCAAATCCTCATATTTGAATTTGAATTTGAATTAATGTGGGATGATTCAATAAGATTTTAGAAGTGATACTGGTAAATAGCTAAGATAATTGGAATTATTCTAAAATAAATTCTAGAATTCAAATTATGGTCAAATTAGTAATTTAGATGGATTTAAATACACAAAGTGTGTGCACATGTCAATTTTGAAATTTCTTGATTCTATGATGTTCTACAGGTTCAGAGGATTCCAAGGACTACAAAATTTATAATTTTTGGACACTTGGAACAAAAGATATGAATTAAACAAGTTAACAGATAGGTTTGATTCAATTTGAAAATGAATCCAATTTGAATACTGAAACTATGAAATATTATTGCACTACTGGATTCTACATGTTATAAGCTTTCTAATGACATATTATTTGCAATTTTTGGACTCATGGTTTGAAAGATATGAATTTTTGAAGTTTTAACTGAAAACAGATTTGAAATTCTAATTCAAATTCTAATTGAATCTGGGGCTGACGCGTGGAGTGTTCTTATTGGTCTGTACTGATTCGGGTGGATCAAGGATATGGGCCACTGGATTTAAGTGAGATCGGATGCACCAGATTGATCTATACCGATTCAGTTAAGTGATCTATTTAGGCCACAGGATCAAGATCTGACGGACGAGATTGAGAAGAGGAGGGAGGGGGTTACCTAGGGTTTCAGCGGTCGCCGGCGTCGAGGTCTGCGGCTAGGGAACAAGCTCCGATGATGCTCCAGTGAGTTTCTGAGGCAGGGAAGGGGTGGACGATGTTCAGCGGGGTGCGGTGATCACGTGGGTGAGACCGCCGTTCTCGATCGCTTCATGCAGAAGAGGGGGAGGGCGGCTGGAGCGGGTGCAGGCGCAGGTGCGCTTCGGTCTTGGTCGAGGGCGTCGATCTGGTGCGGATAAAATGAAGTGAGGAGGTTAGGGAGGTTTGCCGATTTGAGGTAGAGAGGGTAGAGGAGAAAGAGAGAAGTTTGGCTCACCGTCGGTGACAAATTTGAGCGAGGGAGCTCGCAGGTGCTATGAATTTTCGATGACGAATTTCATCGTCTTTGCTGCGACTCGAGCCGAGGGACAAACAGAGAAGAGAGAGGGAGTCCTGGGCCTTTTATAGGCGGCGGAAGACTTGCAGAGGGGGCTAGGGTTCGGGCGTATTTGGATCGGAGGGCTAGCAGAGGCGCCGTGCGGAGAGAGGAGTCCGGCCCGAGCTTGGTGATGGTGCTGACAAGTGGGGCCGGGGTGTCAGCGTCAGGGGGGAGAGAGGGGAGCGTACCGGTTCGGGGTCCAGGCAATGTTGGGCCGCGGGCTCCTTCTGAGGCTGGGCCGAAAGTGACCCCCGCAGCCTTTCTTCTTTTCTTTAATTCTTTTTCATTTTCTTTTTCTATTTTCTGATTTGTTTCAAGCTTTTGCAAATTTTATTCAAAACAATTCAAAGAAATTCCTAAATTCTTCTAATAATCAGCACAATGTTTCAAACCAGTAATAAAACAAGTTTTCAGAACAAAATATGATTTTTGAATAAAACTTCATAGGCTAGCATGGAGGCTTTGCTTGCATATCATAAAATAGAATTAGGGGTTGAGAAATAATTCTTGTTGAAATCAAAGGATTTATTTTATAAATAATATTTTGAATTCTATTTTCAAACATAGTTTTAGAAATGCAACTTTATAAATCTTTACACACTTTGTTTCTTGTCTTTGCAAACAAGCTTGGTAAGTGTTATGTGAAAAATAATATTTGGGAAACTTTCATTTTCTCAAAGAAGTTCTTCAAGAAATGATAGAAAGTTTGAAATAGTTTTCTAATAAAGCTTTTTAGTAAACTCAAAAGTTTTTAAATCCTTGTGAATTTTCAATCAACACAAGCAAACAAAATCAAAAAAAATTCCCCCAAAATTTGGTATAATCTTGGGATGTTACACGCCCCTAGTGTTGTTGGAGGAATTACCATAAGAGTTGCCATAACCATTACCATTGGTAGAAGGATATGGCCTATAATTGTTGCTAGCAAAATTGTTCCTATAAGCACTGTTGTTGAAATTATTATTTCTAATGAAGTTCACATCAACATGCTCTTCTTGAGCAACCAAAGAGGCTAAAGGAACATTATTAGGATCAACATGAGATCTATCATTAACAAGCATAGCCATAATAGTATCAATCTTATCACTCAAGGAAGAGGTTTCTTCAACAGAATTTACCTTCTTACCTTGTGGGAGCTCTCTCGGTGTGCCACTCAGAATAATTTACCATCATATTACCAAGAAGCTTCATTGCGGCGCCCAAGGTGATGGACATAAAAGTACCTCCCGCAGCTGAATCCAAGAGATTTCTTGAAGAAAAATTTAGTCCTGCATAAAAGGTTTGGATAATCATCCAAGTAGTCAGTCCATGAGTGGGACAATTCTTTATCATAGATTTCATTCTTTCCCAAGCTTGAGCAACATGTTCATTATCAAACTGTCTAAACTTCATAATATCACTTCTCAAAGCTATAATCTTAGCAGGAGGATAATATTTTCCAATAAAAGTATCCTTACACTTAACCCAAGAATCAATACTATTTCTAGGCAAAGATAGCAACCAATCCTTAGCTCTTCCCCTTAAAGAGAAAGGAAACAACTTAAGCTTAATATTATCACCATCTACATCCTTGTACTTTTGAATCTCACATAGCTCAACAAAATTGTTGAGATAAGCTGCAGCATCATCAGTACTAGCACCAGAAAATTGCTCTTTCATAACAAGATTCAACAAAGTAGGTTTAATCTCATAAAAATTTGCCTCAGGAGCAGGTGGCGCAATAGGAGTGCAGATCAAATCATTGTTGTTGGTGCTAGTAAAATCATACAACTTGGTGTTCGCAGGAGTACCCATTTTAGCAAAACTAAAAGCATACAAGTAAAAATAACAACTATAAATGAACTATTTTTTTTGAATTTTCGATAAAAATATGCAAGCAAGAATAAATTAAAGCAAAACAATAACAAAGTAAAAGACTGGAAGCGAGAGACTCCCCTTGCAGAAATCCTCTTTCTCCCCAGCAACGGCGCCAGAAAAATTGCTTGATGGCGTCTAGATGACTACCCAGTTGGGAACCCCAAGAGGAAGGTATGATGAGCACAGCAGCAAGTCTTCCCTCAGTATGAAACCAAGGTTTGTCGAACCAGTAGGAGAAAGAACCAACTTCTAAAGGTTGATGCTCGCTGGCTTGGCGACAGCTCCAGGCAATTTATAAATGGCGCCTTATCTGGGGCGTAGTTTTGCACCAGCAGCAACATGGAACCTGCACACAACACAACCAAAGTACTTTGCACCAACTTACAGTGAGGTTGTCAATCTCACCGGTTTGCTATAAACAAAGGATTAAACGTATAGTGCAGTAAAAGATAGTAGTTTGCAAGAATGTAAACAATGCAAGTAAATAGTAAACGGTAATAAGAATGTAAAGAATGGACCGGGGTCCACAGTTCACTAGAGGGGTCTCTCCATAAGATAAATAACATGCTGGGTAAACAAATTACAGTTGGGCAATGGATAGAATAAAGAAAGTATACACATGTCATGAGGATCACTATGAGATTCACTTGGGCATTACAACATAATACATAGACCGTAATCCAACTGCATCTATGACTAATAATCCACCCGCCGGATATCATCCAAACAACCGTTGGGTTTTAAGTTGCAAGCAACAGATTATCGCCTTAAGCAAAGTGTGTAATGTAAACAATATAAAAGTCCTTAAACACAAGATTGTTGTTTTCTCCCAAGTAGCAACAGCACATCTACAACCTTAGAGGCTATTGTCACTCCCCCAGATTTCTAGAGGCATGAACCCACTATCAAGCATAAATGCTCCCTCTTGGAGTCACTTGCATCTACTCGGCCAAGATATCTACTAGCAACGGAGAGCATGCAAGATCATAAACAACATAGAGATGATAAATCAATAAATCAACTTGACAAAGTACTCAATATTCATCAGATCTGAATAAACACAACATGTAGAATTACATAACGATGATATTGATCATGATAGGCAGCTCACAAGATCTAAACATGAAGCACATGGAGGAGAAGTGATACGTCTCAAACGTATCTATAATTTTTGATGCTCCATGCTTATTTATGCACCATTTGCTTTGTGTTTTGTTACACTTCGTGGCACTTTTATGCATTTTCTGGAACTAACCTATTAATGAGATGCCACAGTGTCAGTTCCCTATTTTCTGTTGTTTTTGTGTTTCAGAAAAGCTACACATGAAATATTCTCGGAATTGGACGAAACAAAAGCCAAAGTTCCTATTTTTCCCGACACGCGACGGAGTCCAAAGTAGAGACGGAGGGGGACCACGGGCCAGCCACACCATAGGGTGGCGCAAGCCAGCCCCTGGCCGCGCCACCAGGTGGTGGGGCTACCTGGCCCACCTCCTGGCGCCGTTCTTCCGCCTATATATTCTCCTCGACGGGAAAACCTAAAACACCCGATCAATTTTCCATGAAACATACTATAAGCCGCTGTCGTCATCGACGCGAGATCGGGAGGGTCTAGAAGCTCTTCTTGGCACCCTGCCGGAGAGGGGAATCACCATCGGAGGCCTTCTTCATCACCATGCCTACCATCGGAGTGATGTGTGAGTAGTCTACCTTGGACTATGGGTCCATAGCAGTAGCTAGATGGTTGTCATCTCCTCCATGTGCTTCATGTTTAGATCTTGTGAGCTACCTAACATGATCAAGATCATCGTTGTGTAATTCTACATGTTGTGTTTGTTGGGATCCGATGATACTTTGTCAAGTTGATTTATGATTTATCATCTCTATGTTGTTTATGATCTTGCATGCTCTCCGTTGCTAGTAGATATCTTGGCCGAGTAGATGCTAGTGACTCCAAGAGGGAGTATTTATGCTCGATAGTGGGTTCATGCCTCTAGTAATCTGGGGGAGTGATAGAAACCTCTAAGGTTGTAGATGTGTTGTTGCTATTAGGGAGAAAACAACAATCGTGTGTTCAAGGACTTTTGTATTGTTTACATTACACACTTTGCTTAAGGCGATAATCTATTGCTTGCAACTTAATACCCAACGGTTGCTCGGATGACATCCGGTGGGTGGATTATTAGTCATAGATGCAGTTGGATTACGGTCTATGTATTATGTTGTAATGCCCAAGTGAATCTCATAGTGATCCTCATGACATTTGTATGCTTGCTTTATTCTATCAATTGCCCAACTGTAATTTCTTTACCCAGCATGTTATTTATCTTATGGAGAGACACCACTAGTGAACTATGGACCCTGGTCCATTCTTTTACATTGTTATTACCGTTTACCATTTACTCGCTTTATTTAAATTCTCGCAAACTACTATCTTTTACCACTCGATATGCTTAATCCTTTGTTTACAGCAAACCGGTGAGATTGACAACCTCACTGTAAGTTGGGGCAAAGTACTTGGTTGTGTTGTGTGCAGGTTCTATGTTTCTGTTGGTGCAAAACTACGCCCAAGACGAGGCGCCATATATAAATTGTCTAGAGCTGTCGCGAAGCTAGCGAGCATCAACCTTCGGAAGTTGGTTCTTTCTCCTACTGGTTCGATAAACCTTGGTTTCATACTGAGGGAAAACCTGCTGTTGTGCTCATCATACCTTCCTCTTGGGGTTCCCAACTGGGCGGTCATCTACATGCCATCAAGCAATTTTTCTAGCGCCGTTATCAGGGAGAAAGAGAATTTCTGCAAGGGGATTCTCTCGCTTCTAATCTTTTACTTTGTTATTGTTTTGCTTTACTTTATTTTTGCTTGCATATTTTTATCAAAAATACAAAAAATTTAGTTCCTTTGATAGTTGGTATTCTGTTACTTTTACTTTTAGTTCATTATGTTGTTTCCTAAGTATGCTCTGGAGGACCTTACAATAGGTAGTGGTTCTATAATTGGGAAAGGTAACATTGGGGAGTTCTTTAATCATGTTAGTATGCATAAAGATGTTGAGGATAGATCTTTAGCCGAGCTTGCTCCTAGTTATGAAGTTGCTGCTGCTTATTTAGTTCACATGTTGGAGGCTAGGTTTGTTAACCTTAATCCTTTTATGCAGCAAATGTTTCTTAAGCTTCATGATATCGAAGACTCCGAAAAGAAAGATTTTATTTTGGAGACTTTGTGTAGAGAAATTAGAGATGTTGTTATAGAAGCTAGGAAATTTTTTGAGCATTTTTAATATGCTTGGCTCACGCGTAGAGGTTGTTGGTACAAATAAGGAAGAAATCAAAGTACCAATACCTTGCAAACTCGTAGGATTGCATGAAGCTTTGGAAAAGAATTTTGATTGGATTGTTCTTGAAAAACCCTTTTGATGAAAGTAGTGAACCCAAGAGTGTTCATAAGGGATCTTCAAAAACTCATTTGGATACAATACAATTCATTGTTGAAAAGACTTCTGCAATTGATTTTAATGCTTCATTTGAAAATACTTGATTTCCACTTTCTGCGCCTAGCTCAAAGGCGTTAAAGAAAAAGCACTTTTGGGAGATAACCCAATGTTTTCTTTTCAATACTTTTTCTTGTTGTTGAGTCTTGGAAGTTATGTAATGACCTCTCCTTATCATTTTTATTTCGTTTTTGTGCCAAAAAGAACCTCTTATTTGAGGAAGGTAAGATTTGGGGAAGTTGCTGTCCTGAAACAGATTTCTGTGCCGCACCATAAAAATTCGTGAAAATTCTCAGAATATCTTTTTGATCTGCGATTTGTTGTACACATCCCCAGGTTATTTCCAAACTTTTATTAGTTTTGCACTTTTCGATTTGAGCAACAGAAGGTCCTCGTAAAAATTGATCTTTGTCAGCTGTTCTATTTTGACAGATTTCTGCCACTATTTGTGTTTGCCTCTGATACGTCTCAAACGTATCTATAATTTTTGATGCTCCATGCTTGTTTTTACACCATTTGCTTAGTGTTTCGTTACACTTCATGGCATTTTTATGCATTTTCCGGAACTAACCTATTAACGAGATGCCATAGTGCCAGTTCCCTGTTTTCTGCTGTTTTTGTGTTTCAGAAAAGTTACACAGGAAATATTCTTGGAATTGAACGAAACAAAAGTCGAACATCCAAAAATTTACCGAAGCTTCCATAGAACCGAAGAGGAGACGGAATGGAGCCAGGGGTGGTCTCACCACCAGGGGGCGCAGCCCAGGGCCTGGCCGCACCGCCCTATGGTGAGCCCCACCTGGTCCACTTCTGACGCTGCCCCTTCGCCTATAAAGACCCCCCGATGGGAAAAACCTAAACACCAGATCACTTTTCCAGAATACATCGCGATCCGCCGCCATCGTCGACCCGAGATCGGGAGGGTCCAGAAGCTCTTCCCGATACCATGCCGAAGAGGGGAATCGCCACCGGAGGTCTTCTTCAGCGCCATGCTTGCCTCCGGCGCGATGAGTGAGTAGTCTACCTTGGACTATGGGTCCATAGCAGTAGCTAGATGGTTGTCTTCTCCACCATGTGCTTCATGTTTAGATCTCGTGAGCTGCTTTACATGATCGAGACTACCTTTATGTAATTCTACATGTTGTGTTTGTTGGGATCTGATGAATATTGGTGTTATGATTGAGTTGATGTGCTGAATATTATCTTATGTTATCTCTATGTTGTTTATGATCTTGCATGCTCTCCGTTGTTAGTAGCTATCTTGGCCGAGTAGATACTAGTGACTCCAAGAGGGGGTATTTATGCTCGATAGTTAGGTTCATGCCTCTATTTAATCTGGGGGAGTGACAGAAACCTCTAAGGTTGTAGATGTGCTGTCGCCACTAGGGAGAAAACAACATTCTTATGTCCAAGGGCATATGCTTTGTTTACATTACACACTTTGCTTAATGCAGTTATCTGTTGTTCGCAACTTAATACTTGTGGAGTTCTCGGATTGATTCGCCACAAGTGGATTATTAGTCATAGATGCAGTTGGATGGCGGTCTATGTATCTTGTTGTAATGCCCAGAGTAAATCTCATAGTGATCCTCTCGACGTATGCATGTTATCTTTATTCTATCAATTGCCCAACTGTAATTTGTTTACCCAGCATGTGTTATTTTATCTTATGGAGAGACACCACTAGTGAACTGTGGACCCCAGTCCTATTTCCATCATATTGCTATCACCTGTTTACTTTACTCGCATATTACCATTGCTTTCCACTCAATACGCTCATTCCTTTGTTTACAGCAAACCGGTGAGATTGACAACCTCATCGTAAGTTGGGAACAAAGTATTTGGTTGTGTTGTGTGCAGGTTCCGAGTTGCAGCTGACAAAGCAAAGCACTGGACGAGGCGCCCTATAAATTGTCCGGAGCTGTCGCAAAGCTGGCAAGCATCACCTTCTTGAGTTTGGCTTTTTCCTACTGGATTGACATACGTTGGTTTCGTAACTGACGGAAAACTTGCTGCTATATTCATCAAACCTTCTCTTGGGGTTTCCAACTGGCCGATCATTTACTTCATCAACTACACGCCAACAAGTTCTCTGGCACCATTCATCACCGCGCCATCATCCTCTTGATCGCTTTCTTTTTGAGTTCTTTTGATCACATAACTTTTGAGTAAGTTGCTACAGTATCTTATGCTTTAATGGATGGTATATTTGAGTTTGAAACTGAACCAAAAGAGTAGATTTACTATCATGCTTACACTAATGTTGCTAATAGAATTGTGTGAAGTTTTGTATGAAGGAAGTTTTCAAGTGTAGGGGAAGGAGAGTGATGAGATGAGATGAAGTATGGAAAAAAGTTCAAGCTAGGGGATGCCCATGTCACCCCAAGAAATATCCAAGAGGTACAAGCGTCAAAGCTTGGGGATGCCCCGAGGCACCCCTTCTTCATCGGCAAAAACCAGGTCACCTTTGAAGACACTATATTTTTATTGCTTCGTATACTATGCGTTTTTCTTGGAGCGTCTTTACTTTCGCTTTCAGTTTTCTTTTGTTTTGTTTGCTACAATAAATGGTTGGACCCCAACAAATTTCTTTTGGAGAAGACACACTCCGTTTTTCATTGCCAAGAATACTCTAGTTTTCACTCTTATCGTTCAACGAGTGTTCTCTTATTCTAGTACTGCGTTTAGCTTTCATTTTTTGCCTTGATTCTTTTTCAGATCTTGTTATATCTTTGTATCAAGGTGTATTTAGACCACTGGTCTATGTTGGTTTTCATCTCAAAAGGTTGTTTCAAAAAGGTTTGAATGGTGTTGGAAAAGAGAAAAAAGTTTCATGCCTATAGTGGTACAAATGGGAGCTTGTTTAGACTGTGGCCTAGACTTTTGCATGTCATGCTTGATGTTATTTTGATAGTATGCTTAGTAGTTTTTGTTGTGGCATGACTTGTCTCAAATGACTGAGATTGCTTAATGTGCATTTGAAAGAATCATGCGTTATTTTTATTATATGGGAGCATATTATTGTGGTTTTTCTCCTTTGATGCTTTATTTGGGTTGACTTGGCGCATGCTTACAACATTTTTGACTTTACCAAGTCGCCATAAGCCTCTATGATCATTTGGTTTTTGACTTGTGATACCACTTTATGCTTCGGTTAATGATGTTTTGTCGCTATGCATGATTATGGCCGTTATTGCTCTCTTAGTTGGCCGCTCCCAGTCTTTTGCTAGCCTTCATTTTGTACTGAGAGGGAATACTTCTCGTGCATCCAACTCCCAAAAACCAAAGTTTTCTAATGTGTCCACCATATCTAACTATTAGCAATTTGCTATTCCAAGCACAATTCGTCTTGCTTTTATCTATCCTTCAAATTAAACTTTTTGTGTTATGTGAAAATTAGTCAGTAAAGCTCTCACGGACCTGACAGCACACTTTTACTTTCTTGCTTTTAATAAATTTGACCATTGTGGTTCTCTTATGTTGACGTTATGCTTGCAAGTTGTAAGTTGGAAGTTAGCCCAGCCATGCCGTCATGGGGCAAGCTTTCAACATTGCACTTTCTCTGATTTAGTTGATATCGTGATCTTTTGTTTATGGATACCTGCGATGTGAAATAAGTTGGAAACTTGTGAGATTATGGAGTTTGTATATGTGTTAGAGAAATGCCCGGGCCGCTAATCTAAGCCATGCATCATTCATGGTGGAAATTTACAGCATGCCCATAGTGGACATTCGATGACGCATCTCAAAATAAAAAGCTATACCCATGGTAAATAAAAGAGATGCCGAGGTGTTCATTGTCTGTTTGTCTTGTCATTTTGATGTGGGATTGTTCCATGTCATCGGGCAAAAGGTACCCCGTTGGCGTTCTCGATGATACATGTATGCTTACAATGACAAGAACTTGCTTGGGACCTAAGTCGAGTAGCATGAGGTTTGGGTATTCGTACTTCACAGGACATGAGATTTTCAACTTATGATTTGTTAACCATATGCTTCATAATTGTACTCGCATTAACCTTAATGATTCAAGATGCCTATGATGGGGGCAATGAGAGCTCAAAGCTAGTAAGTATCATAATTTTTGGAGGTTTATAAAACTTGCAATCACTGCTTCCCTCTGTGAAGGGCCTTTCTTTTTCTTTTATGTTGAGTCTCCATCTTCTACCTTTATGCACCGTCTAAGAGAGCATTCTGAGTTTAATGTGCATAGTCCCAAAATTTATTATTGATTGATTCATGATTATGGTTTTGCTTGTTCTTAAATTATTTATATCTAGTCACCCTCTTAAACTTGAAGGTGTCCTATGCATTTATGTTTTGCTATTCCATGAAGGCCAAGCTGAAAACCACTTTGCTATGTTTTTTTATATGGTTGAAACACATACTTGACTTTCAATGCATTATTACTCATGATCTTTTGTTTGTGTTACTTTTCATGTTATAACATGGTTGCTAAGTTTTATTGTCAAGATTATGTCTTTTATGCCCATGTTTTAAGTACTTTGATCTCAGCACTCAATGCTTTACATCGTTTGATCAAGATTGTGTTGATGCATGTCACCTCAAAAATTATTGTTTTGTTATCACTTACCTACTCGAGGATGAGCAGGAGTTAATCTTGGGGATGCTTGATACGTCTCAAACGTATCTATAATTTTTGATGCTCCATGCTTGTTTATGCACCATTTGCTTTGTGTTTGTTACACTTTGTGGCGTTTTTATGCATTTTCCGGAGCTAACCTATTAACGAGATGCCATAGTGCCAGTTCCCTGTTTTCTGCAGTTTTTGTGTTTCAGAAAAGATACACAGGAAATATTCTCAGAATTGGACGAAACAAAGGTCGAAGTTCCTATTTTTCCCGACACGAGACGGAGTCCAAAGCAGAGACGGAGGGAGACCAGGGGCCAGCCACACCATAGGGTGGCGCGGGCTAGCCCCTGGCCACGCCACCAGGTGGTGGGACCACCTGGCCCACCTCCTGACGCCGCTCTTCCACCTATATATTCTCCTCGACGGGAAAACCTAAAATACCCGATCAATTTTCCACGAAACATACTGTAACCCGCCGCCGTCGTCGACGCGAGATCGGGAGGGTCCAGAAGCTCTTCTCGGCACCCTGCCGAAGAGGGGAATCACCACCGGAGGCCTTCTTCATCACCATGCCTGCCTCCGGAGTGATGTGTGAGTAGTATACCTTGGACTACGGGTCCATAGCAGTAGCTAGATGGTTGTCATGTCCTCCATGTGCTTCATGTTTAGATCTTGTGAGCTGCCTATCATGATCAAGATCATTGTTTTGTAATTCCGCATGTTGTGTTTGTTGGGATCCGATGAATATTGATACTTTGTCAAGTTGATTTATGATTTATCATCTCTATGTTGTTTATGATCTTGCATGCTCTCCGTTGCTAGTAGATATCTTGGCCGAGTAGATGCTAGTGACTCCAAGAGGGAGTAGTTATGCTCGATAGTGGGTTCATGCCTCTAGGAATCTGGGGGAGTGACAATAGCCTCTAAGGTTGTAGATGTGCTGTTGCTACTAGAGAGAAAACAACAATCTTGTGTTCAAGGACATTTGTATTGTTTACATTACACACTTTGCTTAAGCCGATAATCTGTTGCTTGCAACTTAATACCCAACGGTTGCTCGGATGACATCCGGCGGGTGGATTATTAGTCATAGATGCAGTTGGATTACAGTCTATGTATTATGTTGTAATGCCCAAGTGAATCTCATAGTGATCCTCATGACATTTGTATGCTTGATTTATTCTATCAATTGCCCAACTGTAATTTGTTTACCCAGCATGTTATTTATCTTATGGAGAGACACCACTAGTGAACTGCGGACCCCGGTCCATTATTTTACATTGTTATTACCGTTTACCATTTACTCGCTTTATTTACATTCTCGCAAACTACTATCTTTTAGCACTCGATATGCTTAATCCTTTGTTTACAGCAAACCAGTGAGATTGACAACCTCACCGTAAGTTGGGGTAAAGTACTTGGTTGTGTTGTGTGTAGGTTCCACGTTGCTGCTGGTGCAAAGCTATACCCCAGATGAGGCGCCATATATAAATTGTGTGGAGCTGTCGTGAAGCTAGTGAGCATCAACCTTCTGAAATTGGTTCTTTCTCCTACTGGTTCGATAAACCTTGGTTTCATACTGAGGGAAGACTTGCTGCTATGCTCATCATAACTTCCTCTTGGGGTTCCCAACTAGGCGGTCATCTACACGCCATCAAGAAGACATCCATCCAGTTAGTGCTATGGACCCGTAGTCCAAGGTAGACTACTCACACATCACTCCGGAGGCAGGCATGGTGATGAAGAAGTCCTCCGGTGGTGATTCCCCTCTCCGATAGGGTGCCGGGAAGAGCTTCTGGACCCTCCCGATCTCGCGTCGATGACGGCGACGGCTTACAGTATGTTTTGTGGAAAATTTATCGGGTCCTTTAGGTTTTCTCGCCGAGGAGAATATATGGGCGGAAGGGCGGCGTCAGGAGGTGGGCCAGGTGGCCCCACCACCTGGTGGCGCGGCCAGGGGCTGGGCCACGCCACCCTATGGTGTGGCTGGCCCCTGGCTCCCCTCCGTCTCTGCTTTGGACTCCGTTTCGCGTCGGGAAAAATAGGAACTTCGGCTTTTGTTTCGTCCAATTCCGTGAAAATTTCCCGTGTAGCTTTTCTGAAACACAAAAACAACAGAAAATAGGGAACTGGCACTGTGACATCTCGTTAATAGGTTAGTTCCGGAAAATGCATAAAAATGCAACGAAGTGTAACAAAACACAAAACAAATGGTGCATAAATAAGCATGGAGCATCAAAAATTATAGATACATTTGAGACGTATCAGCCACAGGGGCCAACACCACCCCTAGGCGCGGGCTAGGCCTGGCCGCGCGGGCGGGTGGTGTGGTGGCCCTAGCCCACCTCTGCCAGTGCCCCTTCGCGTATATCATCCTCCCAAAAACCTAAGACTGGAGCAGCGATTAGAGAAATATTCTGCCGCCTCTACGGGGCGGAAAACTGAGAGAGAGAAAGAGCTCTCCGGCAGGCAGAAATCTACCGGGAAAATTCCTTCCCGGAGGGGGGAAATCATCGCCATCGTCACCGTCATCGAGTTGGGCTTCATCAGGATCATCATCATCATCATCATCATCATCATCATCATCATCATCATCATCACCAGCACCATCATCACCTCGCCATCCCGCTGTAACATCTTGGGTTGAATCTTGTCTAGTTCATAGGGGAAACTTTCCCGATGTTAATTACTACTTGTAGTTGATGCTATTGAGTGAAACCATTTGATTAAGTTTTATGTTCAGATTGTTATTCATCATTATTTCACCTCTGATCATGATCCATATGATGTCTTGTGAGTAGTTTGTTTAGTTCTTGAGGACATGGGAGAAGTCAAGATGTTAGTAGTAGAATTATGTTAAGTAATATTTAATGGTTTGATATTTATGTTGTGGTGCTATTCTGCTAGTGGTGTCATGTGAACGTCGACTACGTGATACTTCACCTTTAAGGGCCTAGTGGAATGAATTGTGTATTTGGCTACTAATTGTGGGGTTGCCGGAGTAATAGAAACCTAAACCCCCGTTAGGAAACCAGTGCATCAGGGAGTGTAGGATCTCAGAGTTTAATGCTGTGGTTAGATTTATCTTACTTACTTTCTTGTAGTTGTGAATGCTTGCAAGGGGTATAATCACAAGTATGTATTAGTCCAAGTTGGGATAGTGCATTAGCATAGGTTCACCCCCATAACACCTAGCAAACCAATGAAGATTAATCAACTATATGAAGCGAAAGCACTTGACAAAATTCCCGTGTGTCCTTAGGAACGTTTGGTCATCATAAGTAACACAACCGGCTTGTCCTTTGCTATAGAAAGGATTCGGCCACTCGCTGCAATTATTATTACTATCTTTTATTTACTCGTACTTTATTTATCTACATTATCAAAAAGCCCTAAAAACCCGTTTGCTAGTATTTACAGTGATTCCTTGATCAAAACTGCTTGTCAATACCTTTTGCTCCTCGTTGGGTTCGACACTCTTATTTATTGAAAGTACTACGATATACCCCCTATACTTATGGGTCATCATAATGCATATCCATGACACAATACCTAACCCACATAGACAACACAAACATACATATGTAATGGGTTAGTTCACAAAGCATAATTGACAAACCTTACCATACCACAAGACCAATTAGTCTCATATGTCACATTTCTTATGCTTCATGTGTTGATCAATCTAGAATCCAATCTTTGATCTTTGTCTTGGTCAATCTTGAATCTTCTCATACTCTATCGCAATATCTTGAGCCACGTAAATAATTTTTCATTTGATTGTATTCTCTATGTATTATTCAATCATATCTCAACTTATGAGACCATCATGACCTTGACATAGAGCCATATCTTGAATTCTTCTCTTGTAGCCAAACTTTCAAAATCTTGAAACTCTTTGGCTTAACACATAAGCTAGAACATGGATTATTTGAGTTCTACACAAGAACTACATCTTTAATCATATTGGATTCATCTCTTCTATTCAATAGTCTTGATGCCAATATTTAAGATATATCTTTATCTTCATGGCATCCAAGCCTTGAATTCAACACATGGACTTAAAGCAATTTCTATTAACAATTCCTTCATAAAAAGTTCAATAAAAACATTAGTCAATAGGGATTGTCATTAATTACCAAAAACATACTTAGGGGTAATATACGCTTACAAGCTTCCGCGGCCCCGGCTGCTACGACGGTGCTGGCTGGCGTGGTGGCGAAGAAGGAGGGGTGAGGGGTCTGAAGAAGAATTTTGCTAGTAGAATTGGCCAACTAATTCTAGGTCGTAGATAGAAAGATCCGAGGTAGCCTAAGGAGAGGACGCAGACGCTGTCCGGGCCCGATGCAAACCTAACAAAAAATTTGGCCAGGAATGAGTCTCGGATCTGACGCGTTGGTCCACATGCGTCGGCGCGGCGCGCTGGAGATGCCCTCGCCACCGTCACATTCACATCCCGCGTTGCCGAGCTCTCCAATCTCTTCGCCCCGAAGGCAAGGCAAAACCAGAAGACCGGAAAGTTGTTAACTTGGGCTTAATTTCTCACCAATTTATCTTCTCCAAACAACCACGCATTAAAACTCCCACCCGTAATCACCAATCCACACCCATCCGCGACCGCCAACCCTCGCCCCTCTATCGCTAGGGATCCCTAGCCCAGCGATCTTCTGCCCCGGAGACCTCCGGATTCCGCGACGGAGCAGCCTCTCGCCCTTTCTCTCCCACGGCGGGAATTAGTTCGAGGAATCCCTGCCGAAATCCTCCGTTTAGTGATAGCAAATCCAGTTTTTTAGTTGGGGGAAACAACCGCTCCTCTACTTATTCCTCAGCTTTGTGCTGTGTGCTGTCTGGCGGGTCCAAATGGGGCTGCAGCAATCCAAGGAGGAGCTGCTGTACCAGCAGGTGAATTACGGCAACATCGAGGGGATTCGGACCCTCAAGGCGCAGGGTGCAGGCGTTGAGGCAAGTATAACAATTTCCCCTCTTGCATACCTGGGGATTCATTGAGTTGATTTCTCTTATTGGGGGTTGAAATGTTGCTTGCAGTGGATCGACAAGGAAGGGAAGACGCCCCTCATGGTCGCCAGCATGCGCCCTGATCTGCTCAATGTGGCCAAAGTTCTGGTTGAGTTGGGCGCAAATGTGAATGCATACCGCCCTGGTATGGATGCTTTTCTCGTTTCAGCTTAATGTATTGCTTTACTTGATTGTCTCCATTATTATTCCTTCTAGAATCAAGGAAAAAAATAGCGCGCTAAAACGTCGCTATAGCATATCTGGGAGACGAACGCTACGTTATGCGAATTTAGCACGCTATGACGCTACAAGCGTTTTTAGCGCGCTAAACGCGCTATTTTAGGTAACGCTATAGCGTGCTAAAACGAAAAAGACAAATAGCGGTGGCGATAACAACCATTCAGCCTATTCTACAATTAAGCCCACAATAGCAGTACGAGTCCAACACTACTCCAATGTCTAACCCCACCCCAGGTTGTAACCTACCTTCCCATTCCCCCCAATCCCTAATTCCTCAGTCCTCACGCGATGGTGGCGCTGCTGCTGTAGCGCATCTCCTCCAGCTCCGGCAGGCCGTCGTTCGGTTGAGCTCCTCAGTCCTCATGCATTCTCCTTCATCTAGTTCTTCATCCGAATAATTACTTGCTTGTTGATCGTTGGCTGTTGATGTTAGACTGTCTTAAAGATGTTTGTCCTTTATTCTTAGCTTTGTAGTTAGTTTATGGATTTATGTGATGACCTTTTGTGATTTGGGCTCTTTATCATTTTGAATTCCGTGACCATTGTGATGTGGATTGCGTCATTTGACCTCACTATAACAATTTTTTATGTATGTATTATTCTGGAAATAATTTTAGCTGCTAAAATCCTTAATATACAAGGTATATCATGTCAATTTTTCAAAACGCTATTTTGAAAAATAGCGTGCTATTAGCACGCTATAACTTGCATAGCATTTTCAGAAGGGCCGCGCTATTTTAAATAGCGCGCTATTTTTTTCCTTGTCTAGAATGCATAACAGGGGATTTGTCTCGGCTTTCACTTATACCGTGCCAATCAAATATATCAGTTGATGTGACACTTTTATGTTACAAGCCCATATGGTTACAACTGGATGCATGCTAAACTAAATAGGCTAGTACCACTATCTGTTACTGCAGTTGTAATGCCCCCCTCCCTATTTTTTTTACTTTCCTTTTTGTAGGATCACACAATGGAACCGCATTGCACCATGCTGCCAAAAAAGGACTTGAGCAGACTGTCCATTTGCTTCTCTCACATGGAGGTATGTGAGGCAGTAGATATAAAACCATACTTCTTGTTTTTTGCCTCTTGAAAGTTTTTGTACTAAAGAAACTTTCTTTGGGATTTGTTTGCAGCTAACCCCTTTATACCAAATGATGATTGCAATACTGCACTTGATCTGGCTAGAGAAAAGGGTCATGTGAACGTTGTAAGGGCCATAGAGGTATATTGTTTCCTTTACATCCTGTTTTGCTTTAGCGTAGGAAGTATGACCATTTGCTCTTTTGCATTGCTTGCTACTTGTTCTTTAATTATTTTATTGGTTGTTATTTGGTTTTTAATTATTTTCAGGGGCGTATTTCTCTTTTTTGTGGATGGATGAGGGAGAATTATGGTCCTGGTTTCTTGGAAGCGTTTGCTCCTCAGTTCATGACTAGAAAGATGTAATATTCCCATAACCTTCTTTGTCTATAGTATATGTTATTGAGCAAGATGCTTGTCACAAGCACATAGATGAGAGGATCATCACGTAGTATATTTTATGCTTCTCTATCCTAATTTGAATTTTATGCTTCTCTATCCTAATTTGAATTCTCTCCCCAGTTGGGCGGTGATTTTACCCTGTGAAGCACGGAATCTGTCAAGACCTACCAAGCTTGAGTTAGCTATATATCCTGAATTGCAGGTATAAAAGTTAATTAGATTGGTGCTTTAGTTTGTTCTTGCGTCGTAATGTGTATATTATTGGATATATTGGATGCGCCTCGATGCATTGATATGAAGAATGGAATCACAATTTTACAAGCTCAGGCCAGGACTATGACCAATGGTTGCTAGACAGACATTACCATTGACGCCACTAAACAAAACCCCGGCCTAGACGCCACACAAGCGAACAGGATGCAACCCCTGCCACACGAAAAGCGAGAATCCAACTCTGTGAAGAAAGACACAATTAGGCCTCTCCAGTTGGAGATACAAAGTCAACAGCGTTGCAGACCACTGGCCATGGAACCGCCAAGTGCTACTCACGTTCTGAATGTTGTACTATCACACGACGCTGCACCATATGCCTCAGCCAATACCCATTGAGTGTCCTGATGTGACCAAGATGCCATGATATGTGACCATCCATGGTCCGCTGCCCATGCCATCCATGGTAGGTGCACTGGCATGTTGCAGGCACACCTAGAATCTACATGCTAGAGACAAGATGTGTGCCACCTGCACGTGCACCAACCTACGGTCAGACTTCCAGGAAGACCCCCTCTAGGGAGGGAGCGACCTCGTCGACGCTGTCGTTGTCTGATAAAAGCAAGCCAGATCTTAGTTTTCATCCAGGGACTAGACCATGAGGGATGGAGGGAATCTAGGCTACTCAATGAGGCCACCAAGAAGGGAACAGCTCGTGAGGCTGCCTTCGTCGCCGGCACCGACAAAGGTCAGGCGTGGCCTTCACCCGAACAACACGAGAGCCTGCAATGTCACCAGCTTGAGAACCTGGATGCCACACTACCCTGCAAACAGAAGCCACCAGATGTCGCATATCTGGGCCAGCACGGGCCAGCCATGATGCCACCTAAGAAGGAGCTGGCCCATGGCTCAATTGCTTCTTGATAAACCAGCTTAGCCCATCCCTATCTCAGCCTGTCACGAAACATACAGTGCCCTTCCTTTCGATTTTGCTGTGTTACATTGGCTATTTGTGTTGCATTTTTTGTGTATTTACGCTAAGGAGTTTCTAATATTTTTTTTATGAATAAGCAGGCTGCTAAACCTCGTGTTGTAGTTAAACTTTGGAAATCTCAAGTTGACGAACCAAAGTATAATCTGGCCGATCCTTCCATGGCAATTTTTGACAAAGCTACAAGTATGTGCAATGGTTTACCTTTTCAGGTTATGTAATTTTGAAATGCGTGTTTGTGTTGGCTCCATGCTTTCTCACTCTTTCCATTTTGGTGCGATTTATATTTTGCTCATCTCACTGTATTTTGCTTTAAGAAGAAAACACATGGTTTCTTGTGTTTCTATAGGGTTTATGTTCTGAATTACTCAAATTTATTCGCCCAATTCAGCATGCTCTTTGGCAGGGTGAACTGAGATAATTTCTTTGGTCCTTTTAGCTTGAGTTGGGACTTGGTAGACCTAATTCCTGGTGATGAACTCATGATTTTGGTACTGTATTTCCTCACAAGAGAACAAAGACTACTACATCCACGCACATATACAATCATGTATATTTGATCACTCTCGTGGATTGCAAATTTAATTTTTCACTCTCTAAAGATAGTTTATTGTTTCTCCATTGTAGAGATCCCTTTGTTCTTTACGCACCATCCACATTTGGATACATGTATTGTGCTCTTTATACGAAGTGCACTGTTGTTTTTTCTGTGCAAATGTTCTGTTATGATTGTGCCATGGGTGCTTTCACACTTTGTAGTGACGTTTCAGTACCTTTTATTTTCTTGTTGCACGGCTGTCTGTGAAAAGGGTAATTTTTTATTATGGACATATCTTTGTTTCTGCCAGGTGGCCTGCCTGGATATGTTATATTGCAAATATTAAACTGTGCACTGTCTCTACCAGGTCATTCTGTTCTAATTCTTCTTTGAATTCTACAGAATCTCGGTACAAGTTCTTATCAGCTTTCGAAGGTGACAAACAGCAGCTTCGATCGTTTTATAGTGCATGCTGTGGCATGGCTCAGGTGATATATGCTGAACTTTCTGAAAAAAATTCCCCTGCTAACTAGTCACTTATGTTATATTCTGCACTATGTTTGAAGAGTAACATTCAGTTATCTGATTTTAGCATTTTCTTTAAACATCGGTTTTTCGTATATAATGTATGTAGATCAGTACATAGGTGCATAATTAATAATTACTATGTCAATATATCGCCCGTGTCTTGAACTTTTGATGAATGGATGCAAAGTTTGATCTCTCTTGATGAGAATCAACAGAAAATTGTTAATTTCAGTATAGGAAAAAAATTATCTAATTCTTCAAAGATCCTTTTTTTCTTAGGTTGCGAGTATGGTTCCTGCACGACCAGTGAATTCCCCAACTCCACCTTCAGTACCAATAAATTCGTCTTCTGCACCTTCAGAACTATCCACGCCCAGTAAGGAGGATGTTGAGTTAGCGATGGCTATCAATGCCTCTATCCAATCAGCTATAGCAGAGGGAGTGCCCAACGTTCAGCCAATGTCATCTACTGTGAACACCAGTGGCTGGGGAAACAGTACGGACACCTCTCTCAACGGATGGGGTCCACCAGACGCCGTCGCCCCTTCAAAGATGAGTGGGCAGGCAAAAATTCATGCCCCAAGCAGCAGCACATACAACGGATGGGACGTACCTGGAACAAGCTCTAACCAAAGTTCATCGAGACCTAAGAATAGCCAGAACAACCCTTTAATTGTGATTCCACAAGAGGCACCGTCGGCTCTTGCAACACCAGCTGCACTTGCAGTTCTTCCACCACCAAGTGTACCCCCGACTCTTCCAACACCAACTGCGCCTCCACTTGCTGAAGGAACCTTCTACAGTGGCCCTATTCAGTATCCTTCCATAGATTTCACACCAATTGATGTAACTATGTCACATGCGGAAGGTGATACAACTGTAAACTCTGCAAAAACTGGAGAGAGTGATGCTGGTACAGGCAGCAGTGGCAACACCCCCTCTGGAACTTGTGTGATTTGCTTGGATGCTCCAGTGGAAGGAGCCTGCATTCCGTGTGGTCACATGGCTGGTTGCATGTCCTGCTTGAAGGATATAGAGTCAAAGAAATGGGGGTGTCCCATTTGTCGTGCCAAGATTAACCAGATTATCCGCCTTTATGCTGTTTGAGCAGCTGAAACAGTGGATCAGCGAGTCACAACTGCAATGGGTGCCTCCCGCTGTAAGTTTTGATACATGGAGTAATGTTATACTGCAGTTGCAAGTGTACTATTACAAATTATGCCTTCTGTGTTATCTGAATTCTCAAAGCACAACACAGCAGGCAACTTATGTATATACAAGAATGTATCGTGTATAGAAGAATATATGCGCTTTGCCATGCTGAGAAAACTTCAACTGAACCTTGTATTGGGTATTGCTTGTGCTTGGTGCACTGTGTAAGTTTTCCTATAGTTACTGCTCAATGAAGGCAGTGGTTAACAAAGCCAGTTTTGCATATGGGCCTGCGAGCACCGCGAGTACTTTCTAAGAAACTGTTCCCCTTATATAACTCTCGTCAGTTTTGTAACCTAGGTCTTCCGATGGGCAGTGTTGCAGAATCCCTTCCGTTTTTGACTGAATGGTGAAAAGAGTTTTGATCTATTTGGTGTGAACATCTTGATTTCCCAGCGAGAGAATCAAGATGGTGGATGCAGAGCGATGGCGCCAAGCATTCAACCAGTCTGCCCGAGCAGCCCTGGGGTTAGACCAGCAGTGAGAGGGGGCTCTGCCCTACAGCAAGAGGGACGCCTCACGAGTCGGGCTTTGGGGATGATCCCTATTGGCGAAGCCAAACAAGATTTCGTGTAGCTAAGTGGCGCGTGTGTGATTACAAGCTACGTGTACTCCAAATGATCAAGGTGTACAGAACAAAATCTCTTCCTCGAGAAATAAAGACACCGTCCTTGTTCTGGGAAATGAAGGTATGCACCACTCCTTTATACCATTTTTCCGTAAACCATAATCCCATGCAATGTCATTACAAAACTGTCACATATCTATGAAGTCCAAACACAATTATTTCTTCATCGTTAGTAAATCTAGATGAAAAGTTTGCAATTTTCTTATTGACAAGTCCAAACTGAGACAGGAAAATGAAGTCCAAACACAATTTTCTCTTCATCATTAGTCAAGCTAAATCAGTCAAGCTATATGCATGGAATTTCCTTCATGCATTCTGAAATGCGTACCAATTGCATCAGGGCACATGCATATATATAATGATAGCCAGGTATATCAGACGCAGTACACTTTATATGTAATCTGGAACAAGACAAGGGATTAAGAAAAAATGGTCAATAGTACAAAGAATAAAGAGAAAATAGTTGCTTTAGGGCGTGCAAACCCACTCCGGTGAATGCCAAAGCAACCTGTAACCTTCAACAACCTGCGTGCATGTGTCACTCGAGTACTGTATATTGTATATCAGTCGCCACTTGATCCAACCAGTTATGCTCAAAAGTACTCTGGCTCGTGATGAGCACATAAGCTTTCATCTCCAAAATGAGGACAGCTTGCCTGGCAGCCGTTTACAATTCGTGATTCTTGTCTTCTTCGGCCACCTGAGGTAGTGGCGCTGTGCCCTCCTCCGGCGCTGCTCCGCCGTCCTTGGTTGATGCACCCCCACTTCCTTCAGAGCTTGCCTTGTTTTTCCGGCGGTTGGACTTCTTGGGCACCGCGGGGAGGTCCTGGCAGGTGGAACCGGCAGTATCCTCAGCCGTCTTGTCCTTGTCCTTCTTGCGGTTCTTTCGGGTGCCCTTCTTGGCCTTTTCTTTCTTCTCCGAGGTCTCAGTACTGCCTGCTGTGACGTCCATGGAAGAGGTGTCAGAACCCCGGGAGTGATTCCGCCTTGACCGGCGGGCACCTGGGGACGGAGGGGAGTCGCCGGCAGTGCCGTCGGTGCCTCCTGCATCACTTTTAGTATCTCTGAAGGAGGTATCCCCCAGCGCTGCACCATCTAGGACTATTTCTGTCGGGGTAAAACAAGAAAAAATTATGCAAATGTTAGCATTTTTTTGTATAAATATGTAAAGGTTCAATGCTAATATGTTATAATCAGCACATCATGAATACTGAATTTGCACAATACTTTTAAGAAAAGTTTCACGGAAGGAAATGTAAGAGAGTGAGAATTTAACCTTGAGAAGCCCATGGGTTAGCGGCAGCAGAACCTCCTCCCCTATCGCTCCTAAACGAGGCTGAGTCCAATGGCGCCGAGTGGTAGTCTTTCATCTGGTAAGTACAATAATTTTCATGCCAACACAGTTACTGCTAAGATAAAGTACCTTGAAGGCGTTTCATTTCCACGCCAAAAATGGGGAAGAGGTAATGCTAACTCTCAAGTACGCATGAATATTTTCTAATATTGATTCTACTGATCCAAAACATTTTATTGCGCACCAACGATCCAAATTTCTCCACGTAGTTATGTCTTGTATACTTTGCAATAAATATGGCTTGTGTCTCAACCGCTGCAGACGCCGGGGGACACCCTTCTTTTCGAACTTATACAATAATAGAAGCTTAATGCATAACTGCTCTCACCGTTAGTCTTGACTATTGACACAATGAAATCAGCTATGCAGATCATTTTCTCTTATGAACAAGAAACCATCCACCATCCTACTTTTTGATTGTCCGTTGGTTCATGTTGCATGGCGCACTTGTATTTAGCTTTCAACATCACCCCACCCTGTAGTATCTTATATGGCTCAGAGGAGTGGATATATCATTGTGATCACTAATTTTGATCTGAGCAGCAGAGGCCTTTTTGTCGATTTGGCTATGCAGAAAGGATCTGGCTTTTGACAAAAGGAAATTACATTCTTGCATGCCGGTGCTACTCTTGGGTACCAGTTTCCTGCAGTCATGGGCGTTGATACTTGATACAGCGTCGACGGAGCATGGCGCCAAGAGTCTTGAGTGGATACCGCGAAGTTTATGTCCCGGTAATAGGTTTCTTAGTTTATAGTCTTATCCTTGGTTGTCTAACATAACTTTTTTGGACTAGATTCTTTTGTGAGGATGGTTGGTCTAATCCCTTCTCTGGTAGGAGGACCCACAATAAGTTTGACATATGCATTTACTAGCAAATATGCCCGTGTATTGCAATGGGAGAGACAAGTCTGCATATAGACCTTTTTCCGGGCACGATTACACCATTTATTAGCGTTGCTACCCGCGAGGAGATAAAAAAGTGTGTGGGCCGCAGCAATGGCAGCGAGCACATACTCCATGTAGGTACTCTTTGCTTCGTCAGCTGCCGTCGGAGCCTCTCAGTTTTACGTCAATAGGGGGAGACGACAATGTCAGTCGGTACATTTGGTAGACGCGCTGCCTCCTCAGTCCGTACATTTGTTATCTTCATGTGCGTAAACTGATGCTCCACACTGCCGAGGGCATCCCAATAACACGGCTCATCAAGGTCTCGGTCAACCCACAATTGTAGCCATCGCTTTTCAGACTGTCGCTTGAAGCATCCTCATCATCTCATGGGGACCAACGTTCCTTGTTTCAACTTGAAGAAAGACATACATTGTTTCTGTACTTGTCTGAAGTTTGCTTCCTGTCCAATGCAGTAATTCGTCAACGCTTCACTTATCTCCTCATCGGAGGAAAGGACATGCCCAGCTATCAAATTTGACCGGAGCACCTTGAAACATTGGTACTAAACAATTTTTTCGATCGTTCACGAGGCCAGGAGACAGATGATCTTCTAAGCCACCGTTATTATCCGCAATCATGCTGACTGCCGAGGGCCAATGCAAGAGTACCGCGCTATGCTGCCGCCATCCTGTCCATAGGCCGTAGCCGCTGCCCACCAACCGAGCGCCTACAAAGTCGACATCGCCGCCCGATTCCTGCCATTAGGGGAGGTGCAAATATGCAAGAAGGGAGAAGCGCAGGCTTGACCGGAGTTTGGATTCTTCACGGATGCTGTAGTAGCCGTCTAAAAATTGCCCTCGCGAGCAGATTGGATCGCCCGCTTGGGTGTGGCCTTCGCTAGCCATGACCAACCTCAGTCGTTTGCTTCCGCTTCCGCGGGACTCGCCCGTTGACTCCGAGGCGTGGCAGAGGTAGGGGATGAGACCCCTTCGCTCCCTGGATTCTCATGGTGGCGGTGATCGGGATTGGGTGGGTTGGTGCTGGCGCAGAAACCCCACGCAGCCGTGGACCTGGAGGCATGTTTGTTCGATCGCCATTGTGTTGGGCCGGCCCAACATTCATGCTGTTGTATGATATAGGACACTGAG
Organism: Dactylis glomerata; assembly: GCA_007115705.1. Lineage (NCBI taxonomy): Eukaryota > Viridiplantae > Streptophyta > Magnoliopsida > Poales > Poaceae > Dactylis > Dactylis glomerata. The sequence goes on from QXEO01000341.1 coordinate 598,643, forward strand.
ACAGACCGGAATTCCTATACCTCGCTTAGCGCTGGCCTTTTGCCTCGCGCCGCACAGAGCGTTTGCTTTAAATATCGGGCTATGGGCCTGGTCTGATTTTTAAAGCAAATGTGTTTTTTTCTTTTTCCATTTTTTTCTTCAGATTTCGAAATTTGTTCAGATTTCAAATTTTGTTCAGATTTTGAAATTTGTTCAGATTTCAAATTTTGTTTAGATTTCGAAATTTGTTCAGATTTCAAATTTTGTTCAGTTTTCAAAATTTATTCAGATTTCAAATTTTGTTCAGATTTCAAAATTTGTTCGAATTTCAAATTTTGTTCGGATTTCAAATTTTGATCAGATATTAAATTTTTTGTTCAGATTTCGAAATTCGTTCGGATTTCAATTTTTGTCAGATTTCGAAATTTGTTTGACTTTCCAAATTTTGTTCAGATTTCGAAATTCTTTAAAAAACAATTAATGGGCCAGCCACTTAGCCACCATGGGTGATGCGTATGTGCGGCATGTCACTGGAATTCCGCTAAAAGCGGCGCAAAGGAGCCCCCGAGACACATGATGGACGAACCAACGAACAAAGGCCATGATGCCGTTTTTTAACGAAAGGTGAACTCCCAAAAACTGATAAAACCCTTTTGCGATATATCTAGACACATTTTAGTGATAGATACATCTGTATTTTAGTGAAGAGTAATATGAATCGGAGGAAGTATATATATATATATTTTGGGCCAGATTCGCTACGTGAAAGCTGAAATCTGAACCCTATAGATAAAAGGCTGACATAGATTCTAGAAACAGCAGATTTTTGTAGTGCAAACTGAAAGCAGGATAGACCCCGGATTCCTGTGCGTTACGTCCAACCAAATACTTCACCATGCCACAAATAAATGAAAACTGACCGGTTCGTTCTCGTTCGATTCTCCTCTCCATTCCTCTTTCCTCCTCCCGTGGTCTTCTTTTACCCCACAACTTCGGAGAGGCCAAGCTAGGGTTCGCCTTGCCAGCCTATTTCCGGCGATCTCCGTTGGCGCGCCGGCCGGGAATCGATCTCCCCCAGCCCCCTCTCCCATTCCCCTGCTGAACCGAGCCTATGGTCGACCGGACGCCAAGCACCGGCCCCAGCACTCCGGCGCCTCCATAGCTTGGTCTGTCACGCCGCTGCCTCCAAGAGACCAAGACTGATGCCCGACGCCGGCCTGCCGCAGATCAAATGCGCCGCCTGGAGATATGGTTCTCCCCTCCTCTCCCCCTCGCAGGCTCGTACACATCTCCTTTCTCCTACCTCCCGTGCCATGTACCATATGGCTTTTTCTTATTTTTTCCTGATTTTTTCTGTAATGGATTCCATGCAGTTGGTTAGTGCAAATGGTTTGTGAAATTGGTCCGTGCAATACAGCAGTGATTATTGTGTAGCTCGTATGTGCAATAGTTTATATAAGACATGGCGTGGAGCTTGCCTGGAAGTGTTTGTGGAAATGCTTGTAGAAAGAAAATCGTTTGTTGTAAGGATGAGCACTGTATTCCTGAAGCGGCACAAGCAGCGGAACAACCACACGAAAACCACGTTCTAGAGGACCACAAGAGCTACGATGGTTTATGTCAATAGCGATCATGTCGTTTACCACGTCTTTTGTGTAATATACGGTCTTTTGTGCAATACATATTTAACCTTACTAGGAAGTTTGGTGCGGCGTGGCGCGCCGCGCCTTTGGTTTTAGTTTGTTTGTTGAAGTATTGTAGAATTACTATATACTTGAGTTGATGAATTATCGTAGAAGTGTTGTTGCGAAGCATGGTTGAAGTAACGTAAAAGAGGTTTCGTGGAGCCATGGTTCAAAATTAATTTATTCACGCACATGTAGGTGATTTTGATGCGATGAAAAATGAGAGTAGTAAGCATAAAAACCACCAGATTATTGTGAGGAGATGAAATAAGAGATGATAGTAAGAAAGTAGCACTACACTAAAACTGAGGTTCCCGGAGTAAGGCAGTTGCAGTGCCCAGAGTGAGCACTGTGCGGGCCGGCTAAAAGAGGCAACAGCGGCAATGCAAGGTTTTTTCGGAGTCATAGAGAGGTTTGTAGTATTTTCCCCAACTAAATGAGAAGGCGGATGGAGGAGTATTTTTTTCCAGAGTTGCTACAGAAGAAAATAGTAGTATGATCTCTGACTCAAAGAGATGGCGGGCAATTTATTAAGTACATTTTTTGGCATTGATATAGAAGAACACAATATTTTTTTGCTGATAAAAGTGGCAACAGGCGGTGAAGCAATTATATTTTTCTACGGAAGAAGGCAATGGTATTTTTTCCCTTGAAACGGCGATCGATGGAGCAAATATATTTTCTGGCATTGCTACAGAAGAAGAAGGTAGTGTTTATCCCGGGTAAAAATGATGGTGTGTAGCGGAGCAAGTATTTTTTTCTGAGGGTAAGCCAGTAGTATTTTTCTATAGTAAAAGTGGCAAAAAATTAAGCCATATGCATCATTTTGATGCAGAGGCTGGGGCCGCCCCATTTCAAAAAAAAGTGGCAACAAATTTTAGAGTATTTTTTAAAGTCACCATATAAGAAAACAATAGTAGTAAGTATATTTATCGAAAGTACAGTGGAAGAAGGCATTATTATTTTTCTAGAAATAAGTACTCATGTATAGTGTTGTATGTCCGTAGGACGGTCGTGAACTATTACGAACGAATCATTGAGGAGTTAACGTTAAACATATACTACCAAAAATGTGTTCAGTAAAATAAGTTAGTAGTGTGATGTCAAAATAAAGAGGCAATGAATAGTAAAATATGTTTTTTCATCGAAGTTACCATAAAAACCCCAGAAGCTAGTGTAGAAAAAGAGAGTTACCGTTGAACAATTATTAATGGAGATTAGTGTTCGTGAACCATCGGAGGAATACTGTTGGGAAATTACTATCGACGAATTACGTGTATTTGAGAAATTATTGTTGGGTATTATCGCCAGTTAATTACTTTTGGGGCTAAAGGTTCCTGTCGACAGATTACCGCCAGAGAATTTCGTTTGTGCACCGTCGAATAAATAGCATTGCGAAATTACTGTCGAAGACTTCCGCACAGTTGAAGAATTACAGTTTTGCAATTATTATTTCATCCCGAGATATATACCAAAAAATTATTGTTAGAAATCTTGGTGAAAAGTACTACCGAGAAATTACTATTCATGTTCTACCAGAAAATTGTTGTAAAAAAATCAACGATGAAAGCTCTAAATACAGTTGTAAAATAACCGTTGGGAAGTTGTGCATCATCAGTGAGAAAAAATACGGTGCTATATACAATTTATGTTATATCGGAAATCTATGACAATATTACTGTAGTAGACGTTGTATGTTATCAGTTGTATTTCAGCCGCTAGATTAAAATCTAATGAACTAAGCAAATTGATGCACTGTTCATGTGAATAGTTTACATGAACGTGGAGCATTGTGGTGGAGCTATTCCTGTCCGCCATTATATATAGTATGACGATATTTCAAAAAAAAAAAAAAAATAGTATGACGACATCACTTTCCATAGATGATGCATATGCCGGGGTAATAAAAGAATCTATTTAAAAAAAGATCATTTTGGTCTCTCAGAGCAGACAACAAAGCCTGTTTTAACCTAGCTTGTTCAATAATGCAATATGCATAAATATTGGCTTAGGGCAAGAGTAAACTTACCCAGCTAGGTGCTCCTGGCTCTTTCTCCTTTGCTGGGGCACTAGGTCCGTCCCATCCGATATGCGCCACATGTTTCACGTCCGTAGGGAATCCGATTTGCAGCTCTTGTTCCTTAGTATCTGGTTGTCATTATTTAGAATGAAATAAGGGACACTAGGAGTTAGGAAAACAAATAAAGGATGCTACTTGCTACATATATACTCTGTCCCTTAATATAAGATTTAATTACATCCAATATGTTCATGTATTAGTTGTAATAACATCTTAAATTAAGGGATGTAGGGAGTAATTGTTATGATAAAATGTGCAAGTCAAAGCAAATTTGATGGTGCAAGGCAAATAACTAAAGTATGTACCCATTATGTTAGAGAAGTAGCGGAAGGGCCTGAGGATCCCTTTCTTCATCTTTGTGCTCATGTCCCTTTCAGCTACCCTTTTCTAATTTATTTGTGCCCTAGCACACTTCTTGATCTATAAATTGCTGCAAGAGAATCCACAGCAAACCTTGCAGTGAAGACATAACATTGAATAAATGGGAAATTGTCTAGATTCCTACAGACAAGATAGAGATCAACGTAAAATTAAGTGCTACAGATGAAGGGATATGACATTCGAATTCTTACTCTCTTAAGAACCTCAAAACTCAATGGTAACAAGAATTAAATATGCCGCCAATTCTTGTTAACCGGTCCTCTCACTCCCTCCTCAATGCGCCAACAGCATGTTGCTCCTCCCTCAATCTCTTCCTCCCAGAATTATGCTAGCTCAATATTGCGAGACCCTCCGCTGCAATGGGCATATGGTTCAGAAACTTATGCCGAGCTCAGCGGAGGGCGCATCGCGTCAATCAAATTACGAGGTTGGGAGCAGGAGGAGTGCTAACTTATGTCTAATTCTGTCGAGGGCTAAGAACCCTTTGAGCCGTCTCCTAATATTCAACCATGCATGGGCGTAGGAAGAGGCTACCTTGTCGATTTTGTGGCTATATAAGGAGGGTACAGTTATGGAAAACGGGTTGAAGGATGCAGAGGACGTTTGCCTAAAGATAGCCCTCTGGACAAAGATGTCACTGCTAGAAATAACCCTTGTGCTGCTTCCACCATGAGTTACCATGCAATTTGCCGCTTTGTGCTCCAATTTTTTTTTTGTATGTCTAGGTTTCCCTGGTCCAGTTGGTCGATCCCATGACAACATCAAGGAACACAACACATTTTGCAAAGCTTTATCTTTTTTTTTCTTCTGAGATGCGCGAGAGAGCACACATTTTTCTTTTATAGACTAGGAAAATTGCCCGTGCGTTGCAACGGGGATAAAGGTAATATATTGTTAAAGTATTAATTTAGTTGTGCCAAACATGAAAAAAAGAAATAAGAAAAAGTTATGTTGTGTTGTATGCCTTGCACCAGAGAGAAAATTATAAAAGGTACAAAAAGACGCAACAAAACATGAAATAATCTTTTTTCAATTTTGTTCTCGAATTTTTTGTTCCCTAACAAAGAGCTGAAACTTGCAAAAGAAAATTCAGAAGCTTGCATGGGATGGATGATGCATGCCCATCATTTTTTGTATTGATTTTCAATTTTGACGACGCTGGACACCTCAAACAGCAGGAGAATTTAATAAGAAAGAGAAAACATGTTTCTGCTTCATGTCAATTGCAGCGTTCAGGAAAGAGACATGTAGTAAAGATGTCCATGCGCTATATATCCTGTTTCCAAAATATAGCACCCTCTCTAAAACAATATCATGTCTGAATACATATATAATATATCTGCAGCGTTTATGCTTGCTCAAATTCAGCTGTAAAAATATTTAGCATTCCTGTGTTGGGAAAAAAAATTAAAAGATACTGTCCATCCATTGATGGTATGTGGATGAAGGTGTGTGGTACGTGGTCGACGATGTTTCAGGTTTCATTTGAGTCCGAGGCTCTCTGAGCATGCATCAAGGTACTTTGGAGCTGAATTACGCAACAACAGAAAAACCATGGAACCGACGGCTGGTTTTCATCCCCTTCTTCTACAGTCAGTTGCTGCCATTCGTATTCTCCAAATCTACACAAAGTTGACCCGAACGGAGGTACAGAGCAGCAAATAGAGACCAACCTGTATCAGTCTTCATTGGGAGGCGCCTCTCTACAACGAAGTGAAAAGCCTTCCACTTGGACTCATACCTAATTAATCGGCCATTCCACCCAATTAAGCAGCCACCACCGGTTTGTCTGAATTGATGACATCTTCTTCCAAACAGGTTCAAATACTGCACAAACTAACCATTGACCATCTCATCTGAAGCGGTGCTTGAACTAATGTCCAGACCTCCCAACGATCAACCAGCTTGCGCATTGCAGCGTGATGGAGATTGAACTTGTGCGTAATCAGTCAAGCTTTTTGCTGGGCAAGATGATATATGGTTGATAGATTATATAGTACGTACCTGGCAGGTATCACGAAGCAATTCCAGTAGCATTTTCACAACTCAAGCTGTGCCACGGAGGCACGGACTACCAAGATTTCCAATCAAACAGGTAACCAAATTTCCAAAGCAGAACAACTATAGCTACGATGTTCGCACTCCTCTCCGATCTCCATAGAAAGCCTTTCATCCCCGCCGGGATCCTGCTACCAGCGGTGCCGCCCGAAGATCGTGGAAAAGAGCACCTGCAGAGCAGCTCAGGCGTCGCCCTTCCTCAAGTCCTACGGTGGCTGGACAACCAGCCTCCTAAGTCTGTCATCGACGTTGCGCTGGGAAGCGAGGCGCCGCTGACGCTAGAGAACATCCATGAACTCGCGCTCAGCCTAGAGCTCGCTGGTGTGCGCTTCATGTGGGCGCTATGCAAGCCGGCCAGCACCAGCAACGACGACGAGCTGTTGCCGTCCGGGTTCAAGGAGCGGATACAGGCGCGTGGGGCGGTCTGCACGGGGTGGGTGCCGCAGATGAAGGCGCAGAGGGAAAACTCAGAAGAAACAATAGGGGCTGAAGCTGCAAGCTCACATGAACCACGTCGATTGTAGGACCAGGCCGACGTCCGCTTTTATCCCTTCATGGTGTACGCGAGGGGAGGCTGCATCTTCCCGCCTCCGCCGAGTTGAAGATGAGTAACCCTTCCAGGTGCGGGCGATGCTTCTCCCTTTTGCCATGCCGCCCGCCATCCCAGTGTCGTGCTCCCTGGGCGTCGGCCCCGCGCTCTCCTCCTTCACACTAGTGGAAAATGAGTCTAATATTCCGGGGTATTAGTCCCGGTTGCACTATGAACTGGGACTGATGCCCTGGGCCCCACAGCTTTTTCGGTCGCAGGACCCCAGAACCCATTAGTCCCGGTTCATTTTGAATCTGGACTAAAGGCTCTGGGGTCAAATCCGGCCGTTGCCAGGCTCATTAGTCCCGGTTGGTAATACCAACCGGGACTAAAGACCCAGCCTTTAGTCCCGGTTGATATTACCAACCGGGACTAATGAGTTTCCTATATAAAAAAATCTCCTTCTTCCTCCCTAAGCCAGCCATTCCCCCTCTCCACTCTCCAAGTGTTCTTCATGCAACAAGCTAGCTCGAGTTCATCCTCTGTGACCACCATTTTTTGTCACAATTTGGTGTCCCCACTTCAATCTAATTGGACTAAAAGGTGAGGAACTTTGAGCTTTTGTCTTTCATTCGTAATTTAGCTCATTTAATGCTCTAGAAGTAGAGAGATTTGTGAATTTATTATGAGAGCAATTATTTAGATGTTTATTTGATTATGTGTAGAAGTAGATGGAGATAGAGGTAGAAATAGAGGTAGAGATAGAGATATAGATAGAAATATAAAATAGAAAATAAAAATAAAGATAGAGAGATAGAGATAGAGATCATATAGATAGAAATAAAAATAAAAATAGAAATAGACATAGACATAGAGATAGAAATAGAGATAAAAATAGCGATAGAAATAGAGATAGAAATAGAAAATAGAAATAGAGATAGAAATAAAAATAGTGATAGAAATAGAGATAGAAATAGCGATAGAAATAGAGATAGAAATAGAAAATTGAAATAGAGATAGAAATAAAAATAGTGATAGAAATAGAGATAGAAATAGCGATAGAAATAGAAATAGAAAATAGAGATAGAAATAAAATAGTGATATAAATAGAGATATATAGATAATAGAAATAGAGATAGAAATAAAAATAGTGATAGAAATAGAGATAGAAATAGAAATAGTGATAGAAATAAAATTAAAGATATAGAAATGGACATACAAACAAAATTAGAGATAGAAATAGAAATTGTATATTTGATTTGCGTTTGATATATACTTATATAATACAGATGAACCGAGCATGGATGTACGCCGATCGATGCTCTAGAGATCTCATTAAAGGAGTGCATTCTTTTCTCAATGTGGCTGAGGCAAACAAGCAGAATGGTTTTATGTGTTGTCCATGCGGTGTTTGTCGAAATGAGAAGGATTACCCCTCCACAAAGACCCTTCACATCCACCTGTTCCAGTTCGGTTTCATGTCCGACTATAATTGTTGGACCAAGCATGGGGAGAGAGGGGTTATGATAGAAGACAACAATGAAGAAGAGAATGATGACAACTATCCTGAGTTCCCTGAAACCACCGATACCGCAATGGAAGATAATGAAGAAGAACAAGGTGAAGAACGGGCATCAGATGTGCCCGCTGATGATCTTGGTCAGGTCATTATTGATGCACAGATAGACTGTGAAAGTGAAAAGGAGAGGGAGAAGTTGGAAGACGTGTTAGATGATCACAAAAAGAATTTGTACCCAAATTGCAAAGATGGCCAGAAAAAGCTAGGAAGCACGCTGAAATTGCTGCAATGGAAGGCATAGACTGGTTTATCTGACAAGGGATTTGAAAAGTTGCTGAAAATTGTGAAGAAGATGCTTCCAAAGGATGACGAATTGCCCGCCAGTACGTACGAAGCAAAGAAGATTGTCTGCCCTCTAGGATTGGAGGTGCAGAAGATACATGTATGCCCTAATGACTGCATCCTCTACCGCGGTGAGGAGTACGAGAATTTGAATGCATGCCCAGTGTGCAGAGATTTTCGGTATAAGATTAGGCGAGATGACCTTGGTGATGTTGAGGGCGAGCGCCCCAGGAAGAGGGTTCCTGCCAAGGTGATGTGGTATGCACCTATAATACAACGGTTGAAATGTTTGTTTAGAAACAAAGAGCATGCCAAGTTGTTGCGATGGCACAAAGAAGACCGTAAGAGTGTCGAGATGTTGAGACACCCCGCTGATGGGTCGCAGTGGAGAAAAATCGACAGAGAGTTCCCGAAGTTTACGGAATACGCACGGAACTTAAGGTTTGGTCTAAGTACAGATGGCATGAATCCTTTTGGGGAGCAGAGCTGCAGGCATAGCACCTGGCCCGTGACTCTATGTATCTATAACCTTCCTCCTTGGTTGTGCATGAAGCGAAAGTTTATTATGATGCTAGTGCTTATCCAAGGCCTGAAGCAACCCGACAATGACATTGATGTGTACCTAAGGCCATTAGTTGAAGAACTTAAACAACTGTGGCAGAATGAAGGTGTACGTGTGTGGGATGAGTACAAACAAGAGGAATTTGATCTACGAGCGTTGCTGTTCATGACCATCAATGATTGGCCTGCTCTTAGTAACCTTTCAGGACAGACAAACAAGGGATACAATGCATGCACGCACTGTTTAGGTGAGATCGATAGTATATATTTGGATAAAAGTAATGATGTGACGTCTCCCATGCATGATACTTCATGCTATACTATTCCTGATTATATTGTTGCTACGGTGACCGCGTCTGTTGGCCCTGGAATTATCAAGAGGAGGCGCATGCTATTTCTATTTCTGCCACAAAAGGAGAAGGTCAAATATGTAAATAGCAGGCGCATTGGTACTTGGTGTGTTCTTTGCTTGAAAGAGTCTGGTTGGGGGCCACCTACAGCCGTGATGCACTTGAAGATGGCGCACCTAGTTAGTAGAGTCCCGAATTGTTTTACTTTGTTTTTTTATATCGGTTTTATTTTCCTAATTTCGTTTTGCTTGTAAGTCAAGTAATATGGAGGTCGGCTGCAACTATAAAGCCAAAGGGGGAGTTGAATTTCGAGTTAAGAATAGACAGGAAAAAGGTCCCATGTCGGGGGACACCAATATAGTTGGTTTTGCTTGCTGATTCGTAAGGATCTATTTTGCAGTTCGTGGAGTAGATCTAATCTGCTCAACGATGGATTTATCTTGCTGTTCGTTTGATCGCCGTGAAAGATTGGGCCAAACCCCCTTTCGGATCACGTTGATCCGTATCATCTTGGTATCAGATTTGTCGGGTTTCTCACGACGAATTTACTGCTGAGATTTATCTACTGGTTTGCTGAGTTTTCAGATCAGCTTGGATTGTTTTCATCGTCGGTGGCTGAGGATCGGATTGCAATCTCCAACGTAAGCGTGCTGTTGGTTCTCGCTGGAGTTTACATCAGTGTTTGTGTTGCTCGATACCCATCGCTTTGTGTGGAGTCCAGGCGCTACAAGATTTCCTCTGGCTAGATCAAGATCTAATCTGATCACTTCTTTGCGGGAGTTCTTCTTAGATCTGATCGGCTGTAGAAAAAGAAAAGAGCACGGTATCGATCAGAAATTATCGATCCTTTTTGGCCAGATCCGATCGGAAGCTAGCCAAAAAAAAATATTAGTGCTCGTTCGGGGCGCCGCACCACAGACGCTCGCTGTGGTCGAGCGAGGCGCTTGGCGTAGCAGCTTCTTGGCCGCCATCGTGGGCTGGCCCATCTGCACCACGCGCCTGTGATCAATCTCCTCGCAGCGTCCTGGAACGAGTCCGATCGCTACAAGATATCGCAGAGCTGCTCTGCTAGCGGTGCAGCCTGAAGAACGACAAAGTTTGGATCGCGCGGAGATCGGATCAGAGATTGGTGGTACGTAGAGATTTTGTATCCTGTTTGCACTCACGTGATCATCTTGGAGATATCTGCTACACGTCAAACTTGAGGCCACTGCCGGCCGATCAGTTTTGGGCACCGCTAGTTTGTTTTCTGCTGTGATAGTCTGCTGCACTTGAATTTTTCAGTTATGGAGGAAAAAGATGTTCTATCTCATTGGTTTCAGAAAGAAGAGAAAGGGCACGCTGAGCAACTTTTCCATACTCGTGTGATCGTTCAGGAACGTGCATGTGCTTTGACGATCGACCAGACTGCTTTAATCAACGCTGTTAGCAGTGAGTTGGTCGAGAAGTTAGAGTTGCCTGTACAACCAATTTCAGAGCCATATTATCTGCGTCTTGGCGACATCAAGCTTGCCATCACACACCAAACATTGGTTCAATTTATGTTGGGCAACTTAGCTTTTGCTGTTTGGTGTGATGTGCTTCTTCTATACATGGTTTCATGTCATTTCCTTTTGGGAAGGCCATGGTGCAAGGATCAAGGTGCAACATATCACATGGAGCATTATTATTATACCAAGTATGTTGTTCCCTATGGCAACAAAATGTACACTCTGGTGTCCATGGATACCATGAAGTATAAGGCTTGGAGAGATGAAAAATTGCAGAACCTCAAGGAGGAAGAAGAGCACAACAGTAAGGAGGCTGAATTAAAAATCAGGGAGCAAGAAGAGGCAAAGAAGAGGGACGCCGAAGCTGCTGCACTTCTCCTTGTGCATGTGCCCTCTACAGCTGATATTGTTGCTTTCAAGACTGACTCAAAACCGAGGATGGTTTTGCCTGAAGAAGGGGAGGATGATGTGGCGTCTCCCATGCATGATACTTCATGCTATACTATTCTTGATTATATTGTTGCTACGGTGACCGCGTCTGTTGGCCCTGGAATTATCAAGAGGAGGCGCATGCTATTTCTATTTCTGCCACAAAAGGAGAAGGTCAAATATGTAAATAGCAGGCGCATTGGTACTTGGTGTGTTCTTTGCTTGAAAGAGTCTGGTTGGGGGCCACCTACAGCCGTGATGCACTTGAAGATGGCGCACCTAGTTAGTAGAGTCCCGAATTGTTTTACTTTGTTTTTTTTATATCGGTTTTATTTTCCTAATTTCGTTTTGCTTGTAAGCCAAGTAATAGGGAGGTCGGCTGCAACTATAAAGCCAAAGGGGTGCACACCAATGTAAGGGGGAGTTGAATTTCGAGTTAAGAATAGATAGGAAAAAGGTCCCATGTTGGGGGACACCAATATAGTTGGTTTTGCTTGCTGATTCGTAAGGATCTGTTTTGCAGTTCGTGGAGTAGATCTAATCTGCTCAACGACGGATTTATCTTGCTGTTCGTTTGATCGCCGTGAAAGATTGGGCCAAACCCCCTTTCGGATCACGTTGATCCGTATCAAGTAAGAAGGTGGTGTATCTGGTGCATCGTCGATTTCTTTCGCCCAAAAATCAATTGAAGAAAAAAGGCAAGCATTTCAACGGCGAGGCAGAAGTCTGGGGCAAGCCTAAACGCCATACTGGTGATCATATATTTGATATGGTCAAAGATTTAAAAGTAATCTTTGGAAAGGGTCCTGGCAGTCTGTCTGTTCCGAATGACGCTAGCGGACACACACCCATGTGGAAGAATAAATCTATATTTTGGGAGCTTGAGTATTGGAAATTCCTAGAGGTCCACTCTGCAATGGACGTGATGCACGTGACAAAGAATCTTTGCGTGAACCTACTAGGCTTCTTGAGCTTGTATGGGAAGACAAAAGATACACCGGAAGTACGTGAGGACCAGCACCGTATGAAAAGAAGAGACGGCATGCATCCAGAGCATTTTAAGGGTCCTGCGAGCTACGCTCTTACCAAAGAAGAGAAGGAAATATTTTTTGAATTCCTGAGCAGTATCAAGGTCCCATCTGGATTCTCGTCGAATATAAAGGGAATAATAAATATGGCAGAGAAAAAATTCCAAAACCTAAAGTCTCATGACTGCCACGTGCTTACAACGCAATTGCTTCCGGTTGCATTGAGGGGGATTCTACCAAAAAATGTTCGAGTACCGATTGTGAAGCTATGTGCATTCCTCAATGCAATTTCGTAGAAGGTAATCAATCCAGAAGATCTACAACGGTTACAGAATGATGTGGCCCAATGTCTTGTCAGCTTCGAGTTGGTGTTCCCACCGTCGTTCTTCAATATTATGATGCATCTCTTAGTTCACCTAGTCGAAGAGATTTCCATTCTCGGTCCAGTATTTCTGTACAATATGTTCCCCTTTGAGAGGTTCATGGGGGTCTTAAAGAAATATGTGCATAACCGTGCTAGGCCAGAAGGAAGCATCTCCAAGGGCTATCTAACAGAGGAGGTCATTGAGTTTTGTGTTGACTTTGTTCCTGACCTGAACCCGATTGGTCTTCCTCAATCGCGGCATGAGGGGAGACTGAGTGGAAAAGGCACGCTAGGAATGAAATCAGCATACTGTATGGGCAGACATTCTTTGAGTGAAGCACACTACATAGTTTTACAAAATTCCACGTTGGTGGAGCCGTATATGGAGCGACACAAGAATATTGTACGCTCAGAAAACCCAGGGCAGTCTGAATCCTGGATTACAAAGTTCCACATGGCGAGTTTTGGTGGTTGGTTGCAAACACTTCTCATAAATGACGCCACTGTTGGATATGAGCTGTCCATGTTGGCCAAGAAACCATCTTCCACTATATTGACTTTCTAGGTTTACGAGATAAATGGGAATACATTTTACATGGTCGCCCAGGATAAAAAGAGCACCAACGAAAATAGTGGTGTCAGCTTTGATGCAGCAAACGACAATGGGTCAAAGGACACATATTATGGTTACATAGAGGAGATATTGGAACTTGACTATGGACCGTCTTTTAAGGTCCCTTTGTTTCGGTGCAAATGGGTCAAGCTGATAGGAGGCGGGGTAAAGGTGGACCAGCAGTACGGAGTGACAACGGTGGATCTCAATAATCTTGGTTACTGACGAGGGGTTAACTCGACAAATGTCCTAGATGAAGGACTTAGGATCGGGGAGATAGGGCGTCGGATGAACTCGAAGGTAAAGTTAGTCGAAATAAGTGTGTATCGAAAGTAAACTTGGGTATTCAACCTGGCTTGCTTTCAATCTGCCCTACACCGTCCCCTCCTGGCCCCTATATATAGGTGGCCAGGTCTCGAGGATTAGGTAGGGTTCGATACAGATTACAAATATCGACATACGGTATTAACTCGTATTCGACTATCATTACAATTGGGCCTAGCTTATCGGGCCTCAGGGGTACTCAACTAACGGGCTCTATTAACTATACCCTTGTCAGTAGCCCCTGAGATTCTACCAGAATTGCAGATTCGGGTTGAATCTCTAATCTTCAAATCTTCGACTTTATCTTCAAATCTTCGACTTGGTCTTTCGACTTATATTTGATGATAATTTGCTCGCAAGGGGTCTCGATGAACAAGCCTGACAACTCTGACGGATCAAGAGGTCAGTTAACTGCCGGAACAGATACTTGTCACCTACTTCAAATTCAATCCCCTTGGACTTGAATTCGGGATACCGGTCAAACTCATTCTTTTGCCTCATTTAGGACTTACAAAAAATGAGTCCCAGTGGTTCTCGGGGTACCCAGTGCGTCCACCAGGATTTTCTTCGCGTCGTAGACATGGATACATACCAGCAGAGCGCATCCATGTGCGTATACCAGGCCACACAGGACGGATCCTGGGGTCTTACCTTCGCGACAAGTCACGGCATTCGAGTTTTGTTGCGATAACATAACTCGAGGATCTTATGTCGCAGTCAAAGTTTGACTCAAAATATTTGGGTTTCTACAACCATAAAACTCGCTCCCGATGGGAGTAACACTTCTCCAATCCTCAATGCTTTGCCAATGAATATCGTCGGGTGCGCGCTCAGCGCTCCCGATGGGAGTAGCCCCCGAGGCTATAGTCGAAAAAAGGATTTTTTCGAGTATAGGCTCAAGACATAATATAGCTCGTCGTACTTCAACTTGAAACATTTCAACTTCGAAGTTCTTCAACTGGAGATACTTTCAAGATCACCTTGTCGTCGAGTATTAGTCCACCATTTTAATGAAGAGTTGTATTCAACTGTTTTGAAAGTAACAGCCCCCAAGGCTATAACCTAAAAATTCTTCATAGATGATCCTTTCCATAAATTCAGCATTTGTCGGCGCCATCCTTGTACCTTTACTTTATCGTGTCAATGATGACGTAGCTCTTCATCAGTGCGAACCGTTTTATGGGTAACACTATAACTTCCATGATTTTATGACCGTTTAACGGGCTGCACGATTTTTGACCGTTGGTGGGCTGCCGTTTCCGATCTTTGCGCCACGTCGCAACCCACGATCCTTCTCTCAGAAGATATATAAATGGCATAGTGGGGAATCGTACTGTTTACCAGCTCGTTACCTCCGCCGCCTCCATTACCGATCTCCTCTGCCTCTTCCTCTCTTGCGGAGCCCCCAAGCGCACTTTTGTGCTGAATGCGCGTGAAGCATCTGGCCACCAAGAGCGATATGGCCAAGTCCTCTGCCACCAACTGGGTTCGCTCCACCATCACCAAGAAGGAGGTGGAGAAGGCCACGGCGGACGGCCTCATTGCCGCCCAGGACTCCATCAAGTTCCCCAGTACTGAACGGATCCCGAAGCCCCCGAGCGGTTATCGGGTAATATTCCTTGCTTTCCTTCTTCGCGGCTTCTCCCTTCCTGCCCATGAGTTTCTCCGTGGGCTTCTATTTGTTTACGGTGTGCAGCTTCATCAGCTCACACCAAATTCCCTTCTGCATATTGCTTGCTTCGTGACTCTTTGTGAGTCATTTTTGGGCATTGAGCCTCACTTTGCTCTCTGGAGATCGATCTTTCGACTCCGCCCCAATGTTTCTCTGGCAAGGAAACCCGAACTAGGCGGAGCCGTCGTTTCTGTGCGCCCTGAGGCGCAATATCTTGAATTTTCTATGGCCGCGTCTGTCCAAGGGTGGAGGACAAAGTGGTTCTATATCAAGGACCGCAGATCCTCTCCCAAAGATGAGTTCGGCCTTCCTCCCTTTGACGCGTCTCAAGAGGTGAAGAAATTGGTGTCATGGGACTCACTTCCCTCAGATGCGGAAGTTGCACAAATCCTTCCTCTTCTATCCCGCATTAAAAAAATCTGAAAACAGGCCTAGGAGGTGTTTTGTCGGGTACCCAACTCATGGCGTTTTTCATACAACGTCGAGTTCAACCCCTACAGCACCGCCTCACCAAGCTTTGGACTTATTCTGGCTTGGAAGACCCTACTCGCATATCTGAAGATCTGATGTCGAAAGAAGATGTCGACAAGCGAGTCAGGAATCTCACCAAGCTCACCAAGGAGCACTCAGTTGCTGACCTGAAGGCAGATTTCTTCGACTCCGTGCACCCTATTCCTGAGGTATACATCGCTGCATCCACTTTTATCAAACTTCTCTTAATTTCGACTTGCATTACTCTTTGCCTCTGCACTCTGCTGATTTATTAATATGCAGGGTCACCAATTCATTGTTTCTCGTCCCCCTCTTCCGGAGGAAGGGCCCCTTCCTGCTGATCTAGCATCTCCTGCATCTGAAGCCCCCGAGGCTGACGAAAGTCAGGACGGAGATGATGTCGAAGAATCAGAAGATGAGACTAGCTCGTCGACATCTCCTCCTCCTACTCTTGCTGAAGATGTTGGTGTCGACAAAAAATGGAAACGTGTCGACGAAATTGCTTCATCGAGTTCTGCAGCGGCTGGAAAAACCCCCATTCTTGCAGAAGATATGGAGTACTTTGACATGCTTGCATCGTAAGTATTGTAGTCGAACTTTTCAATTGCTTTGTTCTTGCCTAGTGCTTATAACTTATACTTTTCATGCAGTGACGATGAAGAACCACCAACATGTGCGACGGCTATTCCACCACCTTCTCCTGTGGCGACTAAGGAGCCTGTTGAACCATATGTTGCTCCGAGGACTACCAGGGCCTCTATAAAGAAGGTTTCTCAAACTCAAGCCCGAAACCTCAAACGCGCAAAGAAGACCAAAGAAGCCGAGGTTTCTCTGGAGGCCCATGCTTCTACAGTTTCTTTTGATGATGTGAGCGATTCTCTTTTTTTCCCCTTCTTTCCTTTCATGCACTTCTTCTCTTATACTCTTCTTTTATCATGCTTTAGTCAAGAGATTTATCGCCCTGGGCACGGAGTGTGCGGGGTACCTAAAGGTTGCAAAATCTTCCGAAGGTACAATTTTGATATTCAATCATTACTTTTCTTCTGCGCTTTGTCTCTTGCTGTTTATCTGACTTCCTTTCGTCTGCTTTTGCAGCTGCTTTAGCGACGGCTAATGCTCGCATTGCGTCGCTGGAAGCGGAGCTCAAAGCCTCACAAAAAGCTTATGATGCTGCGACCTCTGCTAAGGCAATTGCTGAGAAGTCGCAGAAATCTGCGCTTGCCAAGGCGAAGAAAGCTGAGAGGGCGCTAGAAGATGCCAACAAAGAGCATGCTCAACGCGAGCAAGCCGTGGCGAGCGTCTTCACACCATGTCTACTGCTGCCGAAAGTAAGTTCGTTGACTTATCTTCTGTTTTCGTCCCCTGTTGCACTGGTATATTTTGTTGACACTTGCCTCTTCCTTTCTTTTTTATTGCTTTAGAATTCACAGGGGTATCTCCGTCGTCCCTGCAAACGGACGATGATCCTCTTATGGATGCGGTTAGCCTACTCGAAGAAAACTGGATATCTATCCAGGAAACTTTTGAGTTGGTTGGCCGCGTTCTGTCACGGCTATTTGCCGGGTTGTGGCCGAAGAAAAAGATGGCAATCCCGAAGGGCAACCTGACTGAACTCGCCAAGACTTTTGACAGTGATGAAGACCCTACTCTCCATCTGAAGGGGCTGTCCATTAAGCGCGGCGCCGAAGGTGCCATTGCCCTTTCTCTTGCGCATGGCACAAACTTTGATTGGGAGAAAGTTAACTCCCCCCATGGTTATACCCGCGACGAGATGAAGGTGTTTTTCGAGAAGGCGAAGAAATTGGCGCCTGCATTGCTGAACACAATTTCTCCTTCGGCAGCCTCTGCTGTGCCTGCTGCACCATCTCCAGCGCCGAAGGCTCCGGTGCCACCATCGACTTCTAGCGAGGGACTGGCCGCGCCCCCTTCTTCCATGGAGCACAATGCTGAGGTGGCGTAGATTCAGCTTCTTTGTAGTACTTAGTTTTCTCCTTTCGAATGTAAAGACTCCAATTAAATGCAACCCGAGAATCTTAGCCAGAGGGTTATGCTCTTATGTAAATATATCTTCTTTGCATGGAGTATTATGCTATCTTTCTGAAATTGTTTCTCCTTTCTTTCTTTTTGTAGTCGATGCATGACAGTGATCCTTCTTCTCATGCTCCTGCTCCTTCCTCTGCTCGCGGATTCAATCCTCAGATTTCGTCGACTCCTAGTCGATGTAGTCACTGTGAAGAATATTCTTCCAGGATTTCCGACCTTGAGACTCGCCTATCCTTGGCTAAACGCCAAGCACAGATGGCTATTAAAAAGGCTAGCCAGGCTAGCGGCTACATGAAGAAAATCTCTTCACTTGAAGAAAAGGTCTCCAGCTTGACGGCGAAGGTTGTTCACAATGAAGAGTGCGAATCTTTCATTCTTGGAATTGTCGAGTCTGCTGGCGAGCTGTTGCGATGTGAGTTTTCCTTCGACTTCTTCTTTTGGCTGTTTGTGCACTTCTTTTGTGATATATTTGTCATTGTAGGTACTTGCTTGGATTTTGCTGCTGAAGAACGTCGAGTTGCTGAGCGAAATGCTGCTTTGGAGAAGATGTCGACTGGCTATGAGACTCTGTGGTCTGATCCTCGACGCCGTAGCGCCATTGTATTGCTTCAAGATCGTGCCCAGCACATTGGCGAGTCAGTTGATGGTTGTCGGCGAGCTCTTATGACTATGCACTCCATTATGCTTCCCCGTAATCCTTTGCCTGCAACTTTCCCCCTTCTTCTTGATGTTTTCCGATCCAGCCATCGTATTCACAGGTTGATAGAACTGAACTTAGTGGCTGGTGCCAATTTTGCTCTCGGGTGGATACGCAAGTGGCACCCCAGATTGAATTATAGCACGATGTCCTTAAGTTTAGCTCCCGGTGGAGCTAGCCTTCGGGTTCATATGGAGAACACGCTTCAACCTGCTCGAAGACTTGTAGCTAGGCTTCTAGAGGCGGATGCCGCGTTTTTCCGCGAGTATCATTATTTAGATCCTTTAGGCGTAGATGATTCTGACAACCCGATGTTGTAAGGTATGTGTGGAACGCGAGAGATTATTTATTTCGTGACTATATGTCTAAAATTTATTCTCAAGGCGTATTTGTATGGTTCGTGCGTTTGCCGCATATTCTCTTTGAAAGACTCGTAAACTCGAATATGAGGAACGCTTTGTCTTTATTTATACTTTTAATGTAAGATACATGGGGTGACCCAAGAGATCCGGCCTGTGACCCGTGTTCTGGATCTAGAGGGCATTGCCCCTGGAATAACTCGTGGCTTTTACTGCCTTTATTGTTCTACTCTATTGTCTTTATGATGCTTATGTCGTCGTAGCTTTCCCTTTCTCTTCTGTGCCTGTGTCTTCTCCTGATGTTCCTGTTCGTGGCTTCTTTGTTTCGGGCTCCGCGGTGCATCCTTCGAGTAGCTTGACGCCTTCTGTAGTCACGCTCTTTGCTTTTTCTGCATGGTTGGCTATTACGCCAAAATTTTGCGCCATCTTGTGGAATTCCATGTCGCAGAGATCTGAAACTTCAAAGCTTCCTTTCACTGTGATTATTCCTTTTGGTCCTGGCATTTTAAGTATCAAATATGTGTAGTGAGGCACTGCCATGAATCGCGAAAACGCGGGTCGTCTGAGGATCGCGTGATATTGCGATGGCCAGTCCATGACTTCGAAGTCTAGTTTTTCCCTTCTGTAGTTTTGTCGGTTGCCGAAGCAAACATTGAGTGCTATTCGACCCAATGGGTAATTAGCACTTCCTGGTACGATTCCATGGAAGGAGCAATCTGTTGGTTTTAGGAATTCCAATGATATGTGCATTGCCCTGAGTGTTTTCGCATATATCAGGTTAATTCCACTTCCTGCGTCCATGAATATTCTGTCGACATCATACGCGCCGATTTGAGCTTTGAGTACCAGAGGCGCGTTTCCTGGCCGAGGTACTGTTATGGGGTGGTCCTCTCTGTTGAACTCGATTGGTTGTTCTGACCAATGCAGATATTCTGTTGTAGCTGGAGGTGACATGACTGCTAGATTGACTTGTCGAGTTATACTCTTTTCTTCTTTGTTCGACTTGGGCACAGGTTGTATCATTGCTGTAATGTGTCCTTTTGATGGGACGTACCCTTCGTCGTCGTCGTCGTGTCCCTTGTTTTGTTGGTCTTGTCCTTGAGGAGCTCCATTGTTTCCTTGCTGGTTTGTCGCGGGATTGTTGCTTCCTTCGAATCCTTGTCGCCTTGCTTCGGTTTGTTTGTTTATTGCTGCTTCTTGTAGCTTTAAGAATGTTGTGCAGTCTTTCATCGCGTGCCTTGATACTCGCTTCCCGTCGACGAACGCTGAATGTATATGACAAGGCCCGTTGAGCATATCCTCTGGTGATGGGTTGTACTCTCTGGATTCTCTTGGTGGGAATTTCTTATACTCCTCTCTTCCGTAGCTGCGATATCCCGAGCTTCTGCGTTCGTTTCCCTGATAACTGTTGTCTTTATATCCTGCGGCGACTTGGTTATGAGAGCCGTAGGTGTCGTAGTTTCGGGATCGTCTCCTTTGACTTCCGTATCTGTTTCTCCTGTCGTCCTCTGGAGATCGTGTCCGTTTGTTGTTGCACGCATCTTCTCCATCTGCAAATCTGTTTGCTGTGTCCATGAGATCTGACACTGTTTTTGGCTTGATTCTACCCATCTCTTCGACTAGGTCTCTTCGCCTTAATCCAATGATGAACGCGTCTATCGCTCTTTCGTCTGAAACTTCGACTGCTGAATTTTTGATGAGGCTCCATCTTTGGATGTACGCCCGTAATGTTTCGTCGCGTTGCTGTACGCATGCCTTGACTTCTTCTATTGAGGCTGGTCGTTTGTATGTCGACCTGAAGTTGCTTGTAAATTGCTTTGTGAGGTCTTCCCAGCTTCCAATGGATTCTTTCTCTAATTTGCTCAACCATGACCTTGCTGCGCCGGTGAGGTGTAGTTGCAGACTTTGCATTGCTGTTTCTTTGGTTCCTCCTAGTATTTGGACTGCCTGCAAGTAATCTGCGAGCCATGATTGCGGTTCCTGTGATCCGTCGTATTTTTGCTGATCATGAGGTAGCTTGAATCCCTTAGGCACTGGCGTGATGCGAACCCTACGGGCAAAGCACGATGCCCCCATCTCCTTTTCGTCGTCCTCATAGTCGCGCCTTTCGTTTGGGGATCGCGATCTTCGAGTTCCACCGTGCTGTTTTGGTGATGGCGATCGAGATCGGTGTTTGCTGCTTTTATGCCGAGGACTATTGTGATGGCGAGGTGATCTTGCTTTGTGCGCTTCCTTGTGGTGATGTGCTTCTTCTCCTTTTGCTGATAGCTTGTGGCCCACCATATTGAGTCCATTTAGCGCTGCTCTATGCATATGTTCTCTAGGATCTCCTGGACTTGGTCGAGTTATAAGTAGATATGCTTGTGCTGCCACTAGTGCTGCTTCAGGAGTTTTTGGTAGGATGTTTCCCTGCTCGTCGACCGATAGGAAGGACGAGTCGAGGTTTTTGGAAATACTTTGCCTGTCAGAATACTCGAGGTTATCGTACCTTGAACCATGTCGACGATTTTTCCTTGCGTTGCTGTTCGATGCGTCGCTTCGTGCTCTACGAGCAGCTTCGCTGGCTGCAATGGCTGAATCTTTTCTTCTTTGTATCTCTACCTTTTCCTTTGCTAATTGCTTTGCTTGCTGCCTGAGGGCGTAATGATACCCAAAAAGCATGTCTTTGCTGGAGCTGGATGGTATTGGCGTGCCGTGTTCTACGGCTTCTCTTATTATTTTCCACTCGTCGACTGATAGTCAAATTTTCTCCCTGGCTGTGAGGGATTCCACTGTTTGTCCTTCTGCTAGGTGATTTGCTCCTCTGTCGATATTTGCTGGGTTTATCACTCGGTTGTTATTTTCATCGAATTCTTCTGAGTTGTCGCCCACAATGGCGAGTACCTGGCACTGCTTGCCGATGTTGCTATTAAAGCTTGAAAAGATCGAGTTGCTGTCTTCAGAAAGCTCTAACCCTGTCTTCCATGTGTCTGTTGAATTGTCTGAGATATTGTCGAGGCAGATCGTGAGATCGTCGATTTGGACTTCCACGTCGAAATTTTCCTTTTCTTCGTCGTCTTCTGCGATCTTTTCTTTTTGCACTTCTTCTAGGCTGACCGGCGAGTTTACTTCGCTGGAAGAGCCTTCAGAATACTCCATCATTATTGTTGTTTCGGGTTCTTGTGCCGACGGATCTTGATCTTGTTTCGTCGGATCCGAAAGGCGAGAGGAACCCGATGGCCCGATGAAGATGCTCAAACTTCCAATTGTTAGTTCTACCTCTTGACTTCCGTCGACTTCTCGACTGCTGTTGGCTAAAAGCGAAAAATCCGTCGAATTCATGATTCCAACGCCCAGAGTCCCCACGGTCGGCGCCAATTGACGAGGGGTTAACTCGACAAATGTCCTAGATGAAGGACTTAGGATCGGGGAGATAGGGCGTCGGATGAACTCGAAGGTAAAGTTAGTCGAAATAAGTGTGTATCGAAAGTAAACTTGGGTATTCAACCTGGCTTGCTTTCAATCTGCCCTACACCGTCCCCTCCTGACCCCTATATATAGGTGGCCAGGTCTCGAGGATCAGGTAGGGTTCGATACAGATTACAAATATCGACATACGGTATTAACTCGTATTCGACTATCATTACAATTGGGCCTAGCTTATCGGGCCTCAGGGGTACTCAACTAACGGGCTCTATTAACTATACCCTTGTCAGTTACAGAGATGAACCATTCATCCTAGCCAATGACGTTGCTCAGATTTTCTACGTGAAGGACATGTCTACCAAACCGAGAAAAAGAAAAGAAAACGAATACATCACACGATGAGCCAAAGCGCCACATTGTTCTTTCAGGGAAAAGAATCATCGTGGGAGTGGAGGACAAGACATATATGTTAGAAGATTATAACAAGTTTGATGAAATTCCACCCTTCAGAGTGAACACTGACCCAACCATCCTCTTAAACAAAGAAGATACTCCATGGTTGCGGTGCAGAAGGAAACCCCAACACTAGATGGGGATGTTGGTGATGTGTAATAATGTATTAAACCTTTTATGTAAATGTATTATTTTGGGTTAGTTATTCAAATTCAAACACTTTTTATATTCCAAGTTTTGTCAGATTCAGAAGTATGCAAAAACAATATTAATTAATACAATTTTAATTGAAAATGGCAAAATAGTTAATAGTTTGAATAGTTAGAATAATTGATTTTTAAAATAGAAAATGGTTTTGAATTAGTTATTCAATTTCAAACAGTTTTCATATTCACAGTTTTATCAAATTCTAAAATATGCAAAAACAATATTAATCAATATAGTTTTAATTGAAAATGGCAAAATAGTTAATAGTTTGAATAGTTAGAATAATTGATTTTGAAAATAGAAAATGGTTTTGAATTAGTTATTCAATTTCAAACACTTTTCATATTCATAGTTTTATCAAATTCTAAAATATGCAAAAGGAATATTAATCAATAAAGTTTTAATTGAAAATGGCAAAATAGTTAATAGTTTGAATAGTTAGAAAAATTGATTTTGAAAATAGAAAATCATTTTGAATTAGTTATTCAATTTCAACCACTTTTCATATTCAAAGTTTTGTCAGATTCTAAAATATACATAAGTTATTCAAATTGAAATTCAAAATTCATATTCAAATGAAATCTGAAAAAATATAAGGCTTGGCGCGCATTTATTAGCCCTTTAGTCCGGCGCGAACTGCAAACGCCGCCCCAAAACTCTTTAGTCCCGGTTGAAGCCTCCAACCGGGACTAAAGACCCTTTAGTCCCGGTTGGTGGCTTCATCCAGGACTAAAGACCCCCCTTTAGTCCCGGTTGGAGCCACCAATCGGGACTAAAGGGGTGCAGGTATAAAAGCCACAGTCCCTCCTCTTCTTTCCCAACACTTAGCAGTTTCCCATCGAAGATCCCGACGCAACCGATCGAGCGCCATCATTGCGGTCGCCCGATTCCGTCGAGCGCCGCCGCCGCCGGAGGTCCCCTGTACAAGCGCCGCTGCCGACGGAGGTCCCCTGCACGAGCGCCGCCGCCGGAGGTCCCCTGCACACTGTCGCCGCCCGCGCCCCCGCTCGAGGGCCGCCGCCACCACACACCGATGCCCGCGCCCCCGCTCGAGGGCCGCCGCCGCCACACACCGACGCCCTCTACACGAGCGCCGCCGCCACACACCGTCTCCGGACCCCTTCGATGCCCCCCTCGATCTGCAGGTGAGCACGCCCTCCGACGCCCCCCTCCGGTCGATGCCCCCCTGTGAAGAAAAAATTGTTAAAAAAATAGTAGAAGAAATAGTTAGAAAAAATGTTAGAAAAAATAGTTAGAAGAATTAGTTAGAAAAAATAGTTAGAAAAATAGGTAGAAAAATAGTTAGAAAAATTAGTTAGAAAAATAGTTAGAAAAAATTGTTAGAAGAAATAGTTAGAAGAATTAGTTAGAAAAATAGGTAGAAAAATAGTTAGAAAAATTAGTTAGAAAAATAGTTAGAAGAAATAGTTAGGAGAAATAGTTTGAAGAATAGTTAGTTGAATTAGGGCTATTTTTAGATGTCTATATTTTAGTTGAATAGCAAAAAGAAAATAGGGAATACAAAAATATAGGGTATTTTAAATGTGATGTAATTTGTACAAATATAGGGTATTTGTTTGTCAGCGGCCACGATGTCCCACCCGTTTGACCAGATGGGCGATGTCCGAGAGTGGGCTCCGCCGGGCTGGCACTGGGAGGTGTCACCTGTTGGAGCGCGCAGCTTGGTGAGGAATCCGGGGCCCGTTGTCGACCCAGATCTGCTTTGGTGGAGGTCGCGTGGGCCAGGCGCGGTGCGGAGGGAGGCGGCCCCCGAGGAGGTGGTATGTCGACGTATTAGAGAGGAGGACGAGCACGTCCGTCGCTACCTTTATTTGTTGGATAGGTCTCTTGACAGGGGTTGGTCGATTCTTCAGGGATCTCACATTAGCTATGATCCCGTTAGCGTTCCACATCTTTGGTTTGTTACCATCTGTGGCTCAGCACCAGGTCGACGTTGATTATTTGTGATGTGTTATGTAACTGGTGGATTATTTGTTATTGTATTGCATCCGCGTAATGTTGTTGATATATATATGTTATTGTACTGCATTCACGTAATGTTGTTGATCTATATCTATCTGCTGTATATTGTTTACTCGACGTAATGTATTAATCTTTCTTGTGTATTATTTAAGATATGGATTTCAGCGCCGGGAGAGAAGGTGAGGACGAAATGTTGAATATTATAGGAGAGGGTACCGGTGGAGAAGGAGACGGCTCGGAATTTTTAAACGAGTCAGGTGAGGGAATGGAGGAGGAGCAGCCGCATGAATCGGAAACAAATGATGATTGCAAGGACGGCTCACAAGGGACTGGACGTGCCTTAACGCGGTCCGGTGAGGTATACATATATGAAGCCTCTATTCATGAATCAGTAGATGACGATGCATTAAGTGGTATATATATTAACGAATGTTTCTTCTTTTAGACCTCTGAATCTTCTAGGAAGAAGCGAGGCCCATCCAAACGGCTGGCATCCAATCAGCATTACACGATTGGGCTTGTCTCAAATGAAGGCGAACCGTTGGAACCCAAGAGTGTTGCAAGTGCGTTCACTTCTCAATGTGGATGTCTTGTCAGGGATATGGTCCCGATCAGCATTCAATATTGGTATAAGCCCAAGGCGGAAAAGGGAGAGCCAGAAGAGCCAGAGCCAAAAGAGGGTGCAGCAGTCAATTATGTCACCAAGATCATGAAAGACAGGCTATGGGAATCCCTCATTCCACATTTCACTCTGCTGGCCACCGAGTCCCTGGAAATCGCAGAGGCACAGAAGGAGAAAGTCAGGGAGTGGGCTCTCAAGAAGATGGCTGCACAGTTCAATAACCACAAGAAGAGGTTATGGAACGCCTATGTCAAGGTCGATCGACAAGCTCCAGAATTTACTGGCCCAAATGAGAACCTGCGGGATCACTGGAACGCATTTGTGGAGTACAAGGAATCCAAACTCGGTAAGCTAAGGTGTACAAAAAATAAGATCAATGCTGCTAAAAAGAAATATCACCATACGATGGGTCCAGGTGGCTACAAGATTGCCAAGCCTAAGTGGGATATGCAAGAGGCCGCCCTGGGAGAAAAAGGCATCGAACCAGAAACAGAACATTGGCCCAGAAGGTCAAGAAATTGGGCACTTGGGCATGGGGCTGTCTAGGATGAGAGAACAGGGAAATTATTCGAAAAGAAGAAACAAATTGCTGAACCCATGAGAGAACTTGTCAAGACAATCGCTGAGGTTCAAGAGGGGACGTTCCAGCCGAACAGAGAGAACGACGAGCTGACAAAGGCCCTCAAGAACAAAGAACACACAGGACGAACACGAGGTTTGGGTTCTACCATTCTATGGAAGTCTGGGTTCGCCGAAGACAGCCAGACTTATAGAAGCCGAGAGAGAGCGAAGAAGCGGAAGGCGCAGGAGGAGGCCACACGGATAGAGAGCATAGAAAGGCAACAGGCTGAGCTGAGAGAGATGTATTTGTAGCAGCAGAAGGCTCTGGAGGAATTAAAGTCGCAAGGGGCAACTCAGCATCAGCAACAACTAGAACATGCATCAGGCGACCCATTTCAGCGGAGAAGCAGCATGGCATCCACAGATCTTAGGGTCGATGAGGCACCGATGGATCGCTACCCCGTGGATGATATCAGCAGGACGACAAGCTGTGAGATGCATCAGTCCATGAAGAACATCTCGATGAAGGTGGCGGTCGGCTATGCATTACCTTCTGGACCTGGACAAACCTGGCATGGCCGTGAGATTCGAGCTGGCTATGCTCGTGTCGGGGTGGATGCAATTGTGCCGGGGTATGAGTCCCTCGAGCTTGACGTCGCTGGACCTGAAGAGGAGACAACACTTGGAGAAGCATTGGGTGGTGTCATTCTTTGGGATAAGAAACACATCGTGTTTCCAGGCTCGGCGCCAAGGCGGCCACCCCCTCCTCCGAGTCCTCGCAATTCATCACCCCTCGACGATGATAGGGACAACTACCGGAGCCCCAGTCCACATAGATCCCCACCTCAGTGTCAGCCGCCTCCACCGCCTCTGCCCACTCGCAAGTCCCAGAGTTATGGCAAGTCCGCTGCTATGTCCAGTAGTAATGCCTCTCCGAAGAAACGTAGGACCAAGAAAGCCAAGTCGGTGCCGCCTCCTGTCGAGAAGACCGCTGAGTAAATTGAGGCGGAGGACAGAGCCAAAGTGAAAAGTAAGCTCGCAGCCCTACGCCCGACCCCTACCCCAAAGCAGGTATATACTACGAAACAGAAGAAGTGGGCTATTGATATGCTTACCCAACCTTCACAATATGAATTGAATAAGCCAGATGACTACAAGCGCTGTTTGGATAAGCAGGTAGATGCGATAGAAGAAGCTAAGAAGACAAGTGCAACTACAAGAGGGAAAAGAGACGTTGCCCAGCTCGGAGCACAAGCAAAAAAATCGATCTCCCCACTAAAGGTCTTTGCTACAGATGCTGGTGGGAGTGTTGCTCAACCCAGTCACTACGACTTTGCTGCTGAGGCTGGTTTGACTCTTTCTCAATTGATGACCGGAGATATCCCAACGGCGCCTATAGCATGGCAATATGAAAAGGGGAAGAGTCTGGTCCCACCTGGGATGGAAAGGAATCTATCATCACGAATGCAAAGATTGCATGAGTGGTACATGCATGCCGCAAAGGGCGCGCGAGAATTTGTCCTTATGAAAATCACAAAGGACCATTTCTTAGGTGAAGACTTGGTCCATATTGAGTTTGATGAATTCTTTCAGCTATTCAATCAAGACGCGCTCGACAAATCTCTCATCAGTGCCTATGTTCTGTAAGTGATTCATTATTTTTATAAGTCTCTAGCTCAGCTCGTTCTTTGCATGTAATTATCCTCACTATGCTGTTTATTATGCAGACTGAAGATTATGCAATGTAAGCAAAGGAACGACTTCCAAGTTGGATTCACTGATCCAAATTGAGTTAACGCAGTGACGGTACAGAACAAACCCAAGGAGATGGAGGATATCTTGCTAGAGTTCTTACTTACGCAGGAATACAGAACTAGAATACTGTTTCCATACAACTTCAATTGAGTGTTACTATCTTATACACATTTACTTTTCCTTACTCGATGTTAAGTGTAACTGATGAGTTATTAACTTATATAATTAAACTTGCATGCAGTTACCACTGGATTTTGCTAAAGATTGAACCTGACTACGAAAGGGTTGAAATCTTTGACTCATTGAAAAAAGAACTTAATGAATACCAAAGCATCATTCATATGATGGAAAGGTAATTTTAATCATTACGACATTATATCGGTCTCTTTCGTTCATTTATAACCCATCTATTCATTTTGTTTGCTCAGCAGAGTTTGGAAACGGTTTATACGCACAGTAAAAGGTGAATGGAAAAATGAGCTATTCTTCCGTCCGATCGAGGTAAGTCGTACGACCTAGGTCCGCACATCCCTTTAATTCTAGTTTCAAATACCATTAAGTATATATATCTTGATATGTCATTGACTAAAATCTATTCTTGTAAAGTGTGCGAGGCAGCCATCGGGGACTAATTTATGTGCATACTACGCTTGCGAGAACCTTCGTACGGAGGTCACTGAAGGAATTGATTTTCAAACAGTAAGTGAACAATATACTGAAAAATTCATTTATTGCCATCAATTTTGTTATGATGATTTATATTCATATTGATCTTCTTCTTCGTAGTTCGAAGCAAAGCGGAATCGGCTCTCACCGACTGAACGCATAGTAGGAATTCAAGAGGAAATAACCGGATTTCTGCTTGACCATGTCATAAACCCAAAGGGTGAATTTCATGTCAGTTTCGATTAGAAAAGTTGTATGTGTGTAATTAAACAAGTTGTGATCTTATGTGTGTAATTAAACAAGTTGTATATACTTGTATGTATATGCTCGGTGGACAAGATATATTATATATGTATCGGCTTGTATACTATGTTGTAATATTGTATGAATATGTATATACGAAAACTTGTTTGAAATGAATCAAAAAATTGAATGGAGTAAAATACAAATAAACCCTAAACCCTAGCATAACAATTGAAATGTAGAAAAATAAAGAGGAAGCAAAGGCTGCCACGTGTGGGGACTTTAGTCCCGATTCGTAATACGAACCGGGACTAAAGGTCCTCCGCCCACGAGCGCCTGGCCGCTGCCACGTGGTCACTCTTTAGTCCCGGTTCGTACAACAACCGGGACTAAAGATGGGGCTCCAGTCCCGGTTGGTTAGTCCCGGTTGAGCAACCAGGACTAAAGCCCGACACCAAATGGGACTGAAGACCTATTTTCCACTAGTGTCACCACATCTGAGACGCCGAACTGAGCTCTCTGCTTCCTCAGCGACTCCCGGACATCGATATCCTGCACTATCGAGGTCCACCTGATGTTCCTCCACTGGAACCCTCATCGGACTCGCCTCAAGCTAGCGGCCTGCATTGTCAGCGAGCGAAGGAGGACAACCATGTCGCGTCTGCCGAACGGTGGAGCCAGCATCTCAAATCGTACAGCGGCCCCTTCAGCCCTCCTTCCCAAGCGCACGTCGCCGACGATGGAGAAGACGACGGCGGCTAGGGCTACGTCAAACCTCTCCACGATTCAATCGATGAATCGCTTGGAGGGGGGCTGGCTTTTATGTACGGGATTTACTTCCGTTTTGGTGCCGGAATTGGAGTCTTGATCGGATCGAGCTATCTCTTCCTCGATCGGGACGGAAGATGTCTATGTCGGGAGCGGGTTGATTCACGGAATTATTAAGGGCTTATTTGCAAAATATATAACAGAAGAACGAAACCATGAAACCCTTGCTCCCTTTATTATTAAGTATAGGTATATAGGTATATATAGATATCCTGAGGAGCTCCAAGCTCCCTGGCTTTGAGAGCCTCGGAGCAATCGGCATGTCACTACCGTGGAGCCCATCCGATTGGTCGGTGTTGGAAACCGACTCAGATGAACCGACTTGCTCCCCACCGGCCACCCTTCGATAACTCCTCCCAAACAACCGCGTTGACATTGTTTCATCCCCCATTGCCATTGATGCAACTATGTCTTCACCACCATGTGGAAGGCAGATCCGACACCGCGCCATGCGACGCTTCTTGATCGTCTACGTGGTCGTCGAGGGGGATGAGAACGGCGCAGTGGACGCGGCCGTGCGGCAGTTCTATGCGCCCGATCTGAGGGCCGGGTAGGGCATCCATGTCGTGCAGAAGCAGGTCATGCTGCTCGCGCTCAAGGCCCAGCGCGGTGGGCTCGACGCCACCATCCAGGAGCTGGTCGATGTGGGCAAGGTACTGCCTATATATTTCACATCTTCCCGAGCTCGAATTGGTTGCCGCCCGTGTGCCTGCCAGGATCTATCTAAAGGTGAACCGTGTCGATCGCCTTCCCCTTCAAAGCTCCTGTCTATTATTGCAGTTGCAGATCCATGATTCTTACATCAATCCAATCCCCTTGCTGTCAAAATGAAGAGTTGCAGTACAATTGCAATTGCAGTACATCTCACTTGAATCATCTAAAGTTCATTTGTAAATTGTAATACTGAGGTTGATCAAAAGATTTAGCAAATTATATGTGCTTATAATTCACTTCCTTTCAGGGAAATGGCAGCAGAGACTATCTATGTCCTTTTCTGGTTCAGTGGAGGACATGCACGACATGATCACCCTCCATAGTCGTCCGCCTCTTCACTCCTTTGAGCCCCTGCATCTTGCTGCCTCCACCCCAGCTTGCTGCACAATTGGTGTCCGTGGACTCCATGGCTATCAAAGGTATCCTCACATCTCTCTTTCCCCTGTTTCTTCTCACGTGCTCCCTCATCTCCAAAGTTGAGCTCCTTCTCTACTCGTGGCAGGTCTTAGTGGTGGCGTCTGCTTGAAATTGTGGTAATCAACCACTCTGGTTCTCTTTATTTCTAGGCTTTTATATGGATTCGTTCTGAGGTGTTACAAAAGCAGCAAGAGCTTTAACAGCTCCTACCCACGCTACGATTATCGTCTTTAAAATGATGTCTCTGAACTGCGACTCAAGGTTCATAAACTCCATCTGATGATTAATGAGCAGCTGGTCAACCTAAAGGCCAAGAATTACAAGATTCCTACGATTCAAAGAGTGACCTCCTAGGTGAAACAGATTGGAAATCAAAGGATAGAGATGCAAAAGGTGTTGCTACTGCCGTTGAAGCTATCGGACCCTAGAACTGGCCGCAAACTCTTTCATAGAAAGGTGATACGACTTGGATTTACCAAAAAAAGTATAGTTATTAAGTCAAACAAAGCCGTGGTCTTCGTCTACCAAAAAGGGCTGGTAGCGAAAGCACGAGATCCGAGCTTTCTTTCGGGGTTCGATCAAACATAAGTCGTAAATTGAACGAACACGGTCCTGGCCGCATTGGATAAGAGGATGTGCCAGCGGGCGTGCGCCTAACAATGAATGAAAGTTAGAATTGATACTTAAACTAATATCCATCCTTGACCCGGGCTTAAAACCATTCCGTTAGAGGCACTAGAACCAAATCTACATACACATCGAAACTTCCTATCTCAGCCAAGCTAGCACCTTCATCCCACCAATGCATTGTACGACTCTCCACCCTCTGCCTCGCCTTTTCCTCCCTCATGAAATCCTAATTTCCCGCAATGAAATTCGATTTCGTTCATGTCGGCGGTTGGCAAAACGGCCCTCAGATCTGGGACTGGTAAAACATGGGTGCCCAATTTGATTTTCCGTGCTCCGCCTTAGTGCCCTTATGAAGGCGGCGGGGAGTCCTTAGCCTTTGAACCAAACTCTAGGGAACGCTCAATTGCCTTAGTGGTGGCGTCTGCTTGAAATTGTGGTAATCAACCACTCTGGTTCTCTTTATTTCTAGGCTTTTATATGGATTCGTTCTGAGGTGTTACAAAAGAAACTAGCTCTTCTGATTCTAGACAGCTTGGTTGCTCCATGAATTCTGACAACAAACCAGAGATAAGGTAAAAGGGAGTAAGCATGATTGCAATTGTTTTGTTCAAATCTTTGCTCGCAACTCGCGTTTTGAGATCTGCTACTTGCGTATAGGACGCTCTTTAAGATGCATACTTTGTATCGACTGAATCATCAAATTTTGTCCAGTAGGTTTACACTTTTATTATTGAGAGAAACTTGATGTTGAAACGCCAAAGTGACCTTCTTCCCCCTATTAGATTGAGAACATATTCTTAAGGTTGCTATTGCAATTTGCCAATTTCTGTATGTGTCCATGAAGAGATTGATGAATTGATCATATAGATAAAGATGTGATACAAAAGGTCATAGTGTTCAGATGGACCATGTATCACGCGAGTGCCAAATTGCTTTGCTAAATATGCATGTTACTGTAGATAGAACACAGATCTGGAAGTAATATAGGTTTGGCTACCATCTATTTTTGGTAATGCCATTGTCGGACGGAGTCAACCACTCCTAGGTTTCACTCCCGTGACAATAACCGAGCTGCCGGCGAAGTTGGAGCAAGGGGTGGTGGATCAGCGTCCTATAGGTGTGACCGGGGAAGTCGCGGTAACTGATCCGTGCACTGCCCTATTCCTTTGCTGAGTTGAGTTAAGAATGGATGGATGGAGGTGGCAGATGTGTGCAGATTTGACCACCAGATGTTTATTTCACAGCCTTACTCAAAGTGAAATTTCTTTTTTTTCTGCCCGTAATTTGTATTTAGTTTAGTTCAGCACTGAAAAGGTAGGCTTTTTCTTGCTGTGTTTTCTACATCTGCACCTCTGTTGATAGATTATATTTAAGTTCTTTTGTTGTGTTTCCTTCAACAGAAAACGGAACAAAGAAGCATTGAGTATAGGCATGCTAGCAACACCAGCATGGCAACGACGAGTAGATCTGTTTAAGGGCCTGGTTCATGTGATTAAAATACTTTGGTTTTGCAGGTCCAAATGATGGGTTTAGTACTTTGGTCATGAGATACAACAAATTAATTATAGGTCATTTGTGTCTCTTAGATTGCGTTCTTTTAGTTGTTCTTACGCATTGAACACGAGGTACAACAAATTAGCTGTAGGTCGTATGTGTCTCTTAGATTGTGTTCTTTGAGTTGTTCATACGCACGCTTCTCTTTTATTATAAAGTGAATCCTTGATATGATGGTCATCATTTCTTTTCCATAGAATTTAATTGCTTGGCAATACACTTTTTCTTGCACTGATCATGCGTGAACCTGTTTTCTGGTCTTCTGATTAACTTCTCCTTTCCTCATAAGGTAGGCTGCCATTTTGTGGAAGCTAACACATGGGTTGATTATTGCTCTGATTTGCCTCAGATTGAAGAGGACCAACAATACCTTTGAGTGCAGCAGCCACTGTCGAGAACATGTATGCTCTACCGCTCATGGCTTGGTTATGTTGATCTGCAAAAATAAGAATTTCAGCCTGTCATCTATGTGTTTATTTCTTTGCATATATAATTCTGAAGTCTATGAGCAGATCATATATACTGAATAAAAAAATTGTGTGTTCTTTTATTGGAGTCTGGTGTACTCTGAGCACTACCCATTTTCTTACTGGATTTGAAATGGCTAAAGGTGGTAATTTTATATTGTTTATGGTTTGGCAAGCTGTTAGTAAGTCAGCTCTACAATACCGAAAGGAAGCTCTTTCAGATACAGAGACTAGCTATCATGTAATTATGTATGTTCTCTGCAAAAAAGAAAGTGTTTCGGAGGTCACGCATACTCCTCTTGCCAATGTCAACCTTTTCTTGATGCAAACCTTCCTGGTGGAGTCATGGGATTATAACCATTTCAAGCCATCAATATTTAGTTGTAATAAATTATCTTGGCTTATATCCATTTAAGTTCTTAGTTGTTGAATTCGTTCATGTCTGCTTCTCTTTCGCTACTCAGTTCCACCAGGAAAATTAAATGTTTGTTTCTTTGCCTAAAGTATTAAACTTGCTATGCACAACCTCGGTGTTTGTTGTATGATTTTTTTATCCAACCCATGGTTGCCAACATAGTTTTGTAGGGATCTTATTTTGGTGAGACAGAAGAGAACATATAGGTTTCATTATAAGTTGTGGATTTATGCGCTTCTCTAATCTTTACAACAAACAAATGAGTTTATGTATTTCTTTTCTATTTTTGAAATGAATTTTGCAGAACTGTGATGCCTCTTTTAGAAGCATAATTGGGTTGTAGAGAAACTGTGTCTTGTTTAGAGAAAAAATGGCAGTAGAACTGCCTTTACATACATTTAGTATAAATCTAAAACTCACCTTGCACTACTAAAATATGGCTTGTGTTGCAGAGAAGAGGCAATCTAAGATCCAAAGATTGTATAAATATACTTTGGAATCTTCAGCTTTGTTTCAAATTTCCCAGCCTAAGTAGGTGTAACACCCGCGAATTTATCACAAATTCGAAGTGCCCGTTATGCGTTCCACCACAATCCCAGAATCATTGTTGTGATACATATAACGTAATTGGTAACCAGTTCCATAGACATTACAATACGATGGTTCAAATACAATGGTCATAGTGACCAAGTTCATATTACAACACAATATAGCAGCGGAAATAACGCCTTCGGGTCCATGCCTTCACCCTACAGGCAATGGCGACTTAGGAGACGATCTTAGTTCTGATACTCTTCTTCATAACCTTCCTCCGGATACTCTTCCCCATAGTCTGGCCAAGTTGATAGCCAGGGACACAGCCATGAGTACATTGGATGCACTCGCAAACCATCTTATAAAGGAAATGATGAAGTAGATATGCAAGTTGGATATGGTGGACTAAGCACTAAGTTGATTTGCAAAAGCTAGTTTTATTTCCCAAGAATGTTCATTAGTAGAGAAGAAGCTTTTAATTCTCTAAGTTTAATTTAAAGAGGAACTTCAAGTGTGTTAACATCAATGTCAAGTCAAGTCATTCACCAAGTTCACCATCGGTTGTTTATATTCTTGACAAAAGTCAAGTACAGCTTGCCAACTGTCCATGACCGCGGACGCGGCTATTCGAATAGTGTTGAAACCTCTGCAGAGGGGTACACTTTACCCACAAGATTCGATACATCTGCCGGGAAAATCCACGGATCGTCATACACAAAGTATGCGAGTTTCAGATAATCAAACAAACTCTTTCACTTGTCTACTCTAGTATAGGATCCTTCCCTAAGAGTCCATTCTGGCACTCCTAGTTTTGCCCGCTGCAGAGTGCTGCATGAATGGAATATCCACTCGGTTCGAAAGTACCCGCGCACGGTGTACTTCTATAAAGGATGATACAAGGCCTCCCATACTAGGGTAAACAAGCTACTGACTAAGCCCCTTCCCATTTAGGGGTAACGTGGTCGTACGGTATGGTTGGCTCACATAGTACATCACTCGTTATCCTTTAGAAATACATTCCATAGTCCTTAGTCAAGATTATTTTCTTTCATAAAACCATCATGTAGGAGAAATCTTCAATTCAAGTTTTCAAGTTCATGTCACCAACTTCAAGTAGGGTTCCCCTTGGAGATGGCCTCAATTTTATTAGCGACTAAGCAACTACCTTGAGTGATGTTTAAAACTAAGGGAAAACTTGGATAAACTCAGCTTGATGCTCTTGTTAAGCAAGATATCACTACACAACTATCATTCTACTCTAGCAACTCAATCATGCAATTTACTTTAAACAGGTAGAATGCAATAGTAAAACTAGGCATTTGGAGTATGATTCAAAAGATGGCTTACCTTGGTTGGCAAAGTGTCCGGGGTAGTCTTCTTCTTCTTGATAATATTCCCCCTCAATATCCTCCTCAGCAACACTAGCGTCTAATAACGAATAAATACAAAGCACACAATCACTACACAATGCTAACAACACACCAAGCACACATACTTGTTTTCAACAATAGCATTCATGTTGGTTTTTTATTTGAATTGGGTTGCAAGTTTTCTTCCAAGTTTTCATTAAGTGTGCAAGTTAGATTTTTCTACCATGTGCCATATGTTGTTTACTTTCTAAGCCTTGGTATTAAACTAAGGGTATTAGGGCTAGTTCAAGTGGAGATTGGCTAATTAAGTAAATTGGTATTGAGGGAAAAAATTAATCAAAGTGTATAATAGGGATCTATTATTTTATGCTACAAGCTAGGATGGGATTAGGGTCTAATTGATACCACTAACAAGGTTTGAGTTGATTAAGGTTGAACTAAACAGTAGGGGAGTTAATTAGTGAGTTCACAAACCAAGTTTCATAATTTTTGGAGGCTTAACCAATTTTATAGAATTTTTCTATGATTAAGAAAGCTATGGTCAAGGTATTCTTATTTATTTAAATCCCTAACTCAATTTGGGTTCTAACCAGTTTCACAGGTTAGAGAATTTCCTAAGCTTTCCAACGCATATTTATTTGCTAAAAATGGATTTCTAAAACTCTTGGAATTAAAGTTTGAAAGTCATATCTGAAACATATTTGAATTAATTCAAAACGGGCGGGAAATAAAATAAAAACGATTCGGACCGAATTCTCACAGAACTGGGCCGAGTTCAGAAATAACCCGAACGGGCCGGCCCGATACCGCTTCGCCCGGGGCGGGAAATGTTTAAAACGGGGCTGACAGGTGGGGCCTACTGGTCAGGCCACTAATTCCACCGAACTGGTACGCGACCGACGGATCAAGATCTAACGGCTCACAGGCGTCGTCTACCTCGGCTAGGGCTGGGAGCTCACCGGCGTGCCGTGACGAATGTTCGACGGCGGGGGCTCGACGGAGAGGAAGCAGAGCTGGACGGCGGGGTAGCAGATCGACGGCGGCTGCTCCGCTCCTTCACCTCGCACCAGCAGCAGCTCCAACGGCGGACGGAGTCTCCAGGAATGCGGCGGCGCACGCTCCTAGAGATTGGACGACTCCGAGGGAGAGAGGAAGAGAGGAGAGTGGGGATCGGTAGCGGTGAGTGTGTGCTTCTTCTGGGGTCGACGGGGGGGGGGGGGGGGGGGGGGGTTTATAGGCACGGGAGGCCGAGGGCGATGGCGTCCAGTAGGTGGCCGACGCAGGGGTCCTGGCGACGTGCGCTAGCAAAGCCGGGCGATGCGGCTTTGGACGCGTGCTGGCGGGGCTTGGTCTCGGCGACGGGGTGCTGTGGGTCGGCTCTGGCGAGGTCACGGCGGTCGGCAACGTGCAGGGAGCAGAGGGAGAAGAGAGGGGGTCCTGGGCGCGTTCTTCCTTTTCTCCTCCATTTCTCACGGCTCGGGTCGGGGCAGAGGGGGCTGGGCTCGACCGCGGGGGTCTCCACGAGCATGGCTACAGGGTCGAGACGAACGAGAACAGTGATGCTCACAGTAGCTCCGATTTTCTGAATTTTTGCCTGCCAGGTGTTCGATCAAATGCCCGCAAGAAATTTGAATTCGAAATTTTGAAAACGGCCACTGTGGTTCTTCAACATATTGGACAAGGGTTCCAGGGATATTTTTGTTCTGAAGAATTATCAGGTTTTGCAAAAATTTGTATTTGAAATTAGGGTTTGGTTGCTGAATCAGATTCAAAGTTTGGCAGAAGTTTGAGTTAGGTTACACTTTGAGTTTTGGTTTGAAACTTCTTGGTCAAGCTAATATGTGATCTGGTCAAGCTCAACTAACTGACCACACCTTGACTTGGGTTACAGATTTCTTATTCTAAGTGCTCAAAGTAGGGTAGTCAATAATAATTTCTAGATCAAACTTTTCTTCTCTTTTTCTTTCTTTCTTTTATTTCTGGTTTCTTTGGCTCTGCTATTTCTTCTCTAATGTTTCTGTTGGTTAAGTTAGAATGAATCAACTATTGCACAACAAATAATAACACACATGAAATCATAAAATACCTATAATAGAAAATACATGCATACATGCAATAATAGATAAAAAGTTTTAGTTGGTCCAAAAATTTGGTACTTTAATTAATAGGAAGTGGATTACAAATTTCTGAGTTGTTACAATCTTCCCCCCTTAAAAAGAATCTCGTCCCCGAGATTCACTAATTAAGAACTGAAAAGATTGGGAAACTCTTTCTGAAGGTAATCTTCTCGTTCCCAAGTAGCTTCATCTTCGGTGTGATTACTCCACTGAATTTTCAGAAACTTGATGCTTCGGGTTCGAGTGGTTCGATAGGCTTCCTCGAGGATACGGGTAGGCACTTCACGATAGGTCAAGTCCTTGTTGATGTCCACAGAACGGTGATCAATATTCTTGAAGATTTCTGGCTTCTCCGGGACTTCAAGACATTTCCGAAGTAAAGACACGTGAAAGACATCGTGCACTTCAGGCAATTCAGGGGGCATTTCCAACTGATATGACACTTCTCCTTTGTGGCCTAGTATCTTGAAGGGTCCAATATACCTTGGTGCAAGCTTTCCTTTTACTTGAAATCTCTGCATTCCCTTGAGAGGTGATACTCTAAGATAAACAAAATCTCCAATCTTGAAGGTCAGTTCTCTACGTCTCTTGTCGGCATAACTTTTCTGTCTCGACTGGGCTGCCTTGAGGTAATCACGAATCATGCGAACCTTCTCTTCAGCCTCTTGCAGAATGTCCGGTCCAAATATCTGACTGTCTCCGGTTTCTGACCAATTCAAAGGGGTACGACACTTTCTTCCATATAAAGCTTCAAATGGGGCCATTTGCAAACTGTCTTGATAACTGTTGTTGTAGGAAAACTCCGCGAAAGGCAGACAATCTTCCCACTTAGCTCCATAGGCTAGAACACAGGCTCTCAACATATCTTCAAGTATTTGATTTACTCTTTTAGTCTGTCCATCAGTCTGAGGGTGGTAAGCGGTGCTAAAGGCTAATTTGGTTCCCAAGGCTTGATGCAAACTTCTCCAAAATCTTGAGGTGAATTGGGTTCCTTGATCAGAAACTATGGTTTTAGGGACTCCATGCAAACTAAC
Organism: Dactylis glomerata; assembly: GCA_007115705.1. Lineage (NCBI taxonomy): Eukaryota > Viridiplantae > Streptophyta > Magnoliopsida > Poales > Poaceae > Dactylis > Dactylis glomerata. The sequence goes on from QXEO01000341.1 coordinate 637,613, forward strand.
AATTCTGGATAGATAAAGATTTGCCAGCTGTCCTGAGGTATAAGTAGTCTTGACAGGAATAAAGTGGGCCACTTTGGTCAGTCTATCCACAATGACCCAGATAGAGTCATTTCCACTAGACCTTGGAAATCCAGTGATAAAATCCATTCCAACAGATTCCCACTTCCATTCCGGAACTTGCAAAGGTTGCAGCAATCCAGCCGGACGTTGATGTTCAGCCTTGACTCTTTGACAAATGTCACACTTAGATATGAACGATGCAATCTCACGCTTCATGCCATGCCACCAAAATTGTTCCTTTAAATCTTGGTACATCTTAGTTCCACCGGGATGAATGGAGTAAGGTGTCTCATGGGCTTCCTTCATAATAACTTCCTTCAATTCTGAGTTGGCAGGCACACAGATACGTCCTTTATACCAAAGAAATCCTTGATCATCTTCTTCAAATCCTGGCGCCTTGCCGGAACTAATTCTGCGCTTAATTCCGTCAATACTCTCATTTCCCTTCTGGGCTTCTTTGATTTGGCTCCTCAAGGTGGGGTGAAAATCAAGGTTGGCTAAGAATCCTCGACTGACTAGTTCCAATCCAAACCTTTCAAACTCTTGGTGCAACATGGTTTGCTCCTCTTTGATCATCATATTCAACGAGCATGGCTTCCGACTCAATGCATCGGCCACTACATTGGCCTTACCCGGGTGATAATGAATTTCCAGATCATAATCCTTGATCAACTCTATCCATCTTCTTTGCCTCATGTTTAGCTCCTTCTGAGTAAAAATATACTTCAAACTCTTGTGGTCAGTGTAGATCTCGCAACGGTTGCCCATAAGATAATGCCTCCAAGTCTTCAAAGCTAGAACTACGGCTGCTAACTCCAGATCATGGGTTGGATAGTTTTCTTCATGAGGTCAAAGCTGCCGGGAGAGGTAAGCTATGACCTTGCCTTCCTGCATTAACACGCAACCAAGTCCAAGTTTGGAGGCGTCACAATATACATCAAAGTTCTTGGTGATATCAGGCATGGTTAGGACGGGGGCGGTCACCAATCGCTTCTTGAGCTCTTGAAAACTCTCTTCATACTTAAGGGTCCATTCAAACTTCTTGTCCTTCTTCAACAGTTGGGTCATTGGCCGGGCAATGCTTGAAAACCCTTCAACAAATTTACGGTAATATCCCGCTAATCCGAGAAAACCTCTAACTTCAGTTTGAGTGGTAGGGGCTTCCCATTCCATGACTGATTTGATCTTCTTTGGGTCTACTGATATTCATCCAGCTGATAATACATGGCCTAAGAATCCAACTTCCTTCAACCAGAACTCACATTTACTGAACTTGGCGTATAGCTGATGCTCTCTAAGAGTCTCTAAGATTAATCTCAAATGGGTTGCACGCTCTTCTTCGGACTTGGAGTAGATAAGAATGTCATCAATGAAGACAACAACAAACTTATCCAGAAACTCCATAAAAACCTTATTCATGAGGTTCATGAAATAGGCAGGGGCATTGGTTAATCCGAAGGACATTACGGTGTACTCATACAATCCGTATCGGGTAGTGAAGGCTGTTTTGGGTATATCAGTTGTATGGATCTTCAGTTGATGGTATCCAGTTCTAAGGTCTATCTTTGAGAAGACTCGAGCTCCAGTCAATTGGTCAAACAGATCATCAATCTTTGGGAGAGGATACTTATTCTTGATGGTAACATCATTGAGCTTGCGGTAATCAGTGCACAGTCGGCTGGAACCGTCACTTTTATCCACAAACAAGACGGGTGATCTCCAAGCAGATGAACTTGGCTAAATCAATCCCTTACTCAAAAGGTCATCCAATTGCTTCTTTAACTCCACTAGTTCAGCTGGGTTCATACGATAGGGTCGTTGGGCTATAGATCCCGTTCCGGGAATAAGCTCAATGATAAACTCAATATCTCGATCCGGTGGCATTCCGGGTAGCTCATCGGGAAAAACATCCGGGTATTCACAGACGATGGGAACTTCCTCTATAGTTGGCCCTGAGATACTCTTATGACATCTGGTGATTTGGGGTGGCTTAACTGACACATGCTTTACTACAATTCCAGTGCTACTCTTCATGGTGATGGTCTTCTTGGCACAATCTATCACTCCTTGATGGGAAGACATCCAATTCATACCGAGAACTACTTCCAAACCTTTAGTTCCCAACACCATCAAATTGGCTAAGAAGGCTATTCCATGAATTTCTATGGGAACTGCCAAACAGTTCCATTCAGCCCTTGTTGTTGACCCAGGTATTTGTACTAACATGGCATGTTTCATGGGTGTTGGTTGTAGTCCACTTTTATCAACAAATAACTTAGTAACAAACGAGTGTGAAGCTCCAGAATCAAACAGAACTCTTGCAGGAACTGAATTAACAGGGAACATACCAAGCACAACGTCGTTTGCTTCCTGAGCTTCTTCAACATTCATGTGATTCAGACGGCCTCGAGGGTGAGGCAGGTTCCTTGGTGGATAGTTCTTGCCATTTCCCACACGGCGCTGTTGCTGAGCAGGAGCAGTGGTCTTGGATGCATCATTCAACTTCTTCGGGCACTCATTGGAGTAATGCCCCTTGATTCCGCACTCATAACAGGTAACACCAGACTTGTCACCAGGCTTGGGCAGCACAGGGGCGCCATTTGGCCTAGGGGTATTGGGGTTGAAATTGTTGCCACTAGTTCTTGGAGGTGCACGGTTGAAGTTGTTGCCGGTCGGACGGTTGGGATAGTTGGGACGTGGAGCAGGTGCAGATGGCCATATAGGTCTAGGGGCGAAACCCATAGGTGGATTTCCCCTTGGCTTCTGAGAGTTGCTTGAGTTGCCTTGATACATCATACGGCGCTTACGGTTCTCTGTAGCTTGCTTGAGTTTGCCTTCTATCTGAATGGCAGAGTCAACCAATGACTCCAGGTCTGCAAAGGGAATGCTGACCAAGACACATTGCATCTCATCATGAAGTCCATTCAGAAACCTTTCTTGCTTCTTCTCATTGGTGTTGGTGTCATCTGGGGCATACCTAGACAGGTAAGAAACTTGTCACGGTAGTCAACCATAGATAGGGAACCTTTGCTTCAGATTTCTGAACTCATCTCTCATCCTTTTAATCAATCCCAAAGGAACGTGGGCTTTGCTGAACTTGCTCTTGAACTCCTCCCAAGGCATCACATACCCTTGGGCTTTGCATCGCACGAGTGCTATCCCTACCAAACTCTTGCGGCTCCAACAAGATAGTGGTGGTGTACAAGACCTTCTCATTTTCGCCGACTCCGGCGACTGCCAAATTGTTCTCCATGGTGCGAAGCCAGTCATCAGCANTAACCGAAATAATTTATCGATTAATCGAAGTACTGATTTACTAGAAAATTGATATGATTTTGCATGGTTTTTGTCACATTGCCGAGTTCTTCTTGCCTACTTCGAGTTCCCCTGCCGCACTGCTATGAATATAACATGTTCCACCAGGCTATCGTTCTTTTTGCTGCCTTCTACATCTTCGTCATCACAACTCTGTCACTAGTGTCATCATCCTGTCCCTAAATATTTTTCAGATCGACACCAGTGGACTACACATGGGCCTCTCTCTTCTCCTCTTTGTGCCTCACAGTCGTCAAGGAGGCCTCCTCTACTGGAGCATGGTTCATGATGTATCTGTTCTCGCAAGCTAGGTACTAGCCTTCGTCCCTAACACATCGTTTGGCAAGCTGCTAACTGACATCTTGTCCTCATAGGCTTCAACTAAATCTTCTACGACATCGAATTCCTCCTACATTATAGCCTCGACCATGTTATTGGCATCTTCTTTGTGTACTTGGTTCTGACAAAACCGTCAATATGTGTTTATCCCCGATGTACACATGTTTCTGGCTAAACTATTGCCGCACATCATCCTCGATTGCATCGTCTCGGGCATCAACATTCTTGATGATTGCCTCGACGCATCTACGCCACTCTCCTCGCGCACCTTGTGTGTGCGGCATCGATACGTCTCAAACGTATCTATAATTTTTGATGCTCCATGCTTGTTTATGCACCATTTGCTTTGTGTTTTGTTACACTTCGTGGCATTTTTATGCATTTTCCGAAACTAACCTATTGACGAGATGCCACAGTGCCAGTTCCCTGTTTTCTGCTTTTTTGTGTTTCAGAAAAGCTACCTAGGAAATATTCGGAATTGGACGAAATAAAAGCCGAAACTCCTATTTTTCCCGGACGAAGGACGAAGACCGAACGGAGCCGGAGGGGGGCCAGGGTTCGGCCACACCCTAGGGCGGCACAGGGACCCCTGGGCGCGCCACCCTATGGTGTGGGCCCCCTTGTCGCCCTCTGACGCCGGCTCTCCGCCTATATAAAGCCTCCCAAAAAAAACCCTAAATAAATTGGTGTTTTTACCAGTAAAGTTCCGCAGCGCTGCCACCGTTGAAGACCAATTTCGGGGGATAGAAGTCTCATTTCCGGCACCCTACCGGGACGGGGAATTGCCCCCGGGGCTATCTCCATCGACGCTGTCGCCTCCACCACCGTTCCATCGACTTCACCGCCATCTTCTTCAATGTTTGCTGTCTCCCATGATGAGGAGGGAGTAGTTCTCCTCCGGGGCTGAGGGCTCTACTGGTAGCATGTGGTTCATCTCTCTCTCCCATGATGTGATCTATATCTGATCGTGAGCTTTGTATCTAGTTGAATTGGTAGATGCTATTCTTCAGATATTATGCTACTCCCGTGCTTTATTATTGTAATCTCCGGAGACACCTTGTACCATGATGTGAAGGTGACAGTGTGCGCATTGTGTGTGTCTCTTTGATTAATGTCTCTGTGAATTGCTGGTGTTTGTTGGAACCATCTAGTGCGCTCAAGGTGACAGTGTGGGGCAATCTAGTATGGGGAAGTGCAAACTTTGAGGAGTGCTTCATAGCCCTACGCATGATTAGTGTTCGTTATCCATTGGAGAATAGTTTAGAGTGGCATAGTGAAGTTAGTATTTATGTGTTCAATTATGTTATCTTTGTTGAGAGTGTCCACTAGTGAAAGTATGATCCCTAGGCCTTGTTTATAAGCATTGAAACACCATTTACATTCAGTTTTGTTACATGTTTGCTCACAGCAATATTTATTTCAGATTGCATTTACTACTTATAATCATCCATATTACTTGTATTTCACTATCTCTTCGCCGAACTAGTGCACCTATACATCTGACAAGTGTATTGGGTGTGTTGGGGGACACAAGAGACTTCTTGTATCGTAATTGCAGGGTTGTTCGAGAGGGATAGCTTTGACCTCCTCCTCCCTGAGTTCGATAAACCTTGGGTGATCCACTTAAGGGAAACTTGCTGCTGTTCTACAAACCTCTGCACTTGGAGGCCCAACACTGTCTACAAGGATAGAAGCGTGCGTAGACATCAAGCTCTTTTCTGGCGCCGTTGCCAGGGAGGTAAGGTAAAAGGTACTCACATCCTCTATCTACGAAGTCTTTTAGTTGCTGGTGAGTGCTCGAAGTTATTTCCTTTAGATTCTGCAATTATATCTTTTTGTTTCTTGTTTTTATTTTTAGTAGTTAGGCTTAATGGAAAACAAAGAGTTTTATAGTATTTTTCCTGAGTTAGGACATGAAGTGTTTGAAAAACCTTTGGAGCTTTATTCGCATAGCAATGTTATTTGTATGAATTTTTTGAACACCGTTATTGCTAATGCTATAGAAAAGTCTAAGCTTGGGGAAGCTGGTTTTGTTAAGCATGATATTTTTAGTTCCCCAGCTGATGAGGGTTAACTCAACAAATGTCCAATATGAAGGACTTAGGATCAGGAGAATAGGGCGTCGGATGAACTCGAAGGTAAAATCAGTCAAACAAGGCGTGTATCGAAAGTAAACGTAGGGTGAACTTTGGCTTACTCTCAATCTGTCCCCCACCGTCCTCTCCTGGCCCCTATATATAGGTGGCCAGGTCTCAAGGTACGGGAGGGGTCCGATACAAATTACAATATCGATATACGACATGAACTCGTATCTCGACTAGGATTACACTTGGGCCTAGCTTAACGGGCCTCAGGGGTACTCAACTAACGAGCTCTATTATCTATACCCTTGTCAGTAGCCCCCGAGATTCTACCAGAATTGCAGATTCGGGTTGAATCTCAAGTCTTCAAATCTTCGACTTGATCAATCTTTCGACTTCTTACTCTTCCTGTTCTAAAAAATGAACAACTATCATTATATTATCTCGCAAGGGGTTTCGATGAACAAGCCTGACAACTCTGACGGATCAAGAGGTCAGTTAACTGCCGGAGCAGATACTTGTCACCTACTTCAGATTCAATCCCCTTGGACTTGAATCCGGGAAACTAGTCAAACCCATTCCTTTGCCGCATTTAGGACTTACAAAGAACGAGTCCCAGTGGTTCTCAGGGTACCCAGTGCGTCCACCAGGATTTTCTTCGCGTCGTAGATACGGATAATTACTAGCAGAGCACATCCATGTGTGTATACCAGGCCACACACGACGGATCCTGGGGTCTTACCTTCATGATATGTTTCAATCATGGCATTCGAATTTTGTCGCGATGACACAACTCGAGAATCATACATTGCAGCCTTGTTTGACTGTTTCAGTTTTGAAAATCTTCGGGTTGTTCAACCTTGATTTAAATATATATATTCCCTCCCGATGGTAGTAATTGCACTTTCCAAGTCTTCTTTCGCCTTCTCTGCTTCCTTTATGCACGTAAGAATTTCGTCGGGTGCGCGCCAGTGCTCCCAATGGGAGTAGCCCCCGAGGCTATAGTCGAAAAGCGTGTTTTTGAGTATAGGCTCAAATAAATTGTCGTTCCTTTAATCATCAGATAATAGCTTTTTTATTTATAATATCGTCGGGTGCGCGCCCAGCGCTCCCGATGGTAGTAGCCCCCGAGGCTATAGTCGAATATTTTCGGGTAGAGACTCAAAAAATGAGTTTTCTTCACTTACTCCTTTGCATCTCCCGTAGCAGATTTCGTCGGGTTCCTTGATCAGCACCAATACGCATATCGTAATGCTAAATGTCTCGCTGAATCTTCGCCGAATATCCGTAACTGTCATATTGTACAACAATATTGTTGTTTCCCATTTCTCAATCGCTCATGATGTCATTGACAAAATCCCTCTGTATGTAATTTTGACTTAACGCTGACCGTTACTCGTGGGCAGCGCGGTAATTTCACAATTTTTCCTGCCCGTTAGTGGGCTACCACTTCCGCTTCTTGCGCCACGTCGCAGCCCACATTCCTTCACCAGGACGCTTCATAAGGGGGATAGTGGGGCTATTACTATTTACCAGTTCATTGCTCCTCCGCCGCCACCATTGCTGCATCCTCTTTGCGCTTCTGAGCTCCTTCATAGCCCCCTGGCCGCCGCTGTTGTAGATGCGCGTAAATACCCTTGCGCACAAGAACAATATGGGGAAGAGCAAGACCGCCAATGCGTCGACCAGCTGGGTGCCCTCCGAGTTTGGGCAAACCGATCTTACCAAGGCCCAGAAGGAGGGCCTCATCGCCGAAGGGGATCCGGTCATCTTCCCCAGCACCGAGCGCATCCCCAGGCCCCCGAGCGGTTATCGGGTGATGTTTCTCGCCTTTCTCTTGTGTGGCTTATCCTTTCATGCCCATGAATTTCTCCATGGACTTCTCTTTGTCTACGGCGTGCAGCTTCACCAGCTCATGCCAAACTTGATTTTACACATTGCTTGCTTTATCACTCTTTGTGAGTCTTTTCTGGGGATCGAACCCCATTGGATTCTCTGGAAATTTCTCTTCCGCCTCCACCCTAGTGTTGCCTTGTCGAAGAAACCTGAGCTGGGCAGGGCTGTTGTTTCTGTCCGCGCTGAGGTTCATTATTTGGAATTTACCATGGCTGCCTCAGTGCAAGGTTGGAAGAAGAAGTGGTTTTACATCAAAGACCAGAAAAACTCTTCCTCTGACCAATACGGCATTGCCCCTTTTGATGCCAATAAAGATCTGAAGAAGTTGTCATCGTGGGATTCGCCTCCCATGGAAGCTGAGATGGAAGATATCAAGCCACTGCTAACCCGCATCCAGGCTCTGAAGAGTGGTAGCGGAGGTGCGCTGTCAGGGACTCAGCTTATGGCGTTCTTTCTGCAACGGCGAGTCCAGCCTCTTCAGCACCGTATTTCCAAACTTTGGTCATACTCTGGCTTGGAAGATTCTTCTCAAGTGTCTAAGAAGACATAGATAAAAAGGATCTCGACAAACGAGTGAGAGCTCTGATTACTCTTACGAAGGATCATGAAATCCCAGCCTTAGCCGCTGATTTCTTCGACTTCGAGCATCCCTTGCCTGCGGTATGTGCTTTTTCATGCATCACCTTCTCATTTATTTGCCTTCTTGTATTTTATCAGTATTATAGCTTTTCGACTTATTTTTCTGCAGGATCATCAATCCATTGTTTCTCATCCTCCTCTTCCAGAGGGAGGACCTATTCAGGATATTCCTATTTCTGCTGCGTCTAAAGCCCCCGAGGCTGAAGACAGCCAGGACGGAGATGATGCTGAAGGTTCATTGGGGGAAACTAGCTCGACTACGTCGCCTCCTCCTGCGCATTCAGAAGATCTTGGTCTCGATAGGAAGAGGAAGCATGTCGAAGAGCTCCTTTCTTCGAGTACCTCTGCTCCAAAGAATGTGGCCGGGGAGGCCTCTGCTCTAGAAGATGAAGAAGAGCTTTTCGACCTCTTGGACTCGTGAGTCTTTGCTGACTTGTGTACTTATATACTTTTCTTTCTTTCGACTTATGCGAAGTGTTTACTCTTTTGTTCCTTTTGCAGTGATAACGAGAACCCGAAAAAGGATGCTGCCACAACTCCCATTGTCTATGCTCCTGCTATCGACGAGCCGCCCTCTCAGGAGGCAGATGTGGTACCTAAGTCGCCAGAGGCCGTTGTCAAAAAGGCTGCTTCTCGTGCTTCCAAACGCCTGAAGAAAGCATCAGCGGCGAGTACTTCCCTCGATGCTCATCGACCAACGAGCTCCGATGATGATGTAAGTACTACTTTTCTTCTTGTGGCTTACTCTTTTTTTGAACTATCCTTCTTATGTCTTACTTTTGACAGACTTTAATGAAAAAGTTCGTTTCTTTGGGCACTGAGTGTGTCGAGTTTTTGAAAGCTGCCCGGGCTTCTCAGGGTAAGCTTTTTGCTATGCTATGTCTTTTATTCATCTAATTTGCGCCTCTATGGCTATTTATCCAGCTTTCTTTCCCCTTTTTGTGCTGCAGATGCTTTGTTGGCAGCCAATGCTCGCATATCGTTCCTGGAAGCTGAACTCGAAGCTTCCAGAAAAGCTTGGGATGTTGCCGCCGCTGCCAAGACCGCTGTTGAGAAGTCTACTAAATCAACATTGGCTAAGGCGAAGAAAGCGGAGAAGGCACTTGCTGATGCTGATCAGGAGCGTGTTCAAAGGGAGCAGGCCATAACTAAATGCCTTAATCAAATTTTGGCTCTTGCTAGAGGTAAGTACCATGCTTTTCCCTTCTTAGTTGACTTGCCCATTCTTATACTTTCTGATGTGTGCTCACTTATCTTCTATCTTTGTTCTTTCGTATCTGTAGAAAATACTGGGGTGTCTTTGGCGCCTTTGCAGCTGGACGATGATCCTCTGATGGCCGCGGTGAACTTGCTAGAGTCGAATTGGATATCTAGCCAGGAAATCTTCGAGCTGGCTAGTCGCGTGCTAACGCGGATTTTTGTCGGGTTGTGGCCCAAGAAGAAGACGGATGCGCCAACTGCCGATCTGAAGAAACTTGCCACGGCTTTCGACACCCCTGAAGATCCTATCCTTCTGATGAAGAGCCCTTCGGTGAAGCGAGGCGCTGAAGGGGCCATTGCGCTTACTTATGCACATGGCGAGGAAGTTGAGTGGGAGAAGGTTAGCTCTTCCCGTGGTCGACCTCTTTTAGAGCTGCGAGGTTTCTTTGAGAAGGCGAAGAAGTACGCGCCGGGCATCGTGTCAATTATCACTCCTTCGGCGTCTTCTTCGACTTCCACTACGGTTTCTTCGACTCCTACAACAAGTGCGTCGATGCCCCCGCCAAGTACTGGCGCTACTTCTCCCGTGCCTTCTTCCGCCACGGAGCCTGCTGCTGAGGTGGTGTAGACTTAGACTTTCCCTATAGTCCTTTTTCCTTTTGTAATGAACTCGTTCATATTTTGCTCGAAGAGCAATCAGGGAACTTGTGCTCTTTGTAAACACTTTGTCTTTATGAAATGTCATGCTTGATTGTGTTGCTGAGACATTTCCTTTTGTCTTTTCTCTCCTTCCAGCCTGAATGTATTGGAGGATCAATGGATCGTGGTCATGAGTTGGCTCTTGCTGATGCACTTCGTACTTTGACTCCTTTTGCTCCTCGCTCTTGTTGCCGATACGCTGAGTACTTGTCGAGGATTGCGGACCTTGAAGGTCGTTTATCTTTGATGAAGTGTCAGGCGAGTACTACTATGGCCCAGGCTAGTAAATCTTATGGCCTGATGAAGCAGGTTTCTGTTCTTGAAGATAAATTGTCAGGTTCGGTTGCCGAGGTTATGCACCTGAAGGAGTGCAACTCTTTCCTTGTTGAGTTCATCGAATCAGCTTGTGAACAATTGAAGTGTAAGTTTCCTGTAGACTTTCTTGAAATTCTTGTCGCCTCACTTGTCATTGTATTTTGATGATTTTGTACCTTTCCAGGTACCTGCTTACATCCTGCTGATGAAAATCGTCGAGTTGCTGAGCGGATTGCAGCTTTGGAGAAGGTATCAAAAGATGCGTCTTCTTTGTTGGTTGACCCAAGGTGCCAAAGTGCTGTTGTACTCCTGCAGGATCGCGCTCAACACATTGGTGAGGTTGTGGATGGTTGTCGAAAAGCCTTAACGACCATGCACTCTGTTATGCTTTTGCACAACCCTCTTCCAGGAAGTTTTACGCAGCTACTCGAAGTTTTTAAATCTAGTGAGCGAATTCATCGGTTGATAGAGCTCAATCTGGTGGCTGGTGCCAATTTTCTCTTGGATGGATACGTAAGTGGCATCCAAGGCTTAATTGTAGCTCCATGTCACTAGGTTTTCCTCAAGGGGGAGTTAGGCTGCGAGTCCATATGGATGCTACACTCCAACCAGCAAGGAGGATTATAGCTAGGTTGCTTCGAGAGGATGCCACATTTTTCCACGAGCACCATTACTTAAATCCTCTAGGAGTAGACGATTCTGATCAGTCAATGTTGTGATGATCGTATTGTATATATACTTTGTTTGTAGAACGCGAGAGTTTCTGTTTCTTTGGTTAGAAATTTTGTTTTATTCTCAAGGCGCTTACATTCTGTGTTTGGTGCGTTCACCGCAATTTTGTTTGAAGACACATAAACTCGAATAGGAGGAACTTTGTCTTTATTTATGCTTGTAATGTAAGATACATGGGGTGTGCCAAGAGATCCGGCCAGTGACCTGTGTTCTGGATCTAGAGGGCATTGACCTAGGATAACTTATGGCTTTTAATAGCCTTATTTTTCTACTCTACTTTTGCGCACTTTCCGCCTATGTTGCCGAAGTTTTTCCCTTGTCCTCTGCTGCTTCTCCTTGATCTGATGGCTGCACTCGTGGTTTCTTCACCTCTGGCTCTACTGGGTGCCCTTTGAGTTGTTGTGCGACTCCTGTGGTCGCGCTTTTTGCCTTGTCTTTGGGTTCTCCATAGTTTGCCATCATGCCAAAATTTTGAGCCATCTTGTGAAATTCCTTGTCGCATAGATCCGATAGTTTGAAACTTCCTTTTATTGTGATAATTCCGTTGGGTCCTGGCATTTTGAGTACTAGGTAAGTATAGTGGGGCACTGCCATGAATCGCGAAAACACGGGTCGCCCGAGGATCGCATGATATTGTGATGGCCAGTCCATGACTTTGAAGTCGAGCTTCTCTCTTCTGTAGTTTTGTCGATTCCCGAAGCAAACATTGAGTGCTATTCGACTTAGTGGATAGTTAGCACTTCCTGGGACGATTCCGTGGAAGGAACAGTCTGTTGGTTTTAGGAACTCTAGTGATATGTGCATTGCTCAGAGAGTTTTTGCATATATGAGATTTATTCCACTTCCTGCATCCATAAATACTCTATCGACGTCATATGTCCCAATTTGAGCTTTGAGTACCAGAGGCGCGTTTCCCGACCGAGGTACTGTTATGGGGTGATCATCCCTGTTAAATTCTATGGGTTGTTCTAACCAGTGCAGATATTCCATTGTTGCTGGAGGTGATGTTACTGCTAGGTTGACTTGTCGAGTTATGCTCTTTTCTTCTTTATTCGATTTTGGCACTGGCTGTATCATTGCTGTGATGTGCCCTTTGGAGGGAATATATCCTCCTTCGTTATCGCGTCCCTGGTTTGGCTGCTCTTGATCCTGAGGGACTCCACTGTTTCCTTGTTGACTTGTAGGCGCGTTGCTTGTGTTCCCGTCGTATCCTTGTCTCTTTGCTTTGGCTTGTTTACTCATTGCTGCCTCTTGGAGTTTCAAGAATGTCGTGCAATCTTTTATCGCGTGTCTGGACACTCGTTTTCTGATAAAGATCACGCCGATGATCCTATGAGTTTTGTCCCGATCTTTCACAGCGAGTCTACCCGGATATAAATCTTCCAATAACGCGAAGAACGTCACCTGAAGAAGAGGAACGAATCCAGCAAGCAACGTGATGAAGATCACCACGCCTCAAACCACAGCTCGATAATCCTTGATGATGCAAGAACCCTCGCAGCAATCTTTATTAGATAACACGGCAGCGCCGTTTCCCCGGAGGGATGATACACGGTGGAGCACACGATGGTTTTTGACTAAACAACTGAACTCCCCAAACCCTAGACTGCTGGCCTCCTTATATAGAAGGCCAGAAAACTGTTGGGCTTGGACAGGCCCAAACCCAAAACACACAATAAAACCTAGGTGGCCCACAACTAGACCTAGCTACGAAATAACATAGGCATGAATATAAATTGCTGACACAACCTTAGACTAATTATTACATATCGTAGGTCGTCCTGGCGTGCCAATATGCAACGAGCTTCCCTCATCTTGGTGGAGTCCTGAAATTGGGCTTCACCTCCTCCGTCGTGCCCATATCATCCTCCCCCCTTCAAAAAGCGTTGTCCCCAACGCGTGAGGGTCTGCTCGAAAGGGTGGCGGAATATCAATAGCACCACGCATATTCGTCGTCTTCAAGTCTTGCTTGCCTTCCTCACCACATCCTCCCTCTTGGCCTGCTCGACTTGATACAGCCCTAGGTGGTTGCACCTCTTTTCTTCGCCAAATGAACTTGTACTTAGGCGCCTCCACCTTCTTCTTCTCAATCCTTGCTGGAACCTTGCGTTGCTGAACATGAACATGCTTAGCACGACCCTGCAAAGTAGTAATGCCTGGGCCACACAACTGACGAACACGTCCATCCTTGCCTGTATGCACACGCACTGCTGCTCCAACAAAACATCTCCGAGGTGTTCTAACAAAACTGTGGCTGACTACCCGCGGCACCGTATGCACCGGAACACGATCAGCACCACCGTCATCGGTCTGAACACCCATGTCAACACGAACTGGAAGTGTAACACATGGAATACTTGCTGACATATCCTCCCCTTCATCAATATGAGGCTTGACTTCAACCGGCTTGTCACTAACAAGAACAACTGGCTTGTCATCTACAGGCTTGGCTGAAACATTATCACCAGCGATGCTTTTCGCATCATGCTCCTCATGTTGCGGTGTAACTAGCCCAGATTTTGGCTTAGCCTTGCGCAACTTCGCCTTGTGTACCACCAGCTCAACATCAGACTTTATTTGATCATCCTGCATAGGTTTCAAAGTACGCTGTTTGCCATCATGCATAAAAGAATATGTATTTGCTCTCCCAGCATGCATAGCATTGTGATCATACTGCCATGGGCGTCCAAGTAACAGCCCACACACCTCCAATGGCAACACATCACATTCCACCTCATCAACATAGTCATCAACTATAAATGGCACACGCACCTTGTGAGTAATTTTCAGCATACCGCAGCTATTAACCCACTCAACATGCCTTGGTTCTGGAATACGCCATGTGGATAAACCCAAAGCCTCCACAACCGCCTTGCTAATGCCATTACAGTAACTACCACTGTCAATCATCAACTTGCATGCTTTGCCTTTGATTATGCACTGCGCCTGAAATAAATTCCATCGCTGGCCTCTATCCGCTGTCATGCAAGTCTCATCATGTACTCTTTTGAGTTGCATATTCAGCCCACTCAATGGTACAACCTCCTCCACGATATCCTTGACAACATCAGCCTTGACAACATCAACCGCTGACAATTCAGAATTCGTGGCTACCACCTTGCTAACTATCGGCAATGGAACAACTGTCAACTTCTCATGAGTAGTCACAGCTGTCGCGACCTTCGGTATAGGAGCTATGCTCTTGCCAACATCCTCTATCTGATGCACAACCTGGGGTGGCTGCTTAAGTACTTCTACGGGTACCATGGGCTTTCGAGAAGAAACCACGGTGCTAGAAGGTATAAAGCATTCTCGCAGAAATTTCCTGAAATTCGCCCAAGTTGCAGAGGTAATGCTCTTCTCCTGCAACGCTTTATGCCACCAACTGTATAGCCTGTCATCCACGCGTCGGTCTGCAAGAGCCAAACGGTTAGAATCATTCATGTTTTGATCATAGGTAGCACACCTGTAGAAACCCTGTAGCATATGACGTTCCCATGACTCATACTCTTCAGCTGTTGCATCATAGGTCAGTTGCCAATTGATCTCATATGCATCATATGCTAAAACACCATCCAGCAGGTCCAGATAATCATTGAAAATATCGCTAGATTTTTTGCCACTGCGACACTTATGGCCGTAGTAATCACCCGGAAAAGAATCCATGTGGTTACTATTTTGTCTTAGCCTTCACTGATTTATCAAGACAAAACAATTGTACCTGTTCTTTTCCTTGCAGCTATTGGTATGGAGCAGTATCACAGAGATTGTCTAAACCAGCGAACGAAGCTGTCAAAGAAAGTCAAAACAGGGTGATCTGGGCGCCAGACCACAGAGACTGTCTGTGGTCGAGCGACCACGCGAGCAGCCGCAAATCTGGCGAGCGCGAGCGGCCAGGGACGATGTGAGGCCTGAGCGTCCAAAGCAAGCGCAGTTGGGCCGGCCCACGATGGCCAGCAGCGCGAGCGGCCGCGATCCTTGGCGCGGGCGAGCGAGGCTTGAGCGCGGGGCGAGCGAAGCTTGAGCGCGGGGCGAGCGAAGCTTGAGCGCGGGGCGAGACGCTGCAGATGGGCCGGCCCAGGCGATAGCGCGCCTGGCGCCAGGCCACGCTCAACGAAGCGGACGCGGGACCACGCCCTCGATCGAGCGCTCTCGCCTGGGGGCAGACACCCTCCGCCCCTGGGCAAGCGAGGCGGCTCCTCTTTTTTTTAGCGATGGGGATGGCCGGCCTGGTATCGATGGAAGCAATGCAATCACCCGATCGGAAAGTCATCTTGGACTGCCGGCGACCAGCGTGGCCTTGGTCTCAGCAAGGAATCAGCTCGATGGGAAAACACCTTCCTTTTTCCTGGCGTGAATTCCAAAATAGATCAGATCCAATCTCCAATCAGGGCCGATCCAATTGAATCTCTTCTCTATGATCGATCTGAAAACTGCCGCCTTGAAGAATACACAGAAACCAATCTGAGCTGAATACTGCTAGGGGAAAAACAATCCGCAGATCAGCACAAAATACTCGCCGTGAGCAACCCAGTAACCTGAAGATGGGGAACGTCAATCCTGCGAACAACTCGTCGATGTAGAAGAACCTCACGCCGAACAGATGAATCCAACGAGCAACTCGATGATGAACAACGAGCCTCACGCCGAAGCACGACAATACTTGAATAACAAGCACCTTCACGCATAACACAATATAGTGGATAACTAGACGAACGTCGGAGACGCCGTCTCAATACGCCAACCCCGGAGGGATGGAACATACACGTGGGAACTAAAAGTTCTACATAATTTTCAACCTCGCTACTAGAAATCCGCCTTCGCAGATCAATAGATCAGCCCGACAAACAATAATTACACCGTGATCAACCTGGCGCTCTGATACCACATGATAAGGATCACGCCGATGATCCTATGAGTTTTGTCCCGATCTTTCACAGCGAGTCTACCCGGATATAAATCTTCCAATAACGCGAAGAACGTCACCTGAAGAAGAGGAACGAATCCAGCAAGCAACGTGATGAAGATCACCACGCCTCAAACCACAGCTCGATAATCCTTGATGATGCAAGAACCCTCGCAACAATCTTTATTAGATAACATGGCAGCGCCGTTTCCCCGGAGGGATGATACACGGTGGAGCACACGATGGTTTTTGACTAAACAACTGAACTCCCCAAACCCTAGACTGCTGGCCTCCTTATATAGATGGCCAGAAAACTGTTGGGCTTGGACAGGCCCAAACCCAAAACACACAATAAAACCTAGGTGGCCCACAACTAGACCTAGCTACGAAATAACATAGGCATGAATATAAATTGCTGACACAACCTTAGACTAATTATTACATATCGTAGGTCGTCCTGGCGTGCCAATATGCAACGAGCTTCCCTCATCTTGGTGGAGTCCTGAAATTGGGCTTCACCTCCTCCGTCGTGCCCATATCATCTTCCATCAACGAACACGGAATGAATGTGGCACGGTCCATTTAGCACATCCTCTGGTGATGGGTTGTACTCCCTGGGTTCTTTTGTCTGGAATTTTTTGCTGCTTCCGTAGTCTTCTTTTCCATAACTGCGATATCCTGAGCTTCTGCGGTCATTTCCTTGATAACCATTATCTTTGTATCCTGCGGCTACTTGGCTGTGGGAGCCATAGTTGTCGTAATTGCGGGATCTCCTCCTCTGGCCATAGTTGCACGCATCTTCGCCATCTACAAATCTGTTTGCTATGTCCATTAGATTGGATACTGTCTTTGGTTCGATTCTGCCCATTTCTTCGACTAGGTCTCCTCGCCGCAACCCGAGCGTGAAAGCGTCTATTGCTATTTCGTCCAAAACATCGACTGCGGAATTTTTGATAATACTCCATCTTTGGATATATGACCTTAGTGTCTCGTTACGCTGCTGTACGCAGGCTTTAACTTCCTCTATTGATGCTGGCCGCTTGTATGTAGACTTGAAGTTACTCGTGAATTGTTTTGTGAGTTCCTCCCAGCTTCCAATTGTTCCTTGCTCTAACTTGCTCAACCACGACCTTGCTGCGCCGGTGAGGTGTAGTTGCAAGCTTTGCATTGCTATTTCCTTTGTTCCTCCCAATATTTTCACTACTTGTAAGTAATCTGAGAGCCATGATTGGGGTTCCTGAGATCCATCTGACTTTTGTTGATCATGAGGCAACTTGAAACCCTTGGGTACTGGCGTGGTGCGAACCCTGTGAGTACAGCACGACGCCCCCATCTCTTTTTCGTCGTCTTCGTAGTCATATGCTTTGGTGGGGGTCCTGGATCTTTGGGTTCCTCCATGCTTCAGGCTTTTGTGTCGCCTGGGTGATGGTGTCCTAGATCGTCGGTTGCCACTTCTATGCCCTGGACTATTGTGACGGCATGGTGATCTTGATTTACGCGCTCCTTTGTTGTGATGTGCTTCCTATTCTTTTGCTGCCAGTTTATTGCCTACCATCCTACGGCCTTGCAGTGCGGCTCGATGCATGTGCTCTCTTGGGTCTCCTGGACTTGGTCGCGTTGTGTATAGATATGTTTGTGCTGCTACGAGCGCTGCCTCTGGTGTCTTTGGTATGATGTTACCTTGCTCGTCGACCGATAGGAAGGACAAGTTGAGATTTTTCGAAAGGCTTTGCCTTTGGGAGTGTTCGAGGTTTTCAAACTTTGATCCATGTCGATGATGCTTTTTTCTATTTGTATATGACGCATCACTGCGCGCTTTATGATAAGCTATGCTTGCTGCGATGGCTGACTCTTTCCTCTTCTGTTTCTCAATTTTCTCCTTTGCTAATTGCTTTGACTGCTGTCTTAAGACATAATGATACCCTAACAGCATGTTTTTGCTTGCATCTCCTGGTATTGGCGTGCCATGTTCCAAGGCTGTTTTGGTTATCCCCTACTCTTAGACTGATAGTCGAATTTTTCTCTGCTTGCTAGGGAGTCTGCAGTTTCTTGTTCTGCTAAGTGATTTGCTCCTCTATTTATATTTGCTGGGTTGAGCACCGGGTTGTTGTTTTCGTCGAGTTCTTCTGAGTTATCCCCTACAATGGTGAGTACTTGATATCGCTTATCGTCATCCTCATGAAGCTCTAGTCCTGTTTCCCAGGTGTCTGTTGAAGCTTGAGAAGATTGAATCGTCATCCTCATGAAGCTCTAGTCCTGTTTCCCAGGTGTCTGTTGACTTGACTGAAGTATCATCATGGCAGATCATGAGGTCTGCGAGTTGATCTCCTAAGTCGAAATTTTCCATGTTTGCTTCGCTGGAAGAGCCCACTGATGATTCTGACATTGCAATTGTCCTGACTTCGCTTGTCGACGGATCCGATGAGACCGGATCTGAAAGCCGAATCGAGCCTAGAGATCCGACGTGAAAGTTTAGGCTTTCGATTGTAAAGTCCATGTCTTGATCCATGCTCTCGAATATTGGAGTAAAATTTGGCAGGTGAGGTTGAAAATCGACGGTTCTGAACGATATCTGGTTTTCGTCGACTTCTAAATTGCTGTTGGCTAAAAGCGAAAAGGCCGTCAAATTCATGATTCCAACGCCCATAGTCCCCACGGTCGGCGCCAATTGACAAGGGTTAACTCGACAAATGTCCAATATGAAGGACTTAGGATCGGGGGAATAGGGCGTCGGATGAACTCTGTAACATCCCTGACTTTTCCAATTTTTGGAAAATCAAAAAATTTAAAATAAGTGCTTGTATTTGTTTGACTTGATTGAAAAATCACAAGAAATTAAAACTTTTTGAACTATAACTAAAGGTTACCTTAAACAATTTGAGATCAAATCAAAAACCCTAAAACCCTAATACTAAAATGCCAAAGTTATTCCCATATCTCATCTACTTCAAAATTATTTATCAAATTCCTTCTTTCAAAACTATTTTCCATCAACCTTCTGTTTTGAAAGATTATTTTCATCTTGATAAATTATTTTGAGAAAGTAAAATCTCTATTACCATTTTTTGCTTTTATCCTATGCAAGCAATGATTGCAAAGGAAACAATTTACAAAAGAGAATTTATATCAAATAAAGTTGCATTACCAAAAGCATGTTTTAAATAAAATTTCAAACACTATTTCTATAAAGTTTATTCTTTGATTTTAAAAGGGAATTATTTTGAAACCCTAATTTTTATTCTATCTTATGCAATAAAGCCACTAGATCAAATTATAAAGCTTTGTTAAAATTCTTATGTAAATTATGAAACCATGTTTCTTACTGCCCTAGTTTGTTCCTCTAGCTTTTAGAAAAATTTACAAATTGATTTGAAGCAATTTGAACCAAATTTGCAAAAGTTATAAAAGGAATAAGAAAACAGAAAAGAAATAGAAAAAGAAAAAGGAAAAAGAGTTAAAGGGCCGGGGGAACACTTCCAGCCCACGGCCAGAACGAGCCCACGGCCCATCTTTTCAAATCCCGAACCCGTATCCACCCGCCCTCTCTCCCTCTCCTTCACGCTGACAGTGGGCCCCACTATCAGTCTTCTTCTTCCTCCGGCGAAAATCTCACGCGCGTCAATGCCGAGCAGTAACTCGCCCCCCTCTTAATCCCTCATTACCCCTGCCCGTTTTGAGCTCTCGCCGTGCCTATAAGTAGCCCCCGCCTCCCTCTCTGTTTCCCCTCACCTTCCTCTCGCAAATTCGCCGCCAGGCCGGTGAATTTTACCGCCGGAGTCCGCAGTCTCCGACGACGAAAACCGTCGATTCCGACGAGGTAGGACGACCCCGACTTCTCCCTCTGGCCTCGTCCCCTTCCTTTAGCCCCGGCGCACTCCCTGATGGCCTCGGTTGGTTCTAAATTGCAGGGATTCGACGTAAATATCTGCGACCGAAGCTCGCCGCCACCTTGAACACCTCCGGCCGTACCCCGTTGATGCTCTGGGAAGCAATCGACCACGGCAATCACGCTATTGTCGTCGTGGTGAAACAACATATGCCATGGGATGGCTTAAATGGGGGCCGAACTAGATGCTGGAGGATTCGGGAGAGGGGAACGAGCTGAAAAGCACGACAGAAAGGAACACAGATCTACCCAGGTTCGGGGCTCTCGTAAGGAGATAACACCCCTACTCCTGCTCTACTGGTTATATATTTGGATCGATGAAGTATACAACAATGGTGTTTCCAAGCTCTCTGCTAGAGGAGGAAGATGAACTGCTAAGTGTAGGAATACTCAGTGACCAACCCCTTACTAGGGCTCCATGTGCCACCTTATATAGTGGTAGCCAGGGTTACAACGGTCACCTGAGACCAGGGGACACCAGCTACACTCCAAATAGGGCAAGCTGACGAAGGCATACGCCCTTGACTTTCTCCCTGATTGCTCTCGATGGGACTCACCCTTGCTGTACCTTGTACTTCCAGGACTGTGACCTTACTACTGTGAGGTAAGGGCTGTACTTGTGCACAGTAAGGGTAGGTAGACCACCACTGTGCACCCTGTCAACATGACCCCTCTCCATACAGGGCAGAATCTCTCCTTGATTGTAGGGATATGACACCTTGGTTGACTTATACATCCCGGACATGACAGTCGGCCATATCCCGGACCTATATGCCAGACCAACGACCTATGAAGGTCAGGTAATCTGGCCTCCCTGCTCCTGCACAACATATCAAATAAGTTAGGCCAACATATCTATGCATATGCCGGCACTCCTCAATAAGTATCCCGGTTATTCTGGCATATCCTAACTGTCGCCGGGATACACTTATATGCCGGTCTGGCCGACGCTCCTTTATTCCGGCCAGACCCCATCTAGGTCAACCGACATAAAGTCAACCTTACTCTTTGTAACTTTCTAGCCTCTTGACCCTACTGGGGGTCATCCCCCGACAGCTATCAAGTCCGCCACACTCTCCTGCACGCCGTGCACAACTCCATCGCCTCCGGGGACTTCCAGAACGCCGGCGACATCAACCACCTGGGCCGCTCCTCGTCGGGAAGCCCCTGCCGGAACCCTAGCCGGTGAGATTTCCTCTCCCTTTCTTCTGCACCGTCGGATCCAGATCTGGTGGCTCCGATTTTATGAAACACCGAATCGGTACCCTCTGTTCTGAACCACCCGATGCACTTAAGATCCAACGGCTTAAAATGTGAATCCGCCCGAAACGGTACGGGCCTATCAGATCAAGCCACACATCGGCTCACGAGTTAAACCCGATCCAAATAGAAATTTCAAACCAGAATCCAATTGAATCTTGTAAAATTCATAACTTTTGATCAGTAACTCGAAAAATATCAAATAATATCTCGTTGGAATCCTTAGAAAGTGTAGAATCCAGTAGTGCAATAAAATTTCATATTTTATGTATTAAATCTGAATCTAATTTCAAATTGAGTTAAACTTATCTGTTAGCTTGTTTATTTCATATCTTTAGTTCTATTAATCCAAAAATTACAAATTTGTAGTCTTTGGAATCCTCTCAACATGTAGAACATCATAGGAACAAGAAATTCCAAAGTTGATACGTGCACACACTTTGTGCATTCAAATCTATTCAAATCACTAATTTGAACATAATTTGATTTCTAGAATTAATTTTAGAGTGATTCCAATTACAGTGACTTTGTATTACTGCAAGCTATCCAGTAGCATCACTCCCATAATTCCTTGAACCACTTAACAATTATTCAAATTCTAATATGAGAATTTGAGTAGTTCCTATATAGATTAATTCTATTTCTTTTCCAATTAATGTTACCTTCTGCCTTAGTAAACCCTATGTTCATATCTAGTTATTAAATATCATCTTTAGACCACCTTGACCCATACCTTGTCCAACTAAACATATTTTGTCTAATTCATATATGTACTCAAATTGCAATTGTGCTACTTGAGTAGAATATGAATTCATCTCAAACCTAGGTTCTATTAATGTGGAGTTGTTATAACACGTACCATAGTATGTGTTATACACCATGTTGATCAATGAACCATTTGAGCCATGTCCTCAAATATCAATCATTCATACCCAATCCAATGCCTACTTAGTTTTGTTCACATGTATTGAACTATTCAACTTGCAAATGTGCTAATTGAGTAGTTCAAGCATTCTTAAAACCTAGCCTAGTTCCCAAGTGCAATAGATGCTATTTAAGAGTAATTGTTGTCACATTTACTCAATAGTGTTGTAGTTGCACAAATTGACTCTTGTGTAATTTATTTCACATGAGCTATTCCTAAAACTCATATATGCTTTAATAAAGCATAAAAACTTCATGAATTATATTATGCCTAGTCCAATTCTCTCTCAAATCATATTGATCTTCCTCAGCTAAGCTCTCAAACCCATATCTCACAATTCATATTTCCTTTGCCATATCTTTCTATCATAACATATCAATAAATCTAAATTGTTAAACAAATACTTTTCAATTGTTTGATTTGTTTGATGGTGTTGGTATGGTATGTTTATGTTATGTTATTTCCGTGCTATAGTTTGTGCGAAGAGCTACGTGCTTAGTTGAGAGAAGTGAAACATCGTGATCTTCAAAAAGGCAAGTGACATACATGTTCCCTTTACCCATTTTCTTTGCTATATGCATTAGTGTATTCACTACTTGTAGTATGCATGATAGGTGGTGTTTTCAAAGAAAAAGAGTTGCTTTGCTAGGTCCTAGTAGTGTTTAGCTATCCCTTAAACCCTACCTGTTAGGATGCTAAATACTTTGAAAAATATTGATGCCATGCTATGATCACTTGTTAAAGTGTTTTATAAACAAATTAAGAACTTCAACTAAAATGAATCACCTAGGTGGATTGGTTTGATAAGAGGCGGCGATGTAGGTGACTTCTGGGGCACATGCCTCGTCGAGAGGATGTGTACTCAGAATGCCAGTCGGGATGGCCACCCAGGAATAAAGAGGTTACCATGTCTTCCATGCTTAGAGTACTTCCAGTGCAGCCTTATGACAATATGGGCTCTGTCTTGACTGATTAGATGTGAGGGTGCAACTTGTGTGCAAGAAGATGGCTGGTAGTTGAATTGTATGTTGGGAATGGATCTTGCTAGTTGGTTGCTCTCTCCTTCTAAAAGGTCTCGTCTCATTTTATGTATGGGCGTAAAATGAGTCTTAAGGTGAAAGTGCACAACCCCTGCAGGGTGTCAAACTAATCAATTAGCCGTGTCCCCGGTTATGGACAATTTGTGTCTCTGGACATGGAATGTACGGAAGAATCTCATCACCGTTTCTGAATGTTTTAAAACTTGACTAGAAACCATTAGGCAGGAGCTAAGGACCATGCACTCCGAGGGGTGGTGGTTTTTGATGTTCCAACTTTGTTGAGTTTCACCCAGAACTACATACCGGCCAGTATGTAGTGTATGGGGGTTGTCTTGACCCTTGAAAAATAAAATTTTGTAAGAAAGTATTGAAAAGGATTTTAGGATAAAATTGGCTTTATGCAAATCAGCTTATGAGATCCACCAGCCAAATATCATGTAGATAGCTTTTTCACAACAGCCACCAAATATGTGTCATTTGCCAGTACATCATTTTACTGTCCCCCATTTGTGGGGCTGCATATTCAAATGTGCAGGTTTTCAGAAAAGGGATCATTAGTAGGATCTTGAGACTGCATTCCAACATGTCTGCCTGTGGCACGTGATGAAGATGGAGGCTCATTGCCACTTTGTTTTCCGCTGTGTATCTGTAAGGATTTGAATATTTTTGTATCTGGATCCACGTTGTAATCTTGATACTATGCAATGAATACTATATTTTGTCTATGGTGCTATCAGTGATCCAGGGAATAGCACTTAACACAGGTGTTCCACCTTAATCCAAAGGTGGGGCGTTACAAAATAGTATCAGAGCATAGTGTTGCCTGAAGGATCGAGACCCTAGGTTTGGAATTAGAAATAGGAAGACCCTAGGATAAAAAGAAAAATATCTATCTATCTCATCTTGTTTCTGTTTAAAAAAAAGTTTGCATTTTGAACTCCTTGTATTCTCTCCTACTTCCTCTTCAAATGTTTCCTAATGCTATAGATGACCCTACCTTGAAATCATCAACAAAGGATAGAAGATCACAATGTGCCAGAAATGTGAGACTGATACTCCCTATAATTTCCTTGACTCAACATGAAGAACTACATTGAAGACCAAACGAAGAACTTGGAGAAAGACGCAAATGCAGCTAGCACAACTCCAGAAGATGAATCAAGGAAGTAGAGAAGAAACTTGAAGTACACAAGCAAGTAATAGACAAGACCACCAATAATTCTAGTTTATAAGACCAACGATGTTGTGATAATTTAATGATCATACCAAATTGGGGTATGACCATACTAGATTATTAGTGTTTGACCTAATTTGCTAGATGTGATGAATGTTTGTTAGATGTTGTTTGTAAGATGGTTTGCTTTGATCTGCTGTGGTTGGGTAGGATTTTCCTATAGATCCCTTCTATCTAAACTCATCTATGCTAAGACCTAAACTTGTCCTAAAACCCAAACCAAAGTATTCTCAACGACAGAACAACTACAATGATCCTCAGTTGGAGATAAGGGTACAGAGTACAACAACAAGAGGTAGTGTTTCAAGTACAAGAGACTGGAACATTACGCAAGAGGGTGCAAAGGATGATACCCCAAGACTCCAGTAAGCTAGGATGGCTGAAGGATACCACACAAACAATAAAAAGACACCCCAAGGTGTAGCTAATGTGGAAGTTATACTATTCAACCACCTCATGCAAGAAAGGTGGAAAGGACAAACAGAGCAATGGAAAGGACAAACAGAGCAATGGAAAGGACAAACAGAGCAATGGAAAGAGCAAACAGAGCAATGGAATGGACAAATAGAGCAACAAAAAGGATTTTAATTCACCTTAAATGGCAAACTTAAGGATCTACAACTTAAGGATTGTTGCCATGAGTTGCGTGATACATCTCCAACGTATCTATAATTTTTGATGCTCCATGCTTGTTTTTACACAATTTGCCTACTGTTTCATTACACTTCGTGGCACTTTTATGCATTTTCCAAAACTCAATTAGCATATTTGCAAGTTGAATAGTTCAATACATGTGAACAAAATCAAGTAGGTATAGGATTGGGTATGAGTGATTGACATTTGAGAACATAGCTCAAATGGTTCATTGATCAACATGGTGTATAAACACATACTATGGTATGGGTTATAATCAACACCACATTAACAAAATAGAATCTAGGTTTGAGATGAATTCATATTCTACTCAAGTAGCACAATTGCAATTTAAATATATATATGAATTAGACAAAATATGTTTAGATGAACAAGACATGGTTCAAGGTGATGTCTAAATGATATTTGATAGCTAACTAGAATCATAGAGTTTACTAAAGTAGATGGAAACATTAGCTGAAAAAGAAATAGAATTAATCTATATAGGAAATACTCAAATTCTCATATTAGAACTTGAATAATTGTGAAGTAGTTCAATAAATATGAGAGTGATGCTATTGGATAGCTTGCAGTAAAACTAAGTCACTGCAATTGGATGCATCCAAAAATAAGTTATAGAATTCAAATTATGTTCAAAATAGTGATTTGAACAAATTTGAATGCACAAAGTGTGTGCACGTATCAACTTTGAGATTTCTTGATTCTATGATGTTCTACAAGATGAGAGAATTCCAAAGACTACAAATTTGTAATTTTTGGACACTTGGTTTAAAATATATGAAATTAACAAGCTTGCAGACATGTTTGATTCAATTTGAAAATAGATTCAAATTGAATACTGAAAGTATGAAATATAAGTGCACTAATGGATTCTAGATGTTCTAAGGATTCCATTGATATATTATTCATAATTTTTGGACCTAGGAATCAGAAGATATGATTTATGCAAGATTCAATTGAAATCTGATTCTAAATTCTATTTTAAATCGAGTTTGAACCTGGGGCTGACACATGTCTGCATTTGATTCGTCCATACCGGTTCGTGCGGATAAGGAACTGGGGCCGTCGGATTTTAAGACGATCAGACGCTCTAGATCTGTTGAAAATGATTCGTTAAGTGACTCTGTTTGGGCCGTAAGCTGGAGATCCAGCGGACTGGATTTAAAAGGGAGAGGGGTTCACCTGCGTCCTAGGGTTCCGGCGAGGGTCGCCGGCGAGGCGTGCAGGGACCAGGCTCCGGTGAGGCTGCAACGGGTTTTGGATGACGGCAAGGCTACGACGACATTCAGCTCAACAAGGGGAACTTGATGGTGGCGTTGGCGTGCTCGATGGCGTCCAGATGAAGGAGAGGGAGGCGGCTGGAGATCGGCGATGGCGCATGCGTGCTTCGGTCGTCGGTATGCTGCCCGATCTGCAGCAGAGTAGTCCCAAGCAGAGGCGCCAGGAGGAGCGCCAGAGCAAGGGGAGTCGACTGGGAGAGGAAGGGGAGCTCGATGGCCACCGACGGCGGCGGAATCGGCCGAAGATGCTCGCAGGGGCTACGGGCTTCGGCGAGAAATTTACGTCGATTCCGAGGATGATTCGGGCGAGAAAGAAAGGGAGGCGAGAGAAGATACGGAGGGGGTTTTATAGAGGGTCGTGGCGTGCGTAGGGGGTTAGGGTTTGGCCCGATTTGATCGTGTGGCTGGGGAAGAGTCGTACAGGGGAGGGAGTTCGGCGGGAGGAGGAAGAAGGGGGGTCTGCCAGGTGGGCCCGGCGTGTCAGCTAAGTGGAGAAGGGTTGCGGTACTGATTCGGTTCCGTCCCGGGATGGGCCGTGGGCCGTTTTGTAGCCTGGGCCGATTCGTTCACCTGCGGCCCTTTTCTCTTTTTCGATTTCTTTTCTCCTTTTTCTTTTCTAATTTCTGTTTTATTTTCAATCTTTTGCACAAATGCTTCAAATCACTTCAAAACAACTTCTAAAATTTTCTAAAATTCAAAGAAGTCCATTTAAACAGTAAGGAGCAGGTTTTCTAAATAAAACAAGATTTTCAAAATAAAGCTTATGTATTTGGAAAAGAACTTTGCTTGCATAAACAAAATAGGGTTAGGGTTTGGAAATAAATCTTTTTGAAATAAGAGCACAATACTTTATAAACACTTTTGCATTTTCATTCCTTTTGCAAGCAAGCTTGCATAAGTATGAATAAAGAAAGAAAATAGTATTTTGAATTCTTTCATTTTCTCAAAGAAATTCTTCAAGAGATAATTAAGAGTTTTGAAATAGTTTTCAAATAAACTAAAAAAGTTTTAAATCCCTGTGAATTTTCAATCAATGCATTTAAAACAAAAGGAAAAATTTCCCCCAAAATTTGATAAAATCTTGGGATGTTACAACAATTTTGTTGAGCTATGTGAGATGCAGGAATATAAGGATGTAGAGAGTGATATTATTAAGCTTAAGTTGTTTCCTTTTTCTTTGAGAGGAAAAGCTAAGGATTGGTTGCTATCTTTGCCTAAAAATAGTATTGATTCATGGGCCAAGCGTAAGGATGCTTTTATTGGTAGATACTATCCTCCTGCTAAGATTATAGCTTTGCATAGCAATATTATGAAGTTTAGTCAGTTTGATAATGAACATGTTGTTCAAGCTTGGGAAAGAATGAAATCTATGATAAAGAATTGTCTCACTCATGGACTGACTACTTGGATGATTGTCCAAACTTTTTATGCAGGACTGAATTTTTCTTCGAGGAACCTATTAGATTCAGCTGCTGGAGGCACTTTTATGTCCCTTACCTTGGGCGCCGCAACAAAGCTTCTCGACAATATGATGGTAAATTACTCTAAATGGCACACCGAGAGAGCTCCACAAGGTAAGAAGGTAAATTCTGTTGAGGAAACCTCTTCCTTGAGTGATAAGATTGATGCTATTATGCTTATGCTTTCTAATGATAGGACTCATGTTGATCCTAATAATGTTCCTTTGGCCTCTTTGGTTGCTCAAGAAGAGCATGTTGATGTAAACTTCATTAGAAATAATAATTTCAACAAAAATGCTTATAGGAACAATTTTGCTAGTAACAATTATAGGCCTTATCCTTCTACCAATGGTAATGCTTATGGTAATTCCTCCAACAACACTAGGGCCGCGCCCTCCGAGCTTGAGGTAATGCTCAAGGACTTCATCGGTAAGCAAAATGCTTTTAACAAGTCTGTTGAGGAAAAATTAGGCAAAATTGATACTCTTGCTTCTAAAGTTGATGGCCTTGCTCATGATGTTGAACTTATGAAATTAAAAGTGTTGCCTAATGATGTGAAAGAGGATAATCCTTTTGCCACTGCTAATGCTATCCAAGTTAGAATTGATGAAAATGTTAGGATGCTAGCAGAATTGCATGCCAGGTGGGAAAGAGAAGATGAGATGGCTAGAAAGATGAAGGTATGTACCATTACTACCTCTAATGATGTTATTCCTAATGCTAGCAATCCTCTTACTTTGATTGGTGTAGAGAAAACTCCTACTCCTAGTGTTAAAAATCCTAAAACAGCAAAAACTTTATCTCATAAGAGTGCTGAAATTTTTCGGAGTGTAGGAGATGATAGCTCTATTTCCTTTAATGATTTTGATGTTGATGACTGTAATATATCTGAAGTTATTTTGTTCTTGCAAAAGCTTGCTTTGACTCCCAATGCTAGTTTTTTAAATGTTGCTTTTACTAAGCATATTACCAATGCTCTCATGAAAATTAGGGATGAAAAGTTGAAGCAAAAAGCCTCTATTCCCAAGAAATTAGAAGATGGTTGGGAACCCATCATTGATATGCATGTTAATGGGTTTGATTGCCATGCTTTATGTGATCTAGGTTCTAGTATTTCTATTATGCCTAGAAAAATTTATGACATGCTTGATTTACCACCGCTTGAAAAGTGTTATTATTATGTTCCTATTGCTGATGTTGCTAAGAAGAAACCGTTGGGAAGGATTAATGATGTTCTTATTATGGTTAACAATAACCTTGTTCCCGTTGATTTTCTTGTCATGGATGTTGAATGCAATGCTTCATGTCCTATAATTTTGGGAGAAGACCCTTTCTTCGAACTGTAGGTGCCATCATTGATATGAGGGAAGGCACCATCAAATATCAATTCGCACTCAAGAAAGGTATGGAACACTTCTCTAGAAAGATAAATAAATTGCTTTTTGACTCTATTCTTAGAGCAAATTATGAGCTTGATGCTTCATCACTTGATATTACTTGATTCACACTTTCTGCGCCTAGCTCAAAGGCATTAAAGAAAAGCACTCTTGGGAGATAACTCAATGTTTTTACTTTCAGTTCTTTTTCTTTTATTTGAGTCTTGGAAGTTATTACTACTGTAATAACCTCTCCTTATCCTTTTTATTTCGTTTTTGTGCCAAGAGAAGCCTCTAATTTGAGTGAGGTAAGATTTGGGGATGTTGCTGTCCTGAAACTGTTTTTGGTGCTGCACCGTAAAAATTCGTGAAAATTCTCAGAAAATCTTTTGGACCTGAGATTTCTTGTGCATATGACCCAGGTTATATCCAAACTTTCATTAGTTATACACGTTTTGATTTGAGCAACAGAAAACCCTCTAAAAATTTGACCTTTGTCAGCTGTTCTGTTTTGACAGATTTCTGCCAATATTTGTGTTTGCCGCTCTATCGCTTTCTTTTTGAGTTCTTTTGATCATGGAACTTTTGGGGAAGTTGATACAGTAGTATATACTTTATATGTGGTGCTTTTGAGTTGAAACCTGAAGCAAAAAGGGTTGATTCAATGTTATGCTTACAGTAATGTTGCTAATAGAATTGTGTTTAGTTTTGTATGAAGGAAATTTTCAAGTGTAGGGATTGGAGAATGATGAGATGAGTTGAAGAATGGACAAAAGCTCAAGCTTGGGGATGCCCATGTCACCCCAAGAAATATCCAAGAAGTACAAGCGTCAAAGCTTGGGGATGCCCCCGAGGCACCCCTTCTTCATCGGCAAAAATCAGGTCACCTTTCAACACACTATATTTTTATTGCTTCATGCATTATGCATTTTTTCTTGGAGTGTCAGTTGTCTTTAGTTTTCAGTTTTGTTTAGTTTTGTTTGCTGCAATAAATGGTTGGACCCCAACAAATTTCTTTTGGAGAAGTTGCCTTGCTTTTCATTTGCCAAGAACACTCCGTTATTCACTCTTATCGTTTCAACGAGTGTTCTCTTTTTCTAGAACTGCGTTTAGCTTTCGATTTTCGCCTTGATTTGTGTTCAGATCTTGTTATATCTTTATATCAATGTGTATTTTGACCTCTGGTCCGTGTTGTTTTCATCGAAAGAGTTGTTTCAAAAAAGTTTGAATGGTGTTGGAAAAGAGAAAAAGCTTTATGCAAAAAAGTGGTACAAGAAGGAGCTTGTGTAGACTGCGGCTTAGGCTTTTGCATGTCGTGCTTGATGTATTTTTGATAGTATGCTTAGTGGTTTTTCTGTAGCATGACTTGTCTCAAATGACTAAGTTTGCTTAATGAGCCTTTGAAAAAATCATGCGTTGTTTTAATTATTTGGAAGCATTATTTTGGTTTTCTCCTTTGATGCTTTATTTCGGTTGACTTGGCGCATGCTCACACATGTTTCACTCATACAAAGTCGCCATAAGCCTCTATGATCATTTAGTTTTTGTCTTTTGATGCCATCTTATGCTTCTTTTAATGTCGCTTTGTCGCTATGTATGATTATGGCCGTTATTGCTCTCTTAGTTGGTCGCTCCCAGTCTTTTGCTAGCCCTCATTTTGTACTGAGTATGAGTTCTACTCGTGCATCCAACTCCTAGAAACCAAGTTTTCCATTGTGTCCACTATGAATTCCTATGCATGGTATTTGTAAGCCATTCCAAGTAATTTTTCATGTGCTACCTTTCAAAACTTTCAACTACTTCTCGTTTTGTTCCACTGTTTTTAGCTCATGGGGACGTAGTGGTCGGAATTGCTATCTTCCATATTAAATTAAGTACCCCTCGACTAGGCAGCTTCATCTGCTTGTCATTAATTTTGCATGAGAGCTGGTCAGACCATTGCAATCTAAATTTTAAAAAAGGAAAAAGGCACTCCTCCATTGTATGTGAATGTTGGTGGGCACCCGATGGAATCGGTTAGCCATGGTTTGAGAAAGGAAAAAAGGTAGGGAGGAGTGCCAAAGCTTTATAAAATAGCACCAATGTGCCAAATTTTCAAAGAACTCGGAACCGCTCTCACTTGTTTATTATGGAAGATAGTAAGACCCCATTGTCATTCGTTGACATGAAACAACCACCTCTCAAAACCCAATTTTTATCTCTGTTTTACAAATGAAAAGCTCTAGCTCATGTTTAAACACTGCTTTCCTCCGCGAAGGGCCTTTCTTTTACTTTTTATGTTGAGTCACCACCTTCTACCTTTATGCACCATCTAAGAGAGCATAGTTGTCATTCTGAGTATAATGTGCATTGTCCCAAAGTTTTAATTGATTGATTCATGATGTTGGTTTCACTTGTTCTTAAATTACTTGTATCTAGTCGCCCTCTTAAACTTGAAGGTGTCCTATGCATTTATGTTTTGCTCTCTCATGAAGGACAAGCTGAAAACCATTTGTATATTTTTCCATATGATTTCAACACACGTTTGACTTTCATTGTTTCATTTTCATGATCTTTCATTTGTGTTCTTTTTCATGTTATAACATGGTTGCTAAGTTTCTTCTATCAAGATTATATCTTTCATGCCCATGTTTTAAGTTCTTTTGATCCCAGCGCACAACACTTGCATAGATGATCAAGATTGCGTAGGTGCATGTCACCTCAAAAATTATTTCTTTGTTATCACCTACCTACTCGAGGATGAGAAGGAGTTAAGCTTGGGGATGCTGATACGTCTCTAACATATCTATAATTTTTTATGCTCCATGCTTGTTTTTACACCATTTGCTTAGTGTTTCGTTACACTTCGTGGCATTTTTATGCATTTTCCGGAACTAACCTATTAACGAGATGCCACAGTGCTAGTTCCCTGTTTTTCTGCTGTTTTTGTGTTTCAGAAAAGTTACACAGGAAATATTCTTGGAATTGGACGAAACAAAAGCCAAACATCCAGAAATTCACCGAAGCTTCCAGAGAACCAAAGAGGAGACGGAGTGGGGCCACGAGGGGCCTACACAATAGGGCGGCGCAGCCCAGGGGTAGGCCGCGCCCCCTATGTGTGTGGCCGCCTCGGTCCACTTCTGACGATGCCCCTTCGCCTATAAAGACCCCCCCCCCCCGATGGGAAAAACCTAAAGATGAGATCACTTTTCCAGAATACATCGCGATCTGCCGCCGCCATCGACCCGAGATTGGGAGGGTCCAGAAGCTCTTCCCGGCACCCTGCCGGAGAGGGGAATCGCCACCGGAGGTCTTCTTCATCACCATGCTTGCCTCCGGCGCGATGAGTGAGTAGTCTACCTTGGACTATGGGTCCATAGCAGTAGCTAGATGGTTGTCTTCTCCACCATGTTCTTCATGTTTTGATCTCGTGAGCTGCCTTACATGATCGAGATCACCATTATGTAATTCTACATGTTGTGTTTGTTGGGATCCGATGAATATTGGTGTTATGATTGAGTTGATGTGCTGAATATTATCTTATGTTATCTCTATGTTGTTTATGATATTGCATGCTCTCCATTGTTAGTAGCTACCTTGGCCGAGTAGATACTAGTGACTCCAAGAGGGGGTATTTATGCTCGATAGTTGGGTTCATGCCTCTATTTAATCTGGGGGAGTGACAAAAACCTCTAAGGTTGTAGATGTGCTGTTGCTACTAGGGAGAAAACAACATTCATATGCTCAAGGGCATATGCTTTGTTTACATTACACACTTTGCTTAATGCAGTTATCTATTGTTCGCAACTTAATACTTGTGGAGTTCTCGGATTGATTTGCCACAAGTGGATTATTAGTCATAGATGCAGTTGGATGGTGGTCTATGTATCTTGTTGTAATGCCCAGAGTAAATCTCATAGTGATCATCTCGACATATGCATGTTGTCTTTATTCTATCAATTTCCCAACTATAATTTGTTTACCTAGCATGTGTTATTTTATCTTATGGAGAGACACCACTAGTGAACTGTGGACCCCGGTCATATTTCCATTATATTGCTATCACCTGTTTACTTTACTCGCACTATTTACTTTACTCGCATACTACTATTACTTTCCACTCGATACGCTCATACCCTTTGTTTCAAGCAAACCGGTGAGATTGACAACCTCATCGTAAGTTGGGAACAAAGTATTTGGTTGTGTTGTGTGCAGGTTCCACGTTGCTACTAGTTGAAGACGCGCTAACAAGGTATCGTTAACGGCGCCCTTGTTGGAGTGTCACTAGGCTAGCAAGCATCACCTTCTTGAGTTTGGCCTTTTCCTACTGGATCGACAAACCTTGGTTTCTTACTGAGGGGAAAACTTGCTGCTATATTCATCATACCTTCCTCTTGGGGTTTCCCAACTGGCCGGTCATTTACTTCATCATCACCGCGCCATCTATACCAATCAATAAGTAATTCCTTGGGAAGTTCTCGGTTCATCGGTTGAGTGTCTGTGCTCTTTCTGCTTAAAGCGTCGGCTACCACATTGGCCTTCCCCAGTGTATAGTTGATGGTCAAATCATAATCCTTGATCAATTCTAACCATCTTTGTTGCCTCATATTCAATTCTTTCTGAGTGAAGAAATATTTGAGACTTTTGTGATCCGTATAAAGTTCACACTTGGCTCCATAAAGAAAATGCCTCCATCTTTTAGTGCAAACACTACGGCTGCTAGATCAAGATCATGTGTTGGATAATTAACTTCATGCGGTCGTAATTGCCTCGACCCATATGCTATCACCTTTCTATCTTGCATCAATACACACCCAAGTCCGTTCTTGGATGCATCACAATATACGGTATAGTCCTTGCCAGTTTCAGGTACGGCTAACATAGGTGCTGTGGTTAGCTTCTCCTTGAGTGTTTGAAAACTTGCATCACATTCATCTGACCAAACAAACGGTGTATTCTTCTGGAGTAACTTGGTCATTGGTCCTGCAATCTTAGAGAACCCTTCTATTAACCTTCGGTAGTATCCTGCCATTCCCAAAAATCCTCTTATATGTTTGACATTCTTCGGTGACTCCCAGTCCAAAACAGATGCTACCTTGCTTGGATTTACTGCTATACCTTCTTTACTGATCACGTGTCCAAGGAACTCTACTTGGTCTAGCCAGAATTCACACTTACTGAACTTGGCATACAACTGATGTTCTCGTAGAATCTGCAAAGCAATCCTCAAGTGCTTGGCATGTTCTTCCTTGTCCTTGGAGTAAATCAAAATATCATCTATGAATACGATCACAAATTTGTCCAAGTAGGGCATAAAGATCTTAGTCATGAGGTTCATGAAGATGGCTGGTGCATTTGTCAATCCAAAAGGTACAACTAAATACTCATGATGTCCGTACCTAGACACAAAAGCTGTTTTTGGAACGTCCTCCTTCTTGATCTTAATCTGGTGATACCCTGATCGAAGATCTATCTTTGAAAATACTCCAGCTCCTCTGACTTGATCAAATAAGTCATGGATTCTTGGAAAAGGATATTTGCTCTTAATAGTAACATTGTTGAGGTTTCTGTAGTCTCCGCACATTCTACGTCCTCCATCCCGCTTATCAACGAAGATCACTGGTGTTCCCCAAGGCGAAATACTTTCTTGGATGAAGCCTTTCTGCTCTAGCTCATCTAGCTGTTCCTTCAACTCCACTAACTCCTTGGGTCCCATCTTATATGGTGCCTGAGCTATTGGTGTTGTGCCTAGAATTAGGTCAATGGTAAACTCAATTTCCCTATCTGGTGGCATTCCTGGTAGTTCCTGCGGAAACACGTCTTGGAATTCATTAACCACTAGAATATCTTCAAGTCTTGATTCCTTTAGAGCGTTGAGTTGTAGTTGAACTTCAATATGTGCATGTCGGTCACCTTGATACACTATCCTTCCTCCTCCTAGGCTTTTAAGTGACACAGTTTTCTCTCTGCAATCAATCTAAGCTCCATTCTCCTCTAACCAATCCATTCCAAGGATTACAGCCATATCCTTCATAGGGATGAGAAAAAGATCGGCTAGATAAACGCAATCGCAGATCATAATGACCTGCTCTTGCCTGAGGTGAGTGACTAAGATTGTTTCCCCCGCAGATAAAATAGTAATGGGGTACTCTAGCTTATTGCAAGGAATTCCATAAAGATCAACAAACTCTTGAGAAATGAACGAAGTAGTTGCACCAGTATCAAAAAGTACTTTGCCGGGATGAAATAGGATCTGAAGCGTACCTATCACGGTTTGATCGGACTGGTTCACCTCCTCGAGGTTGGTGCAATTCAAATTCCTATAAGCTGGCCTTTTACTTTTACCGCCTCCAAAACCTCCACCCCGGTGTGATCGTCCTCCTGTACCACGGCCTCCAGTCCGGCCCCTTTCAGGACAGTCCTTTATCATATGTCCCCCTTTCTTTCACCCAAAACTGCTGATTCTGGGTTGTCGAGAATCTCTCTCTATGTGCCCTCGCACACCACAACCATGGCAAACAATATCATTGTTCCCACTTGTAGTACCACGAGGTGTAACATTTCCTCCGGACCTGTATTTGGGTTTGAACTTGATATTAGGAGTTGCCTTGGTATCTGAATACCTCCTGGGTTCAATCCTGGCCTTTTTCCTCCTATCTTCTAGGACTTGCTTGAAATCATCTTCCATAGTGATGGCTGCATCAACAAGCTCTTGAAAATATGCCACCTTTAACATCCTTAATTGTATCCTTGCACCTAGGTGCAATCCTCTCATAAATCATTTCTTCCGCTTATCATCAGTATTCACGTCCTCAGAGGCATAACGAGATAAAAGGGTGAACTCCTTGACATACTTCATAATAGGCTTGTCATTCTGCGCAAGATTCTCAAAATCTCTTCTCTTTAATTCCATAATATTCTCCGGCACATTGGATTCCCTGAACTTCGTCTTGAATTCCTCACAGGTGAATACCCTTCCTGGAGGATGTATAGCCACAACATTGTCCCACCATGCTGCCGCGGGTCCACATAACAGATGTGTGGCATACCTAAGCTTCTCACTGTCATTGCAACTTACTGTGTTGAGCTTCCTTTCGGTGTCCAATAACCAGTCTTCCGCGTCCATTGGCTCCGGTGCTGATGCAAAAGGAAGTGGTCTTGTATTTAAGAAATCTGCCAATGAGACTCCATGCACTCCTTCATTTCGAACTTCACGATTACGGTCCATCACATCCTGCACCATCTTTATCTGACATTCAATAAGCATACACTGCCTTTCATCTGCCGTCCTCATGTATTGGGCAAAATCCTGCTGCGTAAGGAATGGTGGTGGTAATGGTTCCCTTGCTGCTGCATCGGCTGCCTCCTTGGCCTTGGCTTCAGTCTACATCCTCTATTGTTCAGATTCTTCACCAACTACCGTCGCCATTCTATCGCCCTAACCCTGTTACATTAAGCGAAACTCATAGTTACACCATGCTCATGCTTTCTAAGCTCAACTTGATGTACAGTGTTAGTCACACAATAAAAATCCAAATAAAACTTAGCCAAATCACACCAAACATATACCATGTATATACATGGGTAAAAAGAACAAAGTGTTACATAACTTATCATCCCGTGAGTAACTACACTCACTTATTCAAACTGCAAAAGCAAATACTATATATTACACATATGGTATATATGTCACAAAACATGTCGCCTCCATATCTGTGGTGGTCCTCTACGGGTAGTCGCACTCCCGATACATCCCCGGTGTCCAACCGGTAGCTCTTGATGTCCTCCTCAGTGAAGCAGGGGCATAAGATGACTCCGCCGGGAAAAAAGTCATAATCGGGTGTAGTACCTAAGTTGAAGTCAGTCATCCCTAGATACCTGCTCAACGAGGGGTAAACAACATCGGTGGTTCCCCTTTCCATCTTGGGCCTTGAGCATTCTCCATGCTCCATATGAGTAGGCAACTCTCCCTCTTCATCCGACTCTATCTCTATGGGCTTTCCCACCACGTCTCCAGTGCGGTGAACAACCCTGAACTGACTCATGACCTCATGCTCCGAATCACATGGGATCGGATCTCCGGCCATCCCCATGTACTCACCAAAACGCCAACCCATGGAGTTTCCCCCAAAACTATCGTTATGAGGCATTCCCCATGACTCCAAACCTGCCTCGTATCCGGCTCCAGTTGAGCCATGTGCAAAGTGTGCTGGTGGCATCTCCGGTTCGGCCTCGGGCTCGAACTCCCGCTCCTCGGGATCGTCTTCCACATCTAATTAATAAAATCTCCAGTCGAAAAGGCTGGAGTAGGTGCCCTCGGTGGTCCAGAAGTCTCCCCCGTACACCACGGAGTAGGTGTCGACTCAGTGATCTCATCCACTAGACTCTGTATCTCCCCCACTAGTGCTCCGTGGACGTGGAAGAACACACTGAGCAGATGCTCACACCTGTCCATGTGCTCCGCTGTGGCATGTGGGTGTCTCTTCGCAAACTTGTAACTATCCCGACAAGGATCTTCTCCTTCCTCGTCGTGTGGGATGTGCGTGAACTTAGTACCCAATAACTTCTCTATTTTGTGTTCATGGGTATCAGTTATGGCCTTCATCACTACTATCTTGTAAGCTACACTAACTGTGCGTGCCTCACCAGCTGGCATGATCACGCTCATGCCCAATTTGGCAGGAAGCATGATCCCTACCTTATACTTCTGAAAGACTCTACCCTCATAATAAGCATACTTCTTGACTGGAATATGGGTTTCACACCCGCATTCCTGCAAGATGCCTCGTAAAATATCGGATAGGTTCCCATCATAGTCGTCCAGAGTCACGTCTCGAACTTGCACGGTCCTTAATGGATTTGTGCGTGCCATCCTGGCAGTATAAAAGATAAAAAATTAGTACATGATGCATCATAATAGTAACAATGAAGAATTGTAACACTAAAAAGTATGACCTTGTTATTCTCAAGTGAATAACGTCATGACAATTTTAGAGAACTCTTTACTATTCCTATTTGACTCCTACAGGTTGTTCCCATTAACTAGGCGTCCAACCTAAGGTCAAAGCTTTTGCTCTGATACCAACTGTGGTGACCCCGCATACCACTGCATGTTGTAGTATACAAGTCGTTGACATAACACTCGTGAAGTACCAATTCACAAATATTACATCGCTCAGAGTGGTACAACAGAAACATAGCGGTCTTTATTCAAGCACTGAATATTACAAGCCATAATGTTACAAAGGACTCCAGTTCCTCCTCGGTCCAAAGAGGAACACTAGATGGTTCTAATTTGATACTACAAACCTTAGCTGCAAATGAAAGTAGTAAACTAAACATGATGCTCAACTCTAGTCGCTTATTCTAGGTGTTCGATGCGACCAAAGCGTCTATCCTACGACTCTAGTTGTCGGTCTCCTCCTCGAGTCCTTCGTCAGGACCACAGGAGATGGTGTAGTCAATGCCTTCGACTCCTCCCATTAAATCTGGCTCTTTGTAGTAGACTTCCTCATAGTCCTCTGGGCTTCCTTCAGTCTCCTCAAACTGGCCCTCCGAGTCTAAGCAAGGGTTAAAAGGGAGTGGGGTGAGTAACGAACGTTACCCAGCAAGTTCATTTAATAGCATAGAGGTGTTTGATGCACTAGCTACGACCATAGACTAGAAAGTCTTAGGCCAAATGCAGATTTTATAATCATTTCTTCAAAGATTGATTTTATTCAAAGAGCTATGTTCGTCAGTCTTCACAGGTTGATTAGAGCTTCGATAGGCTCCTTTCCTGCCGTGTTCGCAGCTCCTTCCCAGAATAGGGAGTATCTTGATACTTTTGTACACTCTGCAGAGGTGGTTACTTATACCCATAGGAGATCAACGCTTTGCTGCACGATCGAGCATACTTTCCCATCCATACTTCCTTGGTATGTGGCCCAGCCGTTGATCCGAGCCAATCACTGTTCCTTCCCATGACCTTGCATACCCACCCTTTTGCGGCTCCAACTTTGGTTCGCTACCCTCACCGGACTACATCTTTGGTAGTTGTCGACCTCGACATACTTGTCCTTCCTGACAATGAGTTACCCCCACCAGTTTGGTTACGCCCTATGGTAACACCAGCCTCGGCACTCTACCCCCGTTGTTGCCACAATCCATCATAGACCGCCAGGACCGTGGAATCTTGACGGGGATTCCACCCTCCCAAAGCTCCGCGCAGGGAGACAACTGCTACGAAACGGCGTGTCCGTTGATATGCAAGAGGGAAAAGATACAACTGACTCTTCCGTCCCATTCCAGACCCTATGGTTGACCGTATTTTACGACACAAGAATTACTAGCGACATTGGTTATTAATCCTAGGTGAACATTCCAGTTATAGTGGGACCTCCACCATACTCTTACCATGGTCCCACTGCCCACCTTCCTAGGTCGACAACCATCGTGGTTGCTAACCACTAGTCATATTCATTTAAGAAAAGCAGAACCTTTTCTTTTAAATGCAATCATAATGATAATACCACCGGTATATTTGCAAGTAATTTGCTAAAGATAAACAAGAGATATGAGCAAGAGTGAACTTGCCTGCAAACTGCAAGGTAGTGCAGTTGGATTTGTTGAAGTGACCCGGGACCTCGGGTTCTGGAAAACAGCATCATTGTCCGATAAGGGCAATGGTTAAAGATTCAAATAATGCATGCCTTTAAGGTGTCTGTGTTCCCTTTATACCCCCCAGAAGTGTTTTATTCTTATCCTAGAATTCATATACTCCTTTTATGATTTTAAGGAGTATATGTTATCAATTACTTCATTCAAGAATATTCTTCAATATTCTACAATGGAGTTCAATTTTGATAATGAGTTCTATTCTAATTAGATTTTTCTTAGATATCTCACAGCTATAGAAAAGGTCTTTTAAAGTTCTCTTTCCTATTTATCTTTATAGGGTGATTTATTAAAAGTGTATATACCCTAGTTATGAATTTACTAGAGTATATATTATGTGAAATTCATTCAAGGATGCTAAGGATAAATTCTTGAATGGATTTACTTTATTTTATTTCAAGAATGTTATTGTCCTTTTTCTTTCTCATTGAAATCATTTCCAGAGGTTTTTCCTTTAAAAGAAAACCCCAAGAACAATTTCTTCATATTCACCAAGTCATTAATTATGTGATAAAAAGCCCCAAAAAATCAATTAGGGTTATTTTTGCAAAGTCCAAATTCATTTTCTACTTTTTATTAAGTGTTAAAAGGTTTTTCTAGAAAAACCCCTTTATTTTCCTTTTAATTCTGTTTTTAAAGTTGGTTTAACAAAACCCTCTCTCACTCCACTGCCAGGCCAGGCCCACCTGTCGGGCCGGGCCCACCTGTCCGCGCCAGCCTACCTGGTCGAACCCGACCAGGTGGCTTTGGCCAGACCGACCGGCCGCACCCCCTCGTGCACCTCGTCCTCTTCCTCTCGCCCGCTCTGGCGACTGCATCGCCCACCGCTGCCATGCTCAATTCCGACGAGTTCCGCCGGAGTCCGCCGTCGAGATGGGTCGCAATCGATAGATCCTGTGACGGTGCTCCCGCCTGTCCGTGAGATCTAACCGATTACCCCCTGGTGCTCTTGTCTCCTTCACCTCCGATGCTCTGGACCTCGGCCACGGCGACCTCGAGCTTGATCTCAAGTTGTTTGGCCTCCTACTCGGCGAGATCTGGTGCTTGGCGAGATAGGTGTTTCGCCGACATGTCGTCGGTGCCTTCCCCTGGCTTGGTGCCATCGTGGCCACGCGAGCACTGCCTCGCCATGCCACAGTGGTATCTCCTGGGTGTCGAGTAAGTCCTTCTCCCCCACTACTCCCCTATGTTCTTCTCTGTGCTTCCCTAGAGCTTGATCTGGTCATGGTTCAACCTCCAGAGGAATTAGGGTTTCTACCCTAAGCTTGCTCTCGTGCTGATGAACTAGGGTTTGTGGTGAGATTCATGCTCTGTGATCACTCTTGGTCCAGTACTCTTGTAGCTCAAGCTTGATCATGTGTATGCTTGCTGCTACTGTCAGTTTCAGACATAGCTTCAGTTAACACTATTAACTGAAGCTTGTTGGTATCAGTTAACTGAATGGTATGGTGATCTTTTACTGCTTAATTATTCAGTTACTGATGTTGCTTGATTAGCTAAGAGCTTGCTAGTGGCTGGTCTTGATTAATTTTATCAAGTGCATGGATAACTATGTGTTAGTTATCTCTGAATGTTGCCGTTAATTGAGTTGTGCTGTTAACAGCCTCACTGCACTTTCTTGCAGTGCTTCTGTTGTGCTGATCTAGTGATGCAAACTAGTTCTGTTGAGCTTGGTTATTCCTAGCAGTGATGCTATATTCCATGACTGCTGTTGTGGCTTTTGCAGTGGTCTTTGGCTATCTGCTTTACCGTGATACCTCCTTCAGGTATTCACAGTGACTGTAAAGTGCTAAGCTGGTGTTCCTGAGATTAGATCACCATGTGTGGTGATCTCTTGGTGGCTTATTTGTTTAAAAGTGTCCCTGTC
The DNA here is from genome assembly GCA_007115705.1 of Dactylis glomerata. Classification (NCBI taxonomy): domain Eukaryota; kingdom Viridiplantae; phylum Streptophyta; class Magnoliopsida; order Poales; family Poaceae; genus Dactylis; species Dactylis glomerata. Next base: position 679,412 of record QXEO01000341.1, read on the forward strand.
CACTTTCCCAGATGCTTACTTAAACTTGACCAATTTCTATTGACAAAGCTGATGGTTATCTAGGTTTAGGCCTTAGTCTTGTTAGCTAGGAAACCTATATGCCACTCCTGGCCTTGCTCTTATTTCTGTGAGTATTTCCTTTGAGAAATTCCCAGGTAAGATTATGTGTTAGGGAGTAGGTGCTGTGGATGGCCTGGTCTTCAAGATCATGGCCTCCTGGACATCCAGATGATGACCTAAGCCCTTGTTTCATCAAGCTTTGCTTGATTCATGTGTGGCTGTGCTCTGTGCTGCCTGCCTGGGAGATAAACTTGTGAGTTCTCTCCCAGCACTCATGTGTGCTGTGGTTTAATAATAACCTGCTGCTGAAGAGTAGCTTGTTCTTCTAGATAATTCTGATTTCCTGCTTCTTGTGGCAAGCCTGCTCCTCCTAGCTGCTTGACCTAGTTCCTAGTTGAGCTAAGTGACCATGTTGGTCTTTGGCTTTGCTGTTTTGGTTGATTTGATGGTGTGCTGGGGTGTGAATCTTCCCTGTTGCTCAACACATGAGCAGGGTAGATGGTGTGGTGGTGTTTCTGTGATGACGATGTTGTCTCAGCTGTGGTGATGTTCTTGGTGTGTTGCTGTTGTTGGTGTGGTGGTGTTGTTCTTGGTCGGCTGTGTTCTTGGCCGAGCAATTTCACCCTCTGTGATGCTTTTATACTAGCCTTTGTTATCTGGGGGCTTGACACCTTGGTTCATGCATTTGATGAGTGTGCTGCTGTGGGCTGGCTGGCTCAGCTCGGCTGTCTTGAGATATTTCCCCTTGGGAGCTTGGTGATACGCTCAGACAGCTTGATGATTATATACAGTGGCATAGTTTTTCTTGACTGCCACTTGGTAATTACCATTCTGGCGATTTTGCTGTTTATATTTTCGTTGCAGGTGCCAAGAAGAAGAACAGAAAAGAAGAAAGAAAGAAAGAAAGAAGACATGTAGTTTTCTTTTTAGGATTTGTAAACTTGTAATCTTTCTATTCTCCTATTGTAATCTTCTTTTATTCATTCCAATTTGTAATTATTCTTTTATTCCTGAATTATGTAAAGACAATGTAATATGTGTTGATGATCAATAAAGTTCAAGTTTTCTCTCCCTTTATTGGTGTTTATACTTCTAAGTATTCTTTCTTTATTAATATTTATCCTTTCTAAATGTGTCTTTACTATTAATTCTATTTTTCATAATTCAAATTCATATTTGAATTCACAAGTTTAACTAGGGTTTGAATTGTTTCACTTCACCCATTCCCAACAAGCAAATAGATCAAAAGAGTTCATGTCAAATTCTTTCGCACTCCGAGAGTATACCATACCCCCTCAAAGATAGAATCGATCCCCCTTAGGTTTTAGTGATAAAAGCGCGAAAAAATCCCATAATTTCAGATGCTATGCACAAAAGCCCTCTAAACTACCCCGGAGTTGTCCTACATGTTGGGATGTTACACAACCTCGGTGGCCTAGCTCATAGAGGCAACCGACAATGACGGCATACTAAGGCTAGCATGAGGGATGAAGCAACCATACAAATTTGCCTTCCCCTCATCAATGGGATCGACATGGGGAGTAGGGTCCAAGCCGACCACATGCTCCAAACAAACCCTACAGGACGAAACACCTCATCCACCATGACCTGTAGCTGCGAGTGAAATAATGCCAACTGAGTTGCAAAAGATACCCGCAACAACTGATCCAACACAATCTTATTGATGCCATCACAATAAACCACATCGGCACGACGGGCATCACAGGTGTCGTCACACTCTCCAACATGGTGAATGATGCCATGAACCTCCGGCTGCTGCCGTGGAGGACAGGACCACCTCCCATGGGCATATCCACCACAACATTGGCCCATGATCGAGCATGACGAGACTGATGATACTAAGCAATGTTCCACTTCGTTCGTACTCCAAGTGCAGAGTGTTGTAGCAAGAGTAAATTTTTCCCACCACTAGAAGAAAAGTGTCCATCTACCACGGTCGAAAATCATGGTTAAAGGGTCATTTTTCATAGTTAATGACTCTTCAACCACGATTTGCCTACCGTGGTCTATCGACCATTACGGATCTTTCTGCCACAGTTTTCCGACGATCATGGTAGATGCGAGCCTTTAGCCACGAAAATCGGTTTCCTGGTAGATGGGTTTTGTCGGGCCACCAAAAATGCTGACATCATCCTAATTGCCACATGGCAGCCATGGTAAATGGTAGGCCCACTCAAGGCTTGCTATATATTAAGCGGGCTGACCCACCTAAGGTTGAAAAAACCTAAAGGCTCGACCCATTGATGGCTTGTAGATGACACCCCGTTGGGAACCCCAAGAGGAAGGTATGATGAGCACAGCAGCAAGTTTTCCCTCAGTTGTGAAACCAAGGTTATCGAACCAGTAGGAGAAAGAACCACACTTCCGAAGGTTGATGCCCGCTAGCTTTGTGACACTCCAGACAATGGCGCCAGAAAAATGCTGGTGCGTGGCTTTTCACTGGCAGCAATGTGGAACCTGCACACAACACAACCAAGTACTTTGCCCCAACTTACGATGAGGTTGTCAATCTCACCGGTTTGCTGTAAACAAAGGATTGAGCTTAGTATGCAAGAAAGTAAATAGTGCGAGTAAAAGTAAACGGTAATAGCAATGTAAAGGAAATTGGACTGGGGTCCACAGTTCACCAGTGGTGTCTCTCCATAAGATAAATAACAACATGCTGGGTAAACAAATTACAGCTGGGCAATTGATAGAATAAAGATAATGTACATATGCCATGAGGATCACTATGAGATTCACTCTGGGCATTACGACAAAATACATACACCGTAATCCAACTGCATCTATGACTAATAATCCACCCTCCGGATGTCATCCGAGCAACCATCGGGTATTAAGTTGCGAACAACAGATTATAGCCTTAAGCAAAGTGCATAATGTAAACAACACAAATGTCCTTGAACACAAGAATGTTGTTTTCTCCCTAGTGGCAACAGCAAATCTACAACCTTCGAGGTTTCTGTCACTCCCCCAGATTACTAGAGGCATGAACCCAACTATCGAGCATAAATACTCCCTCTTGGAGTCACTAGCATCTACTCGGCTAAGATATCTACTAGCAACGGAGAGCATGCAAGATCATAAACAACATAGAGATAACATAAATATAATAATTCACCACATCAACTTGACATAGTACCAATAGGCAGCTCGCAAGATCTAAACATGAAGCACATGGTGGAGGAGACGACCATCTAGCTACTGCTATGGACCCGTAGTCCAATGTAGACTACTCACACATCACTCTGGAGGTGACCATGGTTGTGGAGAAGGCCTTCGGTAGGGATTCCCCTCTCCAGCATGGTGGGGGAAGAGCTTCTGGACCCTCCCGATCTCGCGTCGACGATGGCGGCGACTTGCAGTAGGTTTCGTGGAAAATTGATCGGGGCTTAGGTTTTTCCCATCGAGGGGAATATATAGGCGGAAGGGCGGCGTCAGGAGGTGGACCAGGCGGTCTCACCCCCTGGTGGCACGGCCAGGGCCTGGGCCGCGCCACACTAGGGTGTGGCCGGCCTGTGGCCCCCCATCCGTCTCATCTTTGGTCTTTGCAAAAGAGTCGTTTTCCTCTCATGTAAGAAAGAGAGGAGGTTTCTAGGGCTCCACCCTAGCCGGCGCCGCTATCTGCCTAGTCCATGTTGTCTACAACCAGCAATCGATGGATCCTCGTTTCCTCAGCTTGTTACTTTGGTGGCGAGAGAGGGTGGGGATTTCAGATCTGCGCTTGATGTTGTTGAAGGCCCCTGCCTCCTCGTCCATCTTGTCGACGGCAATCTCGCCGGTGGTGTTGAGAAGGGCGGGGATTTGTTTGGCCGCTGCTTCCATGAAGTGGTGGATCTCGTCCAATGTACATATGTTACAAGTTTGGTGTTAGAAGCTTCAGATCGATTCAAGGATTCAGAAGCGACGATTTTGGCTCTGGGGTGCTGGTCTTTAGGGGCACGTGCATAAAGACTTCCCGACTATCATCAACAACATCACGCCGACTCCGGTATGGGAGCAGCAACAGCGGCCCATCTGCGGCTCGCTCCGGTGGCAGTAGTGGTCGTTTGTTGGTTCAAGGACCTCAATGTAATTTTTATTATATTTGTGTTCCCTTGTACTTTTTATGAACTCATGGAATAGATTCAGGTCTTTCTCACAAAAAAGGGAGAAAGGGTCGACAAAATCTTGCTATTACGACTTCAAATACTCTAGCTATGCCCCTACCCAAAATTAAAATCTAGTGCAGTGTATTGGAATCTCTGATGAATAGTGTTAGCACATGATTTCTTTTCTGGACAACATTTCTTCAAAGTGGGACATACCATTGATTTACAGCAATTTCTTCTTTAGTGATCTTTCAACTATGAAAGCTGCATTGCACCTCCCCCCTCTCGGTGGCTTTTGTATTTTTGCCTTGAGTGTAACGCAAACATTAGTGTTCTAGTAGCGCAATGAAATTCCATACTTCTATTTGTAGAGAATACTCATATTTCACTATCTCACTAAACCTTCAAATTATTACACACTACATATTTGGATGGAGCCATGTAAGTTATGCTTAGATTTGAAAGGGGTATCTTTTATTCAAAGGAATTTTATAGGTTTCCTAGGATTATATTATTTTATAAATATTTTCAACATTTTTTTTTTGAAATGAGCACAAAATCTTTGCCCCAATCTATTTATTAAGAAGTGAATTGCCCAGTTAATTAACGGGATCTGGGCGAAAACGATACAACAAAACCACAAGCGCCAACAAAACAACCAACAAGCCCTCTCAACCTACGAAAACGACAAACTGATGACACAAAGAGCACCATAGTGCAGAGAAGATCAACTAAACGAACCTAGCAACTCGAACGGCATCCATCAAGCAAGCAGCCGTAGAGCTTTCCATATGATGAACCTCTTCATTCCTTTGCTCCTAAGAGACTTCTCCACCTTTCTGACCATGTCTTTTGAAGCCTTCCCCATCAAGACGCAAGCAATTTCCATGCCATAACCAGGGCTAGCCGCCTCTAAACTGACGAGTAAGCCAGACAACTCTTTTGCAAAGAGAGCATCAGAGTTAGGTGCCAACACACCTGCCTCAGCAACCTCGTTATTCAAAGACACCACATGCCAAATGGACACAGACAAGAGTGTGGCCGAAGCATCCAAACCTCCACTTTCCACCAAGGCAGGCGGTCGGCATGTCTTAGACGGCGGTGGCAAGGGTGACATGGCCACCACCAAGGCCTCTGATGAACCAAGCTCCATCAGGAGCACCACAGATGATTCCCCACACAGCTCCTGCAACTCAGGCATAATCTACGAACTGGAGTCACGACCTCGGTGGCCTAGATCATAGAGGCAACCGAGAACGACGACATACTAAGGCTAGCACGAAGGAAAAAAGCAACCATACAAATCCGTCTTCCCCTCATCAACGGGATCGGCATGGGGAGTAGGGTCCAAGCCGACCATATGCTCCAAACAAACCCTACAGGACGAAGCCTCCTCAAGCAAAGGTCGAAACACCTCATCCACCATGACCTGCAGCTGTGAGTGAAACAATGCCAACTGAGTTGAAAAAGATTCCCGCAACAACTGATCCAACACAATCTTATTGATGCCATCACAATAAACCACATCGGCACGACGGGCATCACAAGTGTTGTCACACTCTCCAACATGGTGAAAGATGCCATGAACCTCCGGCTGCTGCCGCGGAGGAGCAGGACCACCTCCCATGGGCGGATCCGCCACAACATCGGCCCATGATCGACCATGAGGAGACTGATGATACTAAGCAATGTTCCACTTCGTTGGTACTCCAAGTGCAGAGTGTTGTAGCAAGAGTAAATTTTCTCACCACTAGAAGAAAAGTGTCCATCTACCACGGTCGAAAATCGTGGTTAAAGGGTCATTTTTCATAGTTAATGACTCTTTAACCATGATTTGCCTACCATGGTCTATCGACCATTATAGATCTTTCTGTCACGGTTTTCTGACGATCGTGGTAGATGCGAGCCTTTAGGCACTAAAATCGGTTTTGTGGTAGATGGGTTTCGTCGGGCCACAAAAAATGCTGTCGTCATCCTAATCGCCATGTGGCAGCCTTAGTAGATGGTAGGCCCACCCCAAGGCCTGCTATATATTTGTAGCATCCTACCTTTTTACTAAAGGTAGCACAACTGTATAAGTGCTATTCTCTGGATCACTGATAGCACCATAGAACAAAATATAGCATTCATTGCAGATAGTATAATTATTACATCGCAGATCCAGACTCACGAGTCTATAAAACCTTACAAAAATGTTTTAGTCACATGGAATAGCAAATACCAGAGTTCAACACAAATAACACAACGGAAATAAAAGTAATGAGCCATCATCTTCAGCAAGTGCCATAGGCAGACATGTTGGAATGCAGGCTCGTGAATCCCTCCACTTCCTCCTTATCCAAAAAACCTACACGTTGAATATGTAGCCCCAAAGGGGTTAGTACAACAACGTACTGGCAAATGATATATATATGGTGGATGTTGTGAAAGAACTATGCTACATGACATTTGGCTGGTGGATCTCATAGGCTAATTTTCATAAAGCCAATTTTATCCTACAATTCTTTTCAAAACTTTTTTTCAAAATTTTAGTTTATTAGGGTCGAAATAACCCCCAAATACTACATAGTTGCAAGTTATGTAGCTCTGGGCGCAACTCAACAAAGTTGGAACAACAGAAACCACCACCCCTCGGAGTGCATGGCCCCGAGCTCCTGCCTATGGGTTTCTAGTCAAATTTTAAAGCATTTAGAATAGGTGATGAGATTCTTCCGTACATTCCATGACTAGAGACTCAAATTGTCCATAACCGAGGACACGACTAAACGCTTAGATTTGACACCCTGCAGGGGTTGTGCACTTTCACCTTAAGACTCATTTTACCCACAGAGCAAAATGAGACAAGACCTTTCAGAAGAAGCATTCAACCAAACTAGTCTGATTGTTCCCCCTAAAAGTCTACTACCACCTTGTGTCAGTCCTCATGGTTGAACCCTTACATCATACTCAATCAAGATAGAGCCCATAGTGTCAATGGAAGTACTCTAAAGCATGGAAGACATAGTAATCACTTTAATCCTGAGTGGCCATCCCGAGTGGCATCCTGAGTACACATCCTCCGCAAGGCCCGTGCCCCAAAATCCACCTGCATCGCCTCCTCTTATCAAACCAATCCACCTAGGTGTTTCATTTTAGTTGAAGTTCTTAAATTTGTTCACAAAACAACTTCAACAAGTGATCATAGCATGGCATTAATATTTTTCAAAGTATTTAGCATCCTAGCAGGTGAAGTTTAAAGGATAGCTACACACTACTAGGATCTAGCATTTTATAAAATAGTTGGAAATTCCACCTATCATGCATACTACTGAAAACACTAATGCAGTAGTAAAAGTAGGTAGAAGATATGTGTGTCACTTGCCAGATGATGATTTTTGATAAAACAGAACCAATGCAAAAAATAATTAATCAAAAAGCCCTTTTAAAACTTTAATTATTTGCCAAACAGTGAAATAGAAGCAATTAAACTATACCAAGTTTGTGCACATTTCAAAAATTAAGATTTTTGATTCTAAAACAATCTACAAGTCTAGAGCAATCTAATGACTACAAAAATAAAATATTTGAACTTGCAAAACAAAAGATATGAATTTATTTGCATAAATAGGGTTTAAATCAATCTGAAATTAGATTCAGATTTGATTGCAAAACATGGAAAATAAACTATTCTATTAAATTCTACATCTCCTAAGCTTTCCATAGACATAAAATTTATCGAAAATGGAGATGTAGATCTTTTTCTATAATTTTTGCAAGCTTGCAGCAATTTGAAAAGATTTAAATCAAATTTTAAAAATGGGGCATTCCTGGGGCTGACACGTGGCGCAACCCTGTTCGCGCGTACCGATTCGGTCGGATCGTGTTTCTGGGCCGTTAGATCTTATTAGATCCGAGCAGCTCAGATCGATTCGTACGCTTTGGTACAGATCTAATCGCGGGCGTCAATTCTCGATCGGACGGAGAGAAAGAGGGGAGGGGTGAGCTCAATCACGGGCGTCAAGTCTCATCGCTGTGAAGCTCCCCGACAGTGATGGAATCGACGATGAGATGCGGCGTGCGACGATGAGGAAGAGGGTGGCGGTGGCGGCGTGTATCGTGTGCAGGCATGACACGTAGGCTTGGCCGGAGCTCGCAGATGCTACATGCTTCGTGCGCGCGATTCTGGCAAGATCGCTCGCAATTCTCTGCGGGAGTTTACAGAGAGAAGAGAGGAGAGGGGGGGTTTATAGAGAGGGTTGGCTTGGGCGAGGGGCTAGGGTTCGGGCACGACTCGGATCGGACAGCGATGGCACATGCCGTGTTCAGGCCGGACTTGCCGGCGCGAGGTTGATGCTGACAAGCGGGGCCCGCTTGTCAGCGGCTCAGCGGTGCGCGACGCGTACCGCTTTAGGCGTGCGGGCTTAGCGAACTGGGCCGGCTTTGGCGCATGGGCCGAATCGATCCCCCATGGCCTGCTTCCTATTTTTTTGCAAAAGCATTTTTCTTTTTCAAATTTGAAGCAGATTTGATTTGTTTTTGACATAAAAACTTGCACAATTTGAATTACTTCAAATTTGCAAAAAAATTTGTAAAAGTCCTAGAGTCTTTAAAATTGAATAGCAGCAGAACAAATAGAATTTAAAAAGAAAGAAAGGAGATTTGAGAGTAATAATAACTCACATGAGTTATTTAAATAGATTTTGAATTGAACTTTTTTCGTTGAAACAATTTTAAAACAAGATTATTTCAAAGGAATGCAATGATGCTCATGAATGCATGCTGGTTTTGAATTTCAAAATCTAGGGATGTTACAGACTAACCCCCTTAAGATGAAGCTCGCCCTCGAGCTTCGGAATGGCTAGTAAATAGGTGAGGGTGATCTTCTCGAAGAATGTCTTCATGCTCCCAAGTGGCTTCTTCCTGTCATCGTGGTGAAACAACATATGCCATGGGATGGCTTAAATGGGGGCCAAACTAGATGCTGGAGGATTCGGGAGAGGGAAGCGCACTAAGAAGCATAACAGAAAGGGACTCACAAGCTACCCAGGTTCGGGGCTCTCGTAAGGAGATAACACCCCTACTCTTGCACTACTATCTGTATAACTGGATCGATGGAGTACTCAAAAATGGTGCTTCCAAGCTCTCTGTGAGAGGAGGAAGACAAACTATGAACTGTGAGAGTAAAGTGTGACCAACCCTTGGCTAGGACTCCCTGTGCCACCATATATAGTGGTGGCTAGGGTTACAACGGTCATCTATACGTAGATGACACTAGCTATAGTCCAAATATGTAGTGACCTCACCTTTCAAAGGTAGAGATCCTGTGCTTTACTGTGCTAGTCCCTGGATCAATCGCTAGCACACACAGTTTAAGATGTGATACCAAGAAACAAGGTCATTTTATTACATCGTATGATCCAGAAATTACATAATGAAACCTCACAATTTGCATAGCGCAAGGCCATCTCAATATCAGAGTTTACAACAAAAATTCAGAAGTAGCATGGAGTCCTTCATCTTCATGTGCCACAGGCGAGCATGTTGAAGATAGGCTCGTAACCCTGGTGTACCATACTTGTCACCTAAATCTGCAACATGAAACGTTGCAGCCACGAAGGGTCAATACATTTGAATTGTATTGGCAAGTGTCACAAGAAAGAAAATAAAATGGACACATATCTACACAAGAAATATTTGGCTAAGTAGAGTTCGAGGCTATAAATTGTGTCATGATATTTTCAAAGACTTTAATCTTTCCCATCAAAACTTGTAGTAATCCCTAGTGCTTCCTCAATGTTCCAGAGGGACAAAGTTTATAAAAATTCCAATGGTTCATGTGACAACTAAGTGGTAACACTGCTCCTTCCACAGTGAACCAAGATACATATAAGAGGTAACACTGCTAAAACCACAGTGGACCATAAAGAGGTTACACTGCTCTCACCACAGTGAACCAAAGTCAAATATTAAAGGATAACACTGCTCCTGCCACAGTGAACCCAAGTCAAATATTAAAGGATAACACTGCTCCTGCCACAGTGAACCCAATTCAGAATAAAAGGTAACACTGCTCCTACCGCAGTAAACCCTTAAGACAAAAAATATAACTAGTTCATCCCCTTCAAAAAAATCTACACTTCCAAGGGTGTTCAAACCAATTCCACACAGGTCGTCCACCATCCATACTTTGCTATCAAGGTAGAGCCTTCCCTTCAATAGTCCAATCTGTTGATATAGTATCCGATCTTTGTCTAGAAGCATAGCTAAGCAACCAACTCCTATCAATAAAGATACTTAGTTGGGTTTGCATTGTAAAGCACAACCCTCCTACACATGCAATAACAACCTAACCCTACACACGCGCTTATACTCACAATCACAAAACTTGTATAGAAAAGATGGAAACACAATAAAAATGATACTTGCCTTAGTAATTTCTGAAGATTGTATTACTCTTAATTCAACATACGTAGTTCTCCGTACAACTATAAGATAGAAAAGAACACAATATAAACACACCATTCAAGGCAACATGATTAAACAAGACAAACAAAAGTGTTTATTTGTTTTAGGCTTCAATTGTCTTAGTGGTAATTTGACGCAAGATTGTGGCATGAAGTTGACTTGATATGGATGGAGAGAATGGCTAAGTCAAGAGTTTTAAGGATTGATGGGGTTTTTTCTAAATTATTAAGAAGTGTCAAACACTTAGCAAAATAGCTTAAGGAGATTCTTAGGCTTGGTTTGAGAAGTTGGATGAATAATTTCTAAGTCATGAGGTCTAATACTTTCATCTTCTTGACTTGGGCTTTCTTCTCTTGATCTTCTTCTTTTGACTTCAACTCCTTGTCTTTTCTTTCAACTTCTTGTTTTGCCTTCAGCTCCTTGTCTTCTCTTCAACTTCTTCTCCATGGTCTTAATATGGGAAAACTTCTATGCCATAGTGTGGGATTGGGGTAGTCAAATACTTAGAAGAATTTGGATGAGATGGAGTTGATAGTTTTGCACTTGGCAAAGATAGAGAGTAGATTTTTCACTAAGTCATGGTAGAGTTGAGTGATCATTTAGGAATTAGGATTATTCACACCATGTGAATAGTGGGACAAAATCAAATAGAACAAGGTGCATGATAGGAATTAGGATTCATTTTTGCAAGGTGTTCAAATAACACACTATAGCTTGCAATATAGGATGAACTAGTAGAGTTGACTTTTGAATAACTGTAGAAGGTGTGTGAAGTGTTCTGGTGGTTTTATATTATCAAGATATTCAATTTTGCAAAAGGAATTATGCCTAAAATAATTATAGAATTAAATCTAGGGAGAAAATACTCAAATCCTCATTTAAATTTGAATACTTGATAAAATTGGTCCAAATAATTTGTGCAGTAGTTCTACTGATTAGGGAATAACAATAAGATCCATTTGCAAAAATAATCAATTAAAAAGGATTTATAGAATTTGAACTATATCAAAATTACTCAAACTTACATATTTAAATTTGAATATTTTGAAATAGTTGGAAAGTCAAATTTTATTTCATAAATGTGTTCTACACAATTTTAGGAATCCAGAGACATATTATTTGCAATTTTTGGATCAACAAAACAGAAGATATGATTTTTCAAAGATTCAAGCATTTTCTGGTTTAAAATCTAATTTGAATTCCTAATTGAACAAAGGGCCGACACGTGGCGTGTTCTGGTTCGCCGGTACCAGTTCGGCCGGATCGACGATTTGGGCTGTAGGATTTAAAGAAGATTGAGCGGATCAGATCTAAAGATACCATTTCGATTAGTGATCTATTATATGCCATCAGATCTAGATCTAACGGCTGAGGACGAAACAGAGAGGAGCTCACTGGGGAATGTCGCCGGCGAGCATCCGGCGCGTCTGGTTGTTAACAGCGAGGTGGTTCCGACGGTCTTCCAGACGAGTGGAAACGACGACGACGTTCGGATCTCGGAGGCGAAGAAGATTCCATGCAGTACGAAGCCTTTTGCTTCCTGTAACGATGGGAAAAGGCGGCCAGAGTTAGGTAGCCTGGCAGGTATGTGTAGGGCGGGGACAAAAGCGATGAGGTACGATGGTTCTGGGAAATAAGGTTCTTACCAAGCGATTCTGAAGGTCGAGGCGATCCTGTTGGCGAAATCCCTAGATGCTGGAGAGCCTTGGTTCACCGGCAATCTCTCGCCAGAGTCGCCTGCACGGACGGTGGTCCAGGGTCGTGGTTAAGCTCGAAAATCTGGCCCATGTAAAAGCACCAAACCATGTCTGGGAGATGCGTAGAGACTCAGGGAAACAATGAGTACCACTATTAGGTCTAGGGGATGGCGGAGCTCACGGGAATCGTCTCCGGTGGTTAGCGGTGCCTGCGAGATCTGGAGCTCGCTTGCGAGCAGCCTCGTGTAGATTTTACGTCGAGATCGGGGGGAAAATGGAGAGGGGGACGAGGGGTTCTTAAAGGCGCGGCACAGAGACGAAAAAGGCAGGGAATGAAGAGGGCGAGGGAATGTCACCGGCGTCACTGCGCGGAGTTCACGCGCGTGACTAGCGCGAGGAGGGAGACGACCCTGACAGGTGGGTCCCACCTGTCAGCGGGAGGGGGAAAGAAAGAGTACCGCTTCAGCGGTTTAGTCTATTGGGCCGCGGGCCGACTGCGGGGTTGGGCCGAAAGTGACGCCCCAGCCTTCTTCTTCTTTTTTTGTCTGTTCTTCTCTTTTCTTTTTCTGATTTCTCATTTCTTTTATAACTTTTGTATTTTGGCCTCAATTTGATTCAAACCAAACCTAAGGTTTTCAAATAGTCAAAACAACATTCTAGATTAGTAAGAAAACAAGTTTTCATAATAAAAACATTTTTCAATAAAATTTTATAATTTGGCCAAAGAGCTTTATTTGCATAATGCAAAAATATGATTAGGGTTTTCAAAAATAACTCTTTGAAATTAGGAAAAAGAAATACTCTATAGTATACTACTTTGATATTCTTTTTCAAATACTTCTTTGGCATTGCAAACTTTATTTAATATAAATCTTTTTGGAATCATTTCCTTTGCAAATGCTTGCATAGGTTTGAGTAAATACAAAATAGTATTTTGAAATCTTTTTTTTTCAAATGAGTTCTTCAAGGAATAATAGAAAGTTCGAAATAGTTTTTCTAACTAATCTTTTAAATAAACTCAAAAAGTTTTAATTCCCTATGAAATTTCAATCAATACAAGCAAACATGGTTCCTATTTTATTTATTTCACATTCCAAAAAATTTGGGATGTGACAGACTACCACCCTTAAAAGGAATCTCGTCCCGAGATTCGTAGAGGATAGAAAGAAGTGTTTGGGATACATCTAGGTGCTACCACCCTTAAAAGGAATCTAGCTATCTTATTGCATCAACAAGGTTCCCTTGGTGTCTCTAAGAATTCCCTTTTGGGCATTTGTTGGCATAATGTCCATAGTCGCAACAGTTGAAGCACTGGACTTTACTTCGTTCTATAGAAGGCTTGTTGTTCTCGTTGTTATTATTGTTTATTCCATTCTCATTGGAGTTCCGACCGTTATTCCCATTTTCCGTGAAATCCTTTGCATAGTGACCTATCTCATGACACTTGAAGCATTCGATTTGGTTTAGATCTTTCTTTGCAAGGTTGTTGTCATTGTGGTAACCATTAATGCCTCTATGATTGTTACCATTTCCTCTTCCAAAGTGGTGGTGGTGACTCTTATGGCCATCATGGTGGTGACCATTTGCCTTGTGGTGCTCATGCCCATTTCCACTATTATTATATTGGTTGTTTCCTCCATTCTTCTGAAATCTAGAACTCCCACTGCCACTATGGAAGCTTCTCTTATGCACAGGCTCTTGGGACTTGATAACATGATGCTTTCTCTTTTGTTTTCAGACTGCTTCATCTTTCTCTCAAGAGTTATAGCTTGATCCAGCAGAGACTGGAAGGTAGGAGTGTAGGCAACAGACAGAGGGATTGACAATTCATCATTGAGGCCCTCTAGGAACTTCTCCTCCCTTTTTGCATCAGTGTCAATGTCGTCCGGTGCATAGCAGGACAGATTGGTGAACTCATCGATGTACTCAGACACGCTGCGGTACTTCTGTCTAAGGTCATGGAACTCTTTCTTCTTCAGACCCATCACACCAGAAGAAATGTGTGCAGCCCGAAATCCTTCCTGGAACGAGTTCCAAGTCACTTCTTCAATGGGGTGAGAGATCGGGTAAGTGTCCCACCAGCTTGCTGTTTGTCCTTCCAACAGATGAGCTGCAAACCTAACCTTTTCAGCATCAGTGCAACCAGTTGTCACCAAGTCCTTGTTAACAGAACGAAGCCAATCCATGGCCTCTAGTGGTTCAGCAGCATGAGAAAACTTGGCAGGGCGAAGCCTTAAGAACCTTGCAAGCATGTCTACCTGAGGGGGTGGTGGTGGTGGAGGGTTGTTATTGTTATTGTTGTTGCCCTGAACGTTAGCAAGAAACTGAGTCATGACTTGCATGAGTTGAGCCTGGGCTTCCATCATCTGCTGCATTTGTTCCTCAGGAGCGCGGCGAGGAGGCATCTGTTGGGTTTGAAATAGGTGAGGTTAGACTTAGAGATAGAGTCTAGGGAATAAAGTTTCCTACCCACAACACATGCATGGAAACAATCTTCAAAAACAAAGAGGCAATCGCATAACTCACAAATAGCTTCAAGGTACGTGGATTGTTAAACGTCATGAAGGTTAGAACAAACTCACTAGATATCATTCCACATGGTGGTCTCACTAACTACTCTATTCCTCCATGACAACTTCCTTTTCCAGGATGGTGCTCAGCAAACATCGTCTTGTACTTCTTCACCTTCATAATTGGAGCGTCGATCTTTGATTGAAGCTCTCTCTTCTTGGCACGAAGCTTTACAATCACTTCATGGCTGGGTCTTAACTCGAATTCGTTGCTCTTACCATCATGTTATTCTCTCTAATCTACTTGTTCTCTTGGACCTTCTCCTCTTGATTCTTAAACTTCTGTCTTGAGATTTGCTCTTCGCATCCTTTGTCTTGATTTTATCTTCTTGCTCCACGTAGCATTGTTCTTTCTCTTAAGTTGGTCGCATAGCTCATCATTTGTTAAGTAGTTAGTTGTCCTACCGTTATCAAGTTCCCTACTAAGAATTTCTAAGTCCTAGAACTATTGATGCTTTGACTCTTTCTTCTAGACTTCTTCAATTTGCTTCCTTTGATGATAGAGGTGGGTGGATCTTGAAGTCCTTTGAGGTGTCGATGTTGAAGCTTTTCGTCTTTGAGTTGAAATGAAGAGAACTAGAGACAAAATGCCTATGGGAAGAGTTTACGAGATAATGAGTGTGTAAATTTTAACTTAGAAATAAAGGCAACTCCTATATTTCTAAGGGGTCTTTGTCCAATCCTAGGGTCACGAACCTAAGGGCAACACAATGCTCTGATACCATCTGTAGTGACCTCACCTTTCAAAGGTAGAGATCCTATGCTTTACTGTGCTAGTCCCTGGATCAATCGCTAGCACACACAGTTTAAGATGTGATACCAAGAAACAAGGTCATTTTATTACATCGTATGATCCAGAAATTACATAATGAAACCTTACAATTTGCATAGCGCAAGGCCATCTCAATATCAGAGTTTACAACAAAAATTCAGAAGTAGCATGGAGTCCTTCGTCTTCATGTGCCACAGGCGAGCATGTTGAGGATAGACTCGTAACCCTGGTGTACCTTACTTGTCACCTAAATCTGCAACATGAAACGTTGCAGCCACGAAGGGTCAATACATTTGAATTGTATTGGCAAGTGTCACAAGAAAGAAAATAAAATAGACACAAATCTACACAAGAAATATTTGGCTAAGTAGAGTTCGAGGCTATAAATTGTGTCATGATATTTTCAAAGACTTCAATCTTTCCCATCAAAACTTGTAGTAATCCCTAGTGCTTCCTCAATGTTCCAGAGGGACAAAGTTTATAAAAATTCCAATGGTTCATGTGACAACTAAGTGGTAACACTGCTTCTTCCACAGTGAACCAAGATACATATAAGAGGTAACACTGCTCCAACCACAGTGGACCATAAAGAGGTTACACTACTCTCACCACAGTGAACCAAAGTCAAATATTAAAGGATAACATTGCTCCTGCCACAGTGAACCCAAGTCAAATATTAAAGGATAACACTGCTCCTGCCACAGTGAACCCAATTCAGAATAAAAGGTAACACTGCTCCTACCGCAGTAAACCCTTAAGACAACAAATATAACTAGTTCATCCCCTTCAAAAAAATCTACGCTTCCAAGGGTGATCAAACCAATTCCACGCAGGTCGTCCACCACCCATACTTTGCTATCAAGGTAGAGCCTTCCCTTCAATAGTCCAATCTCTTGATATAGTATCCGATCTTTGTCTAGAAGCATAGCTAAGCAACCAACTCCTATCAATAAAGATACTTAGTTGGGTTTGCATTATAAAGCACAACCCTCCTACACATGCAATAACAAGCTAACCCTACACACGCACTTATACTCACAATCACAAAACTTGTATAGAAAAGATGGAAACACAATAAAAATGATACTTGCCTTAGTAATTTCTGAAGATTGTACTTCTCTTAATTCAACATACGTAGTTCTCCGTACAACTATAAGATAGAAAAGAACACAATATAAACACACCATTCAAGGCAACATGATTAAACAAGACAAACAAAAGTGTTTATTTGTTTTAGGCTTCAATTGTCTTAGTGGTAATTTGACGCAAGATTGTGGCATGAAGTTGACTTGATATGGATGGAGAGAATGGCTAAGTCAAGAGTTTTAAGGATTGATGGGGTTTTTTCTAAATTATTAAGAAGTGTCAAACACTTAGCAAAATAGCTTAAGGAGATTCTTAGGCTTGGTTTGAGAAGTTGGATGAATAATTTCTAAGTCATGAGGTCTAATACTTTCATCTTCTTGACTTGGGCTTTCTTCTCTTGATCTTCTTCTTTTGACTTCAACTCCTTGTCTTTTCTTTCAACTTCTTGTTTTGCCTTCAGCTCCTTGTCTTCTCTTCAACTTCTTCTCCATGGTCTTAATATGGGAAAACTTCTATGCCATAGTGTGGGATTGGGGTAGTCAAATACTTAGAAGAATTTGGATGAGATGGAGTTGATAGTTTTGCACTTGGCAAAGATAGAGAGTAGATTTTTCACTAAGTCATGGTAGAGTTGAGTGATCATTTAGGAATTAGGATTATTCACACCATGTGAATAGTGGGACAAAATCAAATAGAACAAGGTGCATGATAGGAATTAGGATTCATTTTTGCAAGGTGTTCAAATAACACACTATAGCTTGCAATATAGGATGAACTAGTAGAGTTGACTTTTGAATAAGTGTAGAAGGTGTGTGAAGTGTTCTGGTGGTTTTATATTATCAAGATATTCAATTTTGCAAAAGGAATTATGCCTAAAATAATTATAGAATTAAATCTAGGGAGAAAATACTCAAATCCTCATTTAAATTTGAATACTTGATAAAATTGGTCCAAATAATTTGTGCAGTAGTTCTACTAGTTAGGGAATAACAATAAGATCCATTTGCAAAAAGAATCAATTAAAAGGATTTATAGAATTTGAACTATATCAAAATTACTCAAACTTACATATTTAAATTTGAATATTTTGAAATAGTTGGAAAGTCAAATTTTATTTCATAAATGTGTTCTACACAATTTTAGGAATCCAGAGACATATTATTTGCAATTTTTGGATCAACAGAACATAAGATATGATTTTTCAAAGATTCAAGCATTTTCTGGTTTAAAATCTAATTTGAATTCCTGATTGAACAAAGGGCCGACACGTGGCATGTTCTGGTTCGCCGGTTCGGCCGGATCGACGATTTGGGCTGTAGGATTTAAAGAAGATTGAGTGGATCAGATCTAAACTTATCCTTTCGATTAGTGATCTATTATATGCCATCAGATCTAGATCTAACGGCTGAGGACGAAACAGAGAGGAGCTCACTGGGGAATGTCGCCGGCGAGCGTCCGGCAGGTCTGGTTGTTAACGGTGAGGTGGTTCCGGCGGTCTTCCAGACGAGCGGAAACGACGACGACGTTCGGATCTCGGAGGCGAAGAAGATTCCGTGCAGTACGATGCCTTTTGCTTCCTGTAACGACGGGAAAAGGCGGCCGGAGTTAGGTAGCCTGGCAGGTATGTGTAGGGCGGGGACAAAAGCAACGAGGTACGACGGTTCTGGGAAATAAGGTTCTTACCAAGCGATTCCGAAGGTCGAGGCGATCCTGTTGGTGAAATCCTAGATGCTGGAGAGCCTTGGTTCACCGGCAATCTCTCGCCGGAGTCGCCTGCACGGACGGTGGTCTCGGGTCGTGGTTAAGCTCAAAAATCTGGCGCATGTAAAAGCACCAAACCATGTCTGGGAGATGCGTAGAGACTCAGGGAAACAGTGAGTACCACTGTTAGGTCTAGGGGATGGCGGAGCTCACGGGAATCGTCTCCGGCGGTTAGCAGTGCCTGCGAGATCTGGAGCTCACTTGCGAGCACCCTCGTGGAGATTTTACGTCAAGATTTGGGGGGAAATGGAGAGGGGGACGAGGGGCTCTTAAAGGCGCGGCGCGGAGATGAAAGAGGCAGGGAATGAAGAGGGCGAGGGAATGTCGCCGGCGTCACTGCGCGGAGTTCACGCGCGTGACTGGCGCAAGGAGGGAGATGACCCTGACAGGTGGGTCCCACCTATCAGTGGGAGGGGGAAAGAAAGAGTACCACTTCGGCGGTTTAGTCTACTGGGCCGCGGGCCGACTGCGGGGTTGGGCCGAAAGTGACGCCCCAGCCTTCTTCTTTTTTTTTGGTCTGTTCTTCTCTTTTCTTTTTCTGATTTCTCATTTCTTTTATAACTTTTGTATTTTGGCCTCAATTTGATTCAAACCAAACCTAAGGTTTTCAAATAGTCAAAACAACATTCTAGATCAGTAAGAAAACAAGTTTTCATAATAAAACCAATTTTCAATAAAATTTTATAATTTGGCCAAAGAGCTTTATTTTCATAATGCAAAAATATGATTAGGGTTTTCAAAAATAACTCTTTGAAATTAGGAAAAAGAAATACTCTATAGTATACTACTTTGATATTCTTTTTCAAATACTTCTTTGGCATTGCAAACTTTATTTAATATAAACATTTTGGAATCATTTCCTTTGCAAATGCTTGCATAGGTTTGAGTAAATACAAAATAGTATTTTGAAATGTTTTTTTTTTTTTCAAATGAGTTCTTCGAGGAATAATAGAAAGTTTGAAATAGTTTTTCTAACTAATCTTTTAAATAAACTCATAAAGTTTTAATTCCCTGTGAAATTTCAATCAATACAAGCAAACATGGTTCCTATTTTATTTATTTCACATTCCAAAAAATTTGGGAAGTGACAAAATAGGACAAGGTGACGATGCCTGGCACCCTTGACTTTGCCCCTGATTGCTCTCGATGGGACACGCCATCCCTGTACCTTGTACTTGCTTCAACTGTGACCTTACCACTGTGAGGTAAGGACCGTCCTTTGGCACAGTGATGGTTGGTAGACCACCACTGTGCACCCTATCACCATGACCTCCCTCTATGCTTGGAAGGTTCTCTCCTTGATTGTAGGGATGTGACCCCTTAGTTGACTTCTGTATCCCGGATATAGCCGTTGGCCATATCCCGGACCTATATGCCGGACCAATGACTCAAGGTCGGGTAATCCGGCCTCCCCTATTCCTGCATAATGTAACAACTTGGTTAGGCCGGCATATCTATGTATATGCCGGCACACATTATCATGTATCCCAGTTATGCCAACATATCCGAACACTGGCCAGGATACGGCTTATATGCCGGCCTGGCCGATACTCCTATATTTCGGCCAGGCCCAATCTTGGTCAACCAACACAAAGTCAACCACTTTCCTCATATCTTTCTAGTCTCTTTACCCTACCGGGGGTCATCCCCCCGATACTAGTCCCCGAAGCTGTCGAGGTCCCCCAGTATCAACTGAGGGGCCTTGACAGGTTCAACATAGCTTCTCATCTTGCGATATCCTGGCTCTTGATTATATACCGGCGATTACCATATATGCCGGCCTGCTCCTTATATGCCGGCACCTCTTCCCTCTTTTAAAAATTATCCCGGCCGGTCCCGAAGGTATTCCGGACGGGCCACATTCTCAGCTCGGTTGTGCCGGCACTTAGCTGAAGCTTCCTCAAGAAGCTAAGTCTGACAGTTTACCTTGAAACTTGCAACTGTTCTGCCACTGCGAATGGTCACATCAAGTGACGGTTCACATTGTGATCATTGCCTGCTATAACTGCCATTACTCTCCTAGTGGCACGGTTAACAGAACCGCCGCCCCACGTCGCGCCCCCACGTGGCATCTGCGCCCAGTAATTGTCGCGGTAGTGGAGCACTACCGCCGTGCCCACGACCTCTGCTCCTCGGGTATAAATAGGGGAGCGGGGGTAACTTATTCTTTTTTACCCCCACTTCCTCTTCTTCCTCGGGCTCTCCTCCTCGAGCGCTCCTCCGCCGTAGAAACCACCGAGACCTTGCGTCGCCGCCGCCGCTCCGCTTCACGCCGCCGCCAGTGCTCACTACTCCTTGGCCTCTTCTTCTACGCCGTCACCGGTCTTCTTCCTCTCCAGCACATTGCTCGGGGAGATCAGATCTTCTCTGCAAGCTCACCATCGCTCCACCGCCGCCATGCAAACTCCGGTGAGTTCTTCCTCTTGTTCTTCGTCCATGTATCTTTGCATCCTCTTAGTGGTAATCTCTCTGGCTTAGATCTCCTCTAGTTGTTGTGCATAGCCTCTGATCGATTCGGTTAGCATTGCAGTTTATCTTCCCTGGAAGTTTGTAGATGTTCTTCCCGTAGGAATTATCCCCTTATTATTTCTGATTTATTGTGGCGGTAGATCTTCCTTTCCTACTAACTTGTGTGAGACTTGTTTGCCAGAGAGGGTAACTTTCCCCCCTTTATTCTGCTTCTGCTAGGACTAACAATACGGGACTCCGGCTCTCACACCCTGTTCCGGCCATCTCAATGGCTTCATCCAGTATGACGGCCACTTTTGCGTCGGAGGAGGATAATCCGGCCCAGGCGCAGGGATGCTCCGGCTGGGAGGGGTCTGAGGTGACCCCGACTGACATATCTTGGATAACCACGACCAGACATGTCCCGGCCGGCGTAGCATGCCGGCTACCAGCCGGCGAGACTGTGCCGGCACCTGAGCCTGACGAACGAGTCGTCTTCATCTCACACTTTGAGCGAGGGTTCGCTCTGCCGGTTAGCGACTTCTTCCGGGACTTTCTGAACCACTACAATCTCCAACCTCATCATTTGCCGGCCAATGCGGTGATGATCTTGTCGGCCTTCGCTGCCTTCTGCGAGGGTTATGCCGGCATAGAGCCCTTCGTTCAGGCATGGGCCAAGTACTTCGAGCTGCGCAAACAGAGCGCCCAAGAACCCTGGAGCAAGGATGACCCGCCGAAGACTGCTAAGGAAAAGAAGGACCGCCTGATGACCCAATGTGGTGCGGCCACCATCATATCCCGGAAAGGCTCTAACTTTCCAAAGATAGAGTTGCTCGAGTCATGCAAGAAGTGGCAGAAAAGCTTCTTCTATGTGAAGAACACCACCGCAGTTGACCTGCTGAACCTGCCGCCATATGTGGATGTTCCACCCACCGAGATGAAGAACTGGACCTATAACCCCAAGAACACGGTGGGGCCAGTCAATGCCCTCCACCGGGTTAAGGGTGAGCTGCGTGATGCCGGCCTGACGCCGGAGGACATTATCGCCTGCTTCATTAGCCGGCGAGTTTCTCCTCTCCAGCGCCGGTCTCACAAGATTTGCCAGATGAGCGGGGCTATGGACCCCACTCGACACTCCACACATGAACTGAGCCCCGCCGACATTCTGCGGCGGGTTAAAGATATTTGCAAGACCTCTCAGGTCATCTTTGCTTGGGGGCTCGAGCCATACAGCCGAGACCGCCCCGCCCCGACGGTAAACCTCTTTAGCCGACACTTTTGCTCTTAGTCCGACATATTTATTCTGCCGACATATCAATGCTAGATCCGACACATTATTATTGCCGATATATCAATGCTAGATCCGACATATTATTATTGCCGATATATCTCTAGTTTTTGATCAACTTGCTTTCTCTTCTGCAGAAATTCAGCTTCCAGGACATAGAGAACTCCCGGATTAAGATCGTAGTAGACCACACTGTTCCGGATCCTGAAGATCCGGATCATGAGGACAAGATGCCCAAGAACACCCGCGCCGCTTCTGCCGCGGGTAAGGCTTCCTCTTCCCGGCATTCAATTCAAGACTGGAGTGACGATGAATCCTACGGGGAATGCCTGATGTACTTTGATCCAATGCCGCTCACTTATCCCTTTCCTACCAAACCATCCTCAGTTATCCCGGACGAGGAAGTCGTCGATGTTGCCCCTCTGAATCAGGGACCTCCCTCCACCAGCGCACGTGCCGGCCGGAAGCGTGGAGTTAAGCCCCAGCCTGAACTAAGTCAAACAACTAAGAGGCAAAAGATCGGCGTGCCCCAACCGAAGAGGCAGAGACCTGTTGCCTCAGGGTAATTTTCTTCCCCTTATATTATTCCCGGAATTCTTCTTCTGCTTACTAACTTGCTCTTTTCTTTCTGAGGGCTCCTCTTGCACCGGAACGTGCCTCTAGTTCCAATGCTAGCCCCAACGTAGACAAGTCGGCGTCTCCTGCACGCCCCGATATACCTACCACCAGCCATGCTACCTCTCCGGCGCCGGCATCTTCGCCTGCGCCCGAAAAGACCTCTTCCCCGGCGAAGGATGATCCTCCGCCGGAACAAGATACCTCTGCCCCCGATGTCCACATGCACACGGGGGCTCAACAAGATACTCCTGACATCGGCGCCCAAGCCAGCGGCGCCGGGACTGCTGAAGATGCCGGCGCAGGCGACAAGAGCGCCGACATAGACAAGGGAAAGAATCCCGAAGTGCCAGAAGTCCGGCCTAAGCCGGCATCAGCTTCTCCGGGACAAGCTACACTGGCCGCGCCGGAGAAACCAGTGTCCAAGACTCCAGCCCCGGAGAAGAGTGCTGCTGTTCCGGCCAAGACCGGAACTTTCAAGATGACACAAGTTGTCAAGACCGGACCGGCCCCTGCCAAGATCGCGCCACTTCCTGTCAAGATCACACCTACAACTGGCAAAACCCCAGCTACGAGCTCCGCCATGACACTCCATACTGGCAAGGGAGCAGCCCGGATCAGCTCCTTCCACACTCCGGAACTTGAGGGCCGCGTTTCTCTGCGGACAAAGAGCGACAAAAGCCTCGGATCCCTCAAGGAATATTGCATGAAATGGAACGACGCCGACTTTCAGGACACTGCCAGCTCCGGCAAGAAGAAATCACTGGCCGGGACTCCTGCTCCTGGCAACCCTGATGTTATACCAGCCAAGCCCATTCCCATCGCCAGTGAACTCTTCAGCATCCAGCAGAGGCTTTACCGCTTGGCCGAAGCCACCAATGTAAGTACTTTTCCTCATATCTCCCCAGTCCCCAAAAATGTTGGCTGCCCGGGATACGGACATCCGGGATTTTCCAACATCATTTTTAACTTAGCAGATTTCCTAACTGCTCGACATATAAGCTCAATTCGAGCTTCAAATCCTAGTCACCGAGAGCCGGGATAGGTGCGCAGCACCTATGCCGGATCTTCAAAAAACTTAAAACTTGACATAACCTTCAAATCCACCTGTCCGACATATAAGATCGATTCGAGCTTCAAATCCTAGTCACTGAGGGCCAGGATAGGTGCGCAGCACCTGTGCCGGATCTTCAACTTAAAAGCTTGATAGAATTTTCAAATTTTCTGATATGTCGAATTGTCCTTATAACACTTCAAATCCTAACACTTCTGCAGCACATGAACAATGAGCGCTGGGACATGTATCATGACCTGATATGCGAGCATCGGAAGTTGTCCAACGAGCACAGCAAACTTCGTCTGGACCTGACCAAGAAAGGTAAACCCAGCCGACATACCGCTATATGCTAGATTACTTTCCTCTTTTACTTCACAATATTATTCATGCCGACACACCTTGATGTGCCGACACATAACCCTTTTGCCGACACTTTTCAGCCACTGCTGAGGAACAAGTCACCGAGCTTCTTAAGAGAGTGAAGGAGCTCACAGGTATGCTGGATTCTGCCAATTTCCACATAAGCACTTTGCACTTCAAATCCTTCAATCTTTGTCACTGTTTTCTATCTTCAAATCCTTTCTTTCTCTTTTAACCTCAAATCCTTTTAACTTCAAATCCTTGCAGATGAAAAGGTTGCACTAGAGGTTCGCCACCAGGACTGTGTGTCCTCAGTGGATGTGGCCAAGCAGCTGGATGAAAGGGATGCTGCCCACAAGGCTAAGGTGGAGCAACTGAAGAGCCAGATTACTGAGCTTCTTGATGAAAAGGAGGAGAGGGAGGGCCAACTTAAGAAGGTCCAGGGGCTGCTTGTCACTTCAGAGGCTGATGCCTCCGGAGCCAAAATTGAACTGCAGCACCTGAAGGAGCAAGCCACCAAGTGGGAGGTTGAGATTGCCCGGCTCAACGCCGATTTTGCCAATAAGCTCCAAATCCTTTTACTTTTATTTTGCCCGACACATCTTGTAAGACATATAACAATCTTTTCTGGCATAACCTTCATGTCGACATATATTCTTGTTCCTAACATCTTCTTCATCTTTCAGGCTTGTTCCCTGCCTCTGTTGAGGACGTTGAGAAGGCCCTGCAGGTGGATCGGGTGAACCGGAATGTTCCGGTTGACTCTTCCAGCTGGGATATGTCGGAACAGCTGATCGCCTTGGGGGCCCGCAAGAATGCCATGACTTCATATACCGACGATCTCTTCCTTGGTGCCCAGGAAGCTCACCAAGCACTATGGTCGGGACAAAGGACCCCCACTGACCCTCTTGATCTTGGAAATGACTTGCAGCTATCCAAAGTCCGCCTCAGGGAATGGCGGGACTCCGGCGCAAGGGTGGGAGCTGATGAAGCTCTCACCTACTTTTTATCTTGGTATGAAAAGGTCGATTTGGAGACTTTGCGCTCTGTGTGCGAAGGATCTGCATGGACCATTGATCCAGAGTTTATCTGGCGCCTCAAGGAGTTGGCCCAAAGCTACGTGGACTACGCCGACACTGAGGCCTTCGTCCGGGACATCCGCGAGCCGGAGAAGAAGGATGATGCTGAGGACGCTGAAGGCTCTGACTCCAGCCAAGATGAAGAGGAAACTGAGGACGCTGGCAATGCCGAGGCTGAAGTTCCGGAACAGGGATCTGCCCCGGCCAGAGGTGACGGCTCCATCCCTTCTACTGGATCTGGCACTCCTGAAGCTGATGTCTCCACTGCCACAGCTCCACCTGCCGGTGGCTCTGCTTCCGCCCCTGCCCCTTAAGCTTTGCAAAAAACACTTTAAGTTCTATCAGATCCCCGGTATGCCGGTTGCAGTTGTAAGATATACTGTATTTCCTTTGGTTTGCTACCTGAACAAGTTTTATTTCGGTTTGCTTGCTTATGAATGCCGGATCATCTTTTGGCTAAGTCACCGAGTTTGTTTTCCTGATTCCTTAACTCCACAACCTTGGCTACTTGTCTACCTTATTCGGCCTTTGACTTATGAGTCTCAAGGTTGCTTTATTAAACATACAGTACTTAAACTTTCAAACTTAAACTTCAGATCATCCAACACTTCAAGTTTTAACCTTTGCAGTAAAAATAAATGTCGGTTCGCTCGTTTTATCTTTCCTTAGCCATTTTTCATGTGTAGACGATCTCCGACATCTACTCTTGCTAGCCATGAAGCCGGGTTTTGGACAGCAGCTAAGTCGAAGAGTGGCCTTTGGTGCCGACATATTACTTGGCCGACATAGGAAACATTCAAACCAAGCCAACCGACATATAAATGAAAACTAAAAATAAACAACAATATATACCGTAGGCAGTGCCCGATCTCCTCGGGATGCCGACATTTCATTCATTAGTCTTGCGCCGGCATACAGTGCCGGCACATAAAGCAAAATGGAAATACATACATTAAGCTTCAGGAGTAAAAGGGACGGAGTAGAGCTATGTTCCATGGCCGCTTGGTTTCTTCTCCGAACCTGTCCACCTTGTCCTTCTTGGGGGCCTACGCATCTATAAGATAGTAGGCATCATTGTGCAGAGCCCTGCTCACAATGAATGGCCCCTCCCATGGAGGATTAACTTATGCCGGCCTTCTGTGCCTTGCTTCAGCCGGAGCACTAAATCTCCCTCTTCGAATCTCCTTGGATTCACCTTCTGCGCATGATAGCGCCTGAGGTTCTGCTGATACACTACAGTTCTTGATAGTGTTATCTGTCTTGCTTCTTCCAGCAAATCAACATCATTTTCTCTGGCTTCTTTAGCCTCTTCCTCGGTATATAGCACCACTCTTGGTGCATCATGTATTACATCTGTTGGAAGCACTGCTTCTGCCCCATACACAAGGAAAAACGGCGTATAGCCTGTTGATCAATTGGGAGTTGTCCTCAGACTCCAAAGCACTACCGGTAATTCATCTAGCCAGCAGCCGAGAGTTTTCTCCAGTGGCTCTATCAACTGGGGTTTTATGCCGGATAATACTAGTCCATTTGACCTTTCCACCTGGCCATTGGTACAAGGGTGAGCGACCGACGCAATGTCTAGCCGGATTCCCACCTCCTCACAATATCTGGCAAATGGCCCTTGGGCGAAATTCGACCCATTGTCAGTGATGATGCTATGAGGAACACCATATCTCAAGATTATGTCCTTCAAGAATTTCACTGATGTGTGGCCATCACACTTGCTTATTGGCTTTACTTCAATCCACTTGGTGAACTTGTCCACCATGACCAGAATATGGGTCATCTTTCCCCTTGCCGGCTTAAATGCTCCGACCATATCCAGGCCCCAAACAGCAAAAGGCCAAGTCAATGGTATAGTTTTCAATGCTCATGCCGGCTGATGAATTTGGTGTGCACACATTTGACATATGTTGCACTTCCGGACTAAATCCTCTGCCTCCTGCAATGCCGTCGGCCAGTAAAACCCGTGCGAGAATGCCTTCGACACTAGAGCTCTAGATGAAGCATGGTGACCACACTCCCCCTGATGAATTTCCCGGAGCATCTCCTGGCCTTCCGCAGATTCAACACATCTCTGCAGCACGCCCGTGGCACTTCTCTTGTATATTTCTTTGTTGATGATGGTGTATGCTTTTGACCTTCTCATAACCCGGCGTGCTTCAGCTTCATCCGCCGGCAATTGACCATCAACCAAGAAATCCATGATCAGTCGCGCCCATGAGGGCACTTCCCTGGCAGTGAACACTGGTTGATCTATCTCCATCACTTCGACCGACACATAATCGATCTCCATGGGCTGCGAAGTTCCCGGGACTGAGAGAGCAGTCCCCGGGTATGCCGGAGCAGTCCCCGGGTATGCAAGAGCAACCTCTTGATACATTTTGCCCTTGCCTTTGCTTCTGCTCTGGAACACAGCAGTCACCGCGTATGTCGGCCCAGTCCCCGGGACTGAGAGAGCAGTCCCCGGGTTATCTGAACTGGCGCCGGCATCTATCTCCATTGGAAGTGCTTCTTCTGGGCTCGGCGGAACATATATGGATGAAGATTCCGGCGAGGGCTTGATCGACGGCTTCCTCAGATGCTCCAGCGAAATGCTGGGCGGAATTGACTCTCTGGAAGATCCCAACTTGGACAATGTGTCGGCCGCTTCATTCTGAGCCCGGGGGACATGCCGGAACTCACAACCTTCGAAGTAGCCACTCATCTGCTGCACCAAGAAACGATAGGATCCCATGTTTGCAT
Organism: Dactylis glomerata; assembly: GCA_007115705.1. Classification (NCBI taxonomy): domain Eukaryota; kingdom Viridiplantae; phylum Streptophyta; class Magnoliopsida; order Poales; family Poaceae; genus Dactylis; species Dactylis glomerata. The sequence goes on from QXEO01000341.1 coordinate 707,509, forward strand.
CATGCGCGCCCCATATGTCGGAACACTGTTGAATCACCAGATCCGAATCACCGAAACACATAATCCGGCGGATGCCTATATCCTTGGACACCTTCAAGCCATGCACAAGTGCCTCATACTCCACCACATTGTTCGAAGCAGCAAAGTGGATCTGCAGAACATATCTCAACTGGTCATTCTTGGGCGAAGTAAGAACTATGCCGTCACCCAAACCATGTATCGTCTTGGACCCATCAAAATGCATTCTCCAATAGTTTGCATCTGGCAAAGGTGGCTCATACTGTATCTTGGCCCAGTCAATGAAGAAATCAGCCAATACCTGGGACTTGATTGTATCCCTTTTATCATACTGAGGTGTATATGGTGAAAGTTCTATTGCCCACTTGGCTATCCGGCCACTGGCATCTTTGTTGCTTATAATTTCCAAGATAGGGGCCTCGGCCACTACCCGGATTGGATGCTCCTGGAAGTAATGCTTGAGCTTCTTGGCCGCCATATAGACACCATATGTCATCTTCTGATAATGAGGGTAGTTTTGCTTCGAGGTTGAAAGGACTTCACTCAGATAATATACCGGCCGCTGCACGGTTTTGCCTCCTTCCTCTCGCTCCACTACCACTAATGCGCTGACAACTCTATTGGTCGCCGCTATATAGAGTAACATCGGCTCTTTTGGCAAGGGAGATGCCAACACCGGCGCTGTTGACAGCATCTGCTTCAACTCCTTGAAAGCTGCATCTGCTTGCGTCGTCCAGACAAATGTGTCAGACTTCTTCATCAACTGATATAATGGAAAAGCTTTTTTTATGAGGACATCCCTACACCAACACCAGCAGCGGCAAAGGATACGTCCAATGATGTTAGGATTGGACCGATGACTAGAGCTCGTGCAAAGCTACTTGAACAACAGGTGAATTCACTCCTAGCTGAACCTGATATATTTATTAATGAGAACTTTATACTACCTAAGTCGATGTATCTTTGTATGATCAGGTTTACGGAGGAGACAAGCTTCGCACGAGGAGGAGGCGGCCTGCGACATGAGGAGGCTGCTACGCACATTGACGGCTGCGCGAGGGAGGAGTGGGAGGACGACGCACACCGTCAATGAGGGAGAACCAGGACAGCGAGATGGCGCACCAGGACAGCCAACGCCACGACGTCATGAGTCTAAGGCGCGCCATACGTCGGGCCTGCGAGCCATAAGGCCGAGCCATCCAAATTTTGGCCGGTTTGTATCAGTTTGAGTCGAACCGTATTTTTTAAGACAGATTTAAGTCGGTTGGGCTTTGGCCATGTTGGGCCCAGCCCAACCAGGGGAGTGGCGCCTAGGTGCTCTCCCAACCCTAGGCGCATCAGCCCTCATATATATGAGAGGCAGCCCCCATGTAGAGGGCAGACCCCGTTCAGAGAAACCTTAGTTTTTGCTATGAGACACTTGTGCATCAGATTCATGTCGAATTGATGTTGATCCTACCCTAATCTGAGTGTGATTCGTCGTTCCACTGGGAATTGGAGAATTGCAAGTTATTCAAGCGCGTGGTCTCGTACTACGTCGTCAGAGTGTGGAGTTGCGAATATCCATAGGATTTGGAACTGTTGCACTGGCATCAGGTTCGGTCGAGAGAGAGTTTGTCAGCGTCATACTGCCGCCTATCACCCCATCGACGTCGCCTTCGCCATCGCCTTCGACAACATCCACCTGCTTACTGAGAAGATCGGGCCACCCCTTATCATCTTGGTATCAGATTTTCACGGTTTACTCGGTGAGCATCCACAATCCATCCCCACAGATTCGTTTTTGTTTTCATCCTATCTAGAAAAAGCCACAAAAATTAGGGTTCATAGTCTTGCCATAGCCTAGATTGCATCGCTTTTGGAGTTTTAGTCGCTGATCGTTGTCCTTTTTCGTCACTTTTCTCCTTCCAAATCTGCGTCGTCGTCCAACTAGAGTCGTCAGTGCTGTTTGCGTTTCACCGTTCGTCGTCGGAGGTCTTTTCCTTCGAGTTCGTCCAGTTCTTTGCGTCCAGATCATTTTTCCTTTTTCAGTTTGATCTCGTCCAGATCCGATCGCAAGTTTGAAGAGGAAAAAAAAATTCAGATCGCTAGCTGGAGTCTAGCGTGGCCAAGGTTCCAGGCAGCGATCGCACAAACACAAAAAAAAGGCAGACTCGCCCGCAGCTCGCCCGGGTCGCTGCACCCCAGACCATCTCCGCGCTCGTGCGCATGCGTGGCCCCACCCTGTTTCGCGCGGCTCGTGAAGCGCGGAGGCTGTCTGCCCTCCAGCGCAAATCGTTTCAAGCCTGTTTAGGCCGTTTTAGTAAAAAAAAATAGAAAAAAGGGGACGTGCCTGCACACGCCGCATCTATAAAAAAAAGAGACAAACTACTTTGTCCGTTTCATGTCGCCGTCGCGCTGCCATGCGTTTCCGGCGTCGTATATCTCTGCCGCGACACGTTTTTTGTCGATTTCTCTTCCGCGACAGCGTGTTACTACTGTGTCCATATAGCGTCCTTTCTACACGATTTTGATCGCTTTAGCTACAGCCTGTCTACAGCATCGTGTTAGGAGCTTACCCATACGAGACTAGCTACTTTGTGCTCATCAGGCTGCTGCCGTGTGCGCAATCTTGTGCCTGTTCGTCGAGCCAGTGCTAGCGTCTCTCTTGTGCATTGCAACACGAGCTACTGTGCGTTGTCACTTATAACTCTTGAGCTCTTTTTCAGAGTTGCTTTGCCTCGCTTATCTCCACCGTGTGTGTTTCGTGGGTCTTGTCATACGATCAGCACTAGGACTTATTTGCGGTGTACTTAGGATACCATACCTACAGCTCCACCATAAATTCCTGATTGTCGTGTGACTACTCCTATCCTCGGTATTCGTTTCTCTCACACCAGTACACTAGTCGTCGCCATTCGCTGGGTAAGCTTCACAATTCACTTTGGAACGGTAAGATCCACCCTATTTGTGGTAGAGTGAGTTGTGAGTGAGCACCACCGTTTGATTTATTGGACTAATCTACTAATCAATGGCTCCTAGTTCTGTTTTGTTTAGTGTGCAGGGAAAGACGGATGATGACTGCGTTCTTTGGGGATCTTTGAAGGAGCTACACGCCTACTTTGAGAATGCCATCCAACAACAAGGAGAACACCTTGACAGTGCGATACAAGATATTCGGTTGACCGTGCAAGACGCCAATAACGAAATAACCGCACTGAACACTTCTGTGACCGCTATGCAAGCCAACATCAACACTTTGACTACAGAAATTCAGGGACTGCGCACACAGCTTGCCGCGCAGCGACACGGGGATGATGGTGAACATGGCGACAACGTACTACAGCAGCGACCTCCTGGAGTTGGTCGTGGATTATATCCTCTGCACCGTGGCGGATGTGAGGGTATAGAGGAGGATATGTTGGGTAAACCCAAGTTTTCAATTCCCAAGTTCACGGGTGAGGGCACCGTTGAAGATTACCTCACATGGGAGTTAAAAATAGAGAAACTGTGGCGTTTACATAACTATTCAGACGACAAGAAGATCAAGCTTGCGTCCTCTGAATTTGATGGCTACGCATTGGTTTGGTGGGACATGATCGTATCAGGTCGTGAAGCCGCACAACAGGTGCCAATCACCACTTGGCGTGCCATGCGCCAGGAGATGAATGCTCGGTTTGTCCCGACAAATTACTTGCGAACAATTTTTGATAGACTACAGAGTTTGTGACAAGGGTTAATGACTGTTGATGCATATTACATGGAGATGGAGCTGTTGATGCGCCGAGCCAAGATACGGGAAGCGGACGAGCAGACGTTTACATGGTTTGTGTCAGGGCTGCGCAATGATATCAAGAGTGTTGTCCGTCACCATCAGTATGCTACAATGAATGAACTGCTACATCATGCATGGGAGGCTGAATCGCAGATCAATGAGGACGCCAAATCGAGACCTCGATATACCGGGGGGAGGACATACCCCACGCGCCCAGCGCCGACGGCACCTGCCGCGCCTACATCTAGCGGCCGTGCTGATGCGCGCCCTGCGGGTTCTCATACCTCATCATCTAGTGTCGCCAATACACGGAAACCAACCCCTGCAGCCAACAGTAATGTTTCCAATGCTTCTGCAGCACGAATAAGCAATATGGAGTGCCATTCATGTGGAGGAAGAGGTCACTTCAAGCGTGATTGCCCAAACAAGAAAGTTGTTTTCGTGACTGAAGCCGGGGGATACGAGACAGGTGATGAGGCGGATCCGGATGAACAAGAGGAGGTGTCCGACGAGGATACCGAGTATGATGCTATGCCATCCACGGCACACACGATAGTAGTCTCGCAGCATGCACTCAGCGTTACTACACCTGTTCCAAGTCAGCGTTGCAATTTATTTCAAACCAGGGCGTTGGTCACCGCAACGAAGGCTTGCAAGGTGATTGTTGATTGAGGCAGCTGTTGTAATCTGGCAAGTAAGGAGTTATGTTTGAAGCTGAAATTGAAATATATACCACATCCATCGCCATACTACATACAATGGTTGAGTGATGCCGGCGAGATGAAGGTTGATCACATGGTACAAGTTCAGTTCACCATAGGGCCGTACACCGATACCGTTGATTTTGATGTGGTTCCTATGACAGTTTGTCACTTATTGCTGGGTCGACCATGGCTATATGATCGTTCTGTGCAACACAATGGTCGTGCCAATACATATCACTTAGAGCATAAGGGCAAGAAGATCAAATTATCCCCAATGACACCGCAAGACATTATAAATGAGTCTCGACAGAAGATTGAAGTCAAGCCAACTGAAGCAAATGACAAGGAGACAAATTTGGCGGTGCATACGATTAATACATCCGCAGTGGCACACTTTTCGGCCTGTTTTGCCGCTGCCACAGAGATATCGGGTTGTTTTACTGCCAAAACAACCGTGCGTGCCATTGGAGCCTTGTCTCCCGCCGCACAAGCCGCGCCGACTTGCACCACCGAGCCGAAGCAAACCGCTCCACCGAGCCGTCCAACGCCAACTGAGCTGCTTCGTCCCACCACTTGTGCACTTCCCGATGTGCCCACACACGGCGCGCTCCTTCCGCCAACTTTTGGCGATGCCGCGGATAGAGCCCTTGACGCTCTCGCGATGACTGATGGTGATACTGCAACGTCTCCTACTGCTGATATGGGATCCTATATACTGATGGCCACCAAAGAGGATTTGAGAGAACTTGGAGATGATCCGACGAAGATCCCCCTTGTGCTGCTCTACAAGGGTGAGATTTTGGTTTCTAACGATATGACCCCTCTCTCTATTGGTGTTTCCACTGTTTTGCAGGAGTTTGAGGATGTTTTTCCGGAGGAGGTACCAGCTGGATTGCCGCCAATGCGGGGCATTGAACATCAGATCGACCTCATCCCTGGAGCGACGTTGCCGAACCGCGCACCGTATAGGACCAACCCCAATGAGACGAAAGAAATTCAGGCACAAGTACAAGCTCTACTCGACAAAGGTTATATTCGCGTAAGCTTGAGCCCATGTGCTGTTCCTGTTATTTTAGTTCCTAAGAAAGATGGTACATGGCGCATGTGTGTAGATTGTAGAGCTATAAATAACATCACTATTCGATATCGTCATCCTATTCCACGCTTAGAAGATATGCTTGATGAATTGAGTGGTGCTGCTATTTTTTCTAAGATTGATTTCGTAGTGGTTATCATCAAATTAGGATGAAGGAAGGGGATGAATGGAAAACTGCATTCAAAACAAAGTTTGGTTTATATGAGTGGTTAGTTATGCCTTTTGGGTTGACTAATGCGCCTAGCACTTTCATGAGATTGATGAACCATGTTTTGCGTGAGTTTATTGGTAGATTTGTGGTTGTGTACTTTGATGACATATTAATTTACAGCCATAATGAAACTGAACATTGTGATCACATTAGACAAGTTTTGCAAGTACTACGACATGCTAAATTGTATGGTAATCTTGCTAAATGTACTTTTGCAAAAGATAGAGTGATTTTCCTTGGATATGTTGTCTCCAAAGATGGAGTTGCTGTTGACATGAGTAAGATTGAATCTGTCCAAAACTGGCCTATACCGATTAATGTTAGTCAAGTTCGTAGTTTTCTAGGACTTGCTGGTTTTTATCGCCGTTTTGTGAAAGATTTTAGCACCATTGCTGCGCCTATGAATGACATGACTAAGAAGGGCGTGCCTTTTGAGTGGGGCGCCGCGCAGCAAGGCGCGTTTGAGATGTTGAAACAATTGTTAACTTCTACACCATGTCTGGCATTACCCGATTTTGCCAAACAATTTGAGATTGAATGTGATGCTAGTGGCATCGGAATTGGTGGTGTTTTGATGCAAGAGAAGCGCCCTATTGCATATTTTTCTGAAAAACTTTCGGGTGCACGGTTGAACTATTCGATTTATGATAAGGAATTGTATGCACTTGTTAGAGTTCTTGAGGTTTGGCAACATTATTTGTGGCCAAAAGAATTTATCATACATTCTGATCATGAAGCTTTGAAATACTTAAAGGCGCAAGCCAATTTGCATAGGCGCCTAGCCAAGTGGGTTGAATTCATTGAGTCGTTTCCCTACATCATTAAGTACAAAAAAGGGAACGAAAATGTTGTAGCTGATGCTCTCTCTAGGAAACATATGTTATTGACACAACTTGATGTGAGAATTCCTGGTTTTGAGAGTATTTGTGATCTATATGCTACTGATGTTGATTTTGTGGAACCATATAGGCTGTGTGCATTGCATAAAGCATGGGATAAGTTTCACATCCATGATGGGTATTTGTTTCGTGCTAACAAATTATGTGTTCCGGAGTCGTCGGTGCGTTTGTTATTACTGCAGGAATCACATGAAGGAGGATTGGCAGGACACTTTGGTAGAGAGAAGACGTTGTTGATGCTCGCTGATCACTTCTTTTGGCCGCGCATGCGCCGCGACGTGGACCGCTACGTCAAGCGCTGCATCATATGTAACACATCCAAATCCAAGTTGAAGCCCCACGGTTTGTATACTCCGTTACCTGCGCCTACTACACCTTGGGAAGATATAAGTATGGATTTTGTGTTAGGATTGCCTAGAACTAAGAGAGGCCATGATTCAATATTTGTGGTAGTGGATAGATTTTCTAAGATGTCACACTTTATTGCCTGCCACAAGAGCGACGATGCGTCGCACATTGCAAATCTGTTTTTCAGGGAGATCGTGCGCATACATGGAGTACCTAGGATGATTGTTTCTGATCGGGACGTGAAATTCATGAGCTACTTCTGGAAGACACTTTGGGGAAAGCTAGGAACAAAGCTACTGTTCAGCACTACATGTCATCCCCAAACTGATGGTCAGACGGAGGTTGTGAATCGGACGTTGTCGACGTTGCTGAGATCGATGATCAAGAAGAATTTGCGCGAGTGGGAGGAGTGCTTGCCCCATGTCGAGTTTGCATACAACAGGGCTGTGCATTCTACAACGCAGCTGTGTCCGTTTGAGGTGGTGTATGGTTTCAAACCCATTACGCCGCTTGATTTGCTGCCACTTCCATTGCACCAGCGCACCAACATGGAGGCGTCGAAGCGTGCTGATTATGTGAGGAAGATACACATCAAGACGAAAGAGACTATTGAGAAGAAGGGAAAGAACATTGCTATAAAGAGAAACCAGCGGCGGAAGGAGGTTTTGTTTGAGCCAGGCGACATGGTTTGGGTTCACTTCCGCAAGGATAGGTTTCCACATGCACGCCGCTCCAAACTTCTGCCACGCGGCGCCGGACCATATAAAGTTTTGTCCAAGATCAACGATAATGCCTACGAGATAGATCTTCCAAAGGATGAGTTTGGTGTCAGTAATTCCTTCAATGTTGCTGATTTGACACCGTATACTGGAGAAGACCTTGCCGCGTCGAGGTCGACGCTTTTTGAAGGGGGGGGAGATGATGAGGACATCCCTACACCAACACCAGCAGCGGCAAAGGATACGTCCAATGATGTTAGGATTGGACCGATGACTAGAGCTCGTGCAAAGCTACTTGAACAATAGGTGAATTCACTCCTAGCTGAACCTGATATATTTATTAATGAGAACTTTATACTACCTAAGTCGATGTATCTTTGTATGATCAGGTTTACGGAGGAGACTAGCTTCGCACGAGGAGGAGGCGGCCTGCGACATGAGGAGGCTGCTACGCACATTGACGGCTGCGCGAGGGAGGAGCGGGAGGACGACGCACACCGTCAATGAGGGAGAACTAGGACAGCGAGATGGCGCACCAGGACAGCCAACGCCACGACGTCATGAGTCTAAGGCGCGCCATACGTCGGGCCTGCGAGCCATAAGGCCGAGCCATCCAAATTTTGGCCGGTTTGTATCAGTTTGAGTCGAACCGTATTTTTTAAGACAGATTTAAGTCGGTTGGGCTTTGGCCATGTTGGGCCCAGCCCAACCAGGGGAGTGGCGCCTAGGTGCTCTCCCAGCCCTAGGCGCATCAGCCCTCATATATATGAGAGGCAGCCCCCATGTAGAGGGCAGACCCCGTTCAGAGAAACCTTAGTTTTTGCTATGAGACACTTGTGCATCAGATTCATGTCGAATTGATGTTGATCCTACCCTAATCTGAGTGTGATTCGTCGTTCCACTGGGAATTGGAGAATTGCAAGTTATTCAAGCGCGTGGTCTCGTACTACGTCGTCAGAGTGTGGAGTTGCGAATATCCATAGGATTTGGAACTGTTGCACTGGCATCAGGTTCGGTCGAGAGAGAGTTCGTCAGCGTCATACTGCCGCCTATCACCCCATCGACGTCGCCTTCGCCATCGCCTTCGACAACATCCACCTGCTTACTGAGAAGATCGGGCCACCCCTTATCATTTTTCTCCTAGCCGGCTTATGAAACGGCTCAGGGATGCGAGACATCCAGTGAACTTCTGTACTTCTTTCAGTTTTGCCGGCGGCTTCATTTTTTCTATGGCACAGATCTTGCCGGGATTTACTTCAATACCCCGGCTTGAGACAAGGAACCCCAGCAACTTGCCCGCCGGTACACCAAAGGTGCACTTAGCCGGATTTAACTTCATCCGGAATCTCCTCAGGTTTGCAAAAGTCTCCCGGAGGTCATCTATGAGAGTCCGGCTTTCCTTGGTTTTTATGACGACATCGTCGACATATACCTGCACATTTTTATCTATCTGATCATGCAAACATTTCTGCATGCATCTTTGGTAAGTTGCGCCGGCATTTCTTAAACCGAACGGCATAGTGAGATAGCAATAAGCCCCGTACGGGGTAATAAAGGATGTTTTTATTTGATCTGGCTGGTACAAAGGGATCTGGTGAAAACCAGAATAGGCATCTACAAATGATAACAGTTCACATCCGGCTGTGGAATCAATCACTTGATCGATCCGAGGGAGCGGGAATGGATCTTTAGGACATGCCTTATTCAAGTTTGTGTAATCAACACGCATCCGTCATATCTTGACTATAGCGGGCTCATCCTTTTTCTTCTCCACCATAACCGGATTAGACAGCCAATCCGGATGCAACACTTCCATGATAAAGCCGGCAGCTAGGAGCCTGGCTACTTCCTCCCAAATTGCTTTCCTTCTATCATCTGCAAACCGCCGGAGTGGCTGCTTCACCGGTTTAGCATCCGGCCTTACATGCAATGCGTGCTCAGCCAGCTCCCTCGGCACACCTTGCAGGTATGAAGTGGACCATACAAAGATATCTCGATTCTCACGGAGGAAGCTGATGAGCTCGCCTTCCTATTTGGGGTCCAAACCGGCGCCGATGAGGGCATGGCGCTCCGGGAAAAGCTCATCCAGAGCCACTTTCTTGATTTCCTTGGCCACTTGGAAGGAAGTGGTACCATTTGGGTTCGTCATGCCCGGCAAAGGTTTGCCGGCCACGACCGTTTCAGTAATTTCCACCGCTCGCTTAAGCCTCTTCTTTTCCTCCGCAATGATCAGAGTCTCGGCCAGATTAGATCCGGCCGTGGCACACGCCATCGAGCGCTTGTAATCACCAATTCTCTGGGCCCCGACATCCCCCGACATCTTCATCTTCAGATATGCCACATGAGTAGAGGCCATGAACTTCGCCAATGCCGGCCTGCTCAGCAATGCATGATAAGGACTATCCAGATCCACTACCTCAAACATGAGGTTCTCCACCCTACAGTTATCCCAGTTGCCGGAGGCTGCCTAGCCACGTCCTATTGAGAAACACATACCGGCGAACTTGGATTTCTAGTAGTTGCAGGTGGCTCAGGTCTGTTCTTATGTGAATCTAAGTCATGGCATGCTACTGCACAATTTGTGTTACTTAGCATTATCAACAAGAGGATATCGCACGAAATTTTCACATTTTCCTTTATATACAGTACTATACAACTTTATGCTGACTGCTAGTGGGAGTGATCTTCCTCTGCAGTACAAGAAAAGATTAGACATGACCTTTCTTTTGCAGAACGAGAATACAACTCTGGATTTCTTTGCGAGGGGGATTTAGAAACTTATGCATACGCATGCATACGCACGCATCGCATGTACAGTAACAAATGAGCTAAATCTCTAATCACATCAGCAATCACAGTTTTGCACACTGGTTCAGAAACAGCCCTTCTTCGGAGTGATCTTCCTGACGCTATCCTGGAGAAACTGGAGCGCGCCAGGAGAAATGTAGGCCCTATCCATTGTATTTACCTTGGGGGCCTTGAGTATCACCCTTGGAGGAGACAACGCGTACTGCATTGCCCATATCGCAAGCGGACGCATATATATCAGAGATCTATAGTGGCCATCAATTGTCCATGCTTCTGGAGTTTGAAACCAATACCTGATTAAAAGGATGCATTAAGTATTATGGGTTTTTCCTCTTAGTACATCCAACAAGCTGGTGGTTGCAGAAATTCATAAAGTGTGGTGCCAAAATAGTCCATATATATTAACATGAACAATTGCAATAGTAGTTTCAGACTTTCAGTACGAACTGAAGTATTGCCTACGATTCTGAGCCCACAACAAGAAGTAGACATTTTAAGTAGTATCGAGTTCCAAAGTCTAAACTCCCTTCTCAAAAGACGAGGTAAAATGACATGGAAGTGCATATATCTTTATACCCAACCAGTTATCTCAAATAATTAAGACCCTTTATGGTTATGTCTAACAACCAGTGAGAAGGCGTTTATTTGTGAATTTGTTGACATTATGAGCTGAATTAAGAATTTAAGATAGGACAACCATCAGCAGGGAAAAGCATGATCTGAATCGTTATTAAAAGCAAAACAGATGCAAAGGACTGAACCAAAAATTGTGAAACAAGAGGTATACCCATAGCCCTCTTCAGACCACCCTGCAAGAAAAATGCCTTCCGCTGTAGTGAAAGCCTGGTCCTCCATTCCGTGGAGCAGCATCGTTGCAGCTAAACTATATGTTACTCCAGTCCAGATTTCTCTTGACTGCATACATGTCTCGTCTACCTTTCCATTCGGATGCATACCATTGACTGCTCCCATACGTCCTCCTTTCACCCTCATCACATTATAGTCAAATATTTTCTGAAGCGTGCGTTTTATTCTGTCCTCATCGAACAGAGGTGGCAAACCCGATGATGCAGTGTACCATTGTCCAGCTAATTGATCTGCCTGGATAGAGCGGCTACTATAGCTTGTTCCGCTGTCATAATTGAAATATGAACCATTCCATAACTTGGCTTCAAACACATGTTTAGCTTTTGCAAATTTCACCATGCACCTCTCAGCATAGTCATCATGTCCAAGGCTGCGGGCCATTGCTGCTGCGGCTTGAAGGGAAGCAAGCCAAAGACAACCACAATAGGCACTTGCACCTAGAACTGTCCAAGCATCATAAGTTTGATCAGGAAAACCATCGTTCTCAATCATTCCATCGTCATCACGATCAAACTGTTCCATGTATTCCATAGCAGTACAAACTGCAGGCCAGACATCCTTGCCAAATGACATGTCATCAGTTGCAGTAAAATCCCTGTAAACTTGGAGCACAAACTTTGGATTAAGATCTTTCCATCTACTTGTATCATGTATATTGTATGCATTCAATTCATGCCAAGGATCATGTGCTCCGAGATCGTGAGGAACAGCACCAATTACTTTACGCGTGCCCCACGTACCATCAGCAAGAAATCTGACTCTACTTCTATCTTCACGCAGAACAGCTCTAGCAAAATCACGTTGTATACTCAGCTCAATCTTAGGAAAGAGATCCAAAAGAGCAAAAGAAGCATAGAAGTGTACATCGTAAGTGCACCACATGAAGTACTCCACTCCTTCAAGGTACAAAAACTTCCCAACATTTTCTTTGTCATCAAAATCAAGTGGGCTAGAACCAATAAGTGGAACTGTAGATTTGCAAGTGCTGTTATGAAGTGGCAAATCACTGTCCTCAGGTAGACTTGAATTAGAACTTTTATCAGCGTCCAAGATCAATGATTCACTGTCTGGGAGTAACATGCACATACAAAGTACAAAATGATCACTATATCAGTAAATTACAAATTACATTATATAAGCATGGTACTGTCACCATTCACGAGAATAGATACAATTAGATATAATAAGATTAATGTAATCCGAAAATCAGCACAGTGGAGTTCTGTATGACAGAGCGAAGACCATGTTATCATTCTCTTGAATAAATCACTTTGAATATTTTTTCTTCGTCTGGAAGCAAATTAGCTTGATGTAAAAATTTATATAAACTAATATGAACAAGTCCGTCAGAAAACTGTTTTCTTTGTTCTAAACAGCTTGACGATGCAATAGAAGGTTTCTGTATGGACTACTACTTAGAAATAACCTATACGAGAATATTCATGATTTGTGGATAAAACACAACTTCGTATTTCCATTTACTATTTTTCGTCGATGTAAAACAAATAATGTGCTTCAAAAGGGGGACACTTTGCCAGAAAGATTAGAACAATTTGTCGTTACGTGAAACTGAGGTCTGGACAAGACATTCCAAGATGAGACTACTAAGTCATACAATACTATATCATCTCTAAAAATAGCACGCAAAAAATTGGCCAAGCTCCAACAAGTATATCAAAGCCTACCAACCGGGAGAAAATAAAAATCAGGAACAAAATCTGCTGAGATGATTACCTATCCAAACAGTTCCTCCAGCCACAAGGAAGTACAGTTCATTGAAGAGAGTAATCTTATACCTGCAAGAATTAAGTACAATATAGCACATAAAATTTATTTATCATTCACAAAACAGTAAGATATCTAATAAGATATTTGAAGTGAAAGCTCAAATTGCAGGTAATAAATTATTGGAAAATGTCCGCCTTACTCCCCAATGGCAAATTACTACAGAACAAAATATTTGATTATTTAACCACCTGACATCTAATAGCAGATCACATTCAACCCTGAGGACAAAGCTTGAACGCAAAGCTGATTTGCGCCTGTTCGAATCCCGCAGGGTTGTGCGGCTGAGTTCCCTGAGGCGAGGTCACATGAGACATGCTTCCCCGTAACAGGCTCCACACATCTGTCCTGATGCTCCCAGCCAAAATGTCGCCAAGAAGGGCACAAAATGCACAGGAACCGACAAAAGCAAAAGAACTGTACAGGAAGAGAGCTAAACAAAACTAAGAGAAAGCCTATAGAACAGAGCATACAAAACAAAAACACAGAAACATCCCATCCTACGCCTCTGCGGCTTAGGGGGTCAAGAGGATATTCATGACACTTCAGGGCAGGAAAGTGGGCATTTTCCTTAATAATCATACAAGTACTTATGAGTGCAAGTCATGCACAAGTATCATATCATACCATTCTGGAAGTCTCTCGTCGCGGAGAATTGGGGTTTGCCACTTATCAATTTCCTCTTCCCAATGCTTATACTCTGCCAGTCAAATGGGAATCAATAGGCAGATTTTCAGAACTAATAGAGTAAGTGAGTAACCAAAAAAATTCCAACATAAAGCAGTAGTAACATAGAATAAACAATTACTAGAATTATGTACAAGAAGAAAACTAACTACTATAATCATTATATGTTTATGGCACAACATACTCATCAACGCATCTTGCACCACATTTATAGCCGACTTTGGAGAAGTTCCGTAGAACTTTGTATATCTCCTGTCAACACAACACGAAATCAAGCTTTACTAAACAGGTCAAAAGCTGGTCAGAGGATTTTAATCTAGATATACATAATACAAATAGAAATAGTTAAGGAAAGGTCACAGAATTATCAAGTAAAGGATTTATAATAGCCTTTGCCCACTTCGATGGACTACTAGGTACGGACCACGAGAGCACACGCTGCAGCTTGACCGGCTCATTGAGCCTGCTGATCTCTCGGACCTGGAGTTGCCCTTTCGAGCTGAAGAGATTTGGGACACTATAAAGAAGTTGCCTGCAAGGAAGGCGCCAGGGCCAGACAGGTTTACAGCCGAATTCATGCGTGCCTGCTCGAGCATAATCAAGCTCGACTTCATCGCTGTTTTTCAGCGGCTGTTCGAGCTACGTGGCCGCGGATTCGCGAGACTGAACCAGGCTCTGCTTACCCTGTTGCCCAAACGGGCAGATGCCAGCAGCCTGAGAGATTACAGGCCCATCAGCCTTATTCATCTGGTGGCCAAGATCTTCGCCAAGTTGCTGTCGCTGCGCCTCGCCCCCAAGCTCGATGACTTGGTCAGTCCGGTGCAGAACGCATTCATCCCCAAACGAAGCCTCCACGACAACTTCGTCTTGGTGCGGCAATCGGCACGTCTTCACCAATTGGGAGCGCCTCGGAGCCTCCTCAAGCTTGACCTGGCTCGTGCCTTCGATTCGATCTCTTGGCCTTTCCTCTTCGAGGTTCTGCGACCCTACGGTTTAGGCGACCTATTTCTCGACTGGCTGGTCGTGCTTATTTCCTCGGCCAGCACTAGGGTGCTCATCAATGGCAACCCCGGACCACCCATATGGCATCACCGCGGGCTGCGGCAAGGGGACCCGTTATCGCCTAAGCTATTTGTCCTAGCCGTGGACACGCTCGGACGCCTATTTCGCCGTGCTGTTGACCTAGAGATTCTACGGCAGCTACACCCCACGAAATTGATCCCGAGCATCTCGCTATACGCGGATGATGTGGTGTTATTCTGCCATGCCCATTCAGGCGACGTCGACGCAGTCCGTGCCATCTTGGAGGTTTTCGGCCAAGTTTCAGGCCTATAGGTGAACTACAGCAAAAGCACGCTTACTCTCATTCGGTGCGATTTTGACGAGGCCGAGCCGGTGGTTCAGAGGCTGGGATGCTCCATTGTCGATCTTCCGATCACCTATCTCGGCATCCCGCTCACCACCACATGATTGACAGCCGCACAACTGCAGCCGATGGTGGACAGAGTCGCGGATGGGCTCCCTAGGTGGAAGGCGTGGCTGATGACTAAAACCGGACGCCTGGCTTTGATCAAATCAGTGCTCCAGGCGATTCCCCTGCACCAGCTCCTAGTCCTTAACTCGCCCAAAAGAGTGTTTCGCCTACTGGAGAGAATCGAGCGAGGATTTTTTTGGGCCGGACGCGCAGATGCCAACGAAGGGAATTGCCATGTCAACTGGCAACGAGTAGCACGACCCATCGAGATGGGAGGCCTGGGCGTCAGAGACCTGGAGCACTCCAGCCTCGCCCTCAGGCTGCGCTGGATGTGGCTGGATAGAACTGACGACCAACGCGCCTGGAGTGGGCTGGGCCTGCAGTTCAACACCCTGGAGAAATCCTCCTTCTTCGCCTCGACCACTGTTTCCGTTGGAAACGGAAGGAAGGCTCGGTTTTGGGAGGACCGCTGGCTTCTGGGCAGATCCATCAGCGAGATTGCGCCTGAGCTCTACGATTGCATCCCCAAAAGACGCAGAAAGAGGCGAACGGTGGCCGAGGGACTGCTCGTCAATCAATGGGCGAGAGACATCACCGGCACGATTGGGATCCATGAGATTGGCCAATACTTGCAAATCTGGGGGATGATCCAACATGTCACGCTCACCGATGAACCTGACCAAAAATCTGGAGATGGACACAAGACGGCAACTACTCCGCGAAATCGGCGTACCTCGCCTCCTTCCAGGGCTCGATGGCTTGCAGAGACTGGAAGCTCCTGTAGAGATCCTGGGCACCGCCGCGGGTGAAGCTATTTAACTGGCTTGCTAACTTGGACCGATGCTGGACGGCTGATCAAGCGACGGAATCCATGCACCACCTCATCATCGGATGCCCCTTCTCTCGGCAGGTCTGGCATGAGATACTGGCCTGGGCGCGCATGACCTGCGCCCCGCCAGCGTCTGAACCCTCCCTATACGACTGGTGGGCCGTGGCGAGGACGAACACCACGGCGGCAATGAGGAAAGGACTAGCTTCTCTTGCGCTCCTCATCCCGTGGATGATCTGGAAACATCGGAACAATTGCATCTTCAATAATGCAAGGCCTTCCGTCGCGAACCTGATCAATAGGATCAAAGATGAGGCAACACATTGGGTTAGAGCAGGAGCCACAGGGCTTGGAGTAGTGCTGCCAATGACTTGGGATGTGCACTGAGTGTTTTCATATTGTTTTCTGCCTCCTAGGAGGACTGTAACTGAATTCTATCTGTTCAATGCAAAGAAACGCAAAGGTCTTTTTGCGTTTTCTCGAGAAAAAAGGATTTATAATAGTTAAGAATGGACAGTGACACTAATGAAATCTGCAGAATATACAAGGTGTCACGTACAGTTTGAAGTGTAGAATAAATGAATCAATAAAGTATTCTGACGACTTCACCTTAGTAATATATGTCCATCCTCATTTGGACTTAGCATTATGATCACCAAACATTAAAGTTTGAAAAACAAAAGTTACCTGTGGTACGTACTTCCCTTCTTAAATTTAACCTCAGGAGAAGACCAAGCCAATGCAAATACGACTGTACATCTCCCATGTGGTTCAACCCAGGTTGAAGCAGAAACTGCTGCACAAACTGCATCACCCAGTGAAGAAGGCATGCTAGGGCCAGCATCGAAATTATCTCGGTCAAAGCAACCACCCTTTCAAACATCAGATGGTAAGACATGTAGAGTCCCGTCAGATATTTTCACAAGTTTTTGCTTATTTCAAACAAACTAATCAGTTCATACAAGATTTCCCCTTGGTGCACTAGCATCCAATAATACCAGGACTAAAAAAAGATGAGGTACATTCTAGGTTAAATAACAATAACAAAAGGGAAAAATCACCTGAACCATTGTGCCCCACATCTCCCGAGCAGTGATAGAACTTTCTCCAGAAAGCCCAAAAACTGGCAGCACCGTGACATCTACATTTTGATTTGCACATGCAGCTACAGCAAATGTTACAGGAGGATTATTGTTGGCAGTCCTGCAGTGTCAGAAATAGAAAATTACTGCTAGATACGTAAAAAGAATTACATTTGAAAAAAAATGCAAAGATCTCCATATATCTTTTTTTTTCAATACAGATTTTCATGCATCTGGCAAAAACATATTGCTTATTTTGGAGATTTATGGGTGTTTTTAATACAACTATAAGATGGGAAGACATTATGTCACTGCAAAAAAATCTCAGTGTCAAAACTGATATCAGAACAAACAGTGTGGAAATACTATTGCGAACAATGATCGGCTCCTATAAAGCTCTTAGTTCTCATTTGAGACTTCTTTCTCGAACATGCAGTTGGGACTTCTTAGAAATGCTTAAGGACATCTGCCAAATAACCACAGCGAAAATAATGAACAAAAGTTGATGACTTGCTTGTGATGTAGGAGAACACCAGATATTCCATTTTCTCCTCTGCACGACAAATATAAAGAAAATCATTTCACTACATTGGCAACAAGTTAGACTAAATAGTAATCACTAAGCGACCTACTAACTTGAATGGCTCATTTACATGACCGCCAGACTGATGTGAAAGTCCCCCAATGGAATTCTGCGATTGCATCAAGAACCGAATATGATTAAATCTAAGAAACAGAAGGGAAACACTGCACAAGAACATTGGAGTAAAAGATTAGAAGTTACTACCGCCCATGTCATTAGTAAGCTCACTTTTGCCCTTTCCTTTCCGGTATTCACCAGCTGCATAATTTTCATACCCATCGAACATAAGACTACAGATACTACATAAGGCAGCAGATATTAATGAACAAAAACATGATGCTACATCAAAATTCTCTAGAAATTTGGGTGGTTGCGCCACAGTAGGTAATGAACAATATACAAAAAAAAATACAGTAGGTAATGAACCGTGATACTGTCAGTTTGTTACTGTAACATATACGCTCTCTGTAGTAAATACACAGGCTAGACTGTTTACAAGCATATAAATCTTACAAGGCCACGAGTTCAGAATTCGGACATGCGAAACATTAAGGAGAAATTTTTGCCATAATAAACATTGTTCCTACAAGTAATGAAGAACTTACAGTGTATACAAAAACTGACGTAGGGAGACTACTCTCTTCGTAGTTGTGGGGAATAAATGGAGATATTTGACGGCAAGATATTTTCAATTCAGGATCAGGTTCACCTTTTAAATGAAACAGGTAAGAACTTGTGAGTCTCAGTATCAAGTTTGAATAATTTGGATGATGTGCCTCATAATTCATACAAAAGACGTTATAATTCTGTAGAATTATACAGGTATTGTGCATGCCTGACTATTAGATATGGGACCTAAGGAAACTAAAGCAATGTTGTTATCATGAAGTCCTTTTTACTACTTTGAGTGATTTGTCATAAAAATAAAATGAGTAACATTACCATCATAAACAGTCCATGCTCGAGGAAACAAAGCATGGTATGTTGAATGATCGCCTCTTAATTTCCAGTCCCAGGATGATATACCATCATCGCTAGATTTTCTGAATCAAGAATCATAAAATGATGAAACATGCATTTAAGATAGAGTTGATATTAAGATGTTAGAAATAAGAATCCACACGAAAGGTGGATCATGCTAGTCGTATAGCTCACGGAACTGAACAGAAATAGTCAATGAATTAGGTACATAAAAGGGTGTATTGGAAAAACAACCCACGCAAATGATTGTTATATATTCTCTTCAGTCTTAGTATGCTATTTGCAGAAAACATCCATACATGGTGTCACACATTAAAAATGTAACGAAAACAGGCATGTGTTGTCTGAAAGGGCAAAGAATCATACTTTAAAGCATCGTGCTGACCAGGAGACAAAACTGAGGAGTACTTTTTGCTACCTCCTCTAGTTATGAAGATCTGCAGTAATTGAAGAACGCAATGAGGAAAAATCAAGATTTGTGTGCTCTAAGTGAATATTTGTACTTGCTACTTTGCAGCAAAATCATCCACTGCTTGGCCAAATACACTAGCAAAGAACTTAGGTGTATAGATAAAAATACATCAGAAAGCTTACTTACAAACAAGAGGCAGAATAACCTTCAAGTGCATTTGTAGTTTTTTAGTATGATACACATGTGTTTTCATCAAACCTCAACAACCCAAAATCTGATGCCATTTTCAATATGTTCAAAAACAATTAGGACATCAGTATATTTGAGTTTAACTAGCAGTGTAGCTATCTACTAGTGGGTAACAGAATGAAAGGGCTCTCGATATAATGATATACTGTTTGATAGATGACCATAGTGAAGTATCCCTATGGGGACAGGAAAAATAATATAAACTAGCTACAAGCCAAATTCCTCATTTACAAACAGTCAACCATTCTTTCTACTTAAAACATTCGTGGAATAATTATCACTTGACAGATACAAACTGTATTTCCCATATAGTACTTCGTAATACTTTAGTTTATTAGCTTTTAAGTGGTTTTCCTAGAACATAAGCCTCCCTCCAAGCTTGGTCTAACCATTTAAAATAATGTGCATAGTAAAACACACGAAAATAATAAACAGATAAAGTGGATTTGCAATGTTTTACTAATAACAAGTACAGTAAGTATTGTTTAAGACTAGAATTCCTGAATCCTGACATGTAATAAAGCAAAGAAACGGAGCGAAATTGAGAAGAGTAAATATTTAAAATATGAAATCAAGGATTTAAAATTTTGAGGAAGGATGTTTAGCAGGGTAAAAGGTCTCTTACCGAAAATTGGTTTTCCATCACTGGTGACATTTCACATGAACCAGGAGTTATCTGCCAATGCTTGAATTCCCCTCTAAAACCTCTTGATATGCTACCAGTCCTACAAATGGAATAAATCATAAACAGGGAGTGAACTAGGCAACAGAAACAAAGAAAGCATGTCTCTGAAGTTATCATCGTGAGGCACACACCCCATGCCACCAAGAGGTACTCCTTGTGAGGCTGATGGTTTGCTGCTCTCCCTCGTGAATGGATCAATTGGTGCTTTCTATAAATTGATAAGATATACAAAATGAACCAATAAAGCACACTCAAATGGGACAAGGTTTCCTAGCACAGGACATTCATGGTATGAAATGCACAATCACATGCTCTTGATACACCAGGTCCCCACACCAGGAACCTGTCGCAGCAGCTTCTGCTACAGTTTTGGCTGATCAGACTTCTCTTTTTTTGCTTCAGTTTTCTCTTTCTTTTGCATAGTTTTCTTTCATTTGTTTTGCTGCTTTTAATTTGGTTTTGTATATTGTGCCTTCCCAGCATCCTTATTCCAGCACAAAATATAGTACATGTAGAAACATGCTCAAGAAAAAAAACAGCATACTGATGTATTACCCTTCCATAAGAAGCTTCTTCCCGAACATATGACCAAAGCCGGAGACCAAGCTTCATCTGATGGTCATGAAAAAAACATAATTCGGTCATGTTCATCAAGACTTCAGATGAATGACAAAATAAAGATAGTACCTCTGTTTGACAATTGCATTTTTTTCATACCATTTTAAATGCTTCTCTAAACGTAACATTGAACTCCTTCAGCCTATTAGCATGACTACTTAATTTTCTTCTCCAAGCATATTCTGGTGGTGAGCCGTCATCAAAGTCCAACTGCAGTTGTTGACATTGAAATCATAAGAAACAAATGAATAATGAGGCCGGTAAAACCAAGAGCCGGCACAAATATATGATGATCTTACAAATCCGTATCATATTCTGAGAATGATGTGACATGCTTTACCAAAAACTAAGAATAATTAAATAAAAATAAGCCTCTCAAAAGTTTGCAGTTTCTCGGTCAAGAAATCTGATGTCTTAACTGAATATAGCCTGATAAAATTGTTGAGTAGTACAAGTACAACTTGTGAAGACTGGTAACCAGCCAAATGAGTATTGGCAATTTGGCATGGTAAACAATCAAAAAGATCACAGGCTATAACATATCAACAAAATGCCCTGCACAGAGGATTTCTTAAAACTCCGAGAATGTGGTATGACGAAATAGTACAATTTTACCACCTTGATAATACAAACAGAGAAACAATGTTTTGACTGGAAAGTGGAAACTGATAGCAATTGATGAGAGATGATGAATGTGCTCACCAGCTGCAGGGTGCTCCTGCTTACGAACTCATCGGCGCGCCACGACTGCTTCCTCCGGTAGAACAAGTTGCCACCAGAGGCGGACTTGCCGCGGGGCATGGCGGAATCCCCGATTTATTTTGAAAAATAAACCGGAAGTTGTAGGCAGCTTTGGAAGAGGTCAAATGAAATTGATCTTCAAAAGGATTCGATTCTTCAAAACAAAGAATCCAAACAAGCAAGCCAACCGCCGTCGCTTTCCAGCAGAAGGAATCGCGTCCGTGTGGAACAGCACCAGAAGAATGGAGAAGGAGGCGGAGGAGGCCGACGGAGAGAGAGAAAAAAAAAAAGGCAAAGGGCTTCGGACTTCGGGCCTTCGGCGGAGGAGGCAAAGAGGATTTCCTTCTGGGAGGAAGCCTGCCGCCGGCTACCGGAGAGGCCAAAGAGACACAGTCTGACAGAGACGCGATTCCAATTTAGTTTGATTGTCTAATAAATCTAATTTCATTGATGTCCACATCACGGTACAGGTCTACGTGTCTATGCCCACGGAGCCGTCTATTGCTCGCTCCTATCCAATGTACCAATTGCAATTGCTTCATTTGAACAATGATTAATCGAGATTATCTCCAAAAGTTGAGGCGAAACAATTGGGAAAATCCCCACTCCTCCTTCCTAAAATTCTTACTACTTAGCATCTTCCAAATGCTCCAAGATGCTAGAATCAAGATCTCCATAGAGAAAGGAACGAATCAACAAAAACCCAACAGTTTGACGCAGAAGGACATTGCGAAACAAATGACGAGATTTTCCCATTCATGGCACTCAAAAGTTGTACAGTCACAACTCACAAGGACTTGATTCAAAAAAAAAAATCAAGGACATAAATTTGTATCATGCATATTGTTGAACAAATTCTTGTTTAAGGTAATTCATGAGAATTACGTGCATCCTAAAATTCTAGACTATGAAATACTCCCTCCGATCGGAAATAACTGTCAACAATTTTGTACTAGCTTAGTACAAAGTTTATATCAAGTCCCTGACAGTTATTTCCGATCGGAGGGAGTAGTATATATGAGTTCTAGAGTGTAGCAATTTAATAGTTAACTTTGCAAGTGGAAAATTATGAAGTCAGACAGTCAGTGTCTCAAATTATAGCGAAAGGAAGTTGTAAAATAACTTAAATAGAATAAAGATATATGCACTCTACATAGAAAACGGATGGGGCACTCTTTTTTATAAAAAAAATCGCTGCATATATATTAAGCCACACCCTCAGATGCCAAAAGGTTCACAATGTACACAGGTGGTACCACCGACCAGACATTACAGAACTTATTAGTGCAGCTCTCATTTGCTAAAATGTGCGCAACTCCATTACATGAACGAGGCACATGGGATACCGAGTGATCAGTAAAACTCCGCAGCAACTCTTTTATTTCTTCGACAAGAGGCCCATGAGCCGACATGTCCTTCTTGCTGCTCCGTAGCTTCACTACTGCACTCAAACAGTCCGTCTCCAAACAGACCTTAGTGACCTCTCTCTCCTTCGCTAACTGCAGAGCACGTCTGCATGCCAGGATCTCGGCTATCTCCGGATCGGTGACTGATACGTCTCAAACGTATCCATAATTTTTTATGCTCCATGCTTGTTTTTACACCATTTGCTTAGAGTTTCGTTACACTTCGTGGCACTTTTATGCATTTTCTGGAACTAACCTACTAACAAGTCGCCACAGTGCCAGTTCCCTATTTTCTGTTGTTTTTGTGTTTCAGAAAAGTTACACAGGAAATATTCTCGGAATTAGACGAAACCAAAGCCAGTCGCCCAGAATTTTACCGAAGCTTCCAGAGAACCGAAGAGGAGACGGAGTGGGGCCACGAGGTGGCCTCACACCAGGGCGGCGCGGCCAGGGGCTGGGCCGCGCCCCCTATGTGTGAGACCGCCTCGGTCCACTTCTGACGATGCCCCTTCGCCTATAAAAACCCCCCGACGAGAAAAACCTAAGGACCCGATCAGTTTTCCAGAACACATCGCGATCCGCCGCCGCCGTCGACCCGAAGATCGGGAGGGTCCAGAAGCTCTTCCCGGCACCCTGCCGGAGAAGGGAATCGCCACCGGAGGTCTTCTTCATCGCCATGCTTGCCTCCGGAGCGATGAGTGAGTAGTCTACCTTGGACTATGGGTCCATAGCAGTAGCTAGATGGTTGTCGTCTCCACCATGTGCTTCATGTTTAGATCTCATGAGCTGCCCTACATGATTGAGATCACCGTTATGTAATTCTACATGTTTGGTTTGTTGGGATCCGATGAATATTGGTGTTATGCTTGAGTTAAAGTACTGAAATTTATCCTTTGTTATCTCTATGTTGTTTATGATCTTGCATGCTCTCCGTTGTTAGTAGCTATCTTGGCCGAGTAGTTTCTAGTGACTCCAAGAGGGGGTATTTATGCTCGATAGTGGGTTCATGCCTCTATTTAATCTGGGGGAGTGACAGAAACCTCTAAGGTTGTAGATGTGCTGTTGCTACTAGGGGGAAAACAACATTCATATGCTCGAGGGCATATGCTTTGTTTACATTACACACTTTGCTTAATGCAATTATCTGTTGTTCACAACTTAATACTCATGGGGTGTTCGGATGATATCCCCGTGAGTGGATTATTAGTCATAGATGCAGTTGGATGGCGATCTATGTATTTTGTTGTAATGCCCAGAGTAAATCTCATAGTGATCCTCTCATCATATGCACGTTGTCTTTATTCTATCAATTGCCCAACTGTAATTTGTTTACCCAGCATATATTATTTTATCTATGGAGAGACACCACTAGTGAACTGTGGACCCCGGTCCTATTTCCTTTATATTGCTATCACCTGTTTACTTTACTCGCATTGTTTACTTTACTCGCATACTATTATCACTTTCCACTCGATACGCTCATACCCTTTGTTTACAGCAAACCGGTGAGATTGACAACCTCATCGTAAGTTGGGAGCAAAGTATTTGGTTGTGTTGTGTGCAGGTTCCGCGTTGCAGCTAGCAAGCAAAGCTTGGACGAGGCGCCCTATAAATTGTCCTGAGCTGTCCAAGCTAGCAAGCATCACCTTCAGTCGTTTGGCTCCTTCCTCTCCTGATCGATAAACCTTGGTTTCTTAACTGAGGGAAAAACCTTGCTGCTATACTCATCATACCTTCCTCTTGGGGTTCCCAACTGGACGGTGAAAAGATAACACCACCGTCACGCATCAAGCTCTTTTTCTAGCGCCGTTGCCGTGGAGGAAGAAGACTTCTGCGAGGGGAGTTTTCGCACGCACATCCTTTACTTTGTTTTAAGTTTTGCTTTACTTTATTTTTACTTGCATCGTTTTATCAAAAACCCAAAAAATTAGAATCCTTGGTAGTTGTTTTTACTTGTCTGCTTTTAGTCTTGCTAGAATGAGTAATCGTAAAGTTGAAGTTCGTACTTGCCGATGGATTTCGTGTCGCAAGAACACGGGGTACCACGCGACGGACCCAAAGATTCGAACGCAGGGGGCTGAACGTGTGAGATCTAGGATCGCAACGAAGCACGGTGACGGAAGCCTCGAGCTGTCGAACGCACTACGCACTGCAGAGAGAGAGACGCCGAGCTTTACCCAGGTTCAGGGCCCTCGTGGTGAGGTAACACCCCTACTTCCTGCCTTCTTGTATTGCAACGCGACACCTCGCGAGGAGTACAAGGTCTTGATTACAAAGTTCTAGCTGGCCAGAGGTTGAAGAACCTGCGTGCCCAGCTAGCAACTTCAAGAAGATCGGATCCCCTCTAAGGGGTGGCCTCCCCTCCTTTTATAGCGCCAAGGTCCTCCTTCCCCTTATCTTCTTGGGGAAGGGGTTGCCACACACACGGCCAAGGAGGGTGGACAGCTGTAGACTACACTCTTCTGTAGACGTGGTCTTCGTAGGGTGGTGGCGCCGGTCCACAGGAGTGGGTGGAGGAAGCTGACGTCTTCCTCTGGCGCCCTGCACCGTCCACGCTATTTTTAGGGGGGTGGCCAACAACCACTGTGCCGCTTTGGGCAGGCACGGCGAAAGTTGGTCTCCTCCCTGTCGGGGGTAGCGTGGGCGGTACGCGGTCTTCTGTCCTTCATCTTCTTGCTCCGCACGCCAACGCGCTGAGCTGGCGTGGACTTGGTCTCTCTCCTCACCAGCGGGGGCTCGTGAGGAGGTCTTCTGGTCCTTAGCATTTTCCATCACCGTTCTCCTCACGAGGCGCCTCCTCGTGAGGGTCTTCCTCGTAGCTTGGGTCGTTGATTCTCCCCTGGGCTGAAGATGGGCCGATGACGGGGCCCAGGAGCAGGTGGACCGGGATACCCCGGTATCCAGAATACCGACAGTAGCCCCCCGGGAGCCCGGCCCGCGAACGCGCCCTCTTGAGGAAGCGAAGGGCCGGGGGCCCCCGAAGCTGCTGGCCCCCCCATGGCACGCGTCAACCGCGCGGTCAGAGGACGATGTGAAGAAGCAGAGGCCCCGGACACGTGGCGAGGCCGCAGCTGGAGAGACGAAACGGCGGGCGACGCTACAGTCTCCGAGGCGTCAAACCGTCATGATGGCGCGTTGCTTCACTGTGGAGCGCTGTGTCGATGCTTCGGTTCCCGCGCTGAGATTTGACGCATCGACACCGGACGCCCCCCTTAAATAGAGTCTCCTCGAGACCTCCGGCACTTCACCTCCTTCCTCCAGTGCCACCTCTTCCCCCGTGCCCCCATCTGATGGACCCCTCCGCCTCCGTCGCCGCCGCGGGACCAAGCTCTGGGGCCAAGCGCCGCGGACGCCCCCCGGGCAGCGGGATCAAGGTGAAGATCCCGGCCCGATGGACGCCCAGCGCCGGCGGCCCCCTTCGCATTGGCGCGCCGAGGCAGGACGAGGCGAACCGCGCTGCCTCGGGGACCTCCGGCGCTGGCGGCGGCGCCTGCTCCCCGCGCCCCGGGAAGCATCGACCGAGTCCTCCGGGAGGTGGAGGCCGCCCTGGGCCCCCCCTCCTCCTGCTGCAGATCCTCCGGCCCCGCCGGCGAACGGAGTGGTTGCCACTCCGCGCCACTTGGCGGCGGCGATGCTGGGACCCCTCATCGGCCCGGGGTCCCGCTTCCTGGAGCTCCTCGTCGTCGTCGACGCCCCGGGCTTCAGCTCCCTCCGGCTGCCCGACGCCGTCCGGAGGGTGGCTTACGCCCCCGGCGCGGCCGCCGGGGAGATTGCCCTGGGGGAGCAGAGCAGGCCAGATCTCCTCTGGCCTGTGGACATCCTTCTCGGGGTGGGCGGCAACGCCGTCCTCTCCGGCCGCTGGAGGGCCTTCGCTCTCGGCCATCGCCTCCGCGTCGGCGACCACCTCGTCTTCCGCTTCAAGCTGGGGACGTTGGAGGCTTCGGTGCGGATCTTCACCGCCGGCGGCATCCGCCGCACCTACCCCCAGCCCACGGCGCAGTGAAGAGGAGGTCCCGGTGTGGTAGTCTTCTGGGGAGGGGAGCTAGTCTCCTCCCCTCTTTTGTTGTGTAGTCCTCGCCGGCGGGGTATGCCCCGCCGTGCCTTTGCTCCTCCCTTTGATGGGATTACCTCAATGAAGTCCGCTTTTAGCTGTCTTGCATTTCGCTTCTCACTGCTCTTCATTGTCCTGGTCATTCGCACGCTCGAGAGCCCTGGTGAGCTGTTAGCGTCGACGGGAGGCCTCCCTTCGCCTCAGAGCTCGAGATGGGGTCAGCGCCGACGACACATTGGACGATTCCTGAGATGAGAAGTTGAAGAAAGAGTTGGAAAAGAAAAAACCCCAAATCCCCGAAAACGGAAAAACAAGTCGATAAAACAAACGAAAAAAGAAGACGAATAAGATGCCCCTGTGACCGGCACAGGGACCTTCTCTGTCGTGGAGGAGCGCGGCACTATCTGTGCCAGCAGCTAAGAGCAAATTGCCGCGCGTGGCGATTCACGGGGCCTTCCTCGTCGTTGAGGGAAGCTGGACCCTCACGGACGTGAAAACGTCGACGCTTAAGAGAGCCCAGAGACCGTCAACACCTCGCAAGGGTTGCTCACGAGGTGAAGGGCCTGGCGCGGACCTCCGGATCTGCGTCTCCTTCGCAAGATGATCGGAGCGGCCTTGGTCTTCAATAATCCTGCCACGTTAGGCCTTCCTCGATAGAGGGAATCTTCCTGCGGATGCTTGTTGCATCGACGCATTCTTGCCTCCTCGTGAGGGTTGCTCACGAGGTGCTGGTCCTTAGCGGGTGCCTTGGGGGCACACCTTGGACTTTCCTCGAAGATTTTTTATTTTCGGATGTACTCCGCGAGGAACTAAGCACCATGGGTATTTGGAGGTGATCGATAACAGGGCCGTCGCCCCCGACCAGAGCTCACTCCCTTCGGGTTTTTCGGGCTCGCTGTTTTCCGGGCGAAGGCCCCAGCATAGACACCGTGCCTAGCCCCCTTCTGCGCGGAGTACAACAGAAAATAAATGGACTTCATGCCATTTTAATGTCATGCCAAAGCAGAGGCGCTATGTTGCACGATAACTTAATATCAGTGCTTAAGAGCAATTTGAGCTGATACAAGTGCTGTGAGAACGGTCTTTATCTCCTCGTGAGGAACCTAAGGGTAGAACTTTCGCAGATGAGCTATGTTCCACGGGTTCCCCACCGCCACGCCTTCTGCGGTTTCCAGCCGCGCCGAGCCTGGCCTGGCGATGTGCGTCACCTTGAAGGGTCCTTCCCACATTGGAGACAGCTTGTGCAGGCCCTCGCGAGAGAGTATTCTCCTCAGCACCAGGTCGCCGACCTCCAGAGTCCTTGCTCGAACATGGCGGCTATGGTAGCGGCGTAGTCCTTGCTGGTACCTCGCGGCGCGGAGCGCGGCTTGGCACCGAGCTTCTTCGAGTAGGAGGAGGCGATCCTTGACGAGGTCCTCTTGGCGAATTTCGTCGAAGGCGAGCACTCTTGGCGACCCGAACTTGACGTCGGTGGGAAGAACAACCTCCGCCCCATAGACCAGGAAGAAAGGGGTCTCTCCAGTGGGTTTGGTGGCGGTAGTCCCGATGGACCACAAGATGGATTGGAGGTTATCTAACCATTTTTTGCCGCAGGCTTCGAGCTTGGCGTTGAAGCTTTTCGTCTTGAGCCCCTTGAGGACCTCGGCGTTAACACGCTCGGCTTGGCCATTGCTCCGGGGGTAGGCGACGGAGGCGAAACAGATCTTGATGCCGGTCGATGCACAGTACTCCCGGAACAGTCCGCTGGTGAACTGGCTGCCATTATCGGTGATTATGCGGTTAGGCACACCAAAATGACAGACCAGCCCACGGATGAACTTGACCGCGGACCTGGACGGGATGGTGCACACCGGCTCCACCTCCACCCACTTGGTAAATTTGTCGATGGCGACGTAGAGGTAGCGATAGCCCCCTTGCGCTCTGGGGAACGGACCAAGGATGTCCAGTCCCCAAACTGCAAAGGGCCAAGTGAGTGGGATGGTTTGCAGCTCCTGCGCCGGCTGGTGGACCTGCTTAGCGTGGAATTGGCACGCCTCGCACCTCTTGACCATCTCCGCCGCATCCCCGAGCGCTGAAGGCCAGTAGAAACCACTTCGATACGCCTTTGCGGCTAGAGTTGCAGCAGAAGCATGATGGCCACACTCGCCGGCGTGGATGTCCCTGAGAAGCTCCTGGCCTTGGTGAGTAGATATGCACTTCAGAGCGACGCCGTTTGGGCGACGCCGGTACAAGTCACCATCCTTGACGCAGTAGCCCGAAGCTTGGCGCATGATCCTTTCAGCCTCCTCTTCATCCTCGGGAAGCCTGCTGCTGGTGAGGAAGGCCTTGAGCTCGAGAATTCAATCCACTCCCTCCTGCCGTGCCAATGCCAGAAGGACGCGGTCACCCGAAGGAGGCCCGCAGTCTGGAGCCCCCTGCTCTGGCGGTAGCGGCAGGGCAGGTGGAGGGTCTGATCCAGATGACGGTGGAGAAGCGGACGGCTTGAAGAGACGCTCCTCAAAGATGCCGGCAGGTTGTGCCAGGCGGTGAGAGGCGCGTTTGGCGATCTCGTCGGCTTCCACATTTTCTCCTCTCGGGATGTGCTTCAGCTCCAAACCTTGGAAGCGTTTCTCCATCTTTCGATGCTCCTCGAGATAGGCCGCCATGTGCTCGTCCTTTGGAGTGTAGCTCTTGTTCGAGAAGTTCACAACCAGCTGTGAATCTCCTTTGACGATGAGGCGCTTGATGCCCAAAGCGTTTGCCGCCCTTAAGCCGGCGAGTAGTCCTTCATATTCCGCGATGTTGTTGGAGACCTTATGCTCAGGCTTAAAGCAGAGCTGTACGGTGTAGAAAAGCTTGTCTCCAGAGGGAGAGGTTAGGACAGCACCAGCTCCCGCGCCGGGAAGGTTGAAGGCGCCGTCGAAGTGCATGACCCAGAGGCCTGGGGCCTCCTCTCCTGGGAGCGTTGACTCCACCTCTGGAGGCTCGTCGGCGAACGGGTCGGTCCACTCCGCAGTGAACTCGGCCAAAGCCTTGCTCTTGATTACCTTTGTAGTTTCGAAGGAGATCTCGAAGGGTTGAAGCTCCACGGCCCATTCTGCCACCTGCCCGGTGACGTTGGGATTGCGTAGGATGGTCTCCAGGGGACGATCGGTTACCACCTTGATCGGGTGACCCTAGAAATAGTGGCGTAGCTTCCGCGAAGCGATGAGCAGGGTGTAGAGCAGCTTTTGCTGCATGGTGTAGCGCTCCCGAGCATCACGTAGCACCGTGCTGACGAAGTATACGGGCTTCTGCACCTTGGCGACACCCTCGGGAGGTTCCTCCTCGGGAGGCCTTTGAGCGTTGCTCTGAGAGAGCGGCTCGGTCGGCGGAGATGTGGCAGGCGGCTCCTCTTGAGGAACGGGAGGTGCAGCGGCCTCTTCCTCGCGAGGTCCCCCCGGACCGGGAGGATCGACCTCTTCCTTGGCGATCACCCTTGCGTCTCGCTTCGCAACAAGTACGGCACTTGCGGTCCTTGGAGTTGCCGCGATGTAGAGTAGCAAGGGCTCGCAGGCTGCTGGGGCAACCATGATCGGTGGGCTCGTGAGGTACATTTCAACTCAGCGAAGGCCTTGTCGGCTTCCGGAGTCCACTCGAACTTCCCAGCGCGCTTCATGAGCTTGAAGAAGGGCAAGGCTTTCTCCCCACTCCTCGCGATGAAGCGCCCCAGGGCTGACATGCATCCCGCGAGGCGTTGCATCTCCTTGAGATTGCGTGGTGGACGCATTTCTTCGATGGCCTTGACCTTGTCAGGGTTCGCCTCTATCCCGCGATGGGACACGAGGAACCCCAATAGTTTTCCCGACGGTACGCCGAAGGCGCACTTGGCGGGGTTGAGCTTGATATTTACCTTTCTCAGGTTGACGAATGTTTCCTCCAGATCCTCGACGAAGGTGTGACTCTCGCGAGTCTTGACGACGATGTCGTCGACGTAGGCCTCCGCGTTCCTTCCCATCTGAGCCGCCAAGGCCTTGCGCATGAGCCTTTGGAAGGTGGCTCCTGCGTTCTTCAGACCGAAGGGCATGCAGACGTAGCAGTACACACCACAGGGCGTGATGAAGGCGGTCTTATCCTCGTCCTCCTTTGCCATTTTGATCTGATGATAGCTAGAGAAAGCATCCAAGAAGCAAAGGAGGTCACAGCCGGCGGTGGAGTCGACGATTTGATCTATCCTTGGGAGCGGATAAGGATCCTTGGGGCAGGCCTTGTTGAGACTTGTGAAGTCCACGCAGAGGCGCCCACTGCCATTTGCCTTTGGGACGACCACCAGATTTGCAATCCAGGTGGGGTGGGCCACCTCGCGTATCAGCTTGGCCTTCTTCAGCTTCTCTATTTCCTTAACTATGAAGTCCTGCTTCTCTTGCGCTTGTTTCCTAGTCTTCTGCTTCACGGGGTGTGCCTGAGGGCACACGGCTAAGTGGTGCTCAATCACCTCCCTGGGAACGCCGGGCATATCTGACGGAGTCCAAGCGAACATGTCAGAGTTTGCCCGCAGGAAGGTGACGAGCGCGCTTTCCTATTTGGGGGAAAGCCCTGCCCCGATGGTGACGAAGTTTTTGCAGCCCCCAGCCTGAAGCGAGACCTTCTTGGTTGCAGAGCGCTCTTGGGTGAACTGGGGCCTCCTTCCCAAGGGTACCGCAGCTTCCCCAATGTTCATGTCCGGTATCGGATGGACCAGGTCCTCGCTTGGAGTAGGCGACGCAGAGGCGGCAAACTTCTTCCCTGTTGAGCCCTATAAGTGGGGCTCAAGAGAGGCCTTCTTCGCAGCAGCCCGCTCTTGGGATACGAGCTGCTTCTTCCTCGCGAGGTCGCCGGAGTGTTCCAGCAGATCTTCGTCGGCAGGGAACATGGTGGCGGCCTCACGGTAGACATGTTCCACCGACCGGAGAGCATCCTTCTCGTTGCAGCGCACGGTGATCATGCCGTTGGCGCCCGGGATCTTGAGAACGTTGAAGCCATGATGGGTGGCTGCCATGAATCTTGCCAGGGCTGGATAGCCGAGAATGGCATTGTATGGCAGCGCGATGTAGGCGACATCGAAGTCGAGGCTCTCTGTCCTGTAGTTGTCCCGGGTGCCGAAGGTAACGGGCAGGCGTACCTGCCCAATTGGCGTTGTAGACCCTTCAGTTACCCCGAAGAATGGTCGGGTTGGCATGAGCCGGTGGTACGGCACCTGCATCTTCTTGAAGATCTCGACCGAGATGATGTTGAGGCCCGCCCCTCCGTCGATGAGAGTGCGATTTACGGCGACGTTGTTGATGGTTGTCGTGCACAAGAGAGGAATTGTGCCCACGCCCCTGGTGGAGGCCGGATGATCCTCCTCGTCGAAGCCGATCTTGCACGTTGACCACTATATTAGGCGGTTGCCGACGTTGGGCTGTGCCGCCGCGATCTCTCGCGACAGCTGCTTGAAGTGTCGGTTAGACAAAGGAGCCTGAGCTCCACCCAGGAGGCAAGCGGCGAAGTCTCGCGGCTCTTGATAGCCCCCCTGGTTCTCCTCCCGACGATCGTTTGCTGGTGGGGGCAGCGGCAGCGGCTCGGGATCGGCTCGAGACAGACCCTCGCGGCGGCGACCTTCCTCGCGGTCGTCGTCGCGGCGATCGCCCCGGGATCCACTCTTGCCGTAGCTGCGGCCACCCCCGCGGCGCTTGGAGACACCATTTTCTTCATGAAACCTCCGGACAAACCAACAATCGTCGGTATTGTGGGTGTCCTTCTTGTGGAGAATACAGTAGCGGCGACGTTGACCTTTGTCGCGTTCAGAGCGGTCCCCGCGGCGTTGCTTATGATCTGGTTCCGCCGCGAGGACAGCGGCCTCCTTTCGCTTGGGGTCCTTGGATTTTGGCTTTCGGGGAAGTGCCTCCGGCAGGTTATGCACGAAGAGCCTCCCTTCCTCGGCCTTAGCGCAGCGGTCGGCGATTTCGAAGAGCCTGACGACGGAAGTCAGCTCGTCATTCACGGACAGCTTCTCCCTCATCTTGATGTCGGAGACGCCCGTGGAGAATGCGGAGATGACCTCCTCGTTGGAGATCCTGGGGATCTTGTTCCTCATCTGGCTGAAGCACTGGATATACTGACGAAGCGTCTCGCCTTTGTACTGACGCACCGCCTTAAGATCGTTCTTGGTAGCGGGACGCTCGTACGTGGGCATGAAGTTGGCAACGAACTGACGACATAAATCCTTCCATGAAGTCACGGATTCGTGAGGAAGATTCATGAGCCAAGTTCGCGGAGCGTCCTTGAGGGCCATGGGGAACCAATTTGCCATGGCACGCTGATCTCCACGCGCGGCCTGGACGGCGACGACGTAGAGTTGGAGGAATTCGATGGGGTTGGTGGTCCCGTCGTAACGCGCGCCGATGTCCGGCTTGAACTTGTCAGGCCAGACGATGTAGCGTTGCTGGCGAGTGAGAGCAAGACACCCGGGGTTGTAGATAGGGTCGCCGGGGGTCCTGACGTTCTTGCCAGCTTCGCCGATGTCGTCGATGGCGCGGTCATGATTTTCGCGGCGGCGCTCGAGGGAGACGCGTGCGTCTTCCAGAGCGCGTTGGACGATTTGGCAGCTGGGCTCCCCGCGCGGCGAAGATGCGGCGCGGGAAACCACCTTCTTGGCCTTCTTGGCCTTCCCATCTCCGGCGCCCGGGGCACGACGCCCCGCCGCCAGATCTGGGTCTCCCGTGCCCTGGGCTCCTCCCTGGGCCGGGTCTTCGTTGGCGATGGCGACGAGTTCGGCGATCCGAGCGCGCCACCCCTCACGCCCGTCATCGGTGGGTTGATAGCGCAGCAGCTCCTGCGCCATGGCGAGAGCCTGCGCAGGAGACAGCTAACTCCCAGAACGAGCGCGAGAAGTGGCGGTGGCGGTGAAGGAGAGCGAAGGCTTTGTACGCCCGGACGGGAGGTAGGAGGACTCCAGATCTTCCTCCTCTTCCTCCTCGGCCAAAGCTTCACGACGACGGAAGATGGGCTCGGTTTGCCCCCGAACAGCGTTGTGACGGCGAAGACTCTCGAGCCTTGCGTTGGCGTCGGCCATGTCGAAGCAGATCTAGGAGAAAACACACCACAGCCCCCTACCTGGCGCACCAAATGTCGATGGATTTCGTGTCGCAAGAACATGGGGTACCACGCGATGGACCCAAAGATTCGAACGCAGGGGGCTGAATGTGTGAGATCTAGGATCGCAATGAAGCACGGTGACGGAAGCCTCGAGCTGTCGAACGCACTACGCACTGCAGAGAGAGAGACGCCGAGCTTTACCCAGGTTCAGGGCCCTCGTGGTGAGGTAACACCCCTACTTCCTGCCTTCTTGTATTGCAACGCGACACCTCGCGAGGAGTACAAGGTCTTGATTACAAAGTTCTAGCTGGCCAGAGGTTGAAGAACCTACGTGCCCAGCTAGCAACTTCGAGAAGATCGGATCCCCTCTAAGGGGTGGCCTCCCCTCCTTTTATAGCGCCAAGGTCCTCCTTCCCCTTATCTTCTTGGGGAAGGGGTTGCCACACACACGGCCAAGGAGGGTGGACAGCTGTAGACTACACTCTTCTGTAGACGTGGTCTTCGTAGGGTGGTGGCGCCGGTCCACAGGAGTGGGTGGAGGAAGCTGACGTCTTCCTCTGGCGCCCTGCACCGTCCACGCTATTTTTAGGGGGTGGCCAACAACCACTGTGCCGCTTTGGGCAGACACGGCGAAAGTTGGTCTCCTCCCTATCGGGGGTAGCATGGGCGGTACGCGGTCTTCTGTCCTTCATCTTCTTGCTCCGCACGCCAACGCGCTGAGCTGGCGTGGACTTGGTCTCTCTCCTCACCAGCGGGGGCTCGTGAGGAGGTCTTCTGGTCCTTAGCATTTTCCATCGTCGTTCTCCTCACGAGGCGCCTCCTCGTGAGGGTCTTCCTCGTAGCTTGGGTCGTTGATTCTCCCCTGGGCTAAAGATGGGCCGATGACGGGGCCTAGGAGCAGGTGGACCGGGATACCCTGGTATCCAGAACACCGACAGTACTTTTAAGCAACAAGGGGGAGAGAGCTTGAAAGATGCTTGGTACTGTATTAGCAATTTTCATCATAGGTGTACAAAGAAGCATTCTACCATGATCCTCCTTAGAAATTTTTATATTAGTATAACTAGTTGGTATAGGTACGTTCTTGATACTCTTGCAGGAGGTAATTTTCTGGGTACTCCCGCTCTTGAAGCATGCACTTTAATTGAAAGCTTAGTGAGAGTACCACCTATTCATGTTGTTAAAACTGAGGTCACTTTGGAGGAAGTTTTAGAAAAGCTTAGCTCTTTAGAAAAAAGTTTGCCAAATATCCTTGATAATGCTAGCCGAGTTAATAAAGCGATAGAAAGTATCGGTAAGAGAATCACTGTTTTAGAAGCTAGCACTACTCTTGATAGTCAAAACCTTAGGATTGGGAAACTAGAGGAATCCATGGAAACTTTAAGTTCAATTTTCTCTTCTCTTAAGTTTAAGAAAGAGAAAGCTTTAGGTGGAAAAGAGCAAAAATTTATGTATGTTCCCAAGATGTCTGTGCCTAAACCGCAGCATGTTTTTAAGATTGGTAAGACTTTTAGTTCAACTAAGAGTGACTTGCAGGTTGAATCATCTTCGAGAACCTCTAAGTTGCCTAGTGTGGTAAGTGGTGATCTAGAGGAAACAGTTGATATTGATGCTTCATCACTTGATATTACTTGATTCGCAATTTTCTGCGCCTAGCTCAAAGATGTTAAAGAAAAGCACTCTTGGGAGATAACCCAATGTTTTTACTTTCAGTTCTTTTTCTTTTATTTGAGTCTTGGAAGTTATTACTACTGTAATAACCTCTCCTTATCCTTTTTATTTCGTTTTTGTGCCAAGAGAAGCCTCTAATTTGAGCGAGGTAAGATTTGGGGATGTTGCTGTCCTGAAACTGTTTTCGCTGCTGCACTGTAAAAATTCGTGAAAATTCTCTGTATATCTTTTGGATCTGAAATTTCTTGTTCATATGCCCCAGGTTATATCCAAACTTTCATTAGTTGAACACTTTTTGATTTGAGCAACAGAAAACACCTCAAAAATTCGACCTTTGTTAGCTGTTCTGTTTTGACAGATTTCTGCCAATATTTGTGTTTGCCGCTTTATCACTTTCTTTTTGAGTTCTTTTGATCCGGAACTTTTGGGGAAGTTGCTACAGTAGTATATGCTTAATATGTGGTGGTTTTAGGTTGAAACCTGAAGCAAAAAAGGGTTGATTCTATGTTATGCTTACACTAATGTTGCTAATAGATTTGTGTTTAGTTTTGTATGAAGGAAGTTTTCAAGTGTAGGGATCGGAGAGTGATGAGATGAGTTGAAGAACGGACAAAAGCTCAAGCTTGGGGATGCCCATGCATCACCCCAAGAAATATCCAAGAAGTACAAGCGTCAAAGCTTGGGGATGCCCCTGAGGCACCCCTTCTTCATCGACAAAAATCAGGTCACCTTTCAAGACACTATATTTTTATTGCTTCATGCATTATGCGTTTTTCTTGGAGCGTCAGTTGTTTTTAGTTTAGTTTTGTTTGCTGCAATAAATGGTTGGACCCCAACAAATTTCCTTTGGAGAAGTTGCCTTGCTTTTCATTTGCCAAGAACACTCCGATTTTCACTCTATTCGTTTCAACGAGTGTTCTTCTTTTTCTGCTACTGCTTTTAGTTTTCAATTTTTGCCTTGATATGCGTTCAGATCTTGTTATATCTTTTCATCAAATTGTATTTTTGCCTCTGATCTTTATTGGTTTTCATCAAAAGAGGTGTTTATAAAAAGTTTGAATGGTGTTGGAAAAGAGAAAAAGCTTTATGCAAAAAAGTGGTACAAGAAGGAGCTTGTGTAGACTGCGGTTTAGGCTTTTGCATGTCGTGCTTGATGTATTTTTGATAGTATGCTTAGTGATTTTTGCTGTAGCATGACTTGTCTCAAATAACTGAGATTGTTAATGAGCCTTTGAAAAAATCATGCGTTGTTTTTATCGTTTGGAAGCATTATTTTGGTTTTCTCCTTGATGCTTTATTTGGGTTGACTTGGCGCATGCTCACACATGTTAGACTCTTACAAAGTCACCAATAGCCTCTATGATCATTTAGTTTTTGACTTTTGATGCCATCTTATGCTTCTTTTAATGTCGCTTTGTCGCTTTGCATGATTATGGCCGTTATTGCTCTCTTAGTTGGTCGCTCCCAGTCTATTGCTAGCCCTCGCCTTGTACTGAGTATGAGCTCTACTCGTGCATCCAACTCCTAAAAACCAAGTTTGCCAAAGTGTCCACCATACATACCTATTAGCAATTTGCTATTCCAAAGTACATTTGACTTGCTTTTATCTACTCTTCAAATTAAACTCTTACCAGTGTTATGCGAAAATTGGTCAGTAAAGCTCTCACGAACCGGAAGGCACACTTTATTTTTCTTGCATTTAAAAATTTGACATTGTGGTCCCTTATGTTGAGTTGTTATTCTTGCAAGTTGTAAGTTGGAGACTAGCCCAACCATGCCGTCATGGGGCAAGCTTTCAACATTGCACTTCTTATTTGAGTTGATATCGTGATCTTTTGTTTATGGATGCTCGCGGTGTGAAATGAATTGGGAATCTTACGGGATCATGGAGTTTGTATATGTGTTAGAGAAACGCCTGGGCCACCAATCTAAGCCATGCATAATTCATGGTGGAAATTTGCAGCATACCCATAGTGGGCATTCGACGACGCATCTCAAAATAAAAAGCTAAACAAATGGTAAATAAAAGAGATGTCGAGGTGTTCATTGTCTGCTTGTCCTGTCATTTTGATGTGGGCTTGTTCCATGTCATCGGGCATGGAGGTAGCCCGTTGGCGGTTCTCGATGATACATATATACTTACAATGACAAGAGCCTTGCTTGGGACTCTAAGTAAAGTAGCATGAGGTTTGGGTACTCATATTCACGGGACACGAGGTTTTCAACTTATGATTTGTCAAGCATATGCATCATGAGTGTTCTTGCATTAACTTTAACCATTCAAGATGCTTATGATGGGGGCAATGAGAGCTCAAAGCCGGTAAGTACCATAATTTTTGAAGGTTTATAAAACTTGCAAACAGTACTTCCCTCCGCGAAGGGCCTTTCTTTTTTACTTTTATGTTGAGTCACCACCTTCTATATTTATACACCACTAAGAGAGCATAGTTGTCATTCTTAGTATAATGTGCATTGTCCCCAAAGTTTTCATTGATTGATTCATATTGTTGGTTTCACTTGTTCTCAAATTATTTGTATCTTGTCGCCCTCTTAAACTTGAAGGTGTCCTATGCATTTATGTTTTGCTCTCCATGAAGGACAAGCTGAAAACCATTTGTATGTTTTTCCTTATGATTTGAACACACGTTTGACTTTCATTGTTTCATTTTCATGATCTTTTGTTTGTGTTCATTTTCATGTTTAGAACATGGTTGCTAAGTTTCTTCTATCAAGATCATATTTTTCATGCCCATGTTTTAAGTTCTTTTGATCCCAGTGCATAATGCTTACATAGATGATCAAGATTGTGTAGGTGCATGTCACCTCAAAAATTATTTCTTTTGTTATCACTTACCTACTTGAGGATGAGCAGGAGTTAAGCTTGGGGATGCTGATACGTCTCAAACGTATTCATAATTTTTGATGCTCCATGCTTGTTTTTACACTATTTGCTTAGTGTTTCGTTACACTTCGTGGCAAATTTA
Organism: Dactylis glomerata; assembly: GCA_007115705.1. NCBI lineage: Eukaryota > Viridiplantae > Streptophyta > Magnoliopsida > Poales > Poaceae > Dactylis > Dactylis glomerata. Next base: position 746,245 of record QXEO01000341.1, read on the forward strand.
TGCATTTTCCGGAACTAACCTACTAACAAGTCGCCACAGTGCCAGTTCCCTGTTTTCTGCTGTTTTTGTGTTTTAGAAAAGTTACACGGGAAATATTCTCGGAATTGGACGAAACCAAAGCCAGTCGCCCAGAATTTTACCGAAGCTTCCAGAGATCCGAAGAGGAGACAGAGTGGGGCCACGAGGTGGCCACACACCAGGGCGGCGCGGCCCAGGCCCTGGCCGCGCCCCCTACGTGTGAGACTGCCTCGGTCCACTTTTGACGATGCCCCTTCGCCTATAAAAACCCCCGACGGAAAAAACCTAAGAACCCGATCAATTTTCCAGAACACATCGCGATCCGCCGCCGCCGTTGACCCGAAGATCGGGAGGGTCCAGAAGCTCTTCCCGGCACCCTGTCGGAGAGGGGAATCACCACCGGAGGTCTTCTTCATCGCCATGCTTGCCTCCGGAGCGATGAGTGAGTAGTCTACCTTGGACTATGGGTCCATAGCAGTAGCTAGATGGTTGTCTCCTCCACCATGTGCTTCATGTTTAGATCTCATGAGCTGCCCTACATGATTGAGATCATCGTTATGTAATTCTACATGTTTGGTTTGTTGGGATCCAATGAATATTGGTGTTATGATTGAGTTGAAGTACTGAAATTTATCCTTTGTTATCTCTATGTTGTTTATGATCTTGCATGCTCTCCGCTGTTAGTAGCTATCTTGGCCGAGTAGTTGCTAGTGACTCCAAGAGTGGGTATTTATGCTCGATAGTGGGTTCATGCCTCTATTTAATCTGGGGGAGTGACAAAAACCTCTAAGGTTGTAGATGTGCTGTTTCTACTAGGGGGAAAACAACATTCATATGCTCGAGGGCATATGCTTTGTTTACATTACACACTTTGCTTAATGCAATTATCTGTTGTTCGCAACTTAATACTCATGGGGTGTTCGGACGATATCCCCATGAGTGGATTATTAGTCATAGATGCAGTTTGATGGCGATCTATGTATTTTGTTGTAATGCCCAGAGTAAATCTCATAGTGATCCTCTCATCATATGCACGTTGTCTTTATTCTATCAATTGCCCAACTGTAATTTGTTTACCCAGCATGTATTATTTTATCTATGGAGAGACACCGCTAGTGAACTGTGGACCCCGGTTGACAAGGGTATAGCTAATAGAGCCCGCTAGTTGAGTACCCTTGAGGCCCGTTAAGCTAGGCCCAATTGTAATAATAGTCGAAATACGAGTTCTTACGGTATGTCGATATTGTAATCTGTATCGGATCCCACCCGATCCTCGAGACCTGGCCATCTATATATACGGGCTAGGAGGGGACGGTGTGGGACAGATTGAAAGCAAGCAAGGTTCAACACCCAAGTTTACTTTCGATATACACCTGTTTCGACTAACTTTACCTTCGAGTTCATCCGACGCCCTATCTCCCCGATCCTAAGTCCTTCATTTAGGACATTTGTCGAGTTAACCCTCGTCAATTGGCGCTGACCGTGGGGATTCTGGGCGTTGGAATCATGAATTTGACGGCTTTTTCGCTTTTAGCCAATAGCAGCACAAGAGTCGACGAAAGTCAAGAGGTGGAGTTGACAATCGGAAGTCTAAGCATCTTCATCGGGCCTTCGGGTTCGACTCGCCTTTCAGATCCGGAGAAACCAGATCCGTCGGCAAGTGAGCCCGAAACAGTAGCAATGATGGAATATTCTGAAGGCTCTTCCAGTGAGGTAAACTCGCCGGTCAGCTTAGGAGAAGCACAAGAGAGAAAAATCGCAGAAGGCGACGAAACAATGGAAAATTTCGACTTAGGGATCCAACTCGAAAATCTCGTGATTTGCCACGACGATATCTCAGACAAATCAACAGATACGTGGAAGACAGGGTTAGAGCTTTCTGAAGATGATGACTCGATCTTCTCAAGCTTTAATAACAAAATTGGCAAATAGTGCCAGGTGCTCGCCATCGTAGGAGACAATTCAGAAGAATTCGACGAAAACAACAATCCAGTGCTAAACCCAGCAAATATCGATAGAGGATCAAATCATCTAGCAGAAGGGCAAACAGCAGACTCCCTCGCAACCAGGGAAAAAATTCGATTATCAGTCGATGAATGGAGAGTAATAAGGGAAGCCGTAGAACACAGCACACCGATACCATCAAATTCCAGCAAGGATATGCTCCTGGGGTATCACTATGCCCTAAGGCAACAGGCAAACACAACTAGCAAAGGAGAAAATAGAGATACAAAAAAGAAAAGACTCAGCCATTGCAGCCAGCAACGCCGCTCACAGAGCACGAAGTGACGCATCACATACTAACGCAAGGAGGAATCGTCGACATGGTTCAAGGTACGAAAACCTCGAGTACTCAGAAAGGCAAAGCATCTCCAAAAATCTCGACTCGTCCTTCCTATCGGTCGACGAGCAGGGAAACATCATACCAAAAACTCCCGAAGCAGCACTGGTGGCAGCTCAAGCGTATCTATTTACAACTCGACCAAGTCTAGGGGACCCTAGGGAACATATGCACAGAGTAGCGCTGAACGGACTAAAGATGGTGGGCAACAAGCTATCAGCAAAAGAAGAGGAGGCATATCACAACAAGGAAACACACAAGCCAAGGTCACCTCGCCGTCACAATAGTCCTCGGCGCAGAAGCAGTAGTCGACGATCTCGATCGCCATCACCAAGACAGCACGGGAGCCCAAAGCATGGAGGAACCCGAAGATCTCGATCTCCAAACAGAAAGCACGGCTATGAAGACGACGAAAAGGAGATGGGAGCATCGTGCTTTACCCGCAGGGTTCGCACTACGCCAGTACCCAAGGGGTTCAAACTACCTCATGATCAACAAAAGTACGACGGATCACAGGAACCACAGTCATGGCTCTCAGACTATCTACAAGCAGTACAAATATTGGGAGGAACCAAAGAAATAGCAATGCAAAGTTTGCAACTACACCTCACCGGCGCAGCAAGGTCATGGTTGAGCAAACTAGAGAAAGAAACTATTGGAAGTTGGGAAGATCTCACGAAGCAATTTACAAGCAACTTCAGGTCGACATACAAGCGGCCGGCATTGATAGAAGAAGTCAAAGCATGCGTGCAACAACGCGAAGAAACTCTAAGGGCATACATCCAAAGATGGAGTCTTATCAAAAATTTAGCAGTTGAAGTTTCAGACGAAAGAGCAATAGACGCGTTCATAATTGGATTAAGGCGAAGAGACCTAGTCGAAGAGATGGGCAGAATCAAGCCGAAAACAGTGTCAGACCTCATGGACGTAGCAAACAGATTTGCAGATGGAGAAGACGCATGCAACAACAAGCAGACGCGATCGCCAGAGGACGATAGAAGAAACAGATATGGAAGCCAAAGAAGAAGGTCCCGCAATTACGACAACTATGGCTCCCACAGCCAAGTAGCCGCGGGATATAAGGACAACAGCTACCAAGGGAGTTATCGCAGAAGCTCAGGATATCGAAGCTACGGAAAAGAGGAATACAAAAAATTTCTGACAAGAGAGTCCAGAGAGTACAACCCATCGCCAGAAGACATGTTAAACGGGCCTTGTCATATACACTCAGCGTTCGTCGATGGAAAGCGAGTATCCAGGCATGCAATGAAAGATTGCACAACATTCTTGAAACTACAAGAAGCAGCACTAAGCAAGCAAACCGAAGCAAAGCGACAAGGATACGAAGGAAACAACAAACCTCCTACAAATCAACAAGGGAACAATGGAGCTCCTCAAGGACAAGACCAGCCAAGCCAGGAACGCGATGACGACGGAGGGTACGTTCCATCTAAGGGGCACATCACAGCAATGATACAACCCGTGCCCAAGTCGAACAAAGAAGAAAAAAGCATTACCCGACAAGTCAATCTAGCAGTTACTTCACCTCCAGCTACAACAGAATATCTACATTGGTCAGAACAACCAATCGAGTTCAACAGAGAAGATCACCCTATAACAGTACCTCGGCCGGGAAACACGCCCCTGGTACTCAAAGCTCAAATCAGCACGTATGATGTCGACAAAATATTCATGGATGCGGGAAGTGGAATCAATTTGATATATGCGAAAACGCTCAGAGCAATGCATATATCACCAGAGTTCCTGAAGCCAACAGACTGTTCTTTCCATGGAATCGTACCAGGAAGCGCCAATTATCCACTAGGTCGGATAGCACTCAACGTTTTCTTCGGCAACCAACAAAACTACAGAAGAGAAAAGCTAGACTTTGAAGTTATGGACTGGCCATCTCAGTATCATGCGATCCTCGGGCGACCCGCGTTTTCGCGATTCATGGCAGTACCTCACTATACGTATCTAGTACTCAAGATGCCAGGACCAAAGGGAATCATCACAGTAAAGGGAAGCTTTGAGGTTTCAGACCTATGCGACAAAGAGTTCCACAAGATGGCGCAAAACTTTGGCATGATAGCCAACTATGCAGAGAAGGCGAAAAGCACGACTACGGAAGGCGACAAGCTACCCGAAGGACGTACTGCAGAGCCAGAGATGAAGAAACCACGAGTAGAAGCATCAGGAGAAGACAAAACTACAGAAGAAGAAAAGAAGGCCACGACGGCATAAGTATCAAGAACAAAGTAGAGTAGAAGAATAAGGTTGTAAAAAGCCACGAGTTATCCCAGGGCAATGCCCTCTAGATCCAGAACACAGGTCATAGGCTGGATCTCTTGGGTCACCCCATGTATCTTACATTACAAGTATAATAAAGACAAAACGTTCCTCATATTCGAGTTTATGAGTCTCTCAAAAGAAAAATGCGGCAAACGCACGAATCATATAAAAACGCTCTGAGAACAAATTTCAGACATATAGTCGTGGAATAAGAAACTCTCGCGTTCCACATATACACAAGTATTACAACATCGGGTTATCATAATCGTCTACACCCAAAGGATCCAAATAGTGATACTCGCGGAAAAACACGGCATCCTCCCGCAACAGCCTAGCTATAATCCTTCAAGCAGGCTGCAAGGTATTCTCCAGATGTACTCGCAGACTAGCTCCACCTGGAGGATAGCTCAGCGACATAGAACTATAATTGAGTCTTGGGTGCCACTTATGCATCCACCCAAGAGCAAAATTGGCACCTGCCACTAAGTTCAGTTCTATCAGCCGATGAATACGCTGACTGGATCTAAAAGCGTCGAGTAGCAGCGGGAAACTTCCAGGCAGTGGATTGCGAGGAAGCATGACTGTAGCAACCCAAATTTTTGGAAAATAGAATTAAATGGAATTTATTAAAATACCAAATTTTGGAGCCAACAAAAACTTTTATTTTGAATATAAGATTAATTTCTTGCTTTTTCTGAAACTTGTGAGTTTGAGCATTTGCTCCCATACTTAAAATAGAAAGAATACAAGAAAAGTTTCAACCAAATCCTTTGAGCAAAACCTTCAAATCCTTTGGAAAGGAAATATTTGGAAAGGAATAAAATCCTATTTCAAGTGAAATAAAAAGATCCTATTTTAAAACTATTATTTCATCCAGTTGACATTTCCAAAAATATTAACTTATTTTCAAATCCTTTGAAAACTCCCAAATGATATCTTGGCCAAGTTCTTAAGTCCAAAGGAAAACTTTGTTTATAAAATGATTTATTTCATTAGAATGGTTTTCTACATATTTAAATCTTGCATGAATGCATGCCAAACCTTTATAGCAAACTCCTAAAGTAACTAATCAAACAATCACCAAGGAAAGAATAAAAATAGATAGAAATAGCCAAGACTCCAAAACCCTAGATAGAAAAGACTAAGCAAATGATCTGCAGCATATTATTTGACTAGCCTACTTTACCCCTCTGGAATAAGAAATCAGTGAACAAAACCATGATGCATTTCTTCTCTATTAACTAGTTCAAGTTATGGGCTTTGGATTACTACAAAGTGGGGAACCAGAAACTTTCTCCAACACAATTTAAAATACGTCCAAACTTTGAATCCTATATAGAAACCATTCCAATATCTTATTCTTTTTCAACCAAGCTACCCCCTCTGGACAAAGAAAACACATGTATAGCACTTCTATCTACTGCAGTAACTCATGCCATTCAGAAGTTACATAAATTTAAATGTTAGTCATTTCATCAAACACTTGATAGGCAGGAACCAAACCAAGTCAACTTCACTATTGCCCACAGTGACCTCTGTCCCCTTCCCTGCCAGCCCGTGCGCGCGCGAGCCGCATCGCCTCACCCTCCCCTCGACCAGCCCGCGCTGTCCCCGCGGACCTTCTGGACGAGACACGGCGAGACGACAATGACCACTGTTTCCTCCAGAGCTCCCGCAGACGCCACTTCTCCCCGTCTCATCCGTCGTCACCCGGCGATTCCATCGCGCCACCGACATCACCCCACCACCCTGCAGCACTAGCCCACACCGCCTCGGCCATCCCGGCCACTGGAGCGAGCCGGAGACCGCGTCACGGCCATGCCGACACCATGCCCGCACCCACACTGGCCACCACCGCGCCCGGCCTCCTGAGCCTATTTAAACCCGCCCAGAGCACGCCATAAGCCTCACACCACTCCCACGAACCTCCTAGACATCTTATCCCTTGCTCTCGCTTCCTCAGTAGAGCTCGCCGGTGACGTCCCGATCTCCCGGCCACCGTAGCTTCCCAGCGATTCTGTCCACCTCTCTTGCTTCCATCTGTTCGAGGTGGGCGAGAGGAACCTCTGCAGCCTCCTAGACAAGGTCACGTCGCCCCTCGCTTCCTCCGTCGAGCTCGCCGGCGAAGCCGTCCCCGCAGACTACCGCCACGGCCGCCGCTCGTCCCCAGCAACCCAGCGCCTCCCCCGAGTTCTGCTGGTGTGAGGTGGAAGAAGAGGTTACCCGCAGCCTTTTCTACTTCACCGCTGTCGAGCTCCGCTTCCTCTACACTGCCCCTCCGTCGCCGCCCTCGTCCCTATGCAGTCACGGTGAGTCCGTTCTCCGTCGTGAGGAAGAAGACCGAGCGTACCGGTTAGTAAGTCGTCCTGGCAGGCGGGCCCCCCTGGTCAGCCCGTTTTGCCCTTTTTTTTTCCATCGCTGGCTCTCTCACCGCGGGAAGGAGTGTGGGCCGGCCCAGTTTAGCTGGTTTGTCCGGCCCAGATTAAAAAAAGGGTTATTTGATTTTCGATTTTAGGAAAAACTCATTCAGATGCTTTCTTATATTTAATTTTCCTGGAGTTCTACCGATTCAAATTTAGCAATTTAAAATGTTCTGGAAACCTTAGAACATAAGCTATCCTTTAGAAGTGGTTTCAACACAATTAGATTCACATAGTGGTTGCAGTAAAAATAACAAAACCGGCGCTTTTCCCACTTAGAAAATCCATATCAATTCAAATAAAATTCCTAAAAATATAAATCCAACTCTAGAAATTCACAATTAGTGATACCCATCTTCCTATAGCATTAGATATCATTTTTGAACCTTATAAAGTAAATGCTATTTACCTATATGGTTAAATAGGCATTTGCCATATAGGATCTTATTAAACTCAAACCTATAATCAAAATTTTTATGGAACCCTTATTGTTAAAACTCATTTCCAAATACCTATCTGTAGGTATTGATCTTAGTCCATGTGGACTTGTAGGAGGTATCTGGAAATTTAATACTACATGGTAGTAATTAGAAACTCAAACTTGCACACCTATTTCAAAATAAATGGAAATGATATGGAACCAATTAGAATCAACCACATTTCTAAATATTAATCTATAACCCCTAATCCAAGTCAACTAGGATCTATATACCCTAACAGTAGATTCAAACTTGATCACTAAATACTTGCAAACTAGAAATGGCTTCAATAAAAGAAAAATACTCTAAATCCTATGAAGCCTCTTTGGTTGAACCATAATCTTGATTATCTACTTGTGGTCTATGACCATGGCCAATGAGGACTTGCAAGAGATATTTCACGATTCAAAGTAAATTAAATCCTCACTTAAGTCAACAAAGTGATAATTCCCTCTATATGAACTCAATTAAGTTTAAGCCACTCTCCATAGCATTCTTAGATAACTTTCCTTACCCTAATATCCTTGATTGTGGAATGTGTGTGGTTTGTGAAATGTTTGGTGATTGTATGTATTTATTTGCCGACGATTAGACGACAAAGAGAGTAAGGAGAATGGATCCCGAAGTCCACCAAGAAATGGAGATGGAGATCAATGAACCGAAGATGAAGATGAAGACTATTTTGACATTGCCAAGCCAGGCAAGCCATCTTTTGAATCATAATCAAATACCTAGATTTCAACTTGCATATTTACTTGCTTTCCAAATTAAATTGCATGATTGAATTGCTAGAGTAGAACAATAATTGTGTAGTGATATCTTGCTTAACAAGAGCATCAAACTGAGTTTATCCAATATCCCCTTAGTTGTAGCATCACTCTTAGTAGCTGCTTAGTCGCTAAAAAAAATGGAAGTCATCTATAGGGGAAACCTATTTGAACGTGGTGACTTGAACTTGAAAGCTTGAAATGGGAGACTACTCATACTTGAGGGTTTTCCGAAAGAAAATAATCTTGACTAAGGACTATGGAATGTATTTCGAAATGATAATAAGTGATGTACTATGTGAGCCAACCATTACCGTACGACCACATTACCCCTAAATGGGAAGGGGCTTAGTCCGTAGCTTGTTTGCCCTAGTATGGGATACCTTGTATCATCCTTTATAGAAGTGCACCGTGCGCGGGTACTTCCGAACCGAGTGGAAATTTCCATTCATGCAGCACTCTGCAGCGGGCAAAACTATGAGTGCCAAAATGGATTTTTAGGGAAGGATCCTATACTAGAGTAGACAAGTGAAAGAGTTTGTTTGATTATCTGAACCTCGCATACTTTGTGTATGACGATCCGTGGATTTCTCCCGGCAGATGTATCGAATCTTGTGGGTAAAGTGTACCCCTCTGCAGAGGTTTCAAAACTATTCGAATAGCCGCGTCCACGGTCATGGACAGTTGGCAAGCTGTACTTGACTTTTGTCAAGAATGTTAACAACTGAAGTTGAACATGGTGAATGACTTGACTTGATATTTGATGTTGACCAACACTTGAAGCTCCTCTTTAGATTTAACCTAGAGAATTAAATCTTCTTCTCTACTAATGAAAATTCTTGGGAAACAAACTAGCTTTTTATGCAAATAAACTTAGTGCTTAGTCCACCATATCAACCATGCATATCTCTCTCATCACTTTGTTTATAAGATGGTTTGCGAGTGCATCCAATGTACTCATGGCTGTGTCCCTGGCTATTAACTTGGCCAGACTTGAAGGAGAAAGATCATGAAGGAAGGACATTCAGACGACTTTGCGAATTAGGCTCGTTTCCTACTGTCCGCTTTGCCTGTGCGGTTGAAGCTTGACAATATGGACCCAAAGTGTTATTCCGCTGCGTGTTGATGTAATGTAAGGTTTGGTCTGTGCGACCACCTATGTAATCCCCTTTATTTACTATTAATGGCTATGACTGTGATATCAACTACGTTATGTAAATCACAACAATGATTCTGGGATTGTGATGGATTACATAACGGGCACTTCGAATTTGTTATAAATTCGGGGGTGTTACAATGACAGAGTGCATGGTTATGAGAGCTCTTCGGCAACCATCAACTGACTCTCCAATATGCTGGGCACGGTCCTGGAGCAGTACGATAGCACGGCGGCGTCGAGGATCAGACCACAAACTATCAATACCCTCTGACGTTTTTTCCAGGGCCGTATTTCGCTCGGCAACCCGACGAGCCTCAGCAGCAAAATCCAAACAAGTACCTAAGATGAAAAAGGACATCACAAGGCAACAATGGAACAAAAGGAAAAAGAAGAAGTCGCAAGGAATCTTACATCACAAGATCTCGCAAGCAGACTCGATAATGCCGATGACAAAAGAGTCGCATTCTTCATGATGCACAACCTTCGCCATCAGACTAGACACCTTATCGTCAAGAACAGATATCTGCTTCATCAAACCGGAAGTTTTGCTAGCTTTGTCTATAGTTATCTACGCTTGGCGTTTGGCTAAAGTTAAGCGGTTTTCAAGATCCAAAATCCTTGAAGAATATTCAGCGCATTGGCAGCAACGGCGAGGAGGCGACAAAACTTTAGAATCAAAAGCACCGGCAGAAGATGGAGCCCGATCGTGACTTGAAGGTTCACCAATACGCATAGACTGGAAACAAAAAGAAAGGAAAGGAGAAGCATTTCAGAAGCTAACATGATATATCATAGAAAAGAAGCATATTTACATAGATACAAACCCTTTGAATAAAGTTCTCGGGTTGCATACGACTACAGGTTTTTACATCAAAAGCATAAATTGAAAATCACAACAAGAGGCCAAGTCTACGCCACCTCAGCATCCTGCTCCGTGGTGGAGGAAGGCACGGCAGAAGCAGCGCCAACAGTTGAAGGAGGCGCGGGCTCAACTGTCGCTGGAGTCAAGGAAGCTGGCGTAGTAGAAGCCGTAGAAGCCGCTGAAGGAGAAATAATCGACACTATGGCGGGCGCAAACTTCTTCGCCTTCTCGAAGAAGGCCTTTAGCTCTGAGCGGGTGCGGCCATGAGGAGAGCTAACCTTTTCCCAATCAAAATCTGCACCATGTGCATAGGAAAGGGCGATAGCACCCTCAGTACCTCGCTTCAAAGAAAGCCCCTTCAGCTGGAGGATGGGATCGTCAGTAGTATCAAAGGCTTCGGCGAGTTTCTTCAAATCATTATTCGGAATGTCCGCCTTTTGCTTGGGCCACAACCCGATGAACATCCGCGTAAGAATGTGGCTCACCAACTCTAAAATCTCCTGGATAGATATCCAGTTTGCTTCGAGTAAGTTAACCGCGGCTATAAGAGGATCATCATCCGGTTGTAGAGTCGACAAAGACACCTTGGTACATTCTATACAACAAAGAAGACAATGAAACAAGCAGAAAAGGAAAGTATCAGCAAGTGCACGAACGCAAGTAAAACAACAGTAGAAGAAGAAGACAAGACAAGTATGTACCTCCAGCAGCAGCGGACATCGTGTGCAGCCGCTCAGCCACGGCTTGCTCTCGCTGGAGATGCTCTTTGTTAGCGTCAGCCAAGGCCTTCTCCGCTTTCTTCGCCCTAGCTAGTGCTGACTTATGCGACTTCTCAGCATTTGCCTTGGCAGCGGTCGCAACATCATAAGCTCTCCGCGAAGCACTGAGCTCGGCTTCCAGCGATGCAATATGAGCATTGGCTGATGCTAAAGCATCTGCAGTCCAACAAAGAAAGAAAGGAGAAGTCAAAAATGCAATGAGCAAAGAGAAGCATACAAAACAAGCAAAGATAGGACAAATAATTCACCTTCGGAAGCTTTCGCAACCTTCAAATACTCAGTACACTCATTGCCCAAGGCGACGAATTTCTTCATCAATGCCTAACAAGGGAGGAACACATAAGTATGTGGAAGGCGCAAGAAAGATAAGTATAGTACAACCACTCACACTGTCAGGGGAGCTTGTGGGCTCGTGTGCTTCAAGGGAAACTTCAGCGTCCTGGGATTTCTTCGACCGCTTGGTACCTCGGGACGTAGTAATCTTCTTGGTAGAAGCTCTGGTGGTCCTCGGCGCCTGCACAGCTGGCTTAGTTTCTTTGTACGGGAGGTTCATCAGTAATTACATCTTGAGTAGAAGGAGCAGCCACAGCATCCCTTTTCGGCTCCTCGTCATCACTACAAGAGGAAACAGGTTTTATACAACTCGAAAGAAAAGAAAGCAAATACAGCAAAATCCTGGAACTCGCAGAACACTTACGATGCCATGAGGTCGAAAAATCAACATCTTCTTCTAGAACAGGGTCTTCATTAGCCGCAGTTCTCTGCACAGAGGTACTCGATGAAGTAAGCTCGTCGACACGCTTCCTCTTCTTGTCTGCACCAGTGTCTTCAGAAAGAGCAGGAGGAGGCGATGTCGTTGAGCTGGTATCTTCTTCCGATTCTTCGGCATCATCTCCGTCCTGATTTTCCTCAGCCTCGAGGGCTTCAGAAACAGTAGAGGCCAGATCAGCCAAAAGAGGCCCTCCCCCTGGAAGAGGAGGGCGTGAAACAAGAAATTGATGGTCCTACAAATGAATAAGTCAGAAAAGTAATCAATACAAGCATAAACATAGTTGGAAGACGATGAATTCGACAACAAGTATACAATGCAAAAAATATGTACCTTGGGTAGGGGATGCACAGAGTCGAAATAATCAGCAGCCAAGTCTGCAACTGCATGGTCCTTGGTGATCTTGGTGAGGCTCCTAACTTGCTTGTCGACTTCCTCCTTCTCCATTAGATCTCCAGAGATGCGAGAAGAATCCACCAAGCCAAAATAGTTCCAAAGTTTGGAAAGGCGATGATGTAGGGGTTGAATTCGACGTTGCACAAAGAACGCCATGAGTTGAATACCCGGCAAAGCGCCTCCTTTACCTCCTTTCAGAGCCTGGATGCGGGTCAGTAGCGGAGCAATCTCTTCCATCTCAGCATCTGTGGGAGGCGAATCCCATGATGCCAATTTCTTCAACTCCTTGGAGGCATCAAAGGGGGCTAGGCCGTATTCGTGTTCGGAGGAGGCCTTACGATCTTTGATGTAAAACCATTTGGTCCTCCAACCCTGGACTGATGCAGACATGGAAAACTCCAAGTACTGAGCCTCAGCGCGCACAGAAACGACAGCCTCGCCCAGTTCAGGCTTATTTGCCAAAGAAACACTAGGGCGGAGCGGAAAGATGGACCTCCAAAGAAGAAAATGGGGTTCGATCCCCAGGAATGACTCGCAAAGAGTCACGAAGCAGGCAATATGGAGGATCGAATTAGGTGTGAGCTGGTGAAGCTGCACACCATAAAAATAAAGAAGCCCTTGAAGGAATTCGTGGGCAGGAAGAGAGAGTTCGCGAAAGAGGAAAGAAAGGAACATCACCCGATAGCCGCTCGGGGGCTTGGGGATCCGTTCGGTGCTCGGGAATTTGATGGAGTCGTTGCTGGAAATGAGACCATCTGTCTTGGCCTTGTTCAGCTCCTTCTGCGTGACAGCAGAGGGTACCCAGCTAGTCGCGGAGCTCGTCGCCTTCCCCTTGGCTATGTTGTTCTTCACTGCCAGGTGTTTCACGCGCATCTACAAATTTACGCTCGGGGGCTATGAACGCGAAAAGCAGGGCGCAAGGATTGGCAATGGCGGTGGCGGCGGAGACAAGGAGCTGGTAAACAGTACAAATCCCCAATCTCCCCCTATATACCTTCTCTGAGAAGGAACGTGGGCTGAGATGTGGCGTAAGGAGAGGAAGCGGCAGCCCACTAACGGACGGAAAAATACAAAATTACCGCGCTACCCACGAAACGGTTCGCGCCCAACTAAAGTGACGTATAGAGAAATTTGGCCAATGACGTCATGGAGAAAATAAAAGATCGAAAATCAACTCGACGGATGCATGTACTCAACAAGTATCGAATATGGTGAATTCTGGATAAAGAAGGGCAAGGTAAGGAAGACACAAGATTGACGCCAACAAATACAAAAATCAATTGAGGAGACTATACCCGAAAAACATTCGACTATAGCCTCGGGGGCTACTACCATCGGGAGCGCTGAGCGCGCACCCAACGAAATTACCGCTAAACTATCTCGAGTTGAAGCATGATGATGGAGTACACTATATTTGAGCCTATACTCGACAAAAAGTTTTGTTCGACTATAGCCTCGGGGGCTACTCCCATCGGGAGCACTGAGCGCGCACCCGACGAAGTTTATTAACGAGCACTAGAGCACGGAAATCGAAGGAAGATTCGATGAAACGATTGCTACTCCCATTGGGAGCGGGTTTTTATTTAAGGTTGTATAACCCGAATATTTTTAGTCAAAATTAGACTGCGACACGCGATTCTCGAGTTGCGTTATCGCAACGAAACTCGAATGCCGTGATTTATCACGAAGGTAAGACCCCGGGATCCGTCCTGTGAGGCCTGGTATACGCACATGGATGCGCTCTGCTGGTATGTATCCGTGTCAACGATGCGAAGAAAATCCTGGTGGACACACTGGGTACCCTAAGAACAACTGCGATTCATTCTTTGTAAGTGCTAAATGTGGCAAAAGAATGGGTTTGACCGGTATCCCAAATTCAAGTCCAAGGGGATTGAATTTGAAGTAGGTGGCAAGTATCTGTTCCAGCAGTTAACTGACCTCTTGATCCGTCAGGGTTGTCAGGCTTGTTCATCAAAAACCCCTGCGAGATATTATCACGAAAATAAGTTGAAAGACCAAGTCAAAGATTTGAAGATGTGAAGAAGTCAAAGAATTGATCAAGTCGAAGATTTAAAGATTAGAGATTCAACCCGAATCTGCAATTCTGGTAGAATCTCAGGGTCTACTGACAAGGGTATAGCTAATAGAGCCCGCTAGTTGAGTACCCCTGAGGCCCGTTAAGCTAGGCCCAATTGTAATAATAGTCGAAATACGAGTTCTTACCGTATATCGATATTGTAATCTGTATCGGACCCCACCCGATCCTCGAGACCTGGCCATCTATATATAGGGGCCAGGAGGGGACGGTGTGGGACAGATTGAAAGCAAGCAAGGTTCAACACCCAAGTTTACTTTCGATATACACCTGTTTTGACTAACTTTACCTTCGAGTTCATCCGACACCCTATCTCCCCGATCCTAAGTCCTTCATTTAGGACATTTGTCAAGTTAACCCTCGTCACCGGTCCTATTTCCTTTATATTGCTATCACCTGTTTACTTTACTCGCACTGTTTACTTTACTCGCATACTATTATCACTTTCCACTCAATACGCTCATACCCTTTGTTTATAGCAAACCGGTGAGATTGACAACCTCATCGTAAGTTGGGAGCAAAGTATTTGGTTGTGTTGTGTGTAGGTTCCGCGTTGCAGCTAGCAAGCAAAGCTTGGACGAGGCGCCCTATAAATTGTCCTGAGCTGTCGCAAGCTAGCAAGCATCACCTTCAGTCGTTTGGCTCCTTCCTCTCCTGATCGATTATCCTTGGTTTCTTAACTGAGGTAAAAACCTTGCTGCTATACTCATCATACCTTCCTCTCGGGGTTCCCAACTGGACGGTGAAAAGATAACACCACCGTCACGCATCAGTGACGCGGGGCAAAAAATGGCAAGCACCAGAGATGAACTCGCCATGATGGTTCTGAAGAACCACACCACATCCTCCCTCACCAGACTCCTTAACGAAAGCCCTGTCCGCATTCACCTTATGCCAGCCCGTGTCAGGAGGGAGCCAACGCTCCGTCTCCCTCGACGCCTCAGAATGTTGTAGGTCTTTGTGCTGCGCTGCCGCCCATTCATCGACTAGGAAAATGGACCAACGCGCAACATCTTGCGGATCAGTGATCATGTCCTCCTCTCTTGCCTCATTTCTCGCTAACCACATCTGGTATAGAACCATGATACCCACCGCAAGCTCCTTTTCCTCTAGCTGACCCAACCAGTCCAAAACCCACCCTCTAGCTGAACCGTGGCATCAGGGCTACGCAGTCGTAGACCTGTTTGCTCGCGAATCAGGTTCCAGGTAGTATGCGCATGAGGGCACTGCCAAAACTGGTGGATCAACGATTCTTCACGGTTGCACAAAATACAATGGACTCCTTGCTTGATATTCCATCTCGCCAATTCTTGTCCAACCGCCAGACCATTCTTAATCAAATGCCACACATGTATCTTTGCTTTCCCTGGTACTTCCGCAGCCCAGAGTGCAAGCCATCCTCTATGCTCATTCAGAGAGAGAGAGAGAGAGATGGAGAAGCTTTGCCCATCCTGCATTTTTTCAGATGCATGTTCACATGGTAAGCAGACCTGACAGTAAAGATCTCGTTCCTGGTGTAATTCCATGAAGCATAGTCTTCTGTTCCAGCACAACCAACTGGGATTTGTAGAATGTCAGTCACATCTTCTTCAAAGAAAGTCGCATTGAGTTTTTCCTCACTCCATCCATGACCATCCTCCAATAGCAAGTCACAAACATTATTGATTACCACATTCGGTTTTAAACTTATAAACATCAATAAAGAGAGAGAAAACTTGAACTTTATTGATCATCAACACACATTACATTGTCTTTACATAATTCAAGAATAAAAGAATAATTACAAATTGGAATGAATAAAAGAATATTACAACAGGAGAATAGAAAGATTACAAGTTTACAAATCCTAAGAAAAGAAAACTACATGTCTTCTTTCTTTCTTTTCTTCTTTTCTTCTTCTTGGCACCTGCAACCAAAATATAAATAGCAAAATCGCCAGAATGGTAATTACCAAGTGGCAGGCAAGAAAAACTATGCCACTGTACATAATCATCAAGCTGTTTGAGCTTATCACCAAGCTCCCGAGGGGAAATATCTCAAGATAGCCAAGCAGGGCAAGCCAGCCCACAGCAGCTCACTCACCAAGTGAATGAACCAAGGTGTCAAGCCCCCAGGTAACAAAGGCTAGTATAAAAGCATCACAGAGGGTGAAATTGCTCGGCCAAGAACACAGCCGACCAAGAACAACACCACCACACCACCAACAGCAACACACCAAGAATGTCACCACAGTTGAGATCACATCATCATCACAGAATCACCACCACACAATCAACCCTGCTCATGAGTTGAGCAACAAGAAATATTTACACCACCAGCACACATCAAATCAACCAAACCATCAAAGCCAAAGACCAACATGGTCACATAGTTCAACTAGGAACTAGGTCAAGCAGCTAGGAGGAGCAGGCTTGCCACAAGAAGCAGGAAATCAGAAATATCCAGAAGAACAAGCTACTCTTCAGCAGCAGTTTATTATTAAACCACATCACACATAAGTGCTGCGAGAAAACTCACAAATTTATCTCCCAGGCAGACTGCACAGAGCACAGCCACACATAAATCAAGCAAAGCTTGATGATAAAAGAGCTTTGGTCATCACTTGGATGTCCAGGAGGCCATGACCTTGAAGATAAGGCCATCCATAGCACCTACTGCCTAACACATAATCTTACCTGGGAATTTCTCAAAGGAAATACTCACAGAAATAAGAGCAAGGCCAGGAGTGGCACATGGGTTGCCTAGCTAACAAGACTCAGGCCTAAACCTAGAAATCCATCATCTTTGTAAATGAAATTGCTCAAATTTGAATAAGCATCTGGGGAAAAGTGGACAGGGACACTTTTAATCAATTAAGCCACCAGCAAACCACCACAGAGGGTGATCCACTCTCAAGAGCACTCAATTAAGCAGCCAACACCCACAGTAACTATGCATACCTCAAGGAGGTATCACAGTGAAGCAGTTAGCCAGAAGCTACTGCAAGAGCCACAACAGCAGTCATGGAATATAGCATCACTGCTAGGAATAACCAAGCTCAACAGAACTAGTTTGCATCACTAGATCAGCACAACAGAAGCACTGCAAGAAAGTGCAGTGAGGCTGTTAACAGCACAGCTCAGTTAACAGCAATGTTCAGTGATAACTAACACCTAGTTATCCATGCACTTGATAAAATTGATCAAGACCAGCCACTAGCAAGCTCTTAGCTAATCAAGCAACAGCAGTAACTGAATAATTAAACAGTAAAAGATCACCATAGCATTTAGTTAACTGAAGCCAGCAAGCTTCAGTTAACAGTGTTAACTGAAGCTATGTCTGAAACTGCAGTAGCAGCAAGCATACACATGATCAAGCTCGAGCTACAAGAGTACTGAACCAAGAGTGATCACAGAGCATGAATCTCACACATCACCACAAACCCTAGTTCATCAGCACGAGAGCAAGCTTAGGGTAGAAACCCTAATTCCTCTGAAGGTTGAACCATGACCAGATCAAGCTCTAGGGAAGCACAGAGACGAACAGAGGGGAGTAGTGGAGGACAAGGACTTACTCGACGCCCACGAGATACCACCGTGGCATGGCGAGGCAGTGCCCGCGTGGCCACGATGGCACCAAGCCAGGGGAAGGCGCCCACGACACGTCGGCGAATCACCTAACTCGCCAAGCACCAGATCTCATCGAGGAGAAGGCCAAGCAACTCGAGATCAAGCTCGAGGTCGCCATGGCCGAGGTCCAGAGCATCGGAGGTGAAGGAGACAAGAGCACCAGGGGGTAATCGATTAGATCTCATGAACAGGCAGGAGCGCCGTCGTGGGAACTATCGATTGCGACCCATCCCAACGGCGGACTCCGGCGGAGCTCGTCGGAATCGAGTGCGGCAGCGGCGAGGCGACACAGTCGCCAGGGCTCGGGCGAGAGAGGAGGAAGAAGCGAGCGAGGGGGTGCGGCCGGTCGGTTTGACCAAAGCCACCTGGTCGGGTTCGACCAGGTAGGCCGGCTCCGACAGGTAGGCCAGGCCCGACAGGTGGGCCAGGCCTAGCAGGAGAGATTGAGAGGGTTTTTAACCAAATTTAAAAACAGAAAATTGAATAGGAAATAAAGGGTTTTTGGAAAAACCTTTTAACACTTAATAAAAAGCAGAAAACAAATTGGACTTTGCAAAAATAACCCTAACTGATTTTTGAGCTTTTTATCACATAATTAATGACTTGGTAAATATGAAGAAATTGTTCATAATTAAATTGTGGGGTTTTCTTTTAAAGGAAAAACCTCTGGAAATGATTTAAATGAGAAAGAAAAAGGACAATAACATTCTTGAAATAAAATAAAGTAAATCCATTCAAGAATTTATCCTTAGCATTCTTGAATGAATTTCACATAATATATACTCTGGTAAATTCATAACTAGGGTATATACACTTTTAATAAATCACCCTATAAAGATAAATAGGAAAGGGAACTTTAAAAGACTTTTTCTATAGTTGTGAGATATCTAAGAAAAATCTAATTAGAATAGAACTCATTATCAAAATTGAACTCCATTCAAGAATTGAAGAATATTCTTGAATGAAGTAATTGATAACATATACTCTTTAAAATCATAAAAGGAGTATATAAATTCTAGGATGAAAATAAAACACTTCTGGGGGAGTTCAAAGGGAACACACACACCTTAAAGGCATGCATTATTTGAATCTTTAACCATTGCCCTTATCGGACAATGATGCTGTTTTCTAGAACCCGAGGTCCCGGGTCACTTCAACAAATCCAACTGCACTACCTTGCAGTTTGCAGGCAAGTTCACTCTTGCTCATATCTCTTGTTTATCTTTAACAAAGTACTTGCAAATATACCTGTGGTATTATTATTATGATTGCATTTAAAAGCAAAGGTTCTACTTTTCTTGAATAAATATGACTAGTGATTAGCAACCACGGTGGTTGTCGACCTAGGAAGGTGGGCAGTGGGACCATGGTAAGAGTATGGTGGAGGTCCCACTGTAACTGGAATGTTCACCTAGGATTAATAACCAATATCGCCAGTGATTCTTGTGCCGTAAAATACGGTCAACCATAGGGTCTGGAATGGTACGAAAGAGTCAGCTGTATCTTTTCCCTCTGGCATATCAACGGACACGCTGTTCCGGAGCAGTTGTCTCCCTGCGAGGAGCTTCGGGATGGGTGGAATCCCCCTAATAATTCCCCGGTCCTGGCGGTCTATGATGGATTGCGGCAATGGCGGGGGTAGAGTGCCGAGGCCGGTGTTACCACAGGGCATAACCAAACCGGTGGGGGTACCTCATTGTCAGGAAGGACAAGTATGCTGAGGTCGGCAACTACCAAAGTGTAGACCGGCGAGGGTAGCGAACCGAAGTTGGAGCCACAAAAGGGTGGGTATGCAAGGTCGCGGGAAGGAACAGTGATTGGCTCGGATCAACGGCTGGGCCACATACCAAGGAAGTATGGACGGGAAAGTATGCCCGGTCGTGCAGCAAAGCGTTGATGTCCTATGGGTACAAGTGACCACCTCTGCAGAGTGTACAAAAAGTATCAAGATACTCCCTGTTCCGGGAAGGAGCTACGAACACGGCAGGAAAGGAGCCCATCGAAGCTCTAATCAACCTGTGAAGACTAGTGGACATAGTTCTTTTGAATAAAACCAATCTTTGAAGAAATGATTATATAGCATCTAAGAAACACAGCAGCTCCGATGAAGATGTGGATGTCTCCGATCAGAAGGACGGTAAGTCTGGTAGGGTCTTCTCTAGCCGGAACCCAGAGGTTATCCGCTGGGATGATGGGGAAGCCGGAATCGTAAAGGATACGCCCGATGGCGACGGTATCGCCAATGCCTGTGAAGGCGGATCCCGCCAGGATCCGCGCTCCTGACGCGTTATGCCCCATGGTGGGCGCCAACTGTCGTGGTTTCGTCAACAGATCTGCCATAGGGGTAGGTGTATGGCAGTTTGTGGAGGGGGGTGAACACGGCGGAGCGATCCGGGACGGTGGTAGCACGAGTTTACCTAGCTTCGGATCCCGCAACGGTGGCGAGACCCTACGTGCTTCTATAATTCACTATATGGCAACAAGTGCTCGGTTACAATGATGAGGTTGGCTGTTTCGCTGTGCGATTGGCCGTATGACTAAGTCGTGCCTCAAGGGCTTCTCCACGCCGGCTTATAAAGGCGCGTGGCATGGACAACACGATGGTACCAGAGTGGATACAACATGGAGTCCTAGACTAAGTCCTATGCATGTACTACAAGGCAACCCGCCATGGGCCTGTCTACGGATCCGCCATGAGCTCCTGCGTCCAGTATCCACCATGGGCTTCCAGCAATTGGGCCGCCCGGTAGGCAATCCGCGATACCACTCTGATGGGCCACCCTGGCTTGCTGGTTCAGGACTACGTCGCTGGTATACCTATTTGGTATATCCCTAACAATCAGGTTTTTATTGGCCAACCCTTTTTAAAGATGCTTGAAATTTTATTTTATCTTGTGATGAATGTCAAAGAGTTGGTAATATTTCTAGACGTAATGAAATGCCTATGAGTTATTCTCTTGTTATTGAACCATTTGATTGTTGGGGATTTGACTTTATGGGTCCTTTTCCTCCTTCAGAAGGTTATACTCATATACTTGTTGTTGTTGATTATGTTACTAAGTGGGTAGAAGCTATACCTATGAAGAGTGCCGATGGTGAGACCTTGTTAAAAATGCTTAAGGATGTTATTTTTCCTAGGTTTGGTGTGCCTAGATATCTTATGACTGACGAAGGTTCTCATTTTATTCATGGCAGTTTTAGAAAAAGTCTTGCTAGATATGACGTTAATCATAGAATTGCTTCTGCTTATCATCCCCAAACTAGTGGGCAGGTAGAGCTATCGAATAGAGAGATCAAATCTATCTTGTAGAAGACTGTTAATAGATCTAGAAAAAATTGGGCTAGCAAGTTGAACGATGCTTTATGGGCTTATAGAACTGCTTATAAGAACCCCATGGGTATGTCTCCTTACAAAATGGTTTATGGAAAAGCTTGTCACTTGCCTTTAGAATTAGAACACAAAGCTTTTTGGGCAGTGAGAGATCTTAATAGGGATTTTAAACTCGCCGATAAGAAAAGGTTGCTTGATTTAAGTTCTTTAGATGAGTGGAGAAACGAAGCTTATGAGAATGCCAGACTCTTCAAAGAGAAAGTCAAGCAATGGCATGATAGAAGAATTCTTAAGAGAGAGTTTCATGTTGGTGCGAAAGTTCTATTGTATAAGTCTCGTCTCAGATTTTTTGCAGGAAAATTACTGTCGAAATGGGAAGGACCCTTTGTTATTGAAGAGGTGTATCGCTCAGGTGCGATAAAGATTGCTTCGCTTAAAGATAACACTACGCAAGTGGTGAATGGGCAAAGACTCAAACATTATATTTCTGAAGATCTTATATCTTATATTTACTAATTGGAGGCACCGTAGAAGCCTCCACGTTAATCCTAGAAAATCACCTAAAGATAACCGTAGGATCTCATGTTTACGGTCTAGATTAAATAACAAATATTGGAGTTCCGTGTCTACAGGAGTCTTTGCTTGCATCACGCAAAAAAAAGAGTTTCGTGTCTACACGATTGGATCCTCCCCCCCACCAAGGATGCACGCTTGGATTCTTATTAAAAGTTCCATCTTTACACGTTTGAACTTCATTTTTTTCAGGGATACACTACTGTATTCTTTGCATTACGTGAAGAAATTAGCATGAGAAATTGGATCGATCCTTCTCATGTTGATTATTTGTTTCGATGCATGTCTGGCTACGACGCCACAGGCAAGTATACTATTCCGCATCTTATTCACGGTTATTAGATCAATTTATGGCATGTTGATTGGTTATCAGATCAACAATCTCATATTTATTCGTCCATATATAGATGTCAGGCTGCAGCGCATAATTATTTCTGAGGTATGCCGCCGGCGAAGTGTGTAAAGCCACCACGCCACCGGTGACGTCTGAGCAGTCCGAGATTAGATGCATGCCACCGATGCGGGAGGGAACAAATATGGTACGTATGTGAAGAACAGTTCGATTTTCACGCTTAGGATATAATATTGTCCATACATCAAAGTATACATATGCAAGAAATTAGCTAGCGGAATTGCTCTACGGTATTACTAGCTGCATAAACAACGTCTTTTGCTTACTACCAACCATGGATTGATTATTCCATCATGTAATTCTAGGAGTTCAGACTCATGGAGTCCTGTCGTAGCATATACGGAAATTTTCGACAAAATGCACCGGCTGCAAGGAATAATAGCCGAGTTCAAACATAGTGAGAACCAACAACATAGACTGAATGCACAGGAACATGCAACCCACCCTATGGCCACGGACACGAGACGTAGAGCTACGTCTAGATGCGCGGCCGTCGAGTTGCACCGGCACCGCCGTCTTTGTCAGGTATCTCCTTTAGCCGTTCTGTTCATGAATATTAGTCAGACTAAGCTTCTATACATTGGTCTCTCATATGTGTCGTCCCTTTCCAGCCATGCATGAACTACCAATATTTGGGCGTACACATGTTATTATTTATACTAGAAAAATACCCCGCGCGTTGCAGCGGGATTCTCTTCAAAAATCTACTATATATAAGACACATAAAATGGGAAATTGTCTATTAAAATCATAAAAATCAATCTGGAGATTCAATTGGTCACAATATTCAAGGGCTAAATTCAACTAAAGTTAAATTTTTGTGCATTTGCCAACAAAAAATAGTGAAGTATTCAATTGTATGGCTTAAAAGAGTTGATGAGGTGGATATATTGCATGCAAAGATATTAATTAATTAATATTAGTGGGATGACATGGACAATTGATTGGCTAATATAGTGGGTGATGTGGATACCTTGCATGTTGAGATAGACAATTTAAATGACCCCTTAGTGGGGTTTTGCTTTATAAGAAGTCAACAGATGATAAATCCACAACGGGAGTGGAGACTCTTAATTAACACCAATGCCCCCCAGCTGCCTCCCACTAACGCAAAATGCATGCAACGAAGTGGGGACATAATCATACTGATTAAGATAAAATAGCTTCTACGTGACAAATCTGTACCGATAGCTTCTACGTGACAAATCTGTACCGATTGCCTGCACTAAATATAGGGACACACAAATGAACGCATGGAGATGAAAATCGTACGGCTCTGATTAAGTGGTGATGTGGCTATAGTGCATGTCAAGATAGACAACTTAAATGACCTTGTAGTGGGGTTTTGCTTTATAAGAAGTATAGATATGGATGGATGGTAAACAAGTAGGAATTCCAACATTACCTAGAAAAAGTGACCTTTGTTCCCAAAATGTAAAACATAATATTCCTATAAGTTTTTCCCTAACTCGACTATTTTAATGTTTCACCACTTTATAGAGAAAAATACCGACATCTAAAATATGGAGTGAAGGCCCAAAAAACTATTATCTTGATTTATTGATAATGACTTCGTATTTAGATGCCAATATTTTATAGCTTAAAATTTCCCAAATTTTACAAAAAAATTATGTAGCAAACACTTAAAATGATTCAGTATACAGACTCATGCTTACAAGCCTTTAATTTCATATGTTGGAGATAATGTATTATGTGATATTTAACGACTACGAATTACGCATCTTAGATCTCAGACACATGTACAATAGAATACTGGTAAACAAGTAGGAATTCCAACATTATCTAGAAAAAGTGACCTTTGTTCCCAAAATGTAAAACATAATATTCCTATAAGTTTTTTCCTAACTTGACTCTTTTAATGTTTCACCACTTTATAGAGAAAAATACCGACATCTAAAATATGGAGTGAAGGCCCAAAAAACTATTATCTTGATTTATTGATAATGACTTGGTATTTAGATGCCAATATTTTATAGCTTAAAATTTCCCAAATTTTAGAAAAAAATTATGTAGCAAACACTTAAAACGAGTAAGTATACAGACTCATGCTTACAAGCCTTTAATTTCATATGTTGGAGATAATGTATTATGTGATATATAACGACTACGAATTACGCATCTTAGATCTCAGATACATGTACAATAGAATACAACAAGAGGTACAAATAATTAAGCATGCACGTTTATTGTTTGTACAAGGAAAAATCCTTCTTCTTATAAGAGGACATACTCAATTATATCAACGCTATACGGACACTGAAATATACAAAAATAAAAATCTAACATACCAAAAGAATCATAGATGCAAAAATTAACCTGCTAGACTTTAATACTATGAATTGATTTAGAAAACTATATATGTAAAAAGGCTAAATCGGAAAAATTAAATGCACATATGCATGCTTTTTTTGCTTTCAACATACAAGGAAATATATTATACACTACGAAAGAAATATTGTAAAACCGAGGCATGTCTTGGACATATTAAAACCATACACGATTATGAATAGCACATGCACTCTTTTCTATAGAAGATACTAGCCCGTGCAGATGCACGGGTTGATGACTAGTTCTTATAATGAAGATCTCGATGTTATTCAAATGATTACTCCGGAAGAATTCATCAAAGAGCATATGCAGGAACTGCAGAGTCCGTTTCCGAATAGGTAACAGTTCTAGTCAGAAAAGGTTCACGATAAGTTCTTCTATTTATATTTTTGTTGTTTTTATTAAATATTAAAAATCACGAGACGAAAATGGGTTGGAAACGGAGTCCGGTGGCTCCTCACCACCCGGTGGCGCGGGCCCCCTCCTGACCGCGCCACCCTGTGGTGAGACCACCCCGGAACTCGTTTCCGTCTCGGTTTCCTCCTGTGACTTCGTTTCGATGTTTAATTTTCGCTTATATAACCCCCCAGATTGCCCGAGGTCTGTATATCGTGTTCTCATCGTGTTTTTGTTTCGATATGTTTCTGTCAGGAGATTGTTCTCAGTTTTAGAGGCATCATGGCTTCCTCAAGCGATGATAAGGAGAAGACGCCTCCAGAAGATGATCACCAAGACCTCCAGTTGAAGGAAGAAGTTGAAAGTGAAGCCGAGGAAGAAGAGATGGAAGAAGACCAAAGTTCACACCCAAGCACCATGATTGCAAGCATTGGGGTGGTGAAAAGACATGACAAGTTCAAGAAGAGTGCGCGTATAAGAACTGGAGGAGGTGTTCCACATCACTCCTTAGCTCCAAGGACATCTTCTTCAGGCAACAACCCCTTCCATACTCTCATACATGAACATCAATTCCAAAGGGTGCCTAAAGCAAAATTACCCTCTAGTTGGGATATAGATCGTTCTAACCGTGCAGAGAAAGAGAGTTCAAAAAGCGAAGAAGGTTGGGGAAATAACTCCAAGAGTTGGGATTTGCAGACCGACATGTTCATGAGCCGGATTGAGCACAATTCGGATATGATTCGTAATCCCACCTACAAGATTGATGAGTTGAAGTAACTTATTGAGAAGCTTATTAAAGACTCGCCACCATCGCCGAAGGAGTAATTTGTCATTGGTATAGGCATCCCCTTGGTTTGTTCCGAGCTTGGGGGAGTGCCGCGGTATCACATCATTATTGTAACACCCACGAATTTATCACAAATTCGAAGTGCCCGTTATGCATTCCACCACAATCCCAGAATCATTGTTGTGATACACAT
The DNA here is from genome assembly GCA_007115705.1 of Dactylis glomerata. Lineage (NCBI taxonomy): Eukaryota > Viridiplantae > Streptophyta > Magnoliopsida > Poales > Poaceae > Dactylis > Dactylis glomerata. The sequence goes on from QXEO01000341.1 coordinate 772,271, forward strand.
AACGTAGTTGGTAATCAGTTCCATAGACATTACAATACGATGGTTCAAATACAATGGTCATAGAGACCAAGTTCATATTACAACACAATATAGCAGCGGAATTAACGTCTTCGGGTCCATGCCTTCACCCTACAGGCAATGGCGACTCAGTAGAAGATCTTAGTTCTGATACTCTTCTTCATACCCTTCCTCCGGATACTCTTCCCCATAGTCTGGCCAAGTTGATAGCCAGGGACACAGCCGTGAGTACATTGGATGCACTCGCAAACCATCTTAAAAATGAAGTGTTGAAGTAGATATGCAAGGTTGATAGGGTGGACTAAGCACTAAGTTTAGTTGCAAAAGCTAGTTTTATTTCCCAAGAATGTTCATTGGTGGAAAAGAGATTTAGTTCTCTAAGTTCAATCTAAAGAGGAACTTCAAGTGTGTCAACATCAATGTCAAGTCAAGTCATGTCATTCACCAAGGTCACCATAAGTTATTATTATTCTTGACAAAAGTCAAGTACAGTTTGCCAACTGTCCATAACCGAGGACGCGACTATTCGAATAGTTTGAAACCTCTGCAGAGGGGTACACTTTACCCACAAGATTCGATACATCTGCCGGGATAAATCCACGGTTCGTCATACACAAAGTATGCGAGGTTTAGATAATCAAACAAACTCTTTCACTTGCTCACTCTAGTACAGGATCCTTCCCTAGAGCCCGAGACATGGACATCTTCCGTTCCGGTGTCTCTAGTTTTGCCCGCTCTGGAGTGCCAGATGAATGGAGTTTCCACTCGGTTCAGAAGTACCCGCGCACGGTGCACTTCTATAAAGGATGATACAAGACCTCCCATACTAGGGTGAACAAGCTACGGACTAAGCCCCTTCCCATTTAGGGGTAATGTGGTCGTACGGTAATGGTTGGCTCACATGGTACATCACTTATTATCATTTAGCAAATACATTCCATAGTTCTTAGTCAATATTATTTTCCTTCATAAGACCATCATGTAGGAGAATCTCCATTTCAAGTTTTCAAGTTCAAGTCACCAAGTTCAAATGGGGTTCCACTTAGAGATGGCCTCAATTTTATTAGCGACTAAGCAACTATAGTGAGGGATGATACCACTAAGCTATGGTTGGATAAACTCAGCTTGATGCTCTTGCTAAGCAAGATATCACTATACTTCTATCATTCTACTTTAGCAATTCAATCATGCAATTTACTTAAAACAAGTAGAATGCAATAGTAAAACTAGGCATTTGGAGTATGATTCAAAAGATGGCTTGCCTTGGTTGGCAAAGTGTCCCGGGTATTCTTCTTCCTCTTGATAATATTCCCCCTCAATATCCTCCTCGGCAACACTAGCGTCTAATAACGAATAAACACAAAGCACATCATCACTACACAATGCTAACAACACACCAAGCACACATACTTGTTTTCAAACAATAGCCTTCCTATTAGATTTTATTTGAATTGTTTTGCAAGTTTTCTTCCAAGTTTGCATTTAGTGTGCAAGTTAATTTTTCTACCATATGCCATGTGTAGTTTACTTTTTAAGTATGGGTTTTAACTAAGGGTATTAGTACTAGTTCCAATGAGGATTGACTCCTTAAGTGAATTGGTATTGAGGGCAAATTAATTCTAAGTGTAATATAGAAATCTATCATTTTATGTTACTAACAAGGTTTGAGTGGATTAAGATTGACTAACAGTAGGGGAGGTCATTAGTGAGTTCACAAATCAAGTTTCATAATATTAGGTGGCTTAAACAATTTTCTAGAAATGTTCTATGATTAATAAAGCTATGGTCACATTATTCTTATTTATTTAAATCCCTAACTCAATTTGAATTCTAACCAGTTCTACAGTGTAGGGCATTTCCTAAGCTTTCCAACACATATTCATTTGTTAAAAATGGATTTCTAAAACTCTTGGAATTTAAGTTTGAAAATCATATCTGAAAGTTATTTGAATTAATTCAAACGGGCGGGAAACAATAAAAATCGAATCGGACCGAAACTTCACCGAACCGGGCCGAATCCAGAAAAATCCCGAATGGGCCGGCCCGATACCGTTTCGCCCTGGCGGAAAACATTTTAAAACGAACTGACAGGGGGGTCCCACGTGTCAGGTCACTTAAGTGACCCGAATCGGTATGCTGCCGTTGGATTCTAATCCAACGGCGCATCTGCGTCGTGCTCGTCGGCGAGGAAGAAGCTCACCTGCGCGCAGTGAAGAAGACGACGGCGACGGCGGCGCGCGTAGAGGAAGCAGAACTCGACGGCGACGAGCGGAAACGACTCCGGCGAGGCTCCGCCACCAATTCCCGGCGTCGGCTTGCTCCCCTGAGGTCGAACGCGGCGGCGCCCTCCGCGTCCAGTACCTCGCCGGCGGGGCTGGCGACGTCGAGCTAGAGCGAGAGGGGAGAGGTGAGTGTGTCTGGGAGGTAGCTGGGATCGGGGTGAGTCCTCTCGTTTGATCGACGGGGGCTTTTATAGGCCGGAGAGACGAGGGCGAGGGCGTCCAGTAGCTCGCCGGTGCGGGGGCCCTGGGTGCGTGCATCGAGCAACACTGGGCACGGCGGCCTTGCTCGCGTGCTGGAGGGGTTCGGTCTCGGCCGCGGAGTGCTGTGGGTCGGCTCTGGCGCAGTCACGATGGTCGGCGACGTGCAGCGAGCTGGGGAAGAAGAGAGGGGGGTCCTGGGTGCTGTCTCCTCTTCTCCTCCCTTTCTCACGGCTCGGGTTGGGGCAGAGGGAGCTGGGCTCGACCGCGGCATCGTCCAGGAGCATGGCTACAGGCATGAGACGAACGGCGACAGTGATCTTCGTAGTAAACTTGATTTCTCCCGATTTTCGTCTGCCAGGTGTTCGACACAATGCCCGCAAGAAATTTAAATTCGAAATTTTGAAAATTTCCACTTTGGGTGATTAACATATTAGCCAAGGTTTCCAGTCATATTTTTGTTCTGAAGAAATAACAGGTTTTGCAAAAAATGTGTATTTGAAATTTGGGTATTGTCACTGTTTCAGATTCAATCTTTGGCTGAAGTTTGAGTGATGTTCTATTTTGAATTTTGGTTAGAAACTTCTTGGTTGAGTTAGTATGTGACTTGGTTAAACTCAACTAACTGGCCAAACACTGAGTTGAGTTACAGATTTCTTATTCTAAAGGCTCAAAGTAGGATAGTCAATAAGATTTCCTAGATCATCTTATTCTTCTCTTTTTCTTTATTATATTTATTTCTGGTTTCTTTGGCTTGTATTATTCTTCTCAATTGCTTCTGTTGGTTAAGTTAGAAGTAACTAACTATTGCACAACAATTAATAACACACATGAAATCATAAAATACATTTAATAGGAAATACATGCATACATGCAATAATAGATAAAAAGTTTTATCTTGACCCAAAATTTGGTATTTTAATACATAGGAAGTGGATTACAATTTCTGAGTTGTTACAATTATCTTTTACCCATTTACTTTTCAAGTAGAGTCATATCATGAATAGAGAAGTTATCTTATAGAATAGTTTGCAGTGTGGAAGTATCCCCCTTTAGTTGGTTATCTATGTATCCCGTGGTGTGAGTTGCGGTTGAGAAATATTAATGAGAAGTTTTATCATTTACTTTCTGCACACTTTATTTTAGTTTGCAATCTCTCTTATATGATTAGCCTTGTTGATTAGTATTGGTATCACTTTGGGAGCATGAGTAAATCTAGTTGGTTTTGGCAAACTTAGCTTGGTCAGTAGCAACATTACCTTGAGGTTTGAGTAGAAAAAAAGAAGAAGGAAGTGTTAGTAGATACATCATTTTAGCTTTCATTCATGATTGGCTCATAAGCAATAGTATTCTCAAGTTAAAATCATTTGTACTTTCAAGAAAGTTTGCATGATTGTTTCTATCATATGTATGTTTGTTTGTTTCATGCAACTCTTATTGACGAGGGTTAAACTCGACAAATGTCCTAGATGAAGGACTTAGGATCGGGGAGATAGGGCGTCGAATGAACTCGAAGGTAAATTCAGTCTAACAAGGTGGCTATGAAAGTAAACGTGGGCGTAGAACCTGGCTTGCTTTCAATCTGTCCCATGATGTCTACGCACGCGTCTGTTCTTGTAGACAGTGTTGGGCCTCCAAGTGCAGAGGTTTGTAGAACAGCAGCAAGTTTCCCTTAAGTGGATCACCCAAGGTTTATCAAACTCAGGGAGGAAGAGGTCAAAGCTATCCCTCTCAAACAACCCTGCAATTATGATACAGAAAGTCTCTTGTGTCCCCAACACACCCAATACACTTGTCAGATGTATAGGTGCACTAGTTCGGCGAAGAGATAGTGAAATACAAGTGGTATAGATGATTATAAGTAGTAAATGCAATCTGGAATAAAAATGGCAGCAAGCAAACAAGTAACAAAATAGCAAGTAAACAGTGTGCAAAGCTTGAAAACAAGGCCTAGGGATCATACTTTCACTAGTGGACACACTCCCAACAAATATAACATAATTGAACAAATAAATAACTTCGCTTCACTATGCTACTCTGAATTATTCTCCTATTGAATAACACTAATCATTGCATAGTGGCTACAGAAGCACCCCTTAAAGTTCATCAAGTACTTGACAAACACCGCTCATAGAGATATCCAAATCAAATCACAACTCAAGATAAATATTATTGCAACTTAGACCAAGTACTAACACGGTGCACACACTGTCAACATTACACCATGAAAGGAGGAATAGATCACTTCAATACTATCATAGTGATAATTATTCTCATAATCCATAAGAGATCACAATCGTAGCCTAGACCAAGTACCACCATGATGCACACACTGTCACCGTTACACCATGGCAGGAGGAATAGATTACTTTAATAACACCACTAGAGTACACATAATGATGAAGAGTAGCATCTACTTATTCAACATGATACAAAGCTCACGATCACATAAAGATCACATCATGGGAGAGAGAGGTGAACCACATAGCTACCGGCAGAGCCCTCAGCCCCGGGGATGAACTACTCCCTCCTCATCATAGGAGACAGCAAGGTTGATGGAGATGGCGGTGAGGTCGATGGAGGCGGCGGAGACGGTGATGGAGACCGATGGAGATGGCTCCGGGGGCACTTCCCCATCCCGGCAGGGTGCCAGAACAGAGACTTCTGTCCCCCAAAATTCGTCGGTGGCGGCGGCGGAACTGCGGAACTCTTTCTGGAAAATTGCCGACTCCCCTAGGGTTTTCCGTCCCGAGGCTTTATATAGGCGAAGGGGCGTCGTCAGGGGGCTGCCAGGGACTCCTCACACATAGGGGGCGCAGCCTTGGGCTGGGCCGCGCCGCCCTGGTGTGAGGCTGGCTCCTGGCCCCCCTCCGGCTCTCTTTCGGTCCTCGTCCTTCGTCCGGGAAAAATAGGAGTTCTGGAACTTGTTTCGTCCAATTCCGAGAATATTTCCTGTGTAGCATTTCTGAAACACAAAAACAGCAGAAAACAGGGAACTGGCACTGTGGCATCTTGTCAATAGGTTAGTTCTGGAAATCGCATTAAAACGCCACGAAGTGTAACGAAACACAAGGCAAATGGTGCAAAAACAAGCATGGAGCATCAAAAATTATAGATACGTTTGAGACGTATCAGCATCCCCAAGCTTAACTCCTGCTCGTCCTCGAGTAGGTAAGTGATAACAAAAGAAATAATTTTTGAGGTGACATGCACCATCACAATCTTGATCATATAGGTAAAGCATTGAGTGCTGAGATCAAAGAACTTAAAACATGGGCATGAAAAACATAATCTTGATAATAGAAACTTAGCAACCATGTTATAACATGAAAAGGAACACAAACAAAAGATCATGAATAATGAAACAATGAAAGTCAAACATGTGTTCAAATCATAAGGAAAAACATACAACTGGTTTTTAGCTTGTCCTTCATGGAGAGCAAAACATAAATGCATAGGACACCTTCAAGTTTAAGAGGGCGACTAGATACAAATAATTTAAGAACAAGTGAAACCATAGTCATGAATCAATCAATGATAAACTTTGGGACAATGCACATTATACTAAGAATGACAACTATGCTCTCTTAATGGTGCATAAAGATAGAAGGTGGTGACTCAACATAAAAGTAAAAGAAGGCCCTTCGCGGAGGGAAGTAGTGTTTGCAAGTTTTATAAACCTTCAAAAATTATGGTACTTACCGGCTTTGAGCTCTCATTGCCCCCATCATAAGCATCTTGAATGGTTAAAGTTAATGCGAGAACAATTATGATGCATATGCTTGACAAATCATAAGTCAAAAACCTCGTGTCCTGTGAATACGAGTACCCAAACCTCATGCTACTTTACTTAGAGTCCCAAGCAAGGCTCTTGTCATTGTAAGTATATATGTATCATCGAGAACCGCCAACGGGGTACCTCCGTTCCCGATGACATGGAACAAGCCCACATCAAAATGACAGGATAAGCAGACAATGAACACCTCAACATCTCTTTTATTTACCATTTGTTTAGCTTTTTATTTTGAGATGCGTCATCGAATGTCCACTATGGGTATGCTGCAAATTTCCACCATGAATTATGCATGGCTTAGATTGGCGGCCCAGGTGTTTCCCTAACACATATACAAACTCCATGATCCCCGCAAGATTCCCAATTCATTTCAAACTGCGGGCATCCATAAACAAAAGATCACGATATCAACTCAAATAAGAAGTGCAATGTTGAAAGCTTGCCCCATGACGGCATGGTTGGGCTAGTATCCAACTTACAACTTGCAAGCATAACAACTCAACATAAGAGACCATAATGTCAAATTTTTAAGAACAAGAAAAAGTAAAGTGTGCCTTCCGGTTCATGAGAGCTTTACTGACCAATTTTTGCATAACACTGGTAAGAGTTTAATTTGAAGAGTAGATAAAAGCAAGTCAAATTTACTTGGAATAGCAAATTGCTAATAGGTATGTATGGTGGACACTTTGGCAAAACTTGGTTTTTAGGAGTTGGATGCTCGAGTAGAGCTCATACTCAGTACAAGGCGAGGGCTGGCAAAAGACTGGGAGCGACCAACTAAGAGAGCAATAATGGCCATAATCATGCAAAGCGACATTAAAAGAAGCATAAGATGGCATCAAAAGTCAAAAACTAAATGATCATAGAGGCTATTGGCGACTTTGTATGAGTCTAACATGTGCGAGCATGCGCCAAGTCAACCCAAATAAAGCATCAAGGAGAAAACCAAAATAATGCTTCTAAATAATTAAAACAACGCATGATTTTTTCAAAGGCTCATTAAACAATCTCAGTTATTTGAGACAAGTCATGCTACAACAAAACCACTAAGCATACTATCAAAAAGACATCAAGCACGACATGCAAAAGCCTAAGCCACAGTATATACAAGCTCCTTCTTGTACCACTTTTTTGCATAAAGCTTTTTCTCTTTTCCAACACCATTTGAACTTTTTAAATCCAACTCTTTTGAGGAAAACCAATATGGTCCAGAGGAAAAAATACACCTTTATAAATAGATATAAGAAGATCTGAACGCAAATCAAGGTGAAAACAAAAACCAAAAGCAGTAGCAGAAAAAGAAGAACACTCGGTTTTTGATAAGAGTGAAAACTAGAGTGTTCTTGGCAATGAAAAGCGAGTTCATCTCCTCCAAAAGAAACATGATGTGATCTAACCATTTATTGCAGCAAACAAAACAAAAGAAAACTGAAAGCAAAAACAACTGATGCTCCAAGAAAAACACATAGTGCATGAAGCAATAAAAATATAGTGTCTTGAAAGGTGACCTGATTTTTGCCGATGAAGAAGGGGGTGCCTCGGGGGCATCCCCAAGCTTTGACGCTTGTACTTCTTGGATATTTCTTGGGGTGGCATGGGCATCCCCAAGCTTGAGCTTTTGTCCATTCTTCATCTCATCTCATCATTCTCCAATCCCTACTCTTGAAAACTTCCTTCATACAAAACTAAACACAATTCTATTAGCAACATTAGTGTAAGCATAACGTTGAATCAACCCTTTTTGCTTCAGGTTTCAACCTAAAATCACCACATATAAAGTATATACTACTGTAGCAACTTCCCTAAAAGTTCCGTGATCAAAAGAACTAAAAAAGAAAGCGATAAAGCGGCAAAAACGAATAGTGGCAGAAATTTGTCAAAACAGAACAGCTGATAAAGGCCGATTTTTTAAGGGGTTTTCTGTTGCTCAAATCAAAAAGTGTTCAACTAATGAAAGTTTGGATATAATCTGGGGCATATGCACAAGAAATCTCAGGTCCAAAAGATATACAGAGAATGTTCACGAATTTTTACGGTGCAGCACCGAAAACAGTTTCAGGACAGCAACATCCCCAAATCTTACCTCACTCAAATTAGAGGCTTCTCTTGGCACAACAACGAAATAAAAAGGATAAGGAGCGGTTATTACAGTAGTAATAACTTCCAAGACTCAAATAAAAGAAAAAGTACTGAAAATAAAACAATGGGTTATCTCCCAAGAGTGCTTTTCTTTAACGCCTTTGAGCTAGGCGCAGTAATTTGCAAAGATGCTCATGTGGGCGCCATATAAGAGCTTGAGGCAAAGGCGCCATATAGGAACTTAAAGCAATAGAGAGCATCAAAAAGCAAGTATGGAACACATTTAAATCTAAACCACTTCCTATGAAAAATAGTCTTGTAAAGAGACAAGTCATAAAAGCGCAAAGCAAAAAGCATAGGAAGGCAAAACAAGTACAACTTCAAGAATTGCAACATAAAGAGGGGAAACTCAATATTGTTGAGGTCCATAAAACCATGTTTCCCTCTCTCATAATAACTTTTAGTAGCAACATGAATAGAACTAACAATATAACTATCACATAAAGCATCCCTATCATGAGCCACATGCATAAAAGAATTAATACTCCCCACATGAACAATAGTAATAGGAGCAGATTCAACAGAAAAATTATTCTCATCACCATAATCATCAAAAACAGGAGGCATATTGTAATCATAACTAATTTTCTCCTCAAAATTAGGTGAACTGAAAATATTATACTCATCATCATAACCATCATAAACTAGAGGTTTAGTATCATCACAAGCTAGAGAACAACTATTTCGCAAAGCATACTCATCAAACATATCATCATAAGAAGGAACAAGGATAACACTAATGGTACAACAATTATTAACCTTAGAATTGGTACCAAAAAGATTTTCAATATCAAAAGTAGAGTGCTTTTCCCAATCATGATCACTAACATAGGTAACAAGCATAGGAACATCATCCCAATCAGAATTATCATAATCTATAGCAGGATCATAACGCTTAGGGGAAGATACCGTGTCCTCTCGCCTTTTACTCCTCCTCTTCTTCTTCTTCTTCATACTCTTCTTGCTCTCTCCTTTAGGAGGGATAGACTCGAAGGGCATCTTCTCCACATATTCTTTAGGAGGGAAAGGCATCTTCTCCACTTAATCTAGTTTGCTGACATAAACAATAGAAGAAACTTTGGAGGATTCCTCCTCTCTATTAATAAGATCGAAACATCTATTAGTCCTGTCATAGCTTGGCAAAACATCATGTTTTATAAGATCTTGTAAGTAAGTATTTGCGAGGCAATCTTTAGCACAATAGAGACGACAACCACGAAGGGTACTATTAATATCAGCATCTCTAATATCAACCAAAGAAATCTTTCTAGATATCTCTTCACAATTCAAAAACAAAGTAAGCTCATCATACTGATTGAAAGTAATCTTATTATCACAATACAAATCGGCGGTACTCGTTCGATTAATTGGGCATTGAAAATTAAAGTGACCCTTTTCACCGCAAAATTCACAAAGAAAAGGATAAAGCTCACAAACCCTTTCACCAAGCACATCTAGATCCTTGAGCCACATACTGGTTTCTTCATTTGCGTGGGTGATGCAATAATCTTCCTTGTTGTAACTCTGTTCACAAGGTCTATGCATTCCACAAAAATTAACATGCTTATAAGAAATAGTACTTTTAGAAGTTTGAGCATGTTTATTGCAATCATCAATAACAATATCACTTTCTATGCAAGTGTCCTTAAAAGGTTCATGATACACGTCCCCATTTCCTTTAGGAACATTCATATGGGAAGCAAAGGCTTTAAAGCAATCAACCATAATTTGAGGATCAAGACCATATTTAGCACTAAGCTCTTGAAAATTAGCAGTTTCAGCGAAAGACTTAATGCAATCAAACTCGTAATTCATACCTGATCCTTTACCTTTGTCGCTATCCCAACCTTCAATATTGTTTTGAATTGTTTCAAGCAGATACCACTTGGTGTTAACATCCTTGCTTGTGAAAGACCCATCAAAGCATGCATCTAGATAGTCCTTGTAATATCCTGAAAGCCTTGCATAAAAATTATTAATAACAATATTACGGGGAAGATCATGAATAGGACATTTGAGCATTAGTGACTTCAATCTTCCCCACGCTTGGGCAATGCTTTCTCCATCATGAGGCCAAAAATTGTATATCTGATTACGATCTTTATGAATCTCACTTTGAGGATAGAATTTAGAATAAAAGAGAGGTACAATTTCCTCCCAGCCAATAGATGGACCATCCTTTAGCAGCCTATACCACTCCACAGCTCTACCCTTCAGTGAATAAGAGAATAGCTTCCTCTTAACTTGGCTTGATGAAATACCTGCACACTTGAACAACTCGCATAATTCTTGTATAAAGAGTAAATGATCACCCGGAGGTACTGTTCCATCTCCTGAATAGCGGTTATTCATAACACATTCAACAATCTTCGTAGGTATTTTAAAAGGATGAGGAGAACAAGCATCATTAGAAACATCACATATGGGAGATAAAATATCATCAGAGCAAACTTTCTCCACTAAAGTTGGGGAACTAAAAATATCATACTTAACAAAACCAGCTTCCCCAAGCTTAGACTTTTCTATAGCATTAGCATTAACAGTATTCAAAGCATTCGTACTAATAACATTGCTATGTGAAATAAGCTCCAAAGGATTTTCAATTTTCTCATCAAATCTAAACTTAGGAAAAAGACTAAAGAACTCTTTATTTTCCATTAAGCCTAACTAGTGAAAATAAAAACAAGAAACAAAAAGATATAATTGCAGAATCTAAAGGAAATAACTCCGAGCACTCACACAGGAGGATGTGAGTACCTTTTACCTTACCTCCACGGCAACGGTGCCAGAAAAGAGCTTGATGTCTACGCACGCATATGTTCTTGTAGACAGTGTTGGGCCTCCCAGTGCAGAGGTTTGTAGAACAGCAGCAAGTTTCTCTTAAGTGGATCACCCAAGGTTTATCGAACTCAGGGAGGAAGAGGTCAAAGCTATCCCTCTCAAACAACCCTGCAATTACGATACAGAAAGTCTCTTGTGTCCCCAACACACCCAATACACTTGTCAGATGTATAGGTGCACTAGTTCGGCGAAGAGATAGTGAAATACAAGTGGTATAGATGATTATAAGTAGTAAATGCAATCTGGAATACAAATGGCAGCAAGCAAACAAGTAACAAAACAGCAAGTAAATGGTGTGCAAAGCTTGGAAACAAGGCCTTGGGATCATAATTTCACTAGTGGACACACTCCCAACAATTATAACATAATTGAACAAATAAATAACTTCTCTTCACTATGCTACTCTGAATTACTCTCCTATTGAATAACACTAATCATTGCGTAGTGGCTACAGAAGCACCCCTTAAAGTTCATCAAGTACTTGACAAACACCGCTCATAGAGATATCCAAATCAAATCACAACTCAAGATAAATATTATTGCAACTTAGACCAAGTACTAACACGATGCACACACTGTCAACATTACACCATGAAAGGAGGAATAGATCACTTCAATACTATCATAGTGATAATTATTCTCATAATCCATAAGAGATCACAATCGTAGCCTAGACCAAGTACCACCATGATGCACACACTATCACCGTTACACCATGGCAGGAGGAATAGATTACTTTAATAACACCACTAGAGTACACATAATGATGAAGAGTAGCATCTACTTATTCAACATGATACAAAGCTCACGATCACATAAAGATCACATCATGGGAGAGAGAGGTGAACCACATAGCTACCGGTAGAGCCCTCAGCCCCGGGGATGAACTACTCCCTCCTCATCATAGGAGACAGCAAGGTTGATGGAGATGGCGGTGAGGTCGATGGAGGCGGCGGAGACGGCAATGGAGACCGATGGAGATGGTTCCGAGGGCACTTCCCTGTCCCGACAGGGTGCCGGAACAGAGACTTCTGTCCCCCGAAATTCGTCGGTGGTGGCAGCGGAACTGCGGAACTCTTTCTGGAAAATTGCCGACTCCCCTAGGGTTTTCCGTCCCGAGGCTTTATATAGGCGAAGGGGCGTCGTCAGGGGGCTGCCAGGGACTCCTCACACATAGGGGGCGTGGCCAGCGGCTAGGCCGTGCCGCCCTGGTGTGAGGCCGGCTCCTGGCCCCCCTCCGGCTCTCTTTCGGTCCTCGTCCTTCGTCCGGGAAGAATAGGAGTTCTAGAACTTGTTTCGTCCAATTCCAAGAATATTTCCTGTGTAGCATTTCTGAAACACAAAAACAGCAAAAAACAGGGAACTGGCACTGTGGCATCTTGTCAATAGGTTAGTTCTAGAAATCGCATAAAAACTCCACGAAGTGTAACGAAACACAAGGCAAATGGTGCAAAAACAAGCATGGAGCATCAAAAATTATAGATACGTTTGAGACGTATCATCCCACACCGTCCCCTCCTGGCCCCTATATATAGGTGGCCACGTCTCGAGGATTGGGTGGGATTCGACATAGATTACAATATCGACATACGACATGAACTCGTATTTCGACTAGAATTACAATTGGGCCTAGCTTAACGGGCCTCAGGGGTACTCAACCGACGGGCTCTATTATCTATACCCTTGTCAGTAGCCCCTGAGATTCTACCAGAATTGTAGATTCGGGTTGAATCTCTAATCTTTAAATCTTCGACTTGATCAATTCTTCGACTTTTTCATATCTTCAGCTCTTGGACTTGGTTTGTCGACTTATTTTCATTATAATACCTCGCAAGGGGTTTTGATGAACAAGCCTGACAACTCTGATGGATCAAGAGGCCAGTTAACTGCCAGAACAGATACTTGTCACCTACTTCAAATTCAATCCCCTTGGACTTATATTCGGGAAACCGATCAAACCCATTCTTTTGCCGCATTTAGGACTTACAAAGAATGAATCCTAGTGGTTCTCAGGGTACCCAGTGCGTCCACCAGGATTTTTCTTCGCGTCGTAGACACAGATACATACCAGCAGAGCACATCCATGTGCGTATATCGGGCCACACAGTACGAATCCTGGGGTCTTACCTTCGTGATATATTTCAACCACGACATTCAAGTTTTGTCGCGATGACGCAACTCGAGAATTATATTTCGCAGCCTTGTTTGACTGAATCAATACACGCAATTTTTCGAGTTATCCATTTTAACTTTTATGAATACCTCCCGATGGGAGTAATCAATGTTTATTTTTGTTGGCAATGTAGCCAAAGTTCCTTGCTCTTATCTTTTGTCGCCTTCTTCCTATCGGGTGCGCGACAGCGCTCCCGATGCGAGTAGCCCCCGAGGCTATAGCCGAAATTTTCGGGTATAGGATCAAGAGAATAGATAAACTTGCTCCATATACTTCTTCTTGTATCATCTGTCAATTTTGCTCACTTTGGAGTGGATTTTTCCCTGTGTTCTTTGCAAGCCCCGAGTCGAAGACGAGGTAAACTTTTGCATTTTGACAGATATTTTCTTATCCTCTGCTCCCTTCTCTCTTCTTCTCTTTTTTTATACGCGTCGTTTTTCTTGATACGCTAACTCCTCTGTGCTATTTGCACTGTAAAAAATCTAGAAGTTTACTCTGGGCCTTGCCACTCCAGGGGCCCATTAGCACGTGCTTATAAATAAAGCACACTTTGACCAGGGTGGAAACCCTAACTCCTCCATCTTTCTTCGCCGTATCATCTTCTCACCCCATCTAGGGTTTGTCATTTCTGACGCTTATCTCCCATGGCCGATGCAAGTGAATCTCGCTTGAACACCGACGCCCCTGTGGAGAAGCGGGGTCGCAGCCGCCTGCGCGGTAGTAAGAATAAGACTACCGCCACAACCACGGTAGCATCGTCTTCTGTTCTGGTGAAGTGACGCCCTGGCCGTCCGACCGGGAGCAAGAATAAGCCCAAGGTGCCCTCTGCCGCACCAGGTCCAAGTTTTTCTTCCCCTAATGCTTCTTCTTCTTCGCCCAGAATCTATTCTTTCTTCTGCATCTACAACGCGCAGTGCCACAAAATTTAACGCCTGCCATTGAAATTTACCAAATTCATGGATGGGCGAGAACTGCGTGAAGCAGTTCTCCGTGAACACTCTGGTGGAGGAACCCCATATGAAGTGGAGGTGTGGTACAACGGCGCCGGTGATCAATTCTTCAAGGGAGGCTGGTCGCGATTTGCGGAGGATCATGACCTCCATCAGGGGTTCTTCATGACCTTTGATTTCCATGTTGGCACGTCGAAGTTCGACGTGAGGATCTACGATGGCATCCAGTGCCAGAAGGAGTACGAAGCCGAAGTGTAGTTTCATTAGTATTCTCCTTTATGTAATCAAGTTGTTCCTCCTTGTGCTTATCTGTAATAAAAATCGTATCGGAATTATGTGTTTTATTAATAGACCATGGGAACTAATTATGGTTTCGAGGTGTGCACATTAATATTTATCGAGTTCCTTTGAACCATTTACGCCGCAGACGAAATGTCGGGTTGCAATCATCCTTGTAATGTGCCTCGGAAAATCACAAATATTGATAACTTATTAATATTATTTCGTACGACTTGAGGGTTTGAGCCCCTGAGTGTATAGTAAAAGATTGTATACATATTGTCGACTTGGCCCAAGGAACCCGACCTATGGCCTCATGTTCTGGGTTCGGAGGGTCATAACTTCGAAAGAACTCTTTATCACCTATGCGTAGAATCACCGTAGTTGCTTTGCATTCCACGGGTTACTCTCGTCTTTCCCCGTTTTCTTGTCTCGTAGTCGATAAGCTCCTCCTGGTATCACTTCTGTGACTATGTAAGGTCCCACCCATGGGGACTCGAGTTTTCCATGTCCATCTTGTTTGAGTCGCAAAACTAGATCTCCCACGATGAAGGATCGTGGACGAACTCGACTACTGTGGTAGTTTCGCAGATTTTGCTGATATTGAGTAGCTCTGGCGAGCGCGACATCTCTTGCTTCATCAAGTGGATCGACATCATCCTGAAGTGCTTCTGTAGAAACTGTCTCATCATATGCTGCGATTCTTGGAGCTTCATGAGTTATTTCGACAGGGAGCATGGCTTCTGCACCATGGACCAGAAAAAAGGGCGTTTCTTGAGTAGCTGTGTTAGGCGTGGTTCGTAGACTCCATAGTACAAAGGGTAGCTCATCTACCCAAGTGTGCTTGGCTTTCTCGAGGGGCGCTAGCAGCCTTTTCTTTATCCCATTGCATATTAGGGCATTGGCTTTTTCGACTTGCCCATTTAACTTTGGATGCGCTACAGAGGCGAACTTCAATTTGATCCCAAGACTTTCACAATAGTTCTTGAATTCTTTCGATGTGAAGTTTGTCCCATTATCTGTGATTATGCTGTGTGGTACTCCGAAGCGAAAAACTATAGACTTGATGAAGTTAATCGCGGCTGTAGAATCTTCGGTTGTCACTGGGGCTGCTTCTACCCACTTGGTGAATTTGTCGACTGCTACTAGCATATAAACATGCCCTCCTAGCCAGGATTTATGTAGTTTCCCTACCATATCGAGACCCCATTGTGCAAAGGGCCAAGATAATGGTATTGGTTGTAACTCTGCTGCTGGCGCGTGCGGTCGAGACACAAAATGTTGGCAAGCCTCACACTTTCTTACTATGTCCTTCGCGTCCTCAATGGCTGTTAGCCAGTAAAATCCTGCACGAAAAGCTTTGGCTGCAATGGATCTGCTGCTAGCGTGATGGCCACATACTCCTGCGTGGATGTCTCATAAGATCTCCTGCCCTTCTTGAGGGGTGATGCACCGTTGTAAGATGCCTGTTATACTTCTTTTGTATAATTTTCCTTGCAGCATGACGAAAGCCTTGGATCGTCGTATTATCCTTTTCGCCTGTACTGTATCTTTGGGTAGTGTTTTGTTTACCATATATGCCAAGTATGGTTGCATCCAAGTTTCCTCGATCATCATGACTTCTTCGGGTTTAGTTGTCCCGCTGCTACCAGCCCCCAAGCCTGTTGCTTGGTGCTGGGCTTGCTCTCCTGTAGTCGAGACTTTGGTGCTTTTTATTGATCTCTCTATGATTTCCTCCCAAAAAACTCCTTGTGGTATGGGTAAACACTGGGACCCGATATTTGCTAAATTGTCGGCTTCCTCGTTGCTTGCTCTGCTGACATGCGAAACTTCGCATCCATCAAATGTTCCTTCGAGATAATAATATAGATTCCTGTATGCTGTCATATTGTCACTGATGGCATCACACTTGTTCATCACTTGTTGGACGATGAGATTTGAATCTCCAAAAAAATTCAGTCGAGTTGCTCCACATGCTTTGGCCATTTTCATCCCATGAAGCAGTGCCTCGTATTCGGCTTCGTTATTAGAAGCTTGAGGAAAACTCATCCTTAGCACATATTTCAACTTGTCACCTTGTGGCGATATCAGGACTACTCCTGCTCCTGCGCCTTGGACCCTTTTTTGACCCATCGAAATACATTGTCCATACACTCGATAGATCTGGTGGTTCTGTGTTTTGTAACTCCAGCCACTCTGCTATAAAGTTTGGTAAGACTTGCAATTTGACCGCCTTTCACTTTTCGTACGTGATGTCCATGGGTGATAACTCAATTCCCCACAAGGAGACACGCCTTGTTGCTAAAGGGTTGTTCAATATGTTGGATAGTGGTGCTTCGTTGACTACTATGATTGGGTGTATGATGCGTGGTGAATGACCAGCCCGTTGGGAACCCCAAGAGGAAGGTGTGATGAGTATAGCAGCTGGTTTTCCCTCAGTTAAGAAACCAAGGTTTATCGTTCTTGGAGAGGAGAGACAAACGACTGAAGGTGATGCTTGCTAGTTTGCGACAGCTTCGGACAATTTATATATGGCGCCTTGTCCAAGCTTTGCTTGCTAGCTGCAACATGGAACCTGCACACACACAACCAAGTACCTTGCTCCCAACTTACGATGAGGTTGTCAATCTCACCGGTTTGCTTGAAACAAAGGTTATGAGTGTATCGAGTGGAAAATAGTAAAAGTATGCGAGTAAAGTAAACAGTGCGAGTAAAGTAAACAGGTGATAGCAATGTGATGGAAATAGGACCGGGGTCCACAGTTCACTAGTGGTGTCTCTCCATAAGATAAATAACACATGCTGGATAAACAAATTACAGTTGGGCAATTGATAGAATAAAGATAAACGTGATATGTCAAGAAGATCACTATGAGATTTACTCCGGGCATTACAACAAAATACATAGACCGCCATCCAACTGCATCTATGACTAATAATCCACTTGTGGCGAATCAATCCGAGAACTCCACAAGTATTAAGTTGCGAACAACAGATAATTGCATTAACCAAAGTGTGTAATGTAAACAAAGCATGTGCCCTTGAGCATATGAATGTTGTTTTCTCCCTAGTAGCAACAGCACATCTACAACCTTAGACGTTTCTGTCACTCCCCCAGGTTAAATAGAGGCATGAACCCACTATCGAGCATAAATACCCCCTCTTGGAGTCACTAGCAACTACTCGGCCAAGATAGCTACTAACAACGGAGAGCATGCAAGATCATAAACAACATAGAGATAACAAAAGATAATATTCAGTACAGCAACTCAATCATAAACACCAATATTCATCGGATCCCAACAAACCAAACATGTAGAATTACATAACGGTGATCTCAATCATGTAGGGCAGCTCATGAGATCTAAACATGAAGCACATGGTGGAGAAGACAACCATCTAGCTACTGCTATGGACCCATAGTCCAAGGTAGACTACTCACTCATCGCTCCGGAGGCAAGCATGGCGATGAAGAAGACCTCCGGTGGCGATTCGCCTCTCCGGCAGGGTGCCGGGAAGAGCTTTTGGACCCTCCCGATCTTCGGATCGACGGCGGCGGCGGATCGCGATGTGTTCTGGAAAAGTGATCGGGTACTTAGGTTTTTTTCCGTTGGGGGGTCTTTATAGGCGAAGGGGCGATGTCAGAGGAGGGCCTAGGCACCCTCATGCCAGGGTGGCGTGGCCCAGGCCCTGGCCGCGCCAGCCCTGCGTGTGGGGCCCTGGTGGCTGATACGTCTCCAACGTATCTATAATTTTTGATGCTCCATGCTTGTTTTTACATCATTTGCCTACTGTTTCGTTACACTTCGTGGCACTTTTATGCATTTTTCGGAACTAACCTATTAACGAGTTGCCACAGTGCCAGTTCCCTGTTTTCTGCTGTTTTTGTGTTTCAGAAGTGATACACAGGAAATATTCTCGGAATTGGACGAAACAAAAGCCAGAAGTCTTATTTTTCCCGGGAGCATCCAGACATCCGAAGAGAGGAAGGAGAGGGGCCATAGGCCTCCCTCACATAGGGCTGGCGTGGCCCAGGCCCTGGCCGCGCCGCCCCTGTGTGAGGAGGCCCTGGCAGCCCTCTGACATCGCCCCTTCGCCTATAAGAAGCCTCGGGACGGAAAACCCTAAGGGAGTCAGCAATTTTTCCAGAAAGAGTTCCGCAGCTCCGCCGCCATCGCCGACGAATTTCGGGGGACAGAAGTCTCTGTTCCGACACCCTGCCGGGACGGGGAAGTGCCTCCGGAGCCATCTCCATCGATCTCCATCGCCGTCTCCACCGTCTCCATCGACCTCACCGCCATCTCCATCAACCTTGCTGTCTCCTATGATGAGGAGGGAGTAGTTCATCCCCGGGGCTGAGGGCTCTACCGGTAGCTATGTGGTTCACCTCTCTCTCCCATGATGTGATCTTTATGTGATCGTGAGCTTTGTATCATGTTGAACAAGTAGATGTTATTATTCAGATGTTATGCTACTCCTATGCTTAATTATTATAGTGTACTCTAGTGATGTTATTAAAGTAATCTATTCCTCCTGCCATGGTGTAACGGTGACAGTGCGTGCATCGTGGTGGTACTTGGTTTTGGCTATGATCGTGATCTCTTGTGGATTATGAGAGTAATTATTACTATGATAGTATTGAGTGATCTATTCCTCCTTTCATGGTGTAAAGTTGACAGTGTGTGCACCGTGTTAGTACTTGGTCTAAGTTGCAATGATTTCTATCTTGAATTGTGATCTGATTTGGATGTCTCTATGAGTGGTGTTTGTCAAGTACTTGATGAACTTTAAGGGGTGCTTCTGTAGCCACTACGCAATGATTAGTGTTATTCAATAGGAGAGTAATTTAGAGTACCATCGTGGAGAGAAGTTGTTTATTTGTTCATTCATGTTATATTGTTGGGAGTGTGTCCACTAGTGAAAGTATGATCCCTAGGCCTTGTTTCCAAGCATTGCACACCGTTTACTTGCTGTTTTGTTACATGTTTGCTCGCAGCGATATTTATTTCATACCACAGTTACTACTTATAATCATCTATACCGCTTGTATTTCACTATCTCTTCGCCGAACTAGTGCACCTATACATCTGACAAGTGTATTGGGTGTGTTGGGGACACAAGAGACTTTCTGTATCGTAATTGCAGGGTTGCTTGAGAGGGATAGCTTTGACCTCTAACCTCCCTGAGTTCGATAAACCTTGGGTGATCCACTTAAGGGAAACTTGCTGCTGTTCTACAAACCTCTGCACTTGGAGGCCCAACAAGTGTCTACAAGAATAGAAGTGCATAGACATCAAGCTCTTTTCTGGCGCCGTTGCCGGGGAGGTAAGGTAAAAGGTACTCGCATCCTCCTGTGTGAGTGCTCGGAGTTATTTCCTTTAGATTCTGCAATTACATCTTTTTGTTTCTTGTTTTTATTTTCACTAGTTAGGCTTAATGGAAAACAAAGAGTTTTGTAGTCTTTTTCCTGAGTTTAGATATGAAGTGTTTGAAGAGAAAATTGAGAAACCTTTGGAGCTTAATTTGCATGCTAATAGTGTTGTTAGTATGAATGCTTTGAACACCGTTGTTGCTAATGCTATAGAAAAGTCTAAGCTTGGGGAAGCTGGTTTTGTTAAGCATGATATTTTTTGTTCCCCAGCTTTAGTGGAGAAAGTTTGCTATGATGATATGTTTGATGAATATGTTTTGCGACATAGTAGTTCTCTAGCTTGTGATGATACTAAACCTCTAGTTTATGATGGCTATGATGATGAGTATAATATTTTCAGTTCACCTACTATTGAGGATAAAATTAGTTATGATTACAATATGCCTCCTATTTATGATGATTATGGTGATGAGAATAATTATTCTGTTGAATCTGCTCCTACTACTATTGTTCCTGTGGTGAGTATTAATTCTTTCATGCATGTGGCTCATGATAGGGATGCTTTATGTGATAGTTATATTATTAGTTCTATTCATGATGCTACTGAAAGTTATTATGAGAGAGGGAAACATGGTTTGATGGATCTCAACAATATTGAGTTTCCCCTCTTTATGTTGCAATTCTTGAAGTTGTACTTGTTTTGCCTTCCTATGCTTTTTGCTTTGCGCTTTCATGACTTGTTTTTCTACAAGACTATTTTTCATAGGAAGTGGTTCAGATATAAATGTCTTTCACATATGCTTTTTGATGCTCTCTATTGCTTCAAGTTCCTATATGGCGCCTTTGCCTCAAGCTCTTATATGGCGCCCACATGAGCATCTTTGCAAATTACTGCGCCTAGCTCAAAGGCGTTAAAGAAAAGCACTCTTGGGAGATAACCCATTGTTTATTTTTCAGTAATTTTTCTTTTATTTGAGTCTTGGAAGTTATTACTACTGTAATAACCGCTCCTTATCCTTTTTATTTCGTTTTTGTGCCAAGAGAAGCCTCTAATTTGAGTGAGGTAAGATTTGGGGATGTTGCTGTCCTGAAACAGTTTTCGGTGCTGCACCGTAAAAATTCGTGAAAATTCTCTGTATATCTTTTGGACCTGAGATTTCTTGTGCATATGCCCCAGGTTATATCCAAACTTTTGTTAGTTGCACACTTTTTGATTTGAGCAACATAAAACCCCTCAAAAATTCTACCTTTGTCAGCTGTTCAGTTTTGACAGATTTCTGCCAATATTTGTGTTTGCCGCTTTATCGCTTTCTTTTGAGTTCTTTTGATCATGGAACTTTTGGGGAAGTTGCTACAGTAGTATTTGCTATATATGTGGTGGTTTTGAGTTGAAACCTGAAGCAAATAGAGGATTGATTATATGTTATGCTTACACTAATGTTGCTAATACAATTGTGTTTAGTTTTGTATGAAGGAAGTTTTCAAGTGTAGGGATCGGAGAGTGATGAGATGAGTTGAAGAATGGACAAAAGCTCAAGCTTGGGGATGCCCATGTAACCCCAAGAAATATCCAAGAAGTACAAGCGTCAAAGCTTGGGGATGCCCCCGAGGCACCCCTTCTTCATCGGCAAAAATCAGGTCACCTTTCAAAACACTATATTTTTATTGCTTCATGCACTATGTGTTTTTCTTGGAGCGTCAGTTGTTTTAGTTCTCTTAGTTAGTTTAGTTTTGTTTGCTGCAATAAATGGTTAGATCACATCATGTTTTTTTTGGAGGAGATGAACTCGCTTTTCATTTGCCAAGAACACTCTAGTTTTCACTCTTATCGTTCAACGAGTGTTCTCTTTTTCTGCTACTGCTTTTGGTTTTCGTTTTCACCTTGATTTGCATTCAGATCTTCTTATATTTATTCACCAAGGTGTATTTTTGCCTCTGGACCATGTTGGTTTTCCACAAAAGAGTTGGATTTAAAAAGGTTTGAATGGTGTTGGAAAAGAGAAAAAGCTTTATGCAAAAAAGTGGTACAAGAAGGAGCTTGTGTAGACTGCGGCCTAGGCTTTTGCATGTCATGCTTGATGTCTTTTTGATAGTATGCTTAGTGGTTTTGCTGTAGCATGACTTGTCTCAAATAACTGAGATTGCTTAATGAGCCTTTGAAAAAATCATGCGTTGTTTTAATTATTTGAAAGCATTATTTTGGTTTTCTCCTTTGATGCTTTATTTGGGTTGACTTGGCGCATGCTCACACATGTTAGACTCTTACAAAGTCGCCAATAGCCTCTATGATCATTTAGTTTTTGACTTTTGATGCCATCTTATGCTTCTTTTAATGTCGCTTTGTCGCTTTGCATGATTATGGCCATTATTGCTCTCTTAGTTGGTCGCTCCTAGTCTTTTGCTAGCCCTCATTTTGTACTGAGTATGAGCTCTACTCGTGCATCCAACTCCCAAAAACCAAGTTTGCCATTGTGTCCACTATAAATTCCTATGCATGGTATTTGTAAGCCATTCCAAAGTAAATTTTCATGTGCTACCTTTCAAAAACTTTCAACTACTTCTCGTTTTGTGCCACTGTTTTTAGCTCATGGGGACGTAGTGGTCGGATTTGCTATCTTCCACATTGCTTATTCCAAAAAGAAAAAAAAGAAAAAAAACAAAGAAAAAAAGGCACTCCTCCATGGAATGTGAATGTTGGTGGGCACCCGATGGAATCGGTTAGCCATGGTATGAGAAAGGAAAAAAGGTGGGGAGGAGTGCCAAGCTTTATAAAAGAGCACAAAAGTGCCAATCTCTCTCTCAAAAACTTGCTTCATTTTTGTATGGAAGATAGTAAGAACCCCATTGCCAGTCGTTGACAAAGACAACCACCTCTCAAAACCAATTTTTATCTCTTTGTTTTACAAATGAAAAGCTCTAGCACATGTTTAATCACTGCTTCCCTCTGCGAAGGGCCTTTCTTTTACTTTTATGTTGAGTCACCACCTTCTTTCTTTATGCACCATTAAGAGAGCATAGTTGTCATTCTGAGTATAATGTGCAATGTACCAAAGTTTTCATTGATTGATTCATGATCATGGTTTCACTTGTTCTTAAATTATTTGTATCTAGTCGCCCTCTTAAACTTGAAGGTGTCCTATGCATTTATGTTTTGCTCTCTTTGAAGGACAAGCTGAAAACCATTTGTATGTTTTTCCTTATGATTTGAACACACGTTTGAATTTCATTGTTTCATTTTCATGATCTTTTGTTTGTGTTCATTTGCATGTTTACAACATGGTTCCTAAGTTCTTATTGTCAAGATTATATCTTCATGCCCATGTTTTAAGTTCTTATGATCCCAGCTCACAAATGCTTACATATATGATCAAGATTGTGTAGGTGCATGTCACCTCAAAAATTATTCTTTTGTTATCACTTACCTACTCGAGGACGAGCAGGAGTTAAGCTTGGGGATGCTGATACGTCTCCAACGTATCTATAATTTTTGATGCTCCATGCTTGTTTTTACATCATTTGCCTACTGTTTCGTTACACTTCGTGGCACTTTTATGAATTTTCCGGAACTAACCTATTAACGAGTTGCCACAGTGCCAGTTCCCTGTTTTCTGCTGTTTTTGTGTTTCAGAAGTGATACACAGGAAATATTCTCGGAATTGGACGAAACAAAAGCTAGAAGTCTTATTTTTCCCGGGAGCATCCAGACATCCGAAGAGAGGAAGGAGAGGGGCCACAGGCCTCCCTCACACAGGGCTGGCGCGGCCCTGGCCCTGGCCGCGCCGCCCCTGTGTGAGGAGGCCCTGGCAGCCCTCTGACATCGCCCCTTCGCCTATAAGAAGCCTCGGGACGGAAAACCCTAAGGGAGTCGGCAATTTTCCAGAAAGAGTTCCGCAGCTCCGCCGCCATCGCCGACGAATTTCGGGGGACAGAAGTCTCTGTTCCGGCACCCTGCCGGGATGGGAAAGTGCCCCCGGAGCCATCTCCATCGATCTCCATCGCCGTCTCCGCCGTCTCCATCGACCTCACCGCCATCTCCATCAACCTTGCTGTCTCCTATGATGAGGAGGGAGTAGTTCATCCCCGGGGCTGAGGGCTCTAGCGGTAGCTATGTGGTTCACCTCTCTCTCCCATGATGTGATCTTTATGTGATCGTGAGCTTTGTATCATGTTGAACAAGTAGATGTTATTATTCAGATGTTATGCTACTCATATGCTTAATTATTATAGTGTACTCTAGTGATGTTATTAAAGTAATCTATTCCTCCTGCCATGGTGTAACGGTGACAGTGCGTGCATCGTGGTGGTACTTGGTTTAGGCTATGATCGTGATCTCTTGTGGATTATGAGATTAATTATTACTATGATAGTATTGAGTGATCTATTCCTCCTTTCATGGTGTAAAGTTGACAGTGTGTGCACCGTGTTAGTACTTGGTCTAAGTTGCAATAATTTCTATCTTGAATTGTGATCTGATTTGGATGTCTCTATGAGTGGTGTTTGTCAAGTAATTGATGAACTTTAAGGGGTGCTTCTGTAGCCACTACGCAATGATTAGTGTTATTCAATAGGAGAGTAATTTAGAGTACCATCGTGGAGAGAAGTTGTTTATTTGTTCATTCATGTTATATTGTTGGGAGTGTGTCCACTAGTGAAAGTATGATCCCTAGGCCTTGTTTCCAAGCATTGCACACCGTTTACTTGCTGTTTTGTTACATGTTTGCTCGCAGCGATATTTATTTCATACCACAGTTACTACTTATAATCATCTATACCGCTTGTATTTCACTATCTCTTCGCCGAACTAGTGCACCTATACATCTGACAAGTGTATTGGGTGTGTTGGGGACACAAGAGACTTTCTGTATCGTAATTGCAGGGTTGCTTGAGAGGGATAGCTTTGACCTCTAACCTCCCTGAGTTCGATAAACCTTTGGTGATCCACTTAAGGGAAACTTGCTGCTGTTCTACAAACCTCTGCACTTGGAGGCTCAACAAGTGTCTACAAGAATAGAAGTGCGTAGACATCAGTGGCCCCTCTCCTTCTCTTCTTCGGATCTCTGGAAGCTTCCGGGTAAAATAAGACTTCAGCAACTTGTTTCGTCCAATTCCGAGAATATTTCCTGTGTATCACTTCTGAAACACAAAAATAGCAGAAAACAGGGAACTGGCACTGTGGCAACTTGTTAATAGGTTAGTTCCGGAAAATGCATAAAAGTGCCACTAAGTGTAACGAAACAGTAGGAAAATGGTGTAAAAACAAGCATGGAGCATAAAAAATTATAGATACGTTGGAGACGTATCAAGCATCCCCAAGCTTAACTCCTGCTCGTCCTCGAGTAAGTAAGTGATAGCAAAAGAATAATTTTTGAGGTGACATGCACCTACACAATCTTGATCACGCATGTAAGCATTTGTGAGCTGGGATCATAAGAACTTAAAACATGGGCATGAAGATATAATCTTGACAATAGGAACTTAGCAACCATGTTGTAAACATGCAAATGAACACAAACAAAAGATCATGAAAATGAAACAATGAAAGTCAAACGTGTGTTCAAATCATAAGGAAAAACATACAAATGGTTTTCAGTTTGTCCTTCAAAGAGAGCAAAACATAAATGCATAGGACACCTTCAAGTTTAAGAGGGCGACTAGATACAAATAATTTAAGAACAAGTGAAGCCAACAATATGAATCAATCAATGAACTTTGGGACAATGCATATTACACTAAGAATGACAACTATGCTCTCTTAATGGTGCATAAAGAAAGAAGGTGGTGACTCAACATAAAAGTAGAAGAAAGGCCCTTCACAGAGGGAAGCAGTGATTGCAAGTTTTATAACCTTAAAAAATTATGGTACTTACTGGCTTTGAGCTCTCATTGCCCCCATCATAAGCATCTTGAATGGTTAAAGTTAATGCGAGAACAATTATGATGCATATGCTTGACAAATCATAAGTTGAAAACCTCATGCCCTGTGAATATGAGTACCCAAACCTCATGCTACTTTACTTAGAGTCCCAAGCAAGGCTCTTGTCATTGTAAATATATGCATATCATTGAGAACCGCCAATGGGGTACCTCCGTGCCCGATGACATGGAACAAGCCCACACCAAAATGACAGGACAAGCAGACAATGAACACCTCGACATCTCTTTTATTTGCCTTTTGTTTAGCTTTTTATTGTGAGATGCGTCGTCGAATGTTCACCATGGGTATGCTGCAAATTTCCACCATGAATTATGCATGGGTTAGATTGGCGGCCCGGCGTTTCCCTAACACATATAAAAACTCCATGATCCCCACAAGATTCCCAATTCATTTCACACCGCGGGCATCCATAAACAAAAGATCACGATATCAACTCAAATAAGAAGTGCAATGTTGAAAGCTTGCCCATGACAGCATGGCTGGGCTAGTCTCCAACTTACAACTTGCAAGCAGAACAACTCAACATAAGAGACCACAATGTCAAATTTTTAAGAACAGGAAAAGTAAAGTGTGCCTTCCGGTTCGTGAGAGCTTTACTGACCGAATTTCGCATAACACTGGTAAGAGTTTAATTTGAAGAGAAAATAAAAAGGAAGTCAAATTTACTTGGAATAGCAAATTGCTAGTAGGTATGTATGGTGGACACTTTGGAAAACTTTGGCTTTTAGGAGTTGGATGCACGAGTAGAGCTCATACTCAGTACAAGGCGAGGGCTAGCAAAAGACTGGGAGCGACCTACTAAGAGAGCAATAATGGCCATAATCATGCAAAGCGACAAAGCGACATTAAAAGAAGCATAAGATGGCATCAAAAGTCAAAAACTAAATGATCATAGAGGCTATTGGCGACTTTGTAAGAGTCTAACATGTGTGAGCATGCGTCAAGTGAACCCAAATAAAGCATCAAGGAGAAAACCAAAATAATGCTTCCATACAATAAAAACAACACATGATTTTTTCAAAGGCTCATTAAGCAATCTCAGTTATTTGAGACAAGTCATGCTACAGAAAAACCACTAAGCATACTATCAAAAAGACATCAAGCATGACATGAAAAAGCCTAAGCCGCAGTCTACACAAGCTCCTTCTTGTACCACTATTTTGCACAAAGTTTTTTCTCTTTTCCAACACCATTTGAAATTTATAAAGACACCTCTTTTCATGAAAACCAATAAAGATCAGAGGAAAAAATACACCTTGATGAAAAGATATGACAAGGTCTGAACGCAAATCAAGGCGAAAATGAAAACCAAAAGCAGTAGCAGAAAAAGAAGAACACTTGATTTTTGATAAGAGTGAAAACTAGAGCGTTCTTGGCAAATGAAAACGAGTACATCTCCTCCAAAAGAAATTTGTTGGGGTCCAACCATTTATTGCAACAAATAAACAAACTAAACCAACTAAGAAAACTAAAACAACTGATGCTCCAAGAAAAACACATAGTGCATGAAGCAATAAAAATATAGTGTCTTGAAAGGTGACCTGATTTTTGCCGATGAAGAAGGGGTGCCTCAGGGGCATCCCCAAGCTTTGACGCTTGTACTTCTTGCATATTTCTTGGGGTGATGCATGGTCATCCCCAAGCTTGAGCTTTTGTCCATTCTTCAACTCATCTCATCATTCTCCAATCCCTACACTTGAAAACTTCCTTCATACAAAACTAAATACAATTCTATTAGCAACATTAGTGTAATCATAGCATATAATCAACCTCCTTTTGCTTCAGGTTTCAACTCAAAACCACCACATATATAGCAAATACTACTGTAGCAACCTCCCCAAAAGTTTCGTGATCAAAAGAAAGCGATAAAGTGGCAAACACAAATATTGGCAGAAATCTGTCAAAACTGAACAGCTGTCAAAGATCAAATTTTTGAGAGGTTTTCTGTTGCTCAAATCAAAAAGTGTTCAACTAACAAAAGTTTGGATATAACCTGGGGCATATGCACAAGAAATCGCAGGTCCAAAAGATAAACAGAGAATTTATACGAATTTTTACGGTGCAGCACCAAAAACAGTTTTAGGACAGCAACATCCCCAAATCTTTACCTCACTCGAATTAGAGGCTTCTCTTGGCACAAAAACAAAATAAACAAGATAAGGAGCGGTCATTACAGTAGTAATGACTTCCAAGACTCAAATAAAAGAAAAATTACTAAAAGTAAAACATTGGGTTATCTCCCAAGAGTGCTTTTCTTTAACGCCTTTGAGCTAGGCGCAGAAAATTGCGAATCAAGTAATATCAAGTGATGAAGCATCACTTACCTCAGTAGGCACTTTGGAAGTTCCCGAAGATGATTCAACCTGCAAGTCACCCTTAGTGGAACTAAGAGTCTTACCAATTTTAAGAACATGTTGAGATTTAAGCGCAGAAACCTTGGGAACATACATAAATTTTTGCTCTTTCCCAATAAACACTTTCCCTTTCTTAAATTTAAGAGAAGAGAAGATTAAGCTAAGAGTTTCCATGGACTCCTCTAGTTTACCAATCCTCAAGTTTTGATTATCAAGAGTAGTGCTAGCCTCTAAAACGATGATTCTCTTACCAATATTCTCTATTAATTCACTAACTCGGCTAGCATTTTCTAGATTACTTGGCAAACTTTTCTCTAAAGAACTGAGCCTTTCTACCACCTCCTCCAAGGTGGTCTCAGTTTTAGCAACATGAATAGGTGGTATTCCCACTAAACTTTCAATTATAGTGCATGCTTCTCCAGCGGGAGTACCCAGAAAATTACCTCCTGTAAGAGTATCGAGAACATACCTATTCCAACTAGATATACCAACATAAAAATTTCTAAGGAGGATCGTGGTAGAGTGCTTTTTGGTACAACTATGATGAGCATTGTTAATACGATACCAAGCATCTTTTAAACTTTCTCCCCCTTGTTCCTTAAAACTACGAACTTCTACTTCAGGATTACTCATTTTAGCAAAACGAAAGTAAACAAGTAAAAACAACTACCAAGGATTCTAATTTTTTTGGGTTTTTGATATAAAACGATGCAGGTAAAATCAATAAAGTAAAGCAAAACAATAACAAAGTAAAGGATGTGCGTGCAAAAAACTCCCCTCGCAGAAGTCTTCTACTTCCTCCCCAGCAACGGCGCCAGAAAAACAGCTTGATGCATGGTGAATGACCAGCCCGTTGGGAACCCCAGGAGGAAGGTGTGATGAGTATATCAGCTGGTTTTCCCTCAGTTAAGAAACCAAGGTTTATCGTTCTTGGAGAGGAGAGACAAACGACTGAAGGTGAGGCTTACTAGTTTGCGACAGCTTCGGATAATTTATATATGGTGCCTCGTCCAAGCTTTGCTTGCTAGCTACAACGCGGAACCTGCACACACACAACCAAGTACCTTGCTCCCAACTTACGATGAGGTTGTCAATCTCACCGGTTTGCTTGAAACAAAGGTTATGAGTGTATCGAGTGGAAAACAGTAAAAGTATGCGAGTAAAGTAAACAGTGCGAGTAAAGTAAACAGGTGATAGCAATGTGATGGAAATAGGACCGGGGTCCACAGTTCACTAGTGGTGTCTCTCCATAAGATAAATAACACATGCTGGGTAAACAAATTACAGTTGGGCAATTGATAGAATAAAGATAAACGTGATATGTCAAGAAGATCACTATGAGATTTACTCTGGGCATTACAACAAAATACATAGACCGCCATCCAACTGCATCTATGACTAATAATCCACTTGTGGCGAATCAATCCGAGAACTCCACAAGTATTAAGTTGCGAACAACAGATAATTGCATTAAGCAAAGTGTGTAATGTAAACAAAGCATATGCCCTTGAGCATATGAATGTTGTTTTCTCCCTAGTAGCAACAGCACATCTACAACCTTAGAGGTTTCTGTCACTCCCCCAGGTTAAATAGAGGCATGAACCCACTATCGAGCATAAATACCCCCTCTTGGAGTCACTAGCAACTACTCGGCCAAGATAGCTACTAACAACGGAGAGCATGCAAGATCATAAACAACATAGAGATAACAAAAGATAATATTCAGTACAGCAACTCAATCATAAACACCAATATTCATCGGATCCCAACAAACCAAACATGTAGAATTACATAACGGTGATCTCAATCATGTAGGGCAGCTCATGAGATCTAAACATGAAGCACATGGTGGAGAAGACAACCATCTAGCTACTGCTATGGACCCATAGTCCAAGGTAGACTACTCACTCATCACTCCGGAGGCAAGCATGGCGATGAAGAAGACCTCCGGTGGCGATTCCCCTCTCCGGCAGGGTGCCAGGAAGAGCTTCTAGACCCTCCCGATCTTCGGGTCGACGGCGGCGGCGGATCGCGATGTGTTCTGGAAAAGTGATCGGGTACTTAGGTTTTTTCCGTCGGGGGGTCTTTATAGGCGAAGGGGCGATGTCAGAGGAGGGCCCAGGCGCCCTCACGCCAGGGTGGCACGGCCCAGGCCCTGGCCGCGCCAGCCCTGCGTGTGGGGCCCTGGTGGCCCCTCTCCTTGTCTCCTTCGGATCTCTGGAAGCTTCCGGGTAAAATAAGACTTCAGGAACTTGTTTTGTCCAATTCTGAGAATATTTCCTGTGTATCACTTCTGAAACACAAAAATAGTAGAAAACAGGGAACTGGCACTGTGGCAACTTGTTAATAGGTTAGTTCCGGAAAATGCATAAAAGTGCCACTAAGTGTAACGAAACAGTAGGCAAATGGTGTAAAAACAAGCATGGAGCATCAAAAATTATAGATACGTTGGAGACGTATCGGTGTACCGCAAAATATTGCCGCAATTTCCACGCTGTTGTGAATACGCTGTATGCAAGTTTCTGGTAGTGCGGGTACCTCTGCTTTGTTGGAGATAGTACCTCGCTAACAAAATATATTGGCCGCTGAACTCCTTGGGTTTTTCCTTCTTCACTTCTTTCGACTACCAAGACTGTGCTTACCACCTGATGTGTTGCTGCAATATAGAGTAATAATGGCTCCTTTTCCTTTGGTGCAACCAACACTGGTGGTGTGGAAAGCACTTTTTTCAGTTGTGCAAAAGCTATGTCTGCTTCTTCTGTCCACTCGAATTTATCGTCTGATTTTTTCATCAATGCATAGAAGGGAAGGGCTTTTTCCCCTAGTCTTGCGACGAATCGACTTAGTGCCGCAACAAGTCCTGAGAGCTTCTGTACATCGTGCAACTTTGTGGGCTTGCCCATTGTTAATATCGCCTGGATCTTTTCTGGATTTGCTTCTATTCCTCTCACAGATACTAGGAACCCTAGGAGTTGTCCTGCAGATACCCCAAAAGAACATTTTGTCGGGTTGAGCTTGAGCTTGTACCTGTTTAAGTTGTTAAAGGTTTCTGCTAAATCACTGATTAAGGACTCCTCTTCTCTTGTTATAATGACCACGTCATCGATATAGACTTGGATGTTTCGTCCTATTTGACTTCCGAGGCAATTTTGCATCATCCTCTAATCGGTTGCTCCTGCGTTTTTAGGCCAAAAGGCATGACTTGGTAGCAGAACACGCCATAAGGTGTTATGAAAGCTGTTTTTTCCTCGTCTTCTTTCTTCAACTTTATCTGGTTGTAGCCAGAGTATGCATCCAGGAAGGAAAGCCTTGCGCACCCTGCTGTTGAGTCAATAATCTGATCAATGCGAGGCTGAGGGAAGGGATCCTTTGGACAATGCTTGTTGAGAGATGTGTAGTCGACACACACTCTTTGCACATCTGTGTTTTTCTTGGGGACTATAACTGGATTAGATACCCAAGTCGATGCTTTGATTTCTCGGATGAACCCTACGTTTTCGAGTCTGTGTAGCTCGGATGCTTTTGCTTTCCTTTTGGGTTCGTCGAATCTCCTCAACAGTTGTTTGACTAGTTTCACTTTTGGATCAATGTTTAGTGCGTGCTTGACGAGTTCCCTGGGAACCCCTGGCATGTCTGAAGGACACCAGGCGAAGATTTCCCAGCGCTCACGGAGGAACTCGACGAGTGCGCTTTCCTATGCGGGATCCAGGTTTACTGCTATAGAGGTAGTCTTGTTCGGGTCCGTAGGGTGGACCTGGATTTTCTTCGAGTCCTGAGTTGCATCGAAAGCCTGATCTGGCAGGGATCGCCCGACGTCGGGTAGCATGTTGTGGTCGGTTTCGCCTTTTAGTCTCACGTATTCTACTGTCATGCCGAAGGTTTGCGCCAGTCTATTGAATTCTTTGTCACAGGTGTTGGATACTTCAAAGCTGCCCTGCACTGTGATTGTTCCTTTGGGTCCTGGGATCTTGAGTGTAAGATACTCGTAATGAGGTACTGCCATGAATTTTGCAAATGCTGGGCGTCCCAGGATTGCATGATATTGTGAAGGCCAATCCATAACTTCGAACTCCAACTTTTCTCTGCGGTAATTGCTGCTGCTGCCGAAACAGACGTCGAGTTCTATTTTCCCGAGAGGGTAATTTGCGCTTCCTGGTACTATTCTGTGGAAAGAACAATCTGTTGGCTTTAGACTTTCCAGTGAGATGCACATTGCCCTCAAAGTTCTTGCATATATCAGGTTTATGCCGATTCCTGCATTCATGAATACTCTCCCGATGTCATATCCCCCTATTTGCGCCTTTAGTACCATTGGCGCGTGCCCTGGCCTGGGAACTTTCCTTGGGTGGTCTGCTTTGCTAAATTTAACCGGTTGATCGGACCACTTTAGATACTCTGTAGTAGCTGGCGGTGATGACATTGCCAGGTTGACCTGTCTGGATATGCTCTTCCTTTCTTTCTTTGACTTTGGCACTGGTTGAATCATTGCTGATATATATACCTTTGACTCCAGTTGTTTTGCGAGTTGCTGCATTTAATATCCTTGACTCGTGCTTTTTCCTCCCGGTCGTATTCTTTGGCTTGAATCCATGGCGCTTTGCAATCTTAGGAAGGTTCTGCAATCCTTCATCTGATGGTTGGAGACTCTTTTCCCGTCCAGGTACGCATAATGGATGCGACAAGGACCATACAGCATATCTTCTGCAGAGGGACCCGAGTACCTTGATTTATCCTTTCCCCTATTATCTCTTGCTTGAAACTCTTTGCTTTCGTAGTCTTCCTCATTCATTCCGTCATATCCCGTGGCTATTTGATTTTGCCTTCCATGGTTGTCCCCGTTGCGGTATCGTCGCCTTTGTCTGCTTGTTTTGTCGACTTCTGGTGAACGCCCCTTTTGTTGTTATACGCGTCTTCTCCATCGGCGAATCTGTTGGCTACTTCCATTAGCTCAGACACTGTCCTTGGCCTCGTTCTCCCTATTTCTTCTACTAGGTCCGAATGACAAAGGCCACTCAAAAAAGCGTCTATTGCTCTTTCATCGGAGATGTCTTCTGCTGAATTTTTGATTACACTCCAGCGTTGTATATAAGAGCGTAGGGTTTCGTATCTTTTTTGTACGCACGACTTGACTTCCTCCAGTGATGCTGGTCGCTTATATGTTGAGTAAAAATTTCTTTCAAATTGACTCTCTAACTCCCCCAACTTCTGATGGAATCGTTGGGTAAGGTATTTAACCAGGACCGCGCTGCGCCGGTGAGGTGTAACTACAAACTTTGCATGGATGTTGCTCTTGTTCCTCCGAGTATCTGTATTGCTTGCAGGTAATCTGACAGCCATAGAGTAGGCTCCTGCGACCCGTCATACTTTTCTTGATCATGTGGCAGTTTGAAACCTTTGGGTACTCACGTTTTGCGAACCCTACGGGCAAAGCATAATGCGCCCATCTCTTTTTCATCGTCTTCATAGTTTTCCTCTCTCCACGTGTAACGCGAGTTGTTTACTCATGCTTGTGCTATTATGTTCCTTGCGTCCTCCTTCCTTTTTTGTCGCTTCTCCTCTTCTGATGAATCATTGGGTTCGTTTTGCGAGGATTTGCGTTTGAATTCTTCTTTTTGCCTTTCTTTTCCACGTGTCACCTTTTCCTCTGGAAGTTTTCCCATTAGTTTGTCTTCTACCAACCCAAGACTTCGTATTGCGGCTTGATGCATGTGCTCTCGTGGATCCCCAGGCTCTGGTTGTGTGGTTAGTAGGTACGCCTGTGCTGCTACCAACGCCGCTTCTGGTGTTTCTTGAACGAAATCTTCTTCGTCTTCTGACTGCTGCGGGCTTTGACTTTTCGCGTAACTCTCCTCTCTTATCTGTGTTGTTGTCCTCCTGTTGTGCTTTGGGTCTCTTTGTCTCTCCATGCTGGACTCTGATGAATTGCTATATTCACTCCAATATTCTACACTTGGTGTACTATTGTAATCCGGGCTTCTCATGATCATGTCTCTTTCCTGCCTTAACTTCTTTTTGCGCTGGTGTAGCGCGTTTTGGTATCCCATTAAGACTTCTCTTCTTGAATCTGCGGGTACATCAGTCCCGTGGTTGACAGCTGTCATGATCATTCTCCACTCTCCAGCCGAAACATGCACTTTCTCCTTCTCTTTCTTGCCATTGCTCCTTATCTTGTCGACTTGCATGTCGACCTCCTTGTTGCCAACGTGATTGTTTCTTCTTCTGCTGCTTCGGTGATGATAACACATAATTGGTGTATGCTCCTGGAGACGCCGCTGCTTCTGCTGGCGATATCCCTTGATTTGTCCACTGCTACTTCCACAATGGTCTTTTGCCCGGTTTCATCGGGTTCCTCAAATTTTTCGTGCAAATTTTCTATTGCTGCTAAGCTGACTAGCGAGTTTGCCTCGCTAGAAGAGCCTACAGATGATCCAGATGCTGTCATCCTCTCTATTTTTCCCGCTGACGGAACTGATTTCGTCGGATCCGAAAGGCGAGTTGAACCCGAAGGTCCGATGTAGAGGCTTAGACTTCCGAACGTCAATTCCATCTCTTGATTTTCGTCGACTTCTGGATTGCTATTGGCTAAAAGCAAAAAAGCCGTCGAATTCATGATTCCAACGCCCAGGATCCCCACGGTCAGCGCCAATTGACGAGGGTTAAACTTGACAAATGTCCTAGATGAAGGACTTAGGATCGGGGACATAGGGCGTCGGATGAACTCGAAGGTAAATTCAGTCGAACAAGGTGGCTATGAAAGTAAACATGGGCGTAGAACCTGGCTTGCTTTCAATCTGTCCCACACCGTCCCCTCCTGGCCCCTATATATAGGTGGCCAGGTCTCGAGGATCGGGTGGGATCCGACACAGATTACAATATCGACAGACGACATAAACTCATATTTCGACTAGTATTACAATTGGGCCTAGCTTAACGGGCCTCAGGGGTACTCAACCGATGGGCTCTATTATCTATACCCTTGTCACTTATGCTTGCTACCCATCCTTGCTAGCCAAAAACCTGTACTGAGAGGGAATACTTCTCGTGCATCCAATCCCCTAAAACCAAGTCACTTCCAAAGAGTCCACTATAAATTCCTATGCCTGGTATTTCAAGCCATTCCAAGTAAATTTTCATGTGCTACCTTTCAAAAACCTTCAAATACTTCTCATTTTGTGCCACTGTTTTTAGCTCATGAGGACGTAGTGGTTGGGTTTGTTATCTTCCATACTAAATTGAGTACCCCTCGACTTGCATGCTTCATCTGCTCGTCATTAATTTTGCAAGGGAGCTGGTCAGACCATTGTAATCTAAAAAGAAAGAAAAGAAAAGAAAAAAGGCACTCCTCCATGATATGTGAAAGTTGGTGGGCACCCGATGGAATCGGTTAGCCATGGTTTGAGAATGGAAAAGTGGGGAGGAGTGCCAAGCTATAAAAGAGCACAATTGTGCCAATTAATCAACATCTCGGAACCGCTCTCACTTGTTTAGTATGGAAGATATCAAGAACTCTGTTGCTAGTCGTTGAAAAAAGCAACCACCTCCCAAAACAGCTTTTACCTCTGTTTTACAAATGAAAAGCTCTAGCACATTTTTAATCCCTACTTCCCTCTGCGAAGGGCCTGTCTTTTACTTTTATATTGAGTCAACCTATTCCCTTCTATCTCAAGCAAGCATTTGAGTTGTTATGTTTCACTCATCCATATGTTGATCTGTTCAATCATGTTTACTATCTTCCTTTGTTTAGTACGATGCTTTTATCTGAAGGAATATATCTTTGAAAGCTTTCTATGATTGTAAAGAGTTTGTTTCGTTGAGCATATGGTTTTTGCTATATTAGCTCTGTTATAAAAGGCTCCGTTCAAAAATAAGTATAGTTTGTTCATTGTTCTCTGACCAAGAACAAAGGTTTGCCATCACCAATCATGATTTACCTTGTGCATCTTTATTTGTGTTTCCCTTTTGCTTATTGCAAGTTTATATTATATGAAGGGAGGTTGCTGTCTATTATAACTTGTGCCTTGGTAAATGTGATGCTTCTTGTCCGTATTTTGTTTATCGACACTTCCCTCCATAAACCCATGGTCATGTTTACCGAGTTCAGTTTTTGCTTGGGGACAAGCGAGGTCTAAGCTTGGGGGGGTTGATACGTCCATTTTGCATCACTATTTTGTATCATAATTTACTGTTATTCATTGATATATTTCATATTTAGAGATGATACTTATGTTGTTTCCTCTGTTTTTACATGTTTGATGATCATTGGAGAACTTGCTACCAGAGTCAGGATTCTGCTGGAAAAGGGACCGTCAAGACACCACATTTCTGAAGATCAACAATTCTGGAGAAATACCCAGAAATTCATATAATATCAGAAGACGAAGGTAGCCAGAAGGAGGAGGCGAAAGGAGCAGCAGGGTGGGCTCACCAACATGTGGCGTGGGCCCACCCCTGGCCGCGCCGCCCTGTGGTGAGGCCACCCTGGCCCACTACTGCCATTGCCCCCTCACGTATATTGTCGTCCCTGAAAACCTAAGTCAAGAGGGGGGATCAGAGATAGACACCGCCGCCTCTAAGGGGCGGAAAACATTGAAAGAGATAAGCTCTCCGGTATGCAGAAATCTGCCGGGGAAATTCCTTCCCGGAGAGGGGAGATCGTCGCCATCGTCATCATCATCGTGCTGGACTTCATCAGGATCATCATCACCATCATCATCATCATCACCAGCACCTTCATCTCCACCATCACTACGCCATCCCGCTGTAACATCTTGGGTTGAATCTTTTCAAATTCTTAGAGGAAACTTTCCCGGTGTTGATTACCTTTGTAGTTGATGCTATTGAGTGGAACCGTTGAATTGAGGTTTATGTTCAGATTGTTATTTACCATTATTTCACCTCTGGTCATGATCCATATGATGTCTTGTGAGTTGTAGTGACCTCACCTTTTAAAGATGACGATCCCTGTGCTTTTTAGTGCTAGTCCCTAGATCAAACGCTAGCACACACAGTTTAAGATGTAATATCAAGAAACAAGGTCATTTTATTACATCGCATAATCCAGCAATTACATAAAGAAACTTTACAATGCTCATAGCATAGAGCCTTCAGAGTTTACAACGAAAACATACATAGCATGGAGTCCTTCTTCTTCATGTGCCACAGGCGAACATGCTGCGGATAGACTCGTAACCCTGTCGTACCTTTCTTATCGTCAAAACCTGCAACATGAAACGTTGCAGCCACAAAGGGTCAATACACTTGAATTGTATTGGCAAGATGTCACTTTTTGGTGGACACAAATGGAGCCTAACACTTACACGAATATTTGGCTAAGTGGAGCTTCAGGCTAAGCTTGCAGAAAAGCGAATGTTTATCCTACTTTTCAAAAGATCTTTTTCTTTTTAAAGTACTATTGGACACACTGGAATCCACCAGGTGCTCCTAGTTAATTATGCACACATAGGAATCCACCAAGTGCACATAATTATGATCACACAACAAATCCCTTGTTGTCCCTTCAAGTTTTAATTTAAAGAAGTTGGGATGAGGAGATCCTTGAACAGCTTCAATATCACGTCGCTCAAAATTGTCCGTAACCGGGGACACGGCTAAGTACTTAGTTTTTAACACTCTAAAGAGGTGGTGCACTTTTCCCACAAGACTCAGTCAACCTCTTTTGCCATGATGCTCATTTTGCTCAAATGGCCAAGTGAAGACTGAGACAAGACCTTTCAGAAGCAATCCCTCAGACCAACCCGGACGCGTTCCATCTTACAAATCACTACCACCCTCTGTCCGTCTGGCTGAGTTCTCGCAACTTAGTTAGTCAAGACAGAGCCCATATGACTCGTGGTTGCACTTGAAGCTTCACGACTTGAACGTCTCCAATCTCTTTGTTCCTGGGTGGCCGTCCACAAGTGAGATACACACGACCGCCATAGAGATGGCTCGGGTGTAACCACTCAACATAAATCCATCTTACCAATTTCCACCCAGGTGTTTCATTAACTTAGTTGTTTTCTTAGTTTTTGCAAAACATAGTTTTCAAACTTAATAATAGAACATGTGGAATCCCAACCACGAATTCTATAGCACAACTAAGCAATCTACACTTACGGTGTTTCTTCTAACAGGGTAATCAGGGGTATCCTAAATAGGAGATAGCAAGCATAACAATCTACACATGCATAATATTAATAGAAAGGAAACACTACATGCATGGTAAAAACATTGGGAATTTTATGAACAAGAGTGACACTTGCCTTAGAAGTTTCTGAAGATTGTACTTCTCTTAATCAACACACGTGGCTCTCCGTACAACTATAAGGTAGAAAAGAACACCACATAAACACACCATTTAGGCCACATAATCAAGAAAGATAGACAAAGGTGTTTATTTGTTTTTAGCTTAGTCTTCAAAGTCTTAGTGATAAATGGACAAAAGGTTGTGCCATGAAGCTGACTTGATATGGATGGAGGGATTGGCTAAGTCAAGGACTTAAAGATTGATGGGGGTTTGCTAAATTGTTTAGGGAGTGTTAAACACTTAGCAAAATATCTTAGGGGTATTCTTAGGCTTGGTTTGAGAAGTTGGATGGAAAAATTCTAAGTCATGAGGTTTGTTACTTTCATCTTTTTGACTTGGCTATCTTCTCTTGATCTTCTTTGTCTTTCCTTCATCTCCTTGTCTTCTCTTTCAACTCCTTGTTTGCCTTCAACTCCTTGTCTTCTCTTTCAACTTCTCCTCCATGGTCTTGATATGAGAAAACTTCTATGCCAAGTGTTGGATGGAGTAGTCAAAGACTTAGAAGAATTTGGATGTGATGGAGTTGATAGTTTTGTATTTGGAAAAGATAGAGAGTGGACTTTTCACTAAGTCATGGTAGAGTTGAGTGATCAATAGGACTTAGGATAATTCCACACCATTTGTGTAGTGGAACAGAAATTTAAATTGCACAAGTGTGATATCCTGGCCCAGAGCTTAATAGGATTGATAGGATACTCATATCAACAAGGTATACCTTCTTTTCCGGAAGCTCATCTGAAAAGAACTCCAGGTTAAGCGTGCTTGGCCTAGAGCGATTTAAGGATGGGTGACCGACCGGGAAGTTGTTCCCGGGTGCGCATGAGTGAGGACAAAGTGCATAGAAAAGACTAGTGTTGGTCTGTGGGGCCAGTCTAGAGATCCTAGAGAGCTGCCAGGGGTAACAGGCCCGAGCCATGGGGTATTCGGGGGTGTTACATTTGGTATCAGAGCCGACCCTTGCGGTAACACAGGCGTGTGCAGGTCAGGTGTGCGGACATGTGGCCCGTCGTGGCACATGGGTCGGCACTGGACGCATGGACGTGTCCAATAGGGGAAGTTCCTGGACTGGGGTTGACCGACGAGGACGTCGGTCTTCTAAGAGGGTGAGTGTGTGATATCCTGGCCCAGAGCTTAATAGGATTGATAGGATACTCATATCAACAAGGTATACCTTCTTTTCCGGAAGCTCATCTGAAAAGAACTCCAGGTTAAGCGTGCTTGGCCTAGTGCGATTTAAGGATGGGTGACCGACCGGGAAGTTGTTCCCGGGTGCGCATGAGTGAGGAAAAAGTGCACAGAAAAGACTAGTGTTGGTCTGTGGGGCCAGTCTAGAGATCCTAGAGAGCTGCCAGGGGTCACAGGCCCGAGCCATGGGGTGTTCGGGGTGTTACAACAAGGTGCGTGATAGGAATTAGGATTGATATTTGCGAGGTGCCCAAATAACATAATTCTTGCAAAAAGGGTGTGCAAAAGGGGTTGACTTTTAATACTTAAGTTATGTGTGTGAAGTGTTCTGGTGGTTTTATATTATCAAGATATTCAATTTTGCAAAAGGAATTATGCCTAAAATAATTATAGAATTAAATCTAGGAGGAAAATACTCAAATCTCCATTTGAATTTGAATACTTGATAAAATTGGTTCAACTAATTTGTGCAATGGTTCTACTGGATAGAGGATAACAATAAGATTCATTTGCAAAAAGAATCAATTAAAAAGGATTTATGGAATTTGAATTATATAAAACCACTCAAATTCTCATATTTAAATTTGAATGTTTTAAAATAGTTGCAAAGTCAAATTTTATTACATAATAGTGTTCTACACAATTTTAGGAATCCATAGACATATTATTTGCATTTTTTGGATAAACAGATCAAAAGATATTGATTTTCAAAGTTTCAGGGATTTTCTGCTTTATTTCTAATTCGATTTCTATTTAATCTGAGGGGCCGGCCATGTGGCGTGATGCCATTTGCTGATACCCCTTCGGCCGGATCCGTCTTCTGGGCCGTACGATTTAAATCAGATCGGATGCGCCAGATCTGGGCCGTAGATCTGAGATCTAACGGAGCAGAAGAAAGGGGAGGGGAGATGTCTTACCAGAGCTAGGGTTCCGGCGGTCGTCGCCCACATGCGGCTCAGGCGCGGATGCTGCCGGTGCTCTGATGGCTTATGGATGGCGGCGTAGGCACGACGAGGTCTGGGCCGAGGTGACGAAGGCGATGGAGAGGTCCACGGCGTCGATTGCTTTGCGGTGCATCGAGGAGGTACGACCGGAGGTGTTCTAGGCGATGGCGAGCTTCGGCCAGGGATACTTGCATCGAATCCCTGCAAGATGGAGCAAGTGGAGGGCATCAACGTGCGCGCCAGGCAAGGGGGAGAAGCTTGGGGTAAGAGAGAGGATGCGGAGGTGACTGACCGGGCCGGATTTTGACGGGGAACGGTGGCAGGACAGCGGACCTCTGGTGGTCAATTCCGATGGCCTGGCGGCATCTCTAGGATAGAAGAGGGAGGGGAAATGGAGAGGAGGCCATGGGGATCTTTATAGGCGTGGGCAGGCGTCAAATCGGGCAGTGATTGAATGAGAATAAAGGGAGGGAGAAATCAGCGGGCTCGGGTGATTTCCGATGAGTTTTGCGGACGGAGGAGAGGGATGACAGGTTGGGGCCACTGTCAGCGGGAGAGGGAGAAAACAGAACCAGTTCGGGCGGGCTTCCTGGGCCGCGGGCTACTTCTCCTTATGGGCCGAATGGTTTCCCTAGGGCTCCTTTATGTTTTTTCCTTTTCTTCTCTTTTCTTTTTCTGTTTTCTTATTTTCTTTATATCTTTTTTCAGATTTGGTCCAAATTGCTTCAAATAAATTTGTAAATTTTTCTAAAATTCAAAGTAATCTTTCTCACTACCATGTTTGTTGGCAATGAAATCTTCCTTGGTGTACTTTGCATTTTTAGCAAGCTTTTCTGGTTCCTCCTCAACTTCTTCTTTATCAGAAGCATTACTACTTTCGGTTTCGGCATCAGAAATAGAAACACTATTAGGATCTTTACCTGTTTCAGAATATTCTGCAACTATTTTATGCTTCTTCTTCTTTTTCTTGGAAGGAATACCATCACCTGCAACACGTTGAGAGACATCCACATCTTCATCGGAGCTGCTGTGTGACTTGTTGATTGCAAAGTGCTATTGTGTGGTGTGTGTGTGTGTGAACCATGTATGCATGTGTGCTTATTGTGTGCTATTGCTTTTTCGGTGATAGAATCAAACGACGAGTGTGCCTAGGAAGGGGAGGTGTATGAGTGCCAAATGGAAAACTTGTAGTGGAGCCAAAAACTCTAGGATAGGAACACTCAAAGAAATTTTGGAAATGTTTTCGAAAACCTTGGAGTAGAGATCTACTCCACTAAAATGTTTTTAGAAAATGGTTTTATAAAAATGGAGATGGAAATGAGAAAAAGGAGTTGGTGGTTTTATGAATGACATTGGTGATCACTAAGTGTTTGCTTAGAACAATTAACCCGTGCAACCACATTACCCCGGTATGGGACGGGGCTTAGCCCGAAGTCTGTCTATTTTAATGCGGGGAGCCTCACACTATATAAGGGTCTGTAGGACCCCAGAATCAGGGTTGACTCCTAACGAGGGTCAACACATTACAACGGCATATCCCAAGCCACCGGAAGACAATTCGGTTCTCTCGTCGTGGCGCCGGAGTTACACTCGATGCACTGAGGTAGACTGCCGGGGCGTGCCGGGGAGGTAAACTCCACAGGGTACCCATACTAAGATAGATGGATGGAAGACTTTGTTCGATTATCCAAATCCTGCCTACGTGTGTATGACGGT
This sequence comes from Dactylis glomerata, assembly GCA_007115705.1. NCBI lineage: Eukaryota > Viridiplantae > Streptophyta > Magnoliopsida > Poales > Poaceae > Dactylis > Dactylis glomerata. The sequence goes on from QXEO01000341.1 coordinate 814,754, forward strand.
CCGTGGTGGTATCCCGGCAGATTTATTGAATCTTGTGGGTAAAGTGTACAACCTCTGCAAAGTGTAAATATATTTGAATTGCCGAGTCCTCAGTCATGGACGGTTGGGACGACCGTTACTTAGCCCAATGTCGGTTTCGTTTTCTTAAAATGTTTTCAGAAAAATGGAGAAAAGTGTCGAACAGAGTACTCGCAGGGTACTGCCATGGTACGTGGGAATTATGGAGTACCTGGAGGGTACTGCCGAGGAGTTGGGAGCTCGTCATGTTTGATTGACCAGGGAATTTACAAAAATTCTGTTTTCAAAAAAAATTCAACAAAGATATAGAGATGTCATGGGACATGCTATATCAACAAGACAAACTAGTTAGACAGGATAAACTAGACCGGAGCCTTTCCCTTGCTATAGCCAAATGTATATTTGATGGAATTTTCTCTTAGATGGTTTGCGAGTACAATTCAAAATGTACTCACGGCTTTGTTCCTGGCTATTAACTTGGCCAGACCATGGAGACGACTACGAGGAGGACGACAGTGGTTTCCACGACGCCGGTGCGAACTAGGAATCGTCTCCCAGTCAGTCACCTGTAGGGTAGTAGGCCTGACTCGGGTCAGCTACGCTATGTGTGTCTCCGCTGCTACCTATTAAGTATGTGTCAGTTGAACTTGCCCTGCGTGGAATTTGTATTCGGCCAAGTGGCCTATGTAAGACTATTTAAACTCGTTATGTAATGGATGATGTACTCTGAAATGCCGACTCTGTTATGTGGATTCACGATGGTCTTCCTGGGATCGTGAATTGTATGCATAACGGGAATCTCAGGTGGTAAGCCGGGGTCCCCACAAGAAGCCTTCAGATCTCCCTGTAGGCTACGTCCTCTGCTGGCATCTAGCCTATTTGGTACGGGTGCACACCAAGTTGCTAACAGTTGAAGACTTATTAACCACCGGGTTGCAGATCAAGCAAGATACTTCATTTAACTCGAAGAAAGAGTTTGCACAGATCCAGCACAACTTTGCAAAAATCATCAACCAGGAGGTCATCGCGGAAACCGGGTTTATCTACTCACCAGAGAATGACCATTCTCGAACAACGGTGAGGCTTTGGCTTTCGAGGCAAAGCCAGGTATGCTTATGTGACTGTACAGTCCATGTTCCTTTCTAATATTTGTAATTAAGTCAATTTTATCTAGTATATATGTCTGTTCTTGCCTGTTCGAAAGCATAAAAAGACACCACTTTCAGGTCTTTGGTTTAATGGTTTCTTTTTTATTAGCAATCCATCTATGCAGAATTATAATTTGATATCATACATTGTTTCAGGGATCACATTTGCGATGATCTGATCATACTTGTATTCCACGTACACACCAGCAATGGTGTATTTCTTAGGTACGATTTGTTTTATGATGCCTCCATGTTTCTATTCTGACTAGTTGCCTAGGTAGCTATGAACCTTTTCTTCCTTAATAAGCAGTTACATCACTCGATTTTTCTTTGAAGAAAGATGTACATGTAGTTAGGCTAACTATTCTTCATCTCAATTGTCACATCTTTCCCTCCTAATTTTCTCTATCATGATTGCTTGCAGCTAGGTGATGGCACACAAAGATTAGGATCGGTGTTTACTGTTTTGGCAAATTTAATTTAATGTAATATTTGTTGAGCTACCAGTGTCGGTGCAAAATGTATGAAATGTATTTATGAATTTATTTATGTATGGAACACAATATTTTATATGTACGCCAGCCTGGATGGGATTTAAATGGCAAATACGATTTTATTTTTATTAATAAAACAACTACCAGTGATAGTCAAGTTAGAACACAAGGTGTTAGTGCTGCAGAATGAGGAGCGACGGACACCTGCTCGCAGGTAGTCACTACTCACAAATATAGCAGTGACAAAGCCTGCTGATTATCTACATCAGTAGTAACAATATGCCGGTGACTATCGGGAAAGAATAAACTCGTCGCTGCTTATGAACTAATACAACGTGACATTAAATCTGAGCATCGCAGGTAAGGTGCTAGAGACGGGCTTCCCTTAGGTCGAGTGTCAGAGGTAATATACTCACGATGCACAGATAGAAGAACAGTCGTCGACGATTAGCTATGAACGAAGGGATTTACATGCGCGAGCCCATCTGCTAACGCGGAGTTTATAACAAATTTGTCACAGGCACCTATAGTTGACGGGAGCAAGTTATGAAGACCCGTCAGATCAAGAATACTACGGACGCACACCAACTATCAAGAGCGTCACTAGAATGTCGTCGCTCATCAGATCAAGTAGCTTAAGTCGACGAATGAAGATCAAGTAGCTTAAGTCGACGAATGAAGATATATCCAAGAATCATCGCCAATTGCTATACATGACTGGCCATCAGCGGTACACATTACCAGTGGCTGCAAATCAGCAACGGACGCCTCGATCGTCAATGTACGGGAAAACACGCTCGTCACTGCTAGGCCTGTTTGGCATAGTGTGGATAGCCATCATCCGGGTGAGGAACAACCTCGTCGCCGGGGAAGATTTCCTCTGATGACTCTGGGAGGAACCCAGCTCTCTTGGCCTTGGTTAGGTCGCTCTTGTTGATAGCAGATCTGGCCCAGCCCATGCCATTCCTCTCTTCACAGAATGCTTCGTCATGGGGTGGCAAAAAATGATCAGTTTGTATCACATACAATGGAGGGAGCACAGAGTGGAAGCGTGCAGCAATGGCGTGCAGGAGCAGGAGATAGGAGCGAGGAAGAAGAAGAAGCGGCAGCGGCGAAAAGTAAATGAGGGGTAAAAAGAAAAGAGAAAAGAGTTTCACCCTTAAACATAACAGTGCTGGAGAGGTCGTGGGCTGCGACATGGCACGCAAAGCGAAACCGGCAGCCCACTAGCTCGTGAAAATTTGGGAAGTTACTGCACCGCCCCATGTGGGTTGGTCAGCATGCAGTCAAATCAATTGTTCGAAGTGTCACGCGTGCAGGTCATGATGACACACAGTTGACATGTCAGATCACTGCCAGTATCGATGAACACGACAAAATAATCATCTTTGTCAGCAATGATGTCATGATTTTGGGAAAGGAAAAATAATTTTGAGTTCTACAAATCAGGTCAAAGAATTCAAATTATGAGCCTATAATCGGTTGCAAGCACCTAATCATAGCCTCGGGGGCTACTCCCATTGGAAGCGCTGATTGCGTACCCGATAAAGTATGTATATGGTAAACATTGTCTTTGCAAAAATAAGCATCACAAGGCATGCAAGAATTTTTGAGCCTATACTCGAATACAAATATTCGACTATAGCCTTGGGAGCTACTCCCATCGGGAGCACTGATCATGCACCCGATATGAAATAATCATCGACGAGCATAATATAAAGGAATAAATTTTCGACTCCATTATCACTCGCAAACATCAGATAAATGCACTCGACATTTTACTCCCATCGGGAGGGATTTGCAATTAAAGAAAAGAACCCGACACTTCGGGTATTATAACCGCCAAACAAGGCTCTCGAGGAATATATTCTCAGACCGTGTCCACCATGATAAAATGTTTGAATGCCATGGTCGCAAAGATCATGAAGGTAAGACCTCGGGATCCCTCCTGCATGGCCTAGTATTCGCACAAGAATGCGCTTTGCTACTATTTTTCCGTATCCATGATACGAAGAAAAATCCCGGTGGACGCGTTGGGTACCCCCTTGAAAATAAACTGTAATTCATGCTTTGGTAAGTCCTTAAAGCGGCACATGCTGGATTATGCTAGGTCCCAAATTCGAGTCCGAGGAATCGAGTTTGATGTAGGTTAAGAGTGTTTGCTCAGGAAATTAACTGGTTTCTGATCTGTCGGATGCACTAGGCTCATTTACCAATATCCCTATGAAAAATATAAAGCATGAAATATCAAGAGACAACACAAATGTCTTCAGATAAGAAGTCGAAGATTCAAGCAGTCAAATATTATATACAAGTCGAAGTTTAAAGATTAGAGATTCTACCCGAATCTATGATTCAGATAGAATCTCGGGGGATACTGACATGGGTACATCTACCAGGGCCCATGGCATTGGTACACCTGGTGTATATTTGGGTTAAGGCCAATGGAAATTATGGCCCAAGATAGGAGCCGATGTATTTTGTATTCGAATAAGGAATTATTATGTAAAACCGTCATAAGCAATGAATCTACATCGAACTCGACCAGGACCTCAAGACCTGGCCACCTATGAAGAGGGTCCAGGAGAGGTCGACTAGGGACACATTGAGATTTGGCTTGTAGTTCTAGCTTAGTCTCAATAATATTGCAAGTTTCTCCTTGTTTGTCTAATTATTTACTCGAGTTCATCCGATGCCCTCTTCCCCCGATCCTGACTCCATCTAGGACAATGCTGAGATTAACCCTCGTTAGGATCCAAAATCTCTGGCGGGATGTAATAAGATCTTTATATTAAGGGTCGGAGGAAGTATTTTCTTCATATAATTAGTTTTCATATTTATTGAATTCTCTCTATGCTAAGGTGTCATCTTGGCTATGTTTATCTAGACATGAGAGGAATAAAAAAGCGAGTAGATGACATGATAGAATTCCAATCCTAAAGGGAGTGATCAAGAAATTTGATAGAGGCTAAATTGTTTTCCAAATGTTACCGTTTTTTCAAACATAATTTTATTTCAAAGTTGAAGTAACTAAAAAATATCTTAGGTCCGAATTGAACCTTTGACATTGCAATCATATGCACTAAGAAGGATATCTCGACTAATACTAAAGCGATTAATGATGGGTATTGAGTGACTTTTTGTCGTGTTATTTTTAGAAAATATATTGCAACTGAAAACTTTGGGTACTAATATGATATTGTTCAACAAAAAAGACCCTCGTTTATCATCTCGTACACGACCCCTCAATGGCCAGGGCTGACAGTCCCCCAGCCGACCTCCCCAAGTCCACCACCCTCCTAGGTCCTGCCGCGTGCCCTTCCCACGTCCGACCGTCTCCCTGCCCAAGTGCGTTTGAATAAAGAAACGGGAGCAAAGCATGATGATATGGCCGTCACAGACAGCTCTGCACGTGGATCCTACCCCTTTTCTGCCGTGGGGGTCAAGGGGCTCCTCCGCTACCACTGCAGCTCCTCCTTCCTACCTTCAGGCATCCATAAAGAGTGGCACGGGGTGAAAACTGTGGACACCCCATCCTTTGTTCGGCAGTGGGTGCGGGAGGCATTCGATGTCATCCAACTTGGGATCTAGTGATAGAGACAAAGACAAACACAAACACAAACACAAACACAAACACAAACACAAACACAAACACAAACACAAACACAAACACAAACACAAACACAAACACAAACACAAACACAAACACAAACACAAACACAAACACAAACACAAACACAAACACAAACACAAACACAAACACAAACACAAACACAAACACAAACACAAACACAAACACAAACACAAACACATACACAAACACAAACACAAACACAAACACAAACACAAACACAAACACAAACACAAACACAAACACAAACACAAACACAAACACAAACACAAACACAAACACAAACACAAACACAAACACAAACACAAACACAAACACAAACACAAACACAAACACAAACACAAACACAAACACAAACACAAGGATTTTTATCTAGGTTTAGGTTGCGACATGCGTAACACCCTAGGTCCTACTTGTCTAAATTATGGAGTGACGTATCAAGTTACAAGGTGCTTCTGGGGCATGCAGCTAGAGCGGGCAATCTCCGATGTTCTTTGGCAAGAGCTCTCTTCTACTAGTGCACTCAACACTAGCTAACCCTTTGAATGTGGGCTTTGGTCCTCCTTTTATACAGATAATGAGATACCATAGTAGCAGTATTCCTGGGGGGACACCTAATCTACCCACGTGTTTGAAAGGACACAGATGTTGCCTAGAAGGGGGTGAATAGGCGACATCAAATTTTACGAATGGCTTGAACAAAAGCGGAATTAAACTAGCATTTATTTTGTCAAGCAGACAAAACCTAAATAAAATAGGCTCACCTATGTGCACCAAAAACTTATGCTAAGCAAGACAAGTAACAAGGTGATAGAAAGATATATGATTTCAAGCACGAAGGCTATCACAATGTAAAGTGCATTAGTAAAGAGCTTGGGTATAGGAATAACCGAGGCACACGGAGATGATGATTTATTCCCAAGTTCCTCTCTTGTAGGGGAGTACGTCTTGTTGGAGGGGTGTGGCATCGCCACAAAGGCCTGACCAACACCACAAAGGCCTCACCCTATTCTCCGGTGAATTTCCACCACAAAGGCCTAGTTCACTTATCCACTAAGGGATTCCTCAAGGCAGAACCGGGCCTTTACATAAAGCTTGGGGCATGCATCCACAACTTAATTGGAGGCTCCCAAGAATAGCCACAAACTCACCACAAAGCCATGAAGTCGTCTAGGGTTCCAAGAACCCAGAGTAATAAGCTCACAAACTTTCACTTACTCGAATCTCTGGGGAGAACTCAAACCGATGCACCAAATGCAATGGCAAGAGCACACAAAGTGCTAAATCCTTCTCACCCAAATCTTATGAAAACACCTAATGCTATGGAGAGATATGAGAGGAAGAACAAAGTAAATCTACAAAGAACTCCATGATCTAGATCTAATAGGTTCCCCTCACTTAGAGGAGATTTTGATTGGTGGAAATATAGATCTAGATCTCCTCTCACTTTTCTCTAAAAGATATGCAAGAATCATGGGAGGAATGGAGAGAGGGTCAAGCTTTTCAAGGTCAACAATGGATGTAGAGATAGAGAGAAAAAACGGGCTAACCAAAGAAGAAGAAGGGGATGGGGTATTTATACCCCATCCCGTAAAAATAGTTGTTACATCGTTCAGGACGAATTATCCAGCCCTAGGGGCAAAAATCCGCCCCTATATAGACATGCACGCCCAGAAATTTGAGGGGGCAGATATCCGGCCTAAGTTTGGGCGGATATTCTGGCCTGGAAGTAAACAACAACACGAAAAGGGTGATAACTTTTGCATCTGGACCCCGTTTTTGAAGATCTTGGGCTCGTTGGAATCACCACAATGAGCTCTACAACTTCGTCCATAGAAAAATCATAGTCAAATAAAGGAGGATAAAATCAAATGATAAAAGTTTTGGCCTCTCTTCAAATACGAACCGGTAAAACCTCCAAACACCAAAAATGCAATAAGTGTTTCGTGCAAAATCCATTTTTGACCAGCTAGAGCTTGTCATGGAAATAACCACAAGCTCTAGAACCTCACATGAATAATACCCAAATAAGAACCAAGAAATATGATGCAAAGTATGCAAAGGTTTGAGCTCTCTCTGAATGATACAATTAAGTTACTCTAGAGCCCCTCTTGATAGTACTGCTACCGATCCTATAACCCGGTCTCACAACTAACACCATGAGACCGGTAAGAAAGAAAACCTATCAAGAACATACTTTTGCCTTGTGCATTCTACTTGAGCTAGATGGTGATGATCTTGTCTCCCTCAAGTTGAAACATCTTTCTTGATTGTGCTTGCTTGGTGAAATTCTTGCGATTTGCTCACCATACTCCACTATGGGAAAGACACTCTTTAAGCATATCTTCAGTTATCCAGGATCACAATATAGATGGCAAGCTTCAAGAATGTGATATCTTCTAGATGCTCAATTCTTCAAGATACACTTGATATAGGCTCAACTCTCTTAAGACCAATCTTCGGATAACTCCTTGAATAACACCTTGGTCATCACATAATCTTCTTCATTGTCTTCTTCTTACAACCTTGAATCCAACATATGGTTCAAGCATTGTCTATGGACAAGTCCTACGCATATAACTCAATGCAACCATTAGTCCATAGGGATTGTTATTAATTACCAAAACCACACATGGGGCTCCATATGTTCTTTCAATCTCCCCCATTTTGGTAATTGATGACAATCTTTTTGAGAGTGTTTATATAATGAATTTAAAGAACCAAAATGGTTGCACTAACATAAAATACTACAAAAGTATTTGATGTTAGTAGAACCACCATATATAGAGCAAACTCCCCCACAATCTATGCATGTGAATGAACTTGATTTCATTGCATATATTGTCAACCAATGTTGTTGGTAGATTTTCCTCTATACTCAACCATGAAAGCAACACACAAAGATGAAAAGCATGAAAGGCAAATGCTTAAGAACAAAACGAAAGTATAACACCCAATTCCCTTAAAACCCTCTAAACTTCTCCCCCATTGTGATAAGGGGAGAAGAGCTACTACTCCTAATATTTTCCCACCTCCTTATGTTCTGAAGCTTGGACAATTCTGCTTTGAAGTGCCTCCACAAGATGATGTGAAGCCCAACTTTCGTACACCTCCAATGGAGTTTCATGTTCGCCGAGGCGCTGCAGCCAAAGATATTTAGGTGTTCTATTTTAATTAAGTCCGCGTCATGTTTTTATTTCAGTTTGGTTTTATTTGCGTGTGATGGTTTTGGGCCTGTCCAAAATCAAGTGTGTTTTGGCCATTTGGGCTTTTAGTTTGGTATGGGGCCTAGCCCAGCCAAGGTAGCGTTCAGAGTCACCCATATAGGGTTATGGCAGCCGCCATGGTATCGTAGACTTGTTATTTTCGAGCTAAGAAAGAGACCAGAAAAGTTCCAATGTTTGGGGGCGCATATCGGTGTGTTTGCTTGCTGATCTTCGAGATCCGATGTTATACCATGTGTGGGGGTTGATTCCGGTCAGTTTCAACGTGAGGAGTTCAAGAGGGTTTGATTTGATCTGTCTCAAATTTAATTCTCTTGTTGTTATCTTGCTGTTCGTTTGATCGCCGTGAAAGATTGGGCCAAACCCCCTTCGGATCACGTTGATCCGTATCATCTTGGTATCAGATTTGTTGGGTTTATCACAGCAAATTTATTGCTGCAATCTATCTACTGAAGTTTGCTGAGGTCGATCTATTAGTTTTGTTTGAAGACTGGAAGATCGGTGAGTTCCCTTCTAGTGTGATTGATCTGCTGATTTTCTTCCAAGAACTCAAAGATCTACTGAGATGTTCTGCTACCGGAGGCAATCTACCAAAACACTAGTCCTGTTGTGGTTGTCCGCTGGTTCGTGAAGTTTTGGTATTCTGTTTCGCTGCCAACACTATTAGATCTAGTTTCGATTTTTCCTACTGCTTGATATCGGTGATTAGAAGATTTTCTTTGTTTGGACTGGACTCGGGTGTTGACTGTTGAGTAGAGTACTCCTTCAATTCAGTTTTGGTTTCTCTAGTGCCTTGCACGCGAAGGCACATTGATCAGATCTTGATTTTGATGCAGCCTGACGTATCAAAAATGAATTTTGCATTAGCTTGCTCGGGACAGATTGCTTATCCTCATCTTGGAAGTTCTCTGGTTGCATCGCTATTCAAGGCCAGAATACTTCTGCATTGCGCGTGCCCACTTGATCGCCCCAGGCGTACCCGCTCGCGAGGGCTCGCTCGAGCGCGGAGGCGGTCTGGCCTCGAGCGCCAGGCTCCCGCTTGCCTCGCTCATTGGATCGCCAGGGTGCGGAGACGGTCTGGCATCTGGTGCCTAGGCCGGCCCAAGGCACAAAGCCTGTTTGCCTTGATTTCCTTTTGCTGAATTTGACTGGTGTTTTATCTGAAGATGGTAAAATCTGTTGAGGGAGATAATTCTGTTGCTAATGGAGAGAAAATAGAGGAGCTTGTACCGCCTGTTTTTGCTGCAGATTTGGCTCCTAATGTTCGGGCTGGTTTTGATAGTACGTGCGATTTTATTATGCGGAGTCATACCGCATTGACAGCGCAAATTGCACAGCTCGCTACCCGGATTGATGCAATGGGTGATGCTACCGCCCGTGCACCCGTGCAGCCCCCTCCTGCTGCACAACCTCGCGACGTGGTACAACGCCACCCTGCTGAATATTATGATCCTCGACAAGTGGCACCCGCTTATGACCGAGAACTTGACGATGACGCTGATTATGTACCACAACAACGACAGTTTGCTGCTCGTCCTGCAGGTGCTCATCGTGTACAGCCACATGATCGTGACTGTGTTGTCCATGCCGGTCGTGTTCCAATGGATGATGGTGGTCTTGGACGCATCAAATTGTCCATACCTCCTTTTTCCGGTGACCGCGGACCTGACAATTATTTGGAGTGGGAGATGCGCATGGACCAGATTTTTGCTACTCATTTTTACACCGAGGAGAAGAGACTTCAACTTGCTGCTATTGAATTCACCGGTTATGTGCTAATTTGGTGGAACCAAATTCTGCGTATGCGTACTCGCCCAACATCATGGACCGGTATGAAAGATCTTATGCGCCATCGCTTTGTTCCTGAACACTACAAGAGAGACATGTATAATAAGTTCCAGCAGCTCACTCAAGGTACTAAATTTGTGGATGAGTATTATAAAGAGATGGAGTTGTTGATGATACATACAGGGACAAGGGAGGATATAGAGGTGATACGTCTCCAACGTATCTATAATTTTTGATGCTCCATGCTTGTTTTTACACCATTTGCCTACTGTTTCGTTACACTTAGTGGCACTTTTATGCATTTTCCGGAACTAACCTATTAACGAGTTGCCACAGTGCCAGTTCCCTATTTTCTGCTGTTTTTGTGTTTCAAGTGATACACAGGAAATATTCTCGGAATTGGACGAAACAAGTTCCTAAAGTCTTATTTTACCCGGAAGCTTCCAGAGATCCGAAGGAGAGAAGGAGAGGGGCCACCAGGGCCCCACACACAGGGCAGACGCGGCCAGGGCCTGGGCCGCGCCACCCTGGTGTGAGGGCGCCTGGGCCCTCCTCTGACATCGCCCCTTCGCCTATAAAGACCCCCCGACGGAAAAAAAAGCCTAAGTACCCGATTAATTTTCCAGAACACATCGCGATCCGCCGCTGCCGTCGACCCGAAGATCGGGAGGGTCCAGAAGCTCTTCCCGGCACCCTGCCGGAGAGGGGAATCGCCACCGGAGGTCTTCTTCATCGCCATGCTTGCCTCCGGAGCGATGAGTGAGTAGTCTACCTTGGACTATGGGTCCATAGCAGTAGCTAGATGGTTGTCTTCTCCACCATGTGCTTCATGTTTAGATCTCATGAGCTGCCCTACATGATTGAGATCACCGTTATGTAATTCTACATGTTTGGTTTGTTCGGATCTGATGAATATTGGTGTTTATGATTGAGTTGCTGTACTGAATATTATCTTTTGTTATCTCTATGTTGTTTATGATCTTGCATGCTCTCCGTTGTTAGTAGCTATCTTGGCCCAGTAGTTGCTAGTGACTCCAAGAGGGGGTATTTATGCTCGATAGTGGGTTCATGCCTCTATTTAACCTGGGGGAGTGACAGAAACCTCTAAGGTTGTAGATGTGCTGTTGCTACTAGGGAGAAAACAACATTCATATGCTCAAGGGCATATGCTTTGTTTACATTACACACTTTGCTTAATGCGATTATCTGTTGTTCGCAACTTAATACTTGTGGAGTTCTCGGATTGATTCGCCACAAGTGGATTATTAGTCATAGATGCAGTTGGATGGCGGTCTATGTATTTTGTTGTAATGCCCAGAGTAAATCTCATAGTGATCTTCTTGACATATCACGTTTATCTCCATTCTATCAATTGCCCAACTGTAATTTGTTTACCCAGCATGTGTTATTTATCTTATGGAGAGACACCACTAGTGAACTGTGGACCCCGGTCCTATTTCCATCATATTGCTATCACCTGTTTACTTTACTCGCACTGTTTACTTTACTCGCATACTTTTACTATTTTCCACTCGATACACTCATAACCTTTGTTTCAAGCAAACCGGTGAGATTGACAACCTCATCGTAAGTTGGGACCAAAGTACTTGGCTGTGTGTGTACAGGTTCCGCGTTGCAGCTAGCAAGCAAAGCTTGGACGAGGCGCCATATATAAATTGTCCGAAGCTGTCGCAAACTAGCAAGCATCACCTTCAGTCGTTTCTCTCTCCTCTCCAAGAACGATAAACCTTGGTTTCTTAACTGAGGGAAAACCAGCTGCTATACTCATCACACCTTCCTCTTGGGGTTCCCAACGGGCTGATCATTCACCACGCATCAAGCTGTTTTTCTGGCGCCGTTGCCAGCGAGGAAGTAGAAGTCTTCTGCGAGGGGAGTTTTTCGCACGCACATCCTTTACTTTGTTATTGTTTTGCTTTACTTTATTTATTTTACCTGCATCGTTTTATATCAAAAACCCAAAAAAATTTAGAATCCTTGGTAGTTGTTTTTACTTGTCTTGCTTTATCATGCTTTCTATCAATGGTTGGTTTCTTTGAAACTAAATCTTTTTGGCAAGGTGGGTTCACGGAAGAGCAGCAAAATTATTATGATGAACACTGCTTGTCACAAAAAGGGAAACACTTATGGGAACAAATCAGTAGATTATATATCATTGCTAGAAATGTGTGCTCTACTTATAATGTTACTTATTGCTTTGATGAATCTTGTTGCTGTAGAAGGTATAAACACCTCCCTTTTCAATGTGAGTATAATGATGATGTTACCATATCTTCTTATATTAATGGAAATTATGACTTTTATGATGTGGAACAAAATGAAGAATTTATTGCTTGGAAGGGTGCATTCGAACTTGCTTATTTGCTTGAAAATACTGATGATGCACCTTATAAATATGGGGTTTATGATATACTCACATTTTGCTTTGATAATTACAAGGAAGGAAATGGCTATATTCTTAAATGTCTTAATAGATGCTCTCCAACGGAAGAGACTAATGCCTTGAAGGAGCCTATGGAAGAAGAAATTGGAAGCTCAATGGATGAAAAAGAGGAGGAGAGTGATGATCAAGAGGAGGAAGAATGGAGCTACCCATGTCTACCTCCCAATAAGAGTAACTCTTTAACTAATACCTTATTTGATAGCCCTCCATGCTTAACAAAGGAGGATGAGTGTGATATTTATATTGTTGAGTTTGTTCATGATGCTACTGAAAATTATTATGAGAGAGGAAAATATGGTTGTTGGAATTCTCATGTTACTAAAACACCTCTCTTTATATTGAAAGTTTTGAAGTTGCTCTTGTTTTATCTACCCATACTTGTTACTATGTGCTTCTTTGATTTATTTTCTTACAAGATTCCTATGCATAGGAAGTGGGTTAGACTTAAATGTGTTTCATATTTGCTCCTTGATGCTCTCTTTTGCTTCAATTCACATTTCTTATGCGAGCATCTTTTCGCAATTTTCTGCGCCTAGCTCAAAGGCGTTAAAGAAAAGCACTCTTGGGAGATAACCCAATGTTTTTATTTTCAGTACTTTTTCTTTTATTTGAGTCTTGGAAGTCATTACTGCTGTAATTACCGCTCCTTATCTTGTTTATTTTGTTTTTGTGCCAAGAGAAGCCTCTAATTCGAGTGAGGTAAAGATTTGGGGATGTTGCTATCCTGAAACTGTTTTTGGTGCTGCACCGTAAAAATTCGTATAAATTCTTTGTTTATCTTTTGGACCTGCGATTTCTTGTGCACATGCCCCAGGTTATATCCAAACTTTCGTTAGTTGTACACTTTTTGATTTGAGCAACAGAAAACCCCTCAAAAATTCGACCTTTGTCAGCTGTTCAGTTTTGACAGATTTCTGCCAATATTTGTGTTTGCCACTTTATCGCTTTCTTTTGAGTTCTTTTGATCACGGAACTTTTGGGGAGGTTGCTACAGTAGTATTTGCTATATATGTGGTGGTTTTGAGTTGAAACCTGAAGCAAAAATAGGTTGATTATATGCTATGATTACACTAATGTTGCTAATAGATTTGTGTTTAGTTTTGTATGAAGGAAGTTTTCAAGTGTAGGGATTGGAGAATGATGAGATAAGTTGAAGAATGGACAAAAGCTCAAGCTTGGGGATGCCCATGCATCACCCCAAGAAATATCCAAGAAGTATAAGCGTCAAAGCTTGGGGATGCCCCCGAGGCACCCCTTCTTCATCGGCAAAAATCAGGTCACCTTTCAAAACACTATATTTTTATTGCTTCATGCACTATGTGTTTTTCTTGGAGCGTCAGTTTTTTTAGTTTTCTTAGTTGGTTTAGTTTGTTTCCTGCAATAAATTGTTGGACCCCAACAAATTTCTTTTGGAGAAGTTGCCTTGCTTTTCATTTGCCAAGAACGCTCTAGTTTTCATTCTTATTAAAAATCGAGTGTTCTTCTTTTTCTGCTACTGCTTTTGGTTTTCGTTTTCACCTTGATTTGCGTTCAGACCTTTTCATATCTTTTTATCAAGGTGTATTTTTGGCTCTGATCTTTATTGGTTTTCATCAAAATAGGTGTCTTTAAAAATTTCAAATGGTGTTGGAAAAGAGAAAAAGCTTTGTGCAAAATAGTGGTACAAGAAGGAGCTTGTGTAGACTGCGGCTTAGGCGTTTTCATGTCATGCTTGATGTCTTTTTGATAGTATGCTTAGTGGTTTTGCTGTAGCATGACTTGTCTCAAATAACTGAGATTGCTTAATGAGCCTTTGAAAAAATCATGCGTTGTTTTTATTGTTTGGAAGCATTATTTTGGTTTTCTCCTTGATGCTTTATTTGGGTTGACTTGGCGCATGCTCACACATGTTAGACTCTTACAAAGTTGCCAATAGCCTTCATGATCATTTAGTTTTTGACTTTTGATGCCATCTTATGCTTCTTTTAATGTCGCTTTGTCGCTTTGCATGATTATGGCCATTATTGCTCTCTTAGTTGGTCGCTCCCAGTCTTTTGTTAGCCCTCGCCTTGTACTGAGTATGAGCTCTACTCGTGCATCCAACTCCTAAAAGCCAAAGTTTTCCAAAGTGTCCACCATACATACCTACTAGCAATTTGCTATTCCAAGTAAATTTGACTTGCTTTTATTTTCTCTTCAAATTAAACTCTTACCAGTGTTATGCGAAATTCGGTCAGTAAAGCTCTCACGAACCGGAAGGCATACTTTACTTTTTCCTGTTCTTAAAAATTTGACATTGTGGTCTCTTATGTTGAGTTGTTATGCTTGCAAGTTGTAAGTTGGAGACTAGCCCAGCCATGCAGTCATGGGCTAGCTTTCAACATTGCACTTCTTATTTGAGTTGATATCGTGATCTTTTGTTTATGGATGCCCGCGGTGTGAAATGAATTGGGAATCTTGTGGGGATCATGGAGTTTGTATATGTGTTAGGGAAACGCCGGGCCACCAATCTAAGCCATGCATAATTCATGGTGGAAATTTGCAGCATACCCATGGTGAACATACGACGACGCATCTCACAATAAAAAGCTAAACAAAAGGCAAATAAAAGAGATGTCGAGGTGTTCATTGTCTGCTTGTCCTGTCATTTTGGTGTGGGCTTGTTCCATGTCATCGGGCACGGAGGTACCCCATTGGCGGTTCTCAATGATATGCATATATTTACAATGACAAGAGCCTTGTTTGGGACTCTAAGTAAAGTAGCATGAGGTTTGGGTACTCGTATTCACGGGGCACGAGGTTTTCAACTTATGATTTGTCAAGCATATGCATCATAATTGTTCTCGCATTAACTTTAACCATTCAAGATGCTTATGATGGGGGCAATGAGAGCTCAAAGCCGGTAAGTACCATAATTTTTGAAGGTTATAAAACTTGCAATCACTGTTTCCCTCTGCGAAGGGCCTTTCTTCTACTTTTATGTTGAGTCACCACCATCTATCTTTATGCACCATTAAGAGAGCATAGTTGTCATTCTTAGTATAATGTGCATTGTCCCAAAGTTTTCATTGATTGATTCATATTGTTGGTTTCACTTGTTCTCAAATTATTTGTATCTAGTCGCCCTCTTAAACTTGAAGGTGTCCTATGCATTTATGTTTTGCTCTCTTTGAAGGACAAGCTGAAAACCACTTGTATGTTTTCCTAATGATTTGAACACACGTTTGACTTTCATTGTTTCATTTTCATGATCTTTTGTTTGTGTTCATTTGCATGTTTACAACATGGTTGCTAAGTTTCTTATTGTCAAGATTATATCTTCATGCCCATGTTTTAAGTTCATATGATCCCAGCTCACAAATGCTTACATACGTGATCAAGATTGTGTAGGTGCATGTCACCTCAAAAATTATTCTTTTGTTATCACTTACCTACTCGAGGACGAGCAGGAGTTAAGCTTGGGGATGCTTGATACGTCTCCAACGTATCAATAATTTTTGATGCTCCATGCTTGTTTTTACACCATTTGCCTACTGTTTCGTTACACTTAGTGGCACTTTTATGCATTTTCCGGAACTAACCTATTAACGAGTTGCCACAGTTCCAGTTCCCTGTTTTCTGCTGTTTTTGTGTTTCAAGTGATACACAGGAAATATTCTCGGAGTTGGACGAAACAAGTTCCTGAAGTCTTATTTTACCCGGAAGCTTCTAGAGATCCAAAGGAGAGAAGGAGAGGGGCCACCAGGGCCCCACACATAGGGCTGGCGCGGCCAGGGCCTAGGCCGCGCCACCCTGGCGTGAGGGTGCCTGGGCCCTCCTCTGACATCGCCCCTTCGCCTATAAAGACCCCCCGACGGAAAAAACCTAAGTACCCGATCAATTTTCCAGAACACATCGCGATCCGCAGCCGCCGTCGACCCGAAGATCGGGAGGGTCCAGAAGCTCTTCCCGGCACCCTGCCGGAGAGGGGAATCGCCACCGGAGGTCTTCTTCATCGCCATGCTTGCCTCTGGAGCGATGAGTGAGTAGTCTACCTTGGACTATGGGTCCATAGCAGTAGCTAGATGGTTGTCTTCTCCACCATGTGCTTCATGTTTAGATCTCATGAGCTGCCCTACATGATTGAGATCACCGTTATGTAATTCTACATGTTTGGTTTGTTGGGATCCGATGAATATTGGTGTTTATAATTGAGTTGATGTACTGAATATTATCTTTTGTTATCTCTATGTTGTTTATGATCTTGCATGCTCTCCGTTGTTAGTAGCTATCTTGGCCGAGTAGTTGCTAGTGACTCCAAGAGGGGGTATTTATGCTCGATAGTGGGTTCATGCCTCTATTTAACCTGGGGGAGTGACAGAAACCTCTAAGGTTGTAGATGTGCTGTTGCTACTAGGGAGAAAACAACATTCATATGCTCAAGGGCATATGTTTTGTTTACATTACACACTTTGCTTAATGCGATTATCTGTTGTTCGCAACTTAATACTTGTGGAGTTCTCGGATTGATTCGCCACAAGTGGATTATTAGTCATAGATGCAGTTGGATGGCGGTCTATGTATTTTGTTGTAATGCCCAGAGTAAATCTCATAGTGATCTTCTTGACATATCACGTTTATCTCTATTCTATCAATTGCCCAACTATAATTTATTTACCCAGCATGTGTTATTTATCTTATGGCGAGACACCACTAGTGAACTGTGGACCCCGGTCCTATTTCTATCATATTGCTATCACCTGTTTACTTTACTCGCACTGTTTACTTTACTCGCATACTTTTACTGTTTTCCACTCGATACACTCATAACCTTTGTTTCAAGCAAACCGGTGAGATTGACAACCTCATCGTAAGTTGGGAGCAAAGTACTTGGCTGTGTGTGTACAGGTTCCGCATTGCAGCTAGCAAGCAAAGCTTGGACGAGGCGCCATATATAAATTGTCTGAAGCTGTCGCAAACTAACAAGCATCACCTTCAGTCGTTTGTCTCTCCTCTCCAAGAATGATAAACCTTGGTTTCTTAACTGAGGGAAAACCAGCTGCTATACTCATCACACCTTCCTCTTGGGGTTCCCAACGGGCTGGTCATTCACCACACATCAAGAGGCCACGATGTCTTGGTTCTTGAATGGACTGAATTTTGAGGTGTGTGATCGTGTGGAGATGGTTTACTATAATGATCTTCAGGATCTTGTGCACCAAGCTGAGCGTGCGGAGCAACAAATCAAACGACGCTAATGCTACCGAGTTGATGAAGTAAAATAATCGGCCAGTTGGGAACCCCAAGAGGAAGGTGTGATGAATATAGCAGCAAGATTTCCCTCAGTTAAGAAACCAAGGTTTGTCGATCAGGAGAAGAGCAGACAATACGACTGAAGGTGATGCGGACTGGCTTAGCGACAGCTTCGGACAATTTATATATGGTGCCTCGTCCAAGCTTTGCTTTGCTAGCTGCAACGTGGAACCTGCACACAACACAACCAAGTACTTTGTTCCCAACTTGCGATGAGGTTGTCAATCTCACCGGTTTGCTTGAAACAAAGGGTATGAGCGTATCAAGTGGAAAGTGATAATAGTATGCAAGTAAAGTAAACAGTGCGAGTAAAGTAAACAGGTGATAGCAATATGATAGAAATAGGACCAGGGTCCACAGTTCACTAGTGGTGTCTCTCCATAAGATAAATAACACATGCTGGGTAAACAAATTACAGTTGGGCAATTGATAGAATAAAGATAAACGTGATACGTCAAGAAGATCACTATGCGATTTACTCTGGGCATTACAACAAAATACATAGACCGCCATCCGACTGCATCTATGACTAATAATCCACTTGTGGCGAATCAATCCGAGAACTCCACAAGTATTAAGTTGCGAACAACAGATAATTGCATTCAACAAAGTGTGTAATGTAAACAAAGCATATGCCCTTGAGCATATGAATGTTGTTTTCTCCCTAGTAGCAATAGCACATCTACAACCTTAGAGGTTTCTGTCACTCCCCCAGATTAAATAGAGGCATGAACCCACTATCGAGCATAAATACCCCCTCTTGAAGTCACTAGCAACTATTCGGCCAAGATAGCTACTAACAACAGAGAGCATGCAAGATCATAAACAACATAGAGATAACATAAGATATATTTCAGTATAGCAACTCAGTCATAACACCAATATTCATCGGATCCCAACAAACCAAACATGTAGAATTACATAACGATGATCTCAATCATGTAGGGCAGCTCATGAGATCTAAACATGAAACACATGGTGGAGGAGACAACCATCTAGCTACTGCTATGGACCCATAGTCCAAGATAGACTACTCACTCATCGCTTCAGAGGCAAGCATGGCGATGAAGAAGACCTCCGGTGGTGATTCCCCTCTCCGGCAGGGTGCCGGGAAGAGCTTCTGGACCCTCCCGATCTTCGGGTCGACGGCGGCGGCGGATCGCGATGTGTTCTGGAAAATTGATCGGGTTCTTAGGTTTTTTCCATCGGGGGGTCTTTATAGGCGAAGGGGCATCGTCAGAAGTGGACCGAGGCGGTCTCACACGTAGGGGGTGCGGCCAGGGCCTGGGCCGCGCCGCCCTGGTGTGTGGCCACCTCGTGGCCCCACTCTATCTCCTCTTCGGATCTCTGGAAGCTTCCGGGAAAAATAAGACTTTAGGAACTTGTTTCGTCCAATTCCAAGAATATTTCCTGTGTACCACTTCTGAAACACAAAAATAGCAGAAAACAGGGAACTGGCACTGTGGCGACTTGTTAATAGGTTAGTTCCGGAAAATGCGTAAAAGTGCCACGAAGTGTAACGAAACAGTAGGCAAATGGTGTAAAAACAAGCATGGAGCATCAAAATTATAGATACGTTGGAGACGTATCAAGCATCCCCAAGCTTAACTCCTACTCGTCCTCGAGTAGGTAAGTGATAACAAAAGAATAATTTTTGAGGTGACATGCACCTACACAATCTTGATCATATATGTAAGCATTTGTGAGCTGGGATCATAAGAACTTAAAACATGGGCATGAAGATATAATCTTGACAATAAGAACTTAGCAACCATGTTGTAAACATGAAAATGAACACAAACAAAAGATCATGAAAATGAAACAATGAAAGTCAAACATGTGTTCAAATCATAATGAAAAACATACAAATGGTTTTTAGCTTCTCCTTCATGCAGAGCAAAACATAAATGCATAGGACACCTTCAAGTTTAAGAGGGCGACTAGATACAAATAATTTGAGAACAAGTGAAACCAACAATATGAATCAATCAATGAAAACTTTGGGACAATGCACATTATACTAAGAATGACAACTTTGCTCTCTTATGGTGCATAAAGAAAGAAGGTGGTGACTCAACATAAAAGTAAAAGAAAGGCCCTTCGCAGAGGGAAGCAGTGATTGCAAGTTTTATAGACCTTCAAAAATTATGTTACTTACCGGCTTTGAGCTCTCATTGCCCCCAACATAAGCATCTTGAATGGTTAAAGTTAATGCGAGAACAATTATGATGCATATGCTTGACAAATCATAAGTCAAAAACCTCGTGCCCCGTGAATACGAGTACCCAAACCTCATGCTACTTTACTTAGAGTCCCAAGCAAGGCTCTTGTCATTGTAAGTATATATGTATCATCGAGAACCGCCAACGGGGTACCTCCGTGCCCGATGACATGGAACAAGCCCACATCAAAATGACTGGACAAGCAGACAGTGAACACCTCGACATCTCTTTTATTTGCCATTTGTTTAGCTTTTTATTGTGAGATGCGTCGTCAAATGTCCACCATGGGTATTCTGCAAATTTCCACCATGAATTATGCATGGCTTAGATTGGCGGCCCAGGCATTTCCCTAACACATATACAAACTCCATGATCCCCACAAGATTCTCAATTCATTTCACACCGCGGGCATCCATAAACAAAAGATCACGATATCAACTCAAATAAGAAGTGCAATGTTGAAAGCTTGCCCCATGATAGCATGGATGGGATAGAATCCAACTTACAACTTGCAAGCATAACAACTCAACATAAGAGACCACAATGTCAAAAAAATTAGAACAGGAAAAAGTAAAGTGTGCCTTCCGGTTCGTGAGAGCTTTACAGACCAATTTTCGCATAACACTGGTAAGAGTTTAATTTGAAGAGAAGATAAAAGCAAGTCAAATTTACTTGGAATAGCAAATTGCTAGTAGGTATGTATGGTGGACACTTTGGAAAACTTTGGCTTTTAGGAGTTGGATGCACGAGTAGAGCTCATACTCACTACAAGGCGAGGGCTAGCAAAAGACTGGGAGCGACCAACTAAGAGAGCAATAATGGCCATAATCATGCAAAGTGACAAAGCGACATTAAAAGAAGCATAAGATGGCATCAAAAGTCAAAAACTAAATGATCATAGAGGCTATTGGCGACTTTGTAAGAGTCTAACATGTGTGAGCATGTGCCAAGTCAACCCAAATAAAGCATCAAGGAGAAAACCAAAATAATGCTTCCATACAATAAAAACAACGCATGATTTTTTTCAAAGGCTCATTAAGCAATCTCAGTTATTTGAGACAAGTCATGCTACAGCAAAACCACTAAGCATACTATCAAAAAGACATCAAGCATGACATGAAAAAGCCTAAGCCGCAGTCTACACAAGCTCCTTCTTGTACCACTATTTTGCACAAAGCTTTTTCTCTTTTCCAATACCATTTGAAATTTTTTAAGACACCTCTTTTGATGAAAACCAATAAAGGTCAGAGGCAAAAATGCACCTTGATGAAAAGATATAGCGAGATCTGAACACAAATCAAGGAGAAAATGAAAACCAAAAGTAGTAGCAGAAAAAGAAGAACACTCGGTGAAATTGTAAGAATGAAAATGGAGTGTTCTTGGCAAATGAAAATGAGCACATCTCCTCAAAGGAAATTTGTTGGCGTCCAACCATTTATTGCAGCAAACAAAACTAAACTAACTAAGAAAACTAAAACAACTGACGCTCCAAGAAAAACACATAGTGCATGAAGCAATAAAAATATAGTGTTTTGAAAGGTGACCTGATTTTTGCCGATGAAGAAGGGGTGCCTCGGGCGCATCCCCAAGCTTTGATGCTTGTACTTCTTGGATATTTCTTGGGGTGCTGGGAATCCCCAAGCTTGAGCTTTTGTCCATTCTTCAACTCATCTCATCATTCTCCAATCCCTACACTTGAAAACTTCCTTCATACAAAACTAAACACAATTCTATTAGCAACATTAGTGTAAGCATAATATATAATCAACCTTGTTTTGCTTCAGGTTTCAACCAAAAACCACCACATATAAAGTATATACTACTGTAGCAACTTCCCCAAAAGTTCCATGATCAAAAGAACTCAAAAAGAAAGCGATAAAGCGGCAAAAACGAATAGTGGCAGAAATCTGTCAAAACAGAACAGCTAACAAAGGTCGAATTTTTTAGGGGTTTTCTGTTGCTCAAATCAAAAAGTGTTAAACTAACGAAAGTTTGGATATAACCTGGGGCATATGCACAAGAAATCGCAGGTCCAAAAGATATACAGAGAATTTTTACGAATTTTTACGGTGCAGCACCGAAAACAGTTTCAGGACAGCAACATCCCCAAATCTTTACCTCACTCGAATTAGAGGCTTCTCTTGGCACAACAATAAAATAAAAAGGGTAAGGAGCGGTCATTACAGTAGTAATGACTTCCAAGACTCAAATATAAGAAAAAGTACTGGAAATAAAACATTGGGTTATCTCCCAAGAGTGCTTTTCTTTAACGCCTTTGAGCTAGGCGCAGAAAATTGCGAATCAAGTAACATCAAGTGATGAAGCATCAAGCTCATAATTTGCTCTAAGAATAGAGTCAAAAATTAATTTCTTTCTTTTCCTAGGGAAGTGTTCCATACCTTTCTTTAGTGGGAATTGATATTTTATAGTGCCTTCCCTCATATCAATGATGGCACCTACAGTTCGAAGAAAGGGTCTTCCCAAAATAATAGGACATGAAGCATGGCATTCAACGTCCATAATGAGAAAATCAACGGGAACAAGGTTATTGTTAACCACAATAAGAACATCATTAATCCTTCCCAAAGGTTTCTTCTTAGCAACATCAGCAATAGGAACATCATAATAACATTTTTCAAGAGGTGGTAAATCAAGCATGTCATAAATTTTTCTAGGCATGATAGAAATACTAGCACCTAGATCACATAAAGCATGGCAATCAAAACCATTAACATGCATATCAATGATGGGTTCCCAACCATCTTCTAACTTCTTGGGAACAGAAGCTTTTTGCTGCAACTTTTCATCCCTAATTTTCATGAGAGCATTGGTAATATGCTTAGTAAAAGCAATATTTAAGGAACTAGCATTGGGAGTCAAAGCAAGATTTTGTAAGAACAAAATAACTTCAAATATATTGCAGCCATCAACATCAAAATCATTAAAAGAAGTAGAGCTATCATCTCCTACACTCCGAAAAATTTCAGCACTCTTTTGAGAAAAAGTTTTGGCGGTTTTAGGCTTTTTAGCACAAGGAGTGGGAGTTTTCTCTACACCAATCAAAGTAAGAGGATTGCTAGCATTAGGAAAAACATCATTAGAGGTAGTAATAGTACAAACTTTCATGTTCCTAGCAATCTCATCCTCTCTTTCCCATCTAGCATCAATTCTGCTAATAATCTAAGATTTTCATCAATTCCAACTTGAATAGCATTAGTAGTAGCAAAAACATTGTTCTCTTTCACATCATTAGGCAACACTTTTAATTTCAGAAGTTCAACATCATGAGCAAGGCTATCAACTTTAGAAGCCAGAATATCAATTTTGCCTGACTTTTCCTCAACAGACTTGTTAAAAGCAGATTGTTTTACCATGAAGTCTTTGAGCATGACTTCAAGTTCAGAGGGCGCGGCCCTAGTGTTGTTGGAGGAATTACCATAAGAGTTACCATAACCATTACCATTGGTAGAAGGATACGGCCTATAATTGTTACTAGCAAAATTGTTCCTATAAGCATTGTTGTTAAAATTATTATTTCTAATGAAGTTCACATCAACATGCTCTTCTTGAGCAACCAAAGAGGCTAAAGGAACATTATTAGGATCAACATGAGTCCTATCATTAGCAAGCATAGCCATAATTGTATCAATCTTTTCACTCAAGGAAGAGGTTTCCTCAACAGAATTTACCTTCTTACCTTGTGGAGCTCTCTCGGTGTGCCATTCGGAATAATTTACCATCATGTTGTCGAGTAGCTTAGTTGCGGCGCCCAAGGTGAGGGACATGAAAGTGCCTCCAGCAGCTGAATCAAGTAGGTTCCTCGAAGAAAAATTCAGTCCTGCATAAAAAGTTTGGACAGTCATCCAAGTAGTCAGTCCATGAGTGGGGCCATTCTTTATGATAGATTTCATTCTTTCCTAAGCTTGAGCAACAAGTTCATTATCAAACTGAGTAAACTTCATAATATTTCTACGCAGAGATATAATCTTAGCAGGAGGATAGTATCTACCAATAAAAGCATCCTTACACTTAGCCCATGAATCAATACTATTCTTAGTCAAAGACAGCAACCAATCTTTAGCTTTTCCTCTCAAAGAAAAAGGAAACAACTTGAGCTTAATAATATCACTTTCTACATCCTTATATTTCTGCATCTCACATAGCTCAACAAAATTGTTGAGATGAGCTGCAGCATCTTCAGTACTAGCACCAGAAAATTGCTCTTTCATAACAAGGTTCAATAAAGCAGGCTTAATCTCATAAAAATTTGCAGCAGGAGCAGGTGGTGCAATAGGAGTGCAGATAAAATCACTATTATTTGTGCTAGTAAAGTCACACAACTTGGTGTTTTCAGGAGTAGCCATTTCAGCAAAACTAAAAGTAGACAAGTAAAAACAACTACCAAGGATTCTAATTTTTTTGGGTTTTTGATATAAAACAATGCAAGTAAAAATAAAGTAAAGCAAAACTTAAAACAAAGTAAAGGATGTGTGTGCGAAAAACTCCCCTTGCAGAGGTCTTCTACTCTTCCCCGGCAACGGTGCCAGAAAAGAGCTTGATGCTACCGAGTTGATGAAGTAAAATAATCGGCCAGTTGGGAACCCCAAGAGGAAGGTGTGATGAATATAGCAGCAAGATTTCCCTCAGTTAAGAAACCAAGGTTTGTCGATCAGGAGAAGAGCAGACAATACGACTGAAGGTGATGCGGACTGGCTTAGCGACAGCTTCAGACAATTTATATATGGCGCCTCGTCCAAGCTTTGCTTTGCTAGCTGCAACGTGGAACCTGCACACAACACAACCAAGTACTTTGTTCCCAACTTGTGATGAGGTTGTCCATCTCACCGGTTTGCTTGAAACAAAGGGTATGAGCGTATCGAGTGGAAAGTGATAATAGTATGCGAGTAAAGTAAACAGTGCGAGTAAAGTAAACAGGTGATAGCAATATGATGGAAATAGGACCGGGGTCCATAGTTCACTAGTGGTGTCTCTCCATAAGATAAATACCACATGTTGGGTAAACAAATTACAGTTGGGAAATTGATAGAATAAAGATAAACGTGATATGTCAAGAAGATCACTATGTGATTTACTCTGGGCATTACAACAAAATACATAGACCGGCATCCAACTGCATCTATGACTAATAATCCACTTGTGGCGAATCAATCCGAGAACTCCACAAGTATTAAGTTGCGAACAACAGATAATTGCATTAAGCAAAGTGTGTAATGTAAACAAAGCATATGCCCTTGAGCATATGAATGTTGTTTTCTCCCTAGTAGCAACAGCACATCTACAACCTTAGAGGTTTCTGTCACTCCCCCAGATTAAATAGAGGCATGAACCCACTATCGAGCATAAATACCCCCTCTTGGAGTCACTAGCAACTACTCGGCCAAGATAGCTACTAACAACGGAGAGCATGCAAGATCATAAACAACATAGAGATAACATAAGTTATATTTCAGTATAGCAACTCAATCATAACACCAATATTCATCGGATCCCAACAAACCAAACATGTAGAATTACATAACGGTGATCTCAATCATGTAGGGCAGCTCATGAGATCTAAACATGAATCACATGGTGGAGGAGACAACCATCTAGCTACTGCTATAGACCCATAGTCCAAGGTAGACTACTCACTCATCGCTCCGGAGGCAAGCATGGCGATGAAGAAGACCTCCGGTGGCGGTTCCCCTCTCCTGCAGGGTGCCGGGAAGAGCTTCTGGACCCTCCCAATCTTCGGGTTGACGGCGGCGGCGGATCGCGATGTGTTCTGGAAAATTGTTCGAGTTCTTAGGTTTTTTCCGTCGGGGGGTCTTTATAGGCGAAGGGGCATCGTCAGAAGTGGACCAAGGTGGTCTCACACGTAGGGGGTGCGGCTAGGGCCTGGGCCGCGCTGCCTGGTGTGTGGCCACCTCGTGGCCCCACTCTGTCTCCTCTTCGGATCTATGGAAGCTTCCGGAAAAAATAAGACTTCAGGAACTTGTTTTGTCCAATTCCGACAATATTTCCTGTGTATCACTTCTGAAACACAAAAACAGCAGAAAACAGGGAACTGGCACTGTGGCGACTTGTTAATAGGTTAATTCCGGAAAATACGTAAAAGTGCCACGAAGTGTAACGAAACAGTAGGCAAATGGTGTAAAAACAAGCATGGAGCATCAAAAATTATAGATACGTTGGAGACGTATCAGACGCCAAGCTGCAACACCTACAAAATCATGGCATCGTTCTCATACCGAGGCTGCTGGTCCTAGTGTTCAGACGACACCTTCTACACACTCTAATAGTGTTTCTCATAGCGAGGCACCCAAATCTGGGGTGTCCAAAACTGCATCTACGCAGTCCACAGCAAACATCGAGTATTTTACTTGTGGAGGACGAGGACACATCAAGCGTGATTGCCCTAATAGAAAAAGGGTGATGCTTACACATGATGGCTATGTTTCTGCTAGTGATGATGAGAAAGCTGATGCGTCATCAAGTGAGGAATCTGAGGAAAATCCTGAAGTGATCGTGGATGGTTATGAACTTGCTGCAAATTTAAAAAATCTAATGGTGCAACGCGTACTAGAAGATCGCATACACGACCAAGGGTAGCGCTGGAATATATTTCAGACCCAATGCATCATCAAGGACACCACTTGCAAACTGATTATTGATGGTGGCTGCTACACAAATGTTGTTAGCAAGAGTTTGGTGGATTCTCTATCATTGCCTACATGGAAGCACCCGCAGCCACATTGTGTTGAGTGGTTGTATAATTCAGGGAAGCTGAAAGTCACACATAAGGTGCGCCTGAAATTTTCAGTAGGTAATTATGAGGACACAGTGGTCTGTGATGTTTTGCCTATGGATGCATGTCATGTGCTGCTAGGACGACTGTGGCAATTTGATAGGTGTTCCAGTCATGAAGGCAGGTCCAATGTTTATTCCTTGTGGCATAAGGGGAAGCGTCATGTGTTGCAGCCTATGCATGATAAGGATATCAAAGTGGACGTGCTTGCTGCTCAGAAAAAGGTCCAACACATTCAGGCAAAACCGAGGATGGTTTCCTTTCAAGTTGGGGGGGATGATAAGGGGAGCATAGCTACTACTCCTAATATTTTCCCACCTCCTTATGTTTTGAAGCTTGGACAATTCTGCTTTGAAGTGCCTCCACAAGATGATGTGAAGCCCAACTTTCGTACACCTCCAATGGAGTTTCATGTTCGCCGAGGCACTGCAGCCAAAGATATTTAGGTGTTCTATTTTAATTAAGTTTGCGTCATGTTTTTATTTCAGTTTGGTTTTATTTGCGTGTGATGGTTTTGGGCCTGTCCAAAATCAAGTGTGTTTTGGCCATTTGGGCTTTTAGTTTGGTATGGGGCCTAGCCCAGCCAAGGTAGCATTCAGAGTCACCCATATAGGGTTATGGCAGCCACCATGGTATCGTAGACTTGTTATTTTCGAGCTAAGAAAGAGACCAGAAAAGTTCCAATGTTTGGGGGCGCATATCGGTGTGTTTGCTTGCTGATCTTCGAGATCTGATGTTATACCATCCGTGGGAGTTGATTCCGGTCAGTTTCAACGTGAGGAGTTCAAGAGGGTTTGATTTGATCTGTCTCAAATTTAATTCTCTTGTTGTTATCTTGCTGTTCGTTTGATCGCCATGAAAGATTGGGCCAAACCCCCTTCGGATCACGTTGATCTGTATCACATTGGCATCCATTGCCAAAATGGGCAAAAAAACCTTAGAAGGCCAGTATAGTGAGTGTTCCTCCAAAACGGTGTGGGCATATCCAAAAGAAATGAGTGAAAACACATGCACATATACAAAGGCAAATATTTGAAGGAAATCAAACTATATTGATGATCAAAGATCGCAAACAAAATAAGATAACAAGATGGTAAACTTCCAACAAATGAAGAGAGCAATCAAAAGAACCAAAGAACAAATTGAATAAAGATATTATGATAAGATCGTAAAGGGTGGTCTAAATAATATGAGGAAGCTCCCCAAGGTTTGTGCATAAAATATTCTATTTGAATTAAAGTATAAGGTGCACAAACATGGAATCATCACTCCCTTAATATTATTCAAAGAAAAATGATACAAAGTGAAATCAAATACTATGATAACCGCAAAATAGTGCTTTAAATGAAATGAGGAAGCTCCCCAAGGTACGTGCAAAAATTAGTATGTTTGCATTTGAATACAATTTGCACAACATGGAATCCTCACTCACTCAATACCATTTAACATGCAACCATTTGCAAGAGATCGTAGAAAAAAATTAAGCTTAAAACTTGCATCAAATAAATGGTTGAGCAACAACCAAGGAACGACATATTAAAAGGCTCAACCAAAGGAATGTGTGAGAGGAATGATAAAGCATATTATAAGACTAATACAAGGATAAGCATAGAGCATCCACATAGTCTTCAATGAATGATATTGCTTAGTATTCCATACCAACACACAAGGTTCAAAAAGGATATCAAATAAGGTGATATCATCTCTCATCTGTATAAGTTTCTAAGTAGACAACATCATGAAGATATATTTCCATAAAGAAACGTGTCAACACAAGATAGATATTAAGGAATAGAACATGATATCCAAAATGGAATCATGCAATATACCAATAAGATTTTTGGCTATAAAGCATGGCCAAAGGCCCAATTTTATCTTATTGCCTATTGAAGAACTTCAACCACAAACATGTCAAAGACATCACAAATATCAACAAGGGGAATAAGATAGGTGTGATGCTTTGAGGAAAGCAACAAGTATCATAAAGAAGGATACCAAAAGAAAGAAAGAAATTTTGCAACTTCATCAATATTGTACATGTGAGCTTATTGAGGAATTGATATGCAATAAGATTGCTAAATTGATATATATGGGATAAGAGAATCATGTGCATGATTTTATATGTTGCCGATAATATGCGCTCATCTCAACTTACTCACATTGATATAAAACAGGTTTCATTAAGACCGTTGCAAAGAGCGCAACATTTGCAAATAAAGATATTTAAATAAGGATATACTTGCCATGAAACAACCTACATGAGGTTAGATGCTAGAAAAGTATGCATGATAAAGATACTTGTTACCAAGATATCAATGGTAGGATGTAGTAGATAGGAGTTCTTCAATAATCCTAGCCTGCCTCAAATTATCATTTAGTCACCACTCCATCCTTATTACTGAGACAAGCACCAATATATCTCCCATGTACCTATAACATATTCAAGTACAATATGGTCCCCAAACCCATTGGGTCTGAAGTAGTTATAAACTACAATACATAGGACAAACTCTAACATAAATATGTGCATATAGATATGAACTTGAAATTCATGCACATCTTAGCCAATGTAGGATTTGATGGAGTTTCCCCTATATATTGGATCAACGAAGAAAACATGCCATAGTATAGAGTATAAATTTAGTAAATATGCATGTACAAGACTTCTAAGATCCAAACGGAGATACAATTTGGACAAAACACCAAGAATACCAAGAAGTCACACAAAGGTGTGAAAACTAAAAGTTTTCCAAATTATATCAAAGAATCCAATCAATACAAGATTGACTCCAAAGAACAAAGCAAAAGCCAATGAGAATAAAGGATAACTAAACCACACATGCTCAAAGACATATCTCATTTTAAAACAAATAACAAGGAATGAGAAAAAAAACTCCCAAAGTGTGCAAGGTTCCAACAAACAAACCAAACTCTCCACACATTTTATGATGGCACACTAAGTACCAAAAAGAAAAGATTTTTCTTCCAACAAAAACCAATACCAATCAAAATAAGGACAAAGAGTGTGTTATAACAAATATAGAAGAGCTCCCCCCCCCCAGATTAGTGCATTATTTACGATTTTGCATTTGAATACCAAATGCACACAAATGAGATCATCACATCTACCTACATAGAAATAATACCAAACAAGTACAAAAAAAATCAAATGGAATCACAAGAGTCAAGGAAGACAACGGGAATTAAATCCAAGATCATCTTCACAATAAATAAGCATATGGAAAATAATAAGAATTAAAGACCATCCAAACAAAGATATTCTTGATAGACTCAAATATTTGAACAATCATGCAAAGCAATGATTAGGATAACTTGAAGCAAATGGTTTTCCAACTTTGATGTAGAATTCCACATTTTAAGAAAACCCTACAAGAAAGTATCTCACAAACAAGATCCAAAACAAGACCAATAAACAATTTGGCAAATTGAAACTTGTTTGAGAAAACATGCCACATAGAAGCAACATATTTTACAATATCAACACTATGTGACACAACCTAAAATATACACATTTTATTGGTTTGTAATATGTACAAAGCATAAAACTCCCCCATAATGTGATAATGTAGCGCCCTACCTTTTGCTAAAGGCAGAACTCATGTGTTACTGTGCCATTCCCTGGATCAGTAGATAGCACCACAGTACAAAATATAGTAATCATTACAATAGCATCAATATTACAACGTAAATCCAGTTACATAAGTCTTCAACCTTACGAGTACACATCATAAAGCATAGTTGCAATGAGCCTCCATCTTCATCACGTGCCACATGCAGACATGTTGGAATGTAAGCTCGAGATCCTACTCCTGGTTCCTTATTCGAATAAAAACCTGCATGTTTGAATATGCAGCCCCAGAGGGGTCAGTATAATGACATACTGGCAAATGACACATATTTGGTGGCATTTGTGAAAAGGCTATACTACATGATATTTGGCTTGGTGGATCTCATACGCTAATTTGCATAAAGCAAGTTTTATCCTATATTTTCCGAATCAAAACATTTTTAATCATTTAAAGACTTTCAAGGGTCAAGATAACTCCTAGGTCACCTCCACATACATGGTTTTCACTGCCATGCATGTAGCCCTGGGTAGTCACTCTACAAAACTAGGTCAATCCCTCAAGTTACTACAATACCATGGTTTTCACTGCCAGGCATGTAGCCCTGAGGCATTCCCTCTTTCTACACAAGTTTTAATTATTTCAAAAAGGTGATGAGATTCTTCCGTACATTCCATGTCTAGAGACTCAAGTTGTCCATTACCGGGACACGACTAATCGATTAGTTTTACACCCTGCAGGGGTTGTGCACTTTCACCTTAAGACTTATTTTACCCTGAAGAATAAGATGAGACAAGACCTTTCAGAAGAAGCATTCAACCAAACTAGTCTGACCGTACCCCCTATCAATCAACTACCACCTCATGTCAGTACTCTTGGTTGAACCCTTACATCGTACTCAATCAAGACAGAGCCCATATTGTCATAAGGCTGTACTAGAAGTACACTATACACGGAAGACATATTAATCCCTTTAATCCTGAGTGGCAACCCACAAGTGTACTACTTAGGCCACTAACCACATACCATGGTTTTCACTTCCAAGATATGGGACTCCTAAGCAGCCACTCAACACACCCAAAGCCACACCAACCCATCCAGGTAGTTCATTGAAGTTGTAGTTTAATTTTCAGAACAAATCATCAATAAAGCACGGCATCACTTTCCAAAGTAAATTTGCAATCCTATCAAGTGGGGTTTAAAAGTTGGCTATACACTACTAGGATCTAAGCATTTCATAAACTTCTTTGAAAACAACCTATCATGCATACTACTGGAAAACACTAATGCAGTAGTAAAAATAGGTAGAAAGGATGTGTGTCACTTGCCTTGGAAACAACCAGCACACTCACAACAATCACACTTGTAGTTCAGCTCCTCTTCACAATCTAAACAGGAAATATTGCACACAAATAAACACACCATACAATCCAAACATAAACAACAAGACAAACAATTGAAAAGGGTTTGTTCTACATTTTAGATTTATTAAGATACTGTGATAAGAGAGATATAGCAAAAGAATTGTGGATTGTGAGATATGGATTTGAGAGCTTGAGTGGCAAGATCAAATGATTGAAGAGAATTGTACTAAGCAAGATATAGTTGATGTAGTCTTTATGCTTTACCAAAGCATGAATACAACTTGGAATAGCTCATGTGAATTAAACCACACAAGTGTCAAAAAGTGCAACACCAACACTATTGAATAAGTGTGATAACAATTACTCATAAATAGTTTGTACTACACTTAGGCATTGTACAAGGATTCATGAAACATTGAATTACTCAATTAACTCATTTGTAAATTGAATAGTTCAATATATGTGATCAAGATTAAGTGAACAAAGGATTGGATATGACTGAGTAATATTTGAAACTATGGTTGAGATTTATCACACTTTACTCAAATAACTCAATTGTAATTTGAATATGTGTGAACTAGACAAGATAGATTTAGATTGACATGATAAGGGTCAAGGTAGTGTCAAGATAATGTGGGTGAATAGGTATGATCATAGGATTTACTATTGTACAAATAAAATAAGCTGAAAAGAATTAGAATTAACCTATGAAGGTAATTACTCAAATCCTCATATTTGAATTTGAATAATTGTGAAGTGATTCAAGAAAATTTGGAAGTGATGTTAGTGGATAGCTTGCAGCAAAACAAAGCTAATGCAAAAGGAATCATTCTAAAATAAATTTTAGAACTCAAATTATGATCAAATTAGTGATTTGGATGAATTTGAATGCACAAGGTGTGTGCACATATCAACTTTGATATTTCTTGATTCTATGATGTTCTACATGATTAGAGGATTCCAAAGACTACAAATTTGTAATTTTTGGATGTCTAGAACAAAAGATATAAATTAATTAGTGTAATAGAAGGATTTAATTCAATTTAAAAATGATTTCAAATTAATTACTGAGACTATGAAATATTATTGCACTATTGGATTCTACTTATTCTTAGCTTTCCAGAGACATCTTATTTGTAAGATTTCGAGTTACGAAACAATTTCTATGAACTAGCGGGATGGCCCGTGCATTTGCGCGGCTAGAGTTATTATGTGCTTTCAAATTCGTACTCATTACATCTTATTAGTATATTAGTTTTTCAATATCGTGTGTTAGATAGATATTTTAAAATATAGAATAACATGTAGCCAAATTATATCTTGTCGAAAGCCTGACTTTTATTGTTGTCTCCATCAGTTATTTTTCCAGCTGGAACTGCTATTCATTTTAATTTTGACTTTAATAAAGACCCGCTGAGTATGTATGTTGTTGATAATACTTAAGACACACCATCCTAAATAACTTTGCTACTAATATGTAGATTTTTCTCACACTCCTTATCCTTGAGTACACTACTTGTAATCGATCTGGCGTATCTTTTCAAAGGTAATGTCATTGAGAAATAACCACAAATGGACAATTCTAATGGGTCTATAACTCCATTGTACGTGTAATTAGTATCTTATATGAAAAATTTGCAATTAAAGATGTGTATTGCTTTCTTACCTCTTGGCAACTTAATCTCACCCCGTCCATGCGTCCACCTATATGTCTCTTTTCAGATTGCTCCACGTGAAGTAGCTAGCCTATTTATACTTTTGCGCGTGCTAATTCCATAGCATGAAGGATGTGCAATCAGCTTGTATGCATACATGCAACGAATTTTGATCAAATCTTTTTTCCTTTTCTTGTGTTGGAATTTGAACTGTCGGCAGTGTATCGAACGATTCATGCAGGGGGAGGCCAACCAAGAAGTGGTTTTGAATAAACTTGCGTACATCTCGGATGCCAGATATTTTATGTCTTCTTGCGAGCACGCAGTACCACAACTGGTGTCTCGGTGGTTCTAGTAAATCGATGATGCATCAGAAAACCCCGATTTTTTCTTATCTTTGCGGCGAATCCTCAAGAGAGATATTATGTAGACCGATCAGCGGATATTAACCACCTAGGAACTTAATCCATGCAGCACGTTTTATGACTCCTCAAGTCCATCAAACTGTTTTCTTCATGCAATATGTTGCCTTCTTCCGGCCATTTCATCTATAATTTATCAGACATCAAAATTGGTAGATTTTCATGTTGTGCGACCCATCAGAACCAAGCTGCGCAAATAGGCAACCACGGAACTTTCATGCATGCCGACTTCATGCATTGGGTGGTCATCTCGAACAATTTATGTGATAAAAGTGAACAATAAACTTGAGTTCATGGGTGTGATCTAATAATAATCAAGGCCAAATGATGCAAATTGGCGTCGCATGGTGGATGGCCAAATCGCCTGCCGCCGCCTATGTTTGACTTACCACATCTGGTGACTCAGTGGTTCTGAAAACCCCGATTTTTTTCTTATCTTTGCGGCGGATCCTCAAGAGAGATATTACGTAGGCCAATCAGTGGATATTAACCACCTAGGAACTTAATCCATGCTGCACAATTTTATGACTCCTCAAGTCCCTCAAGCAGTTTTCTTCATGCAATATGTTGCCTTCTTCTGGCCGATTCATCTATAATTTACCAAACATAAAAATCGGAAGATTTTCATGTTGTGCCACCCATCAGAACCAAGCTGCTCAAATAGGCGACCACAGAACTTTCATGCACGCCGACTTCATGCATTGGGTGGTCAGTTCGAACAATTTATTTGATGAAAGTGAACAATAAACTTGAGTTCACGGGCGTGATCCGATAATAATCAAGCCCAACTCATGCACACTGGCGTCGCATGGTGGATCACCAAATCGTATGCCGCCACCTATGTTTGACTTACCATAGCTGGTGACTCGGCGGTTCTGGTAGATCGACGATGTCTCCGAAAACCCCGACTTTTTCTTATCTTTGTTGCGGATCCTCAAGAGAGATATTATGTACGTAGGCCGATCAGCGGATATTAACCACCTAGGAACTTAATCCATGCAGTATGTTTTATGACTCCTCAAGTCCTTCAAGATGTTTTCTTCATGCAATATGTTGCCTTCTTCCGGCCGTTTTTGTCTATAATTTACCAAACATCAAAATCGGTAGATTTTTTCATGTTGTGCCACCCATCAAGCCCAACTGATGCAAACTGGCGCCACATGGTGGATCACTAAATTGTCTGCCGCCGCCTATGTTTGACTTTTTGTGTCGCCATTGATCCAAGATCACCAATTGTCCATAGAATCATCGAAGAGCTTGATGCAGATTCAGGGCACCTTGTGTTCTTCAGCTTTCTTGACGCGAGAGCTAGCTTTGTCGGAGCGACCTTGAAGTTTCCGCTTTGAGCTCATCGATGAGGTTAGAGATGGGATGCTAGTTGCTGTTTCTAGATCCGCACCATGTCGTTGTGATTGCTGTTGCACGGTCCTTCGATTTTGGTATACGCAACCTGCATTTGTCTCTGAGGGAAGCAGCACCAATCAAGGTCAAACATAACGTTTCCTGCGTTGTTGTTTTCGTCGCCAACTCATGGCGGTGGCCTGAACCTTGATTGCATGGAAAGATATATTG
The DNA here is from genome assembly GCA_007115705.1 of Dactylis glomerata. Lineage (NCBI taxonomy): Eukaryota > Viridiplantae > Streptophyta > Magnoliopsida > Poales > Poaceae > Dactylis > Dactylis glomerata. The sequence continues at coordinate 850,419 of QXEO01000341.1, forward strand.
CTGGCTTGCTGCTATGTTGTCGCGGGCGTATCCGCACCATGTCATTGTGTTTTCTGCTGCACGCCCTTCGATTTTCTTATACGCAACCTGCATGTTGTGATCTGAGGGAAGCAGCACCAATCAAGGTCAAATAGAACGTTTCCTGCGTTATTGTTTTCGTCGCCAACTCATGGCGGTGGCCTGAACCTTGATTGCATGGAAAGATATATTACTGGCTCGCTACTATGTCGTCGCCGGCGTGAAGCACAGGAACTCTACGCGAGAGACAACACATAGATTTGTCTCTTCGTACATATATACGTAAAACTCTAGGCAGGAGATAAATCCGATTAGTACTTGTGCGTGTTGGCGCCGGACAACAGTCAATCGTTTACTTTCTAAATATGTCGTGCGTGTAGAGATGACATCAAATCTCCACCGTTTGTACATCTTAAGTTTTAACGTGATAAATCTCTACCATTGGTTGTTAGTTGTTTTAATAATATAATAGATTTCTGAAGTTTGTCTTATTTTCTGAAATTTTAAATTCGGGAATTGACCGGAATTGACTTTGACCAGTTGACTGATGACGTCAGAAAAGTCAACAGAAAAAGTTTATTATTTTAAGAAAAAATTTATATGAACTTATAGAGAATTAATAGATCTATGGGACAACGAGGTGGACTAGATCTGGATTATACCTTACGAGATCTGAAACTTTGACTGCTTTGTGCTCCTAGCTCGCTGAACGAAACGAGATGAGACCTGCGGCGTTGAAAAGCTATTGATGAGAGGAACAACTTCCGTGTTGAAGGCGCGGCGATTCGGGATCGTCTTCAAGGTCGATTTGGCTCCGGTTGACTCGAAATTAGATCTGTTTCAAAGACATAGATCCGTACCTCAAAACGAAAAACTCACCATAAGTAAGTTGTAGAGAATTGAAAGATAAATCTACTCACCAAAGTAATTTGGATTTCGAGCAACGAGCTAGCCTCAAGACGCAATCTTATACATCAGATCTGAAATCTTTGGGGCCGGATAACTCGAGCTACGGTGGACGAAAAAAGATGAGATTGGTCGGGATTGAAGCATCTCGACGAGATCTACAACTTTCATTTAGATGCCAAAGGCAAATAACAAAGTTTAGAGGCTCAAAGATTTGAAACAAAGTTTCGGGAGAGAGGATTTTGGGATTTCGGAGAAAGAAACGTTGATGTACGAAGGTGGGGGCTATATATAGAGGGGTAGGTCGGTTGGGAAGCTAGGGTTTCGAGTTAGGAACGCGTAAAAACGAACGGATCTGAAAAAGACGTTGTAGATTGAGATATTCGAGTTTGAGTGAAGATAGGTTTTGAAAAATTGGGAAACTAAAAGAAAATCGGGGGATCTCGGGGGCTCGCGCGGGCTGTCCCGGGGCGAGCGGCGGACAGAATCTGCCGCTCTGCGTGGCGCAGATGAAGGGCCGGCTGGGCCGGGTCGGTCCGGTCGGCTCGGATTTCTTTTTTTTCTTTTTCTTTTTCTTTTTCTTTTTCTGTTTTCTTATTTCTTTCATAACTTTTGCATTTTAGCTCCAAACAAGCTCAAACCAATTTTTAAATTTTTCTAAAAATCAACACAACATTTTAAAATAGTAATAACAAAATTTTCATCATAAATTAAATTTTCAAATAAAATTTTAGAAATTGGTCAAAAAGGGCTTTATTTGCATAATGCAAAATAGCAATATGGTTTGAAAAATAATCCTTTAAAATCAGAGAAAATATTTTATGAAATAATATTTGAAATTAATTGTGATGACCCTGAATTTATCACAAATTCGAAGTGCCCGTTATGCATTCCACCACAATCCCAGAATCATTGTTGTGATACACATAACGTAGTTGGTAACCAGTTCCATAGACATTACAATACGATGGTTCAAATATAATGGTCATAAAGACCAAGTTCATACTACAACACAATATAGCAGCGGAAATAACGTCTTTGGGTCCATGCCTTTACCCTACAGGCAATGGCGACTCAGTAGAAGATCTTAGTTCTGATACTCCTCTTCATAACCTTCCTCCGGATATTCTTCCCCATAGTCTGGCCAAGTTGATAGCCAGGGACACAGCCGTGAGTACATTGGATGCACTCGCAAACCATCTTATAAATGAAAGGTTGAAATAGATATGCAAGGTTGATATGGTGGACTAAGCACTAAGTTTAGTTGCAAAAGCTAGTTTTATTTCCCAAGAATGTTCATTGGTAGAAAAGAAGTTTAGTTCTCTAAGTTTAATCTAAGGGAACTTAAGTGTATCAAGATCAAAGTCAAGTCAAGTCATGTCATTCACCCAGTTCACATAAGTTATTATCATTCTTGACAAAAGTCAAGTACAGTTTGCCAACTGTCCATAACCGAGGACGCAGCTATTCGAATAGTTTGAAAACCTCTGCAGAGGGGTACACTTTACCCACAAGATTCAATACATCTGCCGGGAGAAATCCATGGATCGTCATACACAAAGTATGCGGGGTTCAAATAATCAAACAAACTCTTTCACTTGCTCACTCTAGTATAGGATCCTTCCCTAGAGCCCGAGATACGGATATCCCCGTTCCGGCGCCTCTAGTTTTGCCCGCTCCGGGATGCCGGGTGAGTAGAATCTCCACTTGGTTCAGAAGTACCCACGCACGATGCACTTCTATAAAGGATGATACAAGACCTCCCATACTAGGGTGAACAAGCTACAGACTAAGCCCCATCCCATTTAGGGGTAATGTGGTCGTACGGTAATGGTTGGCTCACATGGTACATCACTTAGTATCATTTAGCAAATACATTCCATAGTTCTTAGTCAATATTCTTTTCCTTCATAAGAACATCATGTAGGAGGGATCTCCATTTCAAGTTTTCAAGTTCAAGTCACCAAGTTCAAATGGGGTCCCACTTAGAGATGGTCTCAATTTTATTAGCGACTAAGCAACTATATTGAGTGATGATACCACTAAGCTATGGTTGGATAAACTCAGCTTGATGCTCTTGCTGAGCAAGATATCACTATACTTCTATCCTTCTACTCTAGCAATTCAATCATGCAATTTACTTAAAACAAATAGAATGCAATAGTAAAAACTAGGCATTTGGAGTATGATTCAAAAGATGGCTTGCCTTGGTTGGCAAAGTGTCTGGGGTATTCTTCTTCTTCTTGATAATATTCCCCTTCAATATCCTCCTCGGCAACACTAGCGTCTAATAACGAATAAACACAGAACACACAATCACCATACAATGCTAACATCACTTCACACACACAAACTTGTTTTCAAACAATAATCTTCATGGTGGGGTTTATTTGAATTGTGTTGCAAGTTTTCTTCCATGTTTGCATTGAGCGTGTAAGTTAAGTTTTCTACCACACACCATGTGGGGTTTACTTTTTAAGTATGGGTATTAGACTAAGGGTAGTTGGACTAGTTCAAGTAAGGATCGACTAATTATGTGAATTGGTATTGAGGGCCACAATAAATTCTAAGTGCATGATAGGGATCTATCATTTTATGTTACCCATTAAGATTGGATTTAAGTCTAATTGATATCACTAACTAGACTTGAGTTGATTAGGGTTGGCTAAACAGTAGGGGAGGTAATAGTAAGTTGACAAATCAAATTTCATAATTTTAGGAGGTTTAAACAATTTTATAGAATTTTTCTATGATTAATAAAGCTATGGTCACATTATTCTTATTTATTTAAATTCCTACCTCAACTTTAATTCTAACCAGTTCTACAGTGTAGAGCATTTCATAAGCTTTCCAACGCATATTCATTTGCTAAAAATGGTTTTCTAAAACTCTTGGAATTTAATTTTGAAAATCATATCTGAAAGTTATTTGAATTAATTCAAACGGCGGGAAAATAATTAAAAACGAAACGGACCTAATTCTAACGAGCCGGGCCGATTTCAAAAAGAATCCTGAACGGGCCGGCCCATACCGCTTCGCCCCGGGCGGGAAAAGAATAAACTGAACCTGACAGGGGGGTCCCACCCGTCAGGTCACTTAACTTCCCCGAACCGGTATGCTACCGCTGGATCAAGATCGAACGGCTCGGGTGCATCGTGTTCGTCAGCGACGGAGCAGCTCACCTGCGCGCAGTGAAGATGACGACGGCGACGGCGGCGTGCATAGAGGAAGCAGAACTCGACGGCGACGGGTGGAAACGACTCCGGCGAGGCTCCTCCACCACTTCCCCGCGGCGGCTTGCTCCAGGGAGGTCGAACGCGGCGGCGCTCTCTGCGTCCAGTACCTCGCCGGCGGGGATGGCGATGTCGAACGAGAGCAAGCGGGGTGAAGTGAGCGTGTCTGGGAGGTAGCTGGGGATGGGGCGAGTTGGTTCGTTTGATCGGCGGGGCCTTTTATAGCCCGGAGCGTCGGGGACAGGGGCGCCCAGTAGGTGGCCGGCGCAGGGCATGCTGGCGATGTGCATGGGCGACACCGGCCTCGACGGCCTTGCTCGCGTGCTGGAGGGTTTCGGTCTCGGCCGCGGAGTGCTGTGGGTCGGCTCTGGCGCAGTCACGTTGGTCGGCGACATGCAGTGAGCTGGGGAAGAAGAGAGGAGGGTCATGGGTGCTGTCTCCTCTTCTCCTCCCTTTCTCACGGCTCGGGTCGGGGCAGGGGGAGCTAGGCTCGACCGCGGCGTCGTCCAGGAGCATGGCTACAGGCTTGAGACGGACGGCGACAGTGATCCTCACAGTGATCATGATTTGCCCCGATTTTCATCTGCCAGGTGTTCGACGAAATGTCCACAAGAGATTCAAATTCGAATTTTTGAAATTTTTCACTTTGGGTGATCAACATATTGGCCAAGGTTTCCAGTCATATTTTTGTTATCAAGAAAGAATAAGTTTTGCAGAAATCTTATTTCAAAATTTGGGTATGGTCACTATTTCAGATTCAAAGTTTGGCTGAGGTTTGAGTCTAGTTCTGATTTGAATTTTGGTTAGAAACTTCTTGGTTTAGTTAGTCTGCAACTTGGTCAAGCTCAACTAACTGGCCAAACACCAAGTTGAGTTACAGATTTCTTATTCTAAAGGCTCAAAGTAGGGTAGTCAATAAGATTTCATAGATCATCTTATTCTTCTCTTTTTCTCTATGATTTTTATTTCTGGTTTCTTTGGCTTGTGTAATCCTTCTCTAATGTCTCTGTTGGTTAAGTTATAACTAACTAACTAATGCACAACCATTAATCACACACATGAAATCATAAAATACACATAATGGAAAATACATGCATACATGCAATAATAGATAAAAAGTTTTATCTTGGTCCAAAATTCGGCACTTTAATTAATAGGAAGTGAATTACAATTTTCTGAGTTGTTACATTAATTTTCAAATATAGTTTTGGAAATGCAAACTTTATATAAAATAAATCATTTTACAAATACTTCCTGTGCAAATATGCTTGCATAGGTTTGAATAAATGCAAGGTAGTATTTAAAAATTCTATTTTCTCAAAAGAGTTCTTTAAGGATTAAATTAAAGTTTAAAATAGTTTTCTAATAAAGCTTTTAAATAAAATCAAAAATTTTTAAATCCCTGTGAAAATTCAATTGATATAAGCAAAATAAAAACATAAAAAATTCCCCCAAAATTTGATAAAATCTTGGGATGTTACAGATAAAGCATTTATTTTCAAAAGAGGCAAATAAAATCCAACACGAGATAACTAATAGACATTATAGAACTTGAATTTCTCATGAGAATGGCATACCACATAGATACAAGATAATCTTTAAGTATCAACACTAAGTGGTATTCCTCATGTACACACAATTTTAGGATTGTGAAGTGCCAAAACATATCACCCCCCAAAATGGGATGGTCCATTAATCTCTCAAAAGAGCCAAGTAAGATAAAGCAATATGCAATAGGCTCAACAAGAACAATCGTACATAGTGTGCAAACTAACATGCACATACTTGATTACTCAAAATAAAGCACGTATGAAACACAACATATACAAACACATGCAAGATACAAAAAAACCCAACATATCCAAAGGGGCGAGTAACTTTTAATGTACATAAGTTGAAAACATGTTACCGCAAGGAGGAATATTGGATATATGATAGAAACAACATAATCCAATTGACTTGACTTGAGAAAATATAATTTAAGAAGATCTCTTAATTCTTCATGATATAGCCAACTCTCCAATGCCCTCCAACAACACCTATTATTCAAGTAATGGCTTGTTGATCTCCAACCAAGTTGGGTCCTAAGAAGTTAGTAACAATAGGTTTGGCAACCCAAATGGTTCTTTTCTTGACACCACTTTGAGCACCAACAAATTTGGCAAACACATTGCCAAACTTATCCTTGCAAATTGAATAAACATTCTCAATTATGATAGGGTTGGATGAGTTACCACTAGTGCACGAAGAATATAGGTGACCCTTCTCATGGCATATGTAGCAAGTTCTTTTCTTCACCTTCTTCTCACTTGATTTCCCCACGAGGGGAGCTGACGAGGGTTAACTCAACAAATGTCCTAGATGAAGGACTTAGGATCGGGGGAGTAGGGCGTCGGATGAACTCGAAGGTAAAATCACTCAAACAAGGTGTGTATCGAAAGTAAACGTGGTGGTGAACTTGGCTTGCTTTCAATCTATCCCTCATCGTCCTCTCCTGACCCCTATATATAGGTGGCCAGGTCTCAAGGAACGGGAGGGGTCCGATACATATTACAACATCGGTATACGACAAGAACTCGTATTTCGACTAGGATTACACTTGGGCCTAGCTTAACGGGCCTCAGGGGTACTCAAGTAACGGGCTTTATTATCTGTACCCTTGTCAGTAGCCCCCGAGATTCTACCAGAATTGTAGATTCGGGTTGAATCTCAAATCTTCATATCTTCGACTTGATCAATCTTTTGACTTCTTCTTCTTCATGTACTCAAAACATAAACATCTTTCATTATATTATCTCGCAAGGGGTTTTGATGAACAAGCCTGACAACTCTGACGGATCAAGAGGCCAGTTAACTGCCGGAGCAGATACTTGTCACCTACTTCAAATTCAATCCCCTTGGACTTGAATCCGGGAAACTGGTCAAACCCATTATTTTGCCGCATTTAGGACTTATAAAGAATGAGTTCTAGTGGTTCTCAGGGTACCCAGTGCGTCCACCAGGATTTTCTTCACATCGTAGACATGGATAATTACTAGCAGAGCGCATCCATGTGTGTATATCAGGCCACACAGGACGGATCCTGGGGTCTTACCTTCATGATTTCTATAACCACGACATTCAAGCTTTGTCGCGATGACTTAGCTTGAGAATCTTTTGACTTCTCATTGCAAGCCTTGTTTGACTGTTGAAATGTACAAAATATTTGAGTTATTCTTCAAATAACTCATAAATAACTCCCAATGGGAGTAATCGATCTTTATTTTGTCGACAATGAAGTCGAAGTTTGTTGTCGACGAAAGGTAGCTGATTATGCCTTTTTTATTTTTCTTCAAGTTTATCTATTATCATCGGGTGCATGACCAGTGCTCCCGATGGGAGTAGCCCCAGAGGCTATAGCCGAAATTTTTCGGGTATAGGCTCAAATATGCATACTGTTGCCTTGAAATTTCCTCCGGCGATAGTCTTGGCACGATTGCGCTTAGATGCTCTTCCAACTTTTCTGGTGATAGGAGCCCCCGAGTCCATGAAGAGGTGCGTTGTGCTCTTTGACACACTCCTACACTGTTCGTCCACATTGCGCTTTTATCCTTATAACTATACACGTTTCTTTTCCTTGTCCTTGATATGCTGTTGCTGCCTTATTTTCTGCTCGGGGCAAAATATAAAAGCCCATAGATTTATTTGGTCCTTTAACTTGCTGAGGCCCATGAAAATTTACTTATAAATAAAGCAAGTTGGCTAGGTAAAAACCCTAACTCCTTCATTACCAACTTCCTCCGCCGCATCGTCTTCGTCTCCCGCATCGCATCTAGAGTTTTCTCACCAAGCACATTTCCTCCATGGCGGATGCTGGTGGTGCGCACCTGAATACCGGTGCGCAGATGGAGAAACGGGGTCGCGGCCGCCCTCGCGGCAGTAAGAACAAATCAAAAGACCCCTCTATGGTGGCCTCGTCGTCCGTATCCATGAAACGGCGCCCTGGCCGCCCTGTTGGGAGTAAGAACAAGCCCAAGGTATCTGCTGCTGCTCCAGGTCCTAGTGGTGCTCCGCATAATGCTTCTCCTCCTCCTCCCAAGATTTATTCCTTCTTCTACATCACCGGCGCTCAATACCATGAGATTCAGTGGGTGCCGCTGAAATTTACCAAGTTCATGGATGGGCGGGAGCTTCGTGAAGCAATTCTCCACGAACATTCTGGAGGAGGAACTCCCTATGAAGTGGAGGTGTGGTACGATGGATGCGGCGAGATGTACTTCAGGGGTGGCTGGTCCCAGTTTGCTGAAGATCATGACCTCCACCAAGGGTTTTTTATGCTCTTCGACTACCACTGTGGTACATCAAAGTTTGATGTGAAGATCTATGACTATACTCAATACCAGAAGGAGTATGAGGCTGAAGTACACTTTCAGTAGATGCTCCTTTGATGTAATCTTTTATTCTAATTCTCTCTTTGCGTGTTTCATGTAATAAGTACTCGTGATGAACTTTATTTTGTGCCATCTTGTTTATCTATTAATAGACCATGGGAACTAATCAGTGTTCTGAGGTATGTTTTTAATTTACCATCAAGTTTCCTTGAACTGTGCTTGCTTTTTGTCGAATATCGGGTTGTGAACAACCTTGTAAGAATTCTCGAATAATCATGAATACGGGATCTCGATAATTTTTACTTTCTTTCATACGACTCGAGGGTCGGAGCCCCCGAGTGGAAAATAGAAACATGATATACATATTGTCGAGTTGGCCCAAAGAACCCGACCTGTGGCCTCATGTTCTGGGTTCAGAGGGTCATAACTCAAAAGTTCATGTCACCATACTCCTTCTACGCATAGAACCGTCGTAGTTGTTCTGCATTCCACGGGTTGCTCTCGTCTTTCCCTATTAGCTTGTCTTGTAGCTGATAAGCTCCTCCTGGTATTACTTCTGTCATGATGTAAGGTCCCACCCATGGGGACTCTAATTTGCCATGACCGTCCTGTTTGAGTGGTAAGACTAAATCTCCTACCATGAAAGATCGTGGGTGAACTCGACTACTATGGTAGTTTCGTAGACTTTGCTGGTATTGCATAGCTCTGGCGAGTGCTACGTCTCTTGCTTCGTCGAGTGCATCAACATCATCTTGAAGTGCTTCTGTAGAAGTTGTTTCGTCGTAAGCCGCAATTCTTTGGCCTTCATGGGTGATTTCGACTGGAAGCACGGCTTCTGCGCCATGGACCAGGAAAAAGGGAGTTTCTTGGGTAGCCGCATTAGGCGTGGTTCTAAGACTCCAAAGTACGGAGGGTAGCTCATCTACCCAGGCGTGTTTGGCTTTTTCTAGGGGCGCTAATAGCCTCTTTTTTATCCCGTTACATATTAAGCCATTGGCTTTCTTGACTTGTCCATTTGTCTTTGGATGTGCTACAGACGCGAATTTCAGTTTGATTCCCATACTCTCGCAGTAGCTTTTGAAATCTTTCGATGTAAAGTTTGTCCCATTGTCTGTGATGATGATGTGCGGTACTCCGAAGTGAAATACTATAGACTTGATGAAGTTGATTGCTGCTGTGGAATCTTGGGTTGTTACTGGGGCTGCCTCTACCCATTTAGTAAATTTGTCTACTACCACCAACATGTAGACATGACCTCCTGGCCAGGATTTGTGTAATTTCCCTACCATGTCGAGACCCCACTGTGTAAAAGGCCAGGATAATGGTATCGGCTGTAGTTCTGCTGCTGGTGCGTGTGGTCGAGATGCGAACCGTTGACAAGCCTCGCACTTTCTGACTATATCTTTTGTGTCTTCAATGGCTGTTAACCAGTAGAACCCTGCACAAAAGGCTTTAGCTGCAATAGCTCTGCTGCTAGCGTGATGCCCGCATACTCCTGCGTGGATATCTTTTAGTATTTCTTGTCCTTCTTGAGGAGTGACGCATCGCTGTAAAACTCCAGTTATACTTTTCTTGTACAGCTTCCCTTGTAACACGACGAAAGCCTTGGATCGTCGTATTATTCTTCCTGCTTCTACTGTGTCTTCGGGTAGCGCTTTGTTTATCATGTATGCCAAGTATGGCTGCATCCAGGTTTCTTCGATCATCATAACTTCCTCTGGTTCTGTTGGGCTTCCTATGCCAGGCTTGCCAGCCCCCGAGCCTGTTGTTGGGTGCTGGCCTAGTTCTCCTGTAGTCGAAGTTTTGTTATGCTTTATTGATCTCTCTATGATTTCTTCCCAAAAGACTCCTGGCGGTATAGGCAGGAATTGGGACCCGATATTTGCTAAATTGTCGGCTTCCTCGTTGCTGGCCCTGCTAACATGCAAAACTTCACATCCATCGAATGTTCCCTCTAGATAGTAATATAAGTTTCTGTATGCTGTCATGTTGTCACTGATGGCGTCACACCGGTTCATTACTTGCTGGACGACGAGATTCGAGTCCCCTAATATTTTCAGTCAAGTTGCTCTGCATGCTTTGGCCATTTTCATTCCGTGGAGCAGAGCCTCGTATTCGGCTTCATTATTAGAAGCTTGCGAAAAACTCATCCTTAACACATACTTTAATTTGTCGCCTTGCGGTGATATTAGGACTACTCCTGCTCCTGCGCCTTGGACTCTTTTTGATCCATCAAAGTACATTGTCCATAAACTTGATAGATCTGGTGGTCCTGTGTTTTGTAGCTCTAGCCACTCTGTTGTGAAATCCGGTAACACTTGGGATTTGATTGCCTTTGATTTTACGTACGTAATGTCCAGGGGTGATAATTTGATTCCCCATAAGGAGACACGTCCTGTTGCTGCAGGGTTGTCAGGAGCAGTAGCTTGATTTTTCTTGGGAAGTAACCTTATTCAACTCGAGGTTGAGCATGGCCTTGAACTTAAGGCCGCTGCCCTTGTTGCTTCTCACTAAATGCCTTTTTCTTCAAAGGGGAATATCTAACATGGTGCCCTTCAATTTTGCACTTGAAACAAACAATCTTGGCCAAATTCTTGACTTGTTCTTGGCCCTTCTTCTTCTTGTTTACTTTGGGCTTCTTCTTGTCACTGGAGATAAATCCAAGTCCACTCTTATCATTGGGGGATTTTTGCACACTCAAGATCTTGTTGAGTGTGGACGTGCCTTCATGATGATTTTCCAAGTTATTTTCAAATAAGAGACTTGGGCCTCGAGCTCTTTGATTTCCTCTACATGGTTAGTGACAAGGGTATAGATAATAGAGCCCGTTACTTGAGTACCCCTAAGGCCCGTTAAGCTAGGCCCAAGTGTAATCCTAGTCGAAATACGAGTTCATGTCGTATACCGATGTTGTAATATGTATCGGACCCCTCCCGTCCCTTGAGACCTGGCCACCTATATATAGGGGCCAGGAGAGGACGGTGAGGGACAGATTGAAAGAAAGCCAAGTTCACCATCACATTTACTTTCGATACACACCTTGTTTGATTGATTTTACCTTCGAGTTCATCCGACGCCCTACTCCCCTGATCCTAAGTCCTTCATCTAGGACATTTGTCGAGTTAACCCTCGTCAATTGGCGCCGACCGTGGGGACTCTGGGCGTTGGAATCATGAATTCGACGGCTTTTTCGCTTTTAGCCAACAGCAGTTCGGAAGTCAATGAAAAACAGATATCCTTCGGAACCGTCGATTTTTAGCCTCACCCGTCAAACTTCACTCCAATATTCGAGAGCATGGATCAAGATATGGACCTGACGATCGGAAGCTTAAACTTTCGCGTTGGATCTTTAGGTTCGATTCGCCTTTCAGATCCGGCGAAACTGTCAGCAAGCAAAGCCAAGATAGTTGCAATGTCAGAATCATCAGTGGGCTCCTCCAGCGAAGCAAATTCGCCAGTTAGCTTCGCAACAACAGAAATTGCAGAAGGAAAAATCACAGAAGTCGACGAAAACATGGAAAATTTTGACTTAGGGGATCAACTCGAAGACCTCATGATCTGCCATGATGATACTTCAGACAAGTCAATAGACACCTGGAAGACAGGATTAGAGCTTCATGAGCATGACGACTCAATCTTCTCAAGCTTCAACAGCAAGTTCGACAATCGGTACCAAGTACTCACCATTGTAGGAGACAACTCCGAAGAATTCCATGAAAACAACAATCCAGTGCTCAACCCAGCAAACATAAATAGAGGAGCAAATCACTTAGCAGAAGGAGAAACCGCAGATTCCCTTGCAAGCAGGGAGAAAGTTTGACTATCAGTCGAAGAGTGGAGGATAATCAAAACAGCCGTGGAACACGGCGCGCCAATACCAGCAGATGCAAGCAAGAATATGCTATTAGGGTATCATTACGCCTTAAGACAGCAGTCAAAGCAACTAGCAAAAGAGAGAATTGAAATACAGAAGAGAAAAGATTCAGCCATTGCAGCAAGCGCGACATATCATAAAGCATGCAGCGACGTGTCATACACAAATAGCAGAAGGCATCATCGACATGGATCAAGGTTTGAAAACCTCGAGTACTCCGAAAGGCAAAGCCTTTGCAAAAATATCGACTCGTCCTTCCTATCGGTCGACGAGCAAGGCAACATCATACCAAAGACGCCAGAAGCAGCGCTCGTGGCAGCACAAACATATCTATACACAACACGGCCAAGTCTAGGAGACCCAATGGAACATATGCACCGAGTAGCACTGCAAGGCATAAGGATGGTAGGCAATAAATTGACAGCAAAAGAAGAGGAGGCACATCGCAACAAAGGAACGCATAAACCAAGGTCACCATGCCGTCACAACAGTCCTTGGCACAGAAGTGGCAGCCGACGATCTAGAACACCATCACCAAGGCGACACAAAAGTCCAAAGCATGGAGGAACCCGAAGATCTAGGACCCCCACCAAAGCATACGACTATGAAGACGACGAAAAAGAGATGGGAGCATCGTGCTTTACTCATAGGGTTTGCACCACGCCAGTACCCAAGGGTTTTAAAATACCCCACAATCAGCAAAAATACGATGGATCTCAGGAGCCCCAGTCATGGCTCTCGGATTACTTACAGGCAGTGAAAATATTGGCAGGAACAAAGGAAACAGCAATGCAAAGCTTGCAATTACACCTCACCGGCGCAGCAAGATCATGGTTGAGCAAGTTAGAAAAAGGAACAACTGGAAACTGGGAGGAGCTCACAAAGCAATTCACGAGTAACTTCAAGTCAACATACAAGCGGCCAGCATTGATGGAGGAAGTCAAAGCCTGCGTACAGCAACGCAATGAGACACTAAAGTCGTACATCCAAAGGTGGAGCATTATCAAAACTTCTGCAGTCAAAGTTTCAGACGAAAGAGCAATAGACGCTTTCACGCTTGGGTTGCGACGAGGAGACCTAGTCGAAGAAATGGGTAGAATCAAGCTGAAGACAGTATCCGATTTAATGGACATAGCGAACAGATTTGCAGATGGTGAAGATGCGTGCAACAATAAACGAACGCGATCACTAGAGGACGATAGAGGAAACAGATACGGTGGCCAAAGGAGGAGATCCTGCAATTACGACAACCACGGATCCCACAGCCAAGTAGCCACGGGATACAAAGACAGTACTTACCAAGGAAATGACCGCAAAAATTCGGGATACCGCAGCAACGGAAGAGAAGATCACGGGAGCAACAAAAGGTTTCAGACAAGAGAACCTAGAGAATACAACCCATCACCAGAGGATATGTTAAACGGATGATGCCATATACACTCCACGTTCATCGATGGAAAACGAGTGTCCAGACACGCAATGAAAGATTGCACAACATTCTTGAAACTCCAGGAGGCAGTAATAAGCAAACAAGTTGAAGCAAAGAGACAAGGATACGAAGGGAACACCAACAACGCGCCTACAAAAGATCAATAAGCAAACAACAGAGCCTTTCAAGGTCAAGATCAGCCAAATCAGGGAGACGACAATGATGGAGGATATGTCCCATCTAAAGGGCACATCATAGCAATGATACAACCAGTGCGAAAGTCAAACAAAGAGGAAAAGAGCATAACTCGCCAAGTTAACCTAGCAGTAACATTGCCTCCAGCAACAACGGAATATTTACACTGGTCAGAACAACCCATAGAATTCAGCAGGGACGATCACCCCATAATAGTACCTTGGCCAGGAAACGCGCTTCTGGTACTCAAAGCTCAAATTGGGACATACGACGTCGATAGAGTATTCATGGATGCAGGAAGCGGAATAAATCTGATATACGCAAAGACTCTCCGGGCAATGCACATATCATTAGAGTTCCTAAAACCAACCGACTGTTCCTTCCACGGAATCGTCCCAGGGAGTGCTAACTATCCATTAGGTCAAATAACACTCAATGTTTGCTTCGGGAATCACCAAAACTACAGAAGAGAGAAGCTCGACTTCGAAGTCATGTACTGGCCATCACAATATCATGCAATCCTCGGGCGACCCGTGTTTTCACGATTCATGGCAGTACCTCACTATACATACCTGGTACTCAAGATGCCAGGACCCAACGGAATTATCACGGTAAAAGGAAGCTTCAAACTCTCGGATTTATGCGACAAGGAATTCCACAAGATGGCCCAAAATTTTGGCATGATGGCCAACTACGGAGAACCCGAAGACAAGGCAAAAAAGCACGACTATAGGAGCCGCACAATAACTTGAAGGACATCCAGCAGAGCCAGAAGTGAAGAAACTGCGGGTACAGCCATCAGACCCAAGGGAAGCTACAGGAGAAGAGGGAAAGACCTCGGCAACATAGGCAGCAAGTACGCAAAAGTAGAGTAGATAAAAAAGCCTATTAAAGCCACAAGCTATCCTAGGGCAATGCCCTCTAGATCCAGAACACAGGTCATTGGCCGGATCTCTTGGGACACCCCATGTATCTTACATTACAAGCATAAATAAAGACAAAGTTCCTCCTATTCGAGTTTACGTGTCTTCAATATCTCAAACGAAACTGCGGCAAACACACTAAACACAAAAAATGCCCTGAGAACAAAAACTTCTGGCAAAAAACCCAGAAACAGAAACTCTCGCGTTTTACATACAAAGCATATATACAATAAAATCATTACAACATTGGTTGATCCGAATCATCTACTCCAAGGAGATTCAAGTAATGGTACTCACGGAAAAACCCAGCATCCTCTCGAAGCAATCTAGCTATGATCCTCCTCGCCGGTTGAAGCATAGCATCCATATGGACTCGCAGCCTCACGCCCCTGGGGGAAAACTTAGCGACATGGAACTATAGTTCAGCCTTGGATGCCACTTGCGTATCCATCCAAGAGCAAAATTGGCACCAGCCACTAAGTTGAGCTCTACCAGCCGATGAATTCGTTGGCTAGATCTGAAAGCATCGAGTAGCTGCTTAAAGTTTCCCGGCGGAGGATTGCGGGGAAGCATAACGGAGTACATGGTCGTCAAGGATCTTTGACAACCATCAATAGCCTCCCCAATGTGTTGAGCACGATCCTGTAGGAGAACAACAGCACTGCGGCGCCGCGGGTCAGCCCACAAAGAAGTCGTATCTTTCGATACCCTCTCCAAAGCTGCGATTCGCTCGGCAACTCAACGGTTTTCATCAGCAGGATGTAAGCAAGTACCTGGAAGGCGCAAACTCATAAATACAAAGACAATAGTAGCAGCAAGAAATACGAGAAGGTCTGCAGGAAACATACACTTCAGCTTCTCACAAGCTGATTCGATAAAATCAACAAGACAAGAATCACACTCCTTCAGATGCTTAACTTGGGCCACCAGACCCGACACTTTATCCTCAAGAATGGATATCTGCTTCATCAAGCCATAAAATTTGCTGGCCTGGTCCATAGCAGTTTTTGCCTGACGCTTCATCAAACACAAATGACCTTCGAGGTCCAAAATCCTCGACAATTATTCAATGCATCGGCAAGGAGAACAAGGAGGAGAAGGAATCGCAGAGTGAAACACATCGGCAGGAGGCGAATCATAACCACGATCCGTCGGTCCACCAGTACACTCACACTGGAAGGCAAAAAGAAAAGAGGAAACAACTCAGAAACGCAATCAAGCACAACATTTCATAAAGGCAAAGTATTTACAAATAGTACAGAGTTCCCTGACTGATTTTTAGGCAAAATATGAACGAGTTCTCTACATTAAAAGAAAAGAAGACTACAAGGAAAGACTAAACCTGTGCCACCTCAGCAGCAGGCTCCGTGGTGGTAGAAGGTGCGGAAGAGGCAGCACCAGCGCTTGGCGGAGGCATCGAAGCACTTGCCGCAGGAGTCGAAGAGGTTGGCGTGGAAGTCGAAGAAGTCGTCGATGGAGTTATAATCGACACGATGCCTGGCGCATACTTCTTCGCCTTCTCAAAGAATCCCAGCAATTCCGAAAGAGGACAAGCACAAGCGACTGAGCAAGAGCAATAGCCCCTTCAACACCCCGCTTCACTGACCAGCTCTTCATTGAAAGAACAGGATCTTCAACGGTGTCGAAGGCTTCAGCAAGTTTCTTGAGGTCGACTGGCACCTCCGCCCTCTTCTTCGGCCACAACCCGATAAACATCCGCGACAACACGCAGCGAATCAGCTGAAGAAATTCCTGGACCGATTTCCAATCAGACTCCAGCAAATCAACCGCAGCTATCAAAGGATCTTTGGTATCCAACTATTGAGGTGCCAGAGGTAGTCCAACTTTTTCCGCTGCAGCACAGATGGAAAAGAAGACGAGAAAATATCAGCAACTAGGAGCATGAGGAAAAAGAAGCTAAAAATAAATAACGTGATGCTTACCACTAAGAAGAGCCGAAATCTTGTCCAGCCGTTCGGCTACTGCTAGATCTCTCTAGGAACGCTTCTGGTCAGCAGTGGCAAGCACCTTCTCAGCTATCTTCTCCTTGGTTTATGCTGACTTAGCGGTCTTCTCAGCAGCGACCTTGGCAGCAGTGGCAACATCCCAAGCTTTCCTGGAGGCATCAAGTTCGGCTTCTAGAGACGCTATGCGAGCATTGACCGCCATCAAAGCATCTGCAGTATGGAACAGGGAAAGGAAAGGCGAATAAGAAACCATGGAAAAACACACGAGACGGGCAGAAGACACAACATAACAAAAAAAAGCTTACCCCGAGAAGCCTGAGCAGCCTTCAAGAACTTGACGCACTCAGTGCCCAAAGAGACGAATTTTTTCATCAGAATCTGTTAAATGAAGGCAAGAGAAGAAAAATTCAAGCAATAAAAAGAGCAAGCCACAAGAAGCAGTACTTACATCATCAGGAGAACCCACTGGTCGATGGGTGTCAAGGGAAGCGCTCGCCGCCGTTGCCTTCTTCAGACGTTTGGAAGCACGAAAATAGGTACCCTTCTTAACAGGGGCTTCTGGCGACTTCACTACCATATCAGCCTCTTGACAAGGCGGTTCATTGGCAGCCAAAGTATCCACGAGGGAAGCAGTGGTAGCATCCCTTTTTGGGTCCTCGTCGTCACTAGAAATGGAACAAAAAGAAAAACTTTGCATAAGTCAAAAGAAAAAATGAATAAAAGATAGGTATTTGAATCAGCAACACTCACGAGTCCAAAGTGTAAAAAATTTCAACTTTGGAAGGATTGGGAGCAGAGGGCTCCCCAGCCGCATTTTTGGGAGCAGAGGTACTCGAAGAAAGAAGCTCTTCGACATGCTTCCTCTTCTTATCAAGGCTAGGTTCTTCTGAATGTGTAGGAGGAGGCGACGTAGTCGAAATAGTTTCATCCAGCGAAATTTCGGCATCATCTCTGTCCTGGCTTTCGTCAGCCTCGGGGGCTTCAGAAGTAGCAGAAACAGGATCAGCCTGAATAGGTCCTCCCTCTAGAAGAGGAGGACAGGAAACAAAGGATTGGTGGCCCTGCACAAGAGTAAGTCACAAAACTGTCAGGAAAGCAGCAACAAAATACAAGAAGGCAAAAAATGAGAACTTGGCAAATGAAAGAGCACATACGGCAGGCAAGGGATGCTTGGAGTCAAAGAAATCAGCTGTTAACGCTAGAATCTCGTCATCCTTTGTGAGAGTAGTCAAAGCTCTCACTCGTTTGTCGAGATCCTTCTTATTTATGTCCTCTTCGGACACTCGAGAAGAATCCTCTGAGCCAGAGTATGACCACAGCTTGGAAACACGATGTTGAAGAGGCTGAATTTGCCTCTGCAGGAAGAACGCCATGAGCTGCGTCCCCGACAGCGCACCTCCACTTGCACTCTTTAGAATTTGGATGCGGGCCAGCAAGGGCTTGATATCTTCCATCTCAGCTTCCGTGGGAGGAGAATCCCACGACGATAGTTTCTTCAGATCTTTATTGGCATCAAAGGGAGCAATGCCGTAATGGTCAGAGGAAGAATTTTTCTGATCTTTGATATAAAACCACTTCTTCCTCCAACCTTGCACCGAGGCAGCCATGTTAAACTCCAAATAATGTGCCTCGGCACGGACAGAAACAACAGCCCCGCCTAGCTCAGGTTTCTTCGATAAAGAGACACTAGGGCTAAGGCAGAAGAGAAATTTCCAGAGAGTCCAATGAGGTTCGATCCCAGGAAAGACTCTCAAAGAGTAACAAAACAAGCGATGTGCAAAATAGAATTTCGCGTGAGCTGGTGAAGCTGTACACCGTAAATGAAGAGAAGCCCACGAAGAAATTCGTGGGCAGGAAAGGATAAGCCACGCAAAAGAAAGGCGAGAAACATCACCTGAGAGCCGCTCGGGGGCTTGGGGACGCGTTCGGTGCTGGGGAAGATGACTTGATCGCCTCCAGCGAGAAATCCATTTTCCCGGGCCTTGGTCAGATCGGATTGTTCGAACTCTGAGGGCACCCAGTTGGTCGATGCGTTGGTGATCTTCTTCTTCGCCATCTGGTTCTTGTGAGCGACTCTCTTGACGGGCATCTACAGGAGCTATGCTCGGGGGCTGCGAAGGAGCTCAGAGGCGCAAGGGAGATGCAGCAATGGTGGCGGCGGAAGGACAAGGAACTGGTAAACATTAAAAACCCCACTATCCCCCTTATAAAGCTTCCTGATGAAGGAACGTGGGCTGAGACGTGGTGCAAGAACCGGAAGCGGTAGCGTACTAACGGGCAGGAAAAATTGTAAAATTACTGTGCTGCCCACAAGCAATGGTCTGTGCCCAGTCAAATCACACACAAAGTGATTCTACTAATGATGTCATGAGCGTTCGAGTAACTGGGAAATAAAAGCATCAAGATACAACGTGACAGTTATGGATACTCATAGAAAATTCAGCAAAAAGTCTAGCATGCCATTTTGCCTATCAGTGCTGATCAAGGAACCCGACAAAATTTGTTACACAAGATAAAGAGGCATGAGGGAAGGAAACTCATCTTTGAGTCTATACCCGAAAATATTCGACTATAGCCTCGGGGGCTACTACCATCAGGGAGTGCTGGTCGCGCACCCGATGATATTATCAAATGAGCTGCTATGTGACGGATGAAGGAAGATAATTTTATTTGAGCCTATACTCGAAACATGTTTTCGACTATAAACTCGGGGGCTACTCCCATCGGGAGCGCTGGTCGCGCACCCGATGAAATTCTTAAAATCCTAAGAGAGTAAAGAAAGCGAAAGAGGATTTGAATAGTGCAATTACTCCCATCGGGAGGGAATTTATATTAGTCAAGGTTGGACAACCCGAAGATTTTCAGAGCTGAAACAGTCAAACAAGGCTGCAAGATATGATTCTCGAGTTGCGTCATCGCGACGAAACTCGAATGCCATGATTGAAACATATCGTGAAGGTAAGACCCTAGGATCCATCCTGTGTGGCCTGGTATACGCACATGGATGCACTCTGCTAGTAATTATTCGTGTCTACGACACGAAGAATATCCCTGGGTACCCTGAGAACCACTGGAACTCGTTCTTTGTAAGTCCTAAATGCGGCAAAATAATGGGTTTGACCAGTTTCCCGGATTCAAGTCCAAGGGGATTGAATTTGAAGTATGTGACAAGTATCTACTCCGGCAGTTAACTGGCCTCTTGATCCATCAGAGTTGTCAGGCTTGTTCATCAAAACCCCTTGTGAGATAATATAATGAAAGATGTTTATTTTTTAGTACAGGAAGAAGAAGAAGTCGAAAGATTGATCAAGTCGAAGATATGAAGATTTGAGATTCAACCCGAATCTACAATTCTGGTAGAATCTCGGGGGCTACTTACAAGGGTATAGATAATAGAGCCCGTTACTTGAGTACCCCTGAGGCCCATTAAGCTAGGCCCAAGTGTAATCCTAGTCAAAATACGAGTTCATGTCGTATACCGATGTTGTAATATGTATCGGACCCCTCCTGTTCCTTGAGACCTGGCCACCTATATATAGGGGCCAGGAGAGGATGATGAGGGACATATTGAAAGCAAGCCAAGTTCACCAACACGTTTACTTTCGATACACACCTTGTTTGACTGATTTTACCTTCGAGTTTATCTGACGCCCTACTCCCCCGATCCTAAGTCCTTCATCTAGGACATTTGTCGAGTTAACCCTCGTCAGTTAGTGATAACACAAATACTAGTGGAAGTAGAGGCTTCATTGTTAGATCAACAAGGCAAGGAGAGTAATTCATCACTAGATTTAGCAATAGTATGAGTGGATGAATTACGAGGACTAGCACATGGAAATATAGCATTTTGGGAAGTAGTGCTAGTGCCAACATGAGGCTCACAGGATGTTACATTTGTAGATATAGCCTCATGAGTTAACTTTAGGAGAGCATGGGATACTAAAAGATCCTCATTAGAGCTAGATAGCTTTTCATGACTTTCTTCCAATTTCCATACTTGCTAGTTAGCACCTGAAGTTTAGCTCTTAGCTCAACATTCTCCTTCAAAATAGATGCTTCACAAGAAGTAGAGTTAGTAGCACGTGCATCATTATCATTAGCAATAGGAGAAGACAACTTGGCAAGAGCAAGGTTACGTTCTTTAGTGAGTTTAGATATTATCTCATTATGTGACTCCATGGATTCAATCTTCTCATAAAGAGAAACCCGAAGCTCTTTCTCTTCCTCTAGAGCATCTTTTAGATCTTGAACATCATTGACATACACAAGCTCAAGAGCTAACATTTTATCAATTTCGTTCTCCTTCATCTCAATGAGTTTCATGCTCTCAATAGCACAACTCATGATTTCAAAGAAGTTGGGCAAAACATTTTTATTGTTATGCAAAGCATAAAAGACCATCTCACCTTTCTTGTTTAAAGAATCAATGTAGTCTTCTTCATTATCCTCATCCTCACCATTTTCCTCATCATCACTATGATTTGAAGACCTAGCCATAAGGCATATGTGGGAACCGTGAGAAGAAGATGATGAAGAATTACTTGAAACTCCATTCAAGACCTTGTCTTAGACAAAAGAATCTTTGGTTTCCTCTATATAGTTAGCATAAAAAAGACTAGAGGAAATATAAGCATTTGTATCATGGCAACAAGACGCAATAAGCATATCATCATTAGGTTTGGTCAAGCAATTTATACATGATATGCAAGGACTGTCAACACAAGTATGTAAAGTACTTTTGGTGCTTGAAGTGTTTAAGTCCAACGATGAAGCATTGCAATGAGATATAGATAAATGATTATCAAAAGTAAGCTCACTATCAACATTATAGTTTTCATCACCACTCACCATATCATTACCTTGTGTCTTGCCACACGTTGGTGAAGTGGATGAAAGTTCATCACGGCCGGAAGTGGAAGGAATACAATAATCCTCAATAATCTTGGACACACCATATTTTTCTTGAAGCTTTTTCCATATCTCATGAGCGCTCCGAAAAGGCATGATAGAGAAGATAACTACATCACTCAAAGCATTAACAATCACATGAGTAGCTTGAGCATTGAGAAACAAGTTTTTCTCATCCTCTAAAGATAGATTTTGAGAACCCTTTGGAGGAGAAAACCCCATATCTACAATTTGCTCCATAGTTGGGTCCATGACCCAAAAATAATTAAGCATGTGAATTTTCTATGTATCATAATTTGTGCCATCAAATATAAAAGTGGAATTATGCACTAAACCCCTAGCCGACACCTTTGCTCTCAAGGCGGTGAAGCCAAAAATGAGAAACCGGGCTCTGATACCAATTGAAAGGACACAGATGTCGCCTAGAGGGGGGGTGAATAGGTGATGTCAAATTTTACGAATGGCTTGAACAAAAGCGGAATTAAACTAGCGTTTATTTTGTCAAGCACACAAAACCTAAATAAACTAGGCTCACCTATGTGCACCAACAACGTGATAGCAAGATATATGACTTCAAGCACGAGGGCTATCACAATGTAAAGTGCATAAGTAAAGAGCTCAGGTATAGGAATAACCGAGGCACGCAGAGATGATGATGTATTCCCGAGTTCCTCCCTTGTAGGGAGTACGTCTCGTTGTAGGCGTGTGGTATCGCCACAAAGGCCTCACCCTATTTGTAACACCCCACTTTTGTGACCAAGATTTAAACCTTACTTAAGTGCTTTATTTTGAGTAAATCAAAAACTTCTGCTCAGCAATGTGCTTGTGTCCCATGAATGCATGATTTCATGTGTGTGTTAGCATGTATGATTTTATGAGAGAGTATGTGCATGATTTTATGTGGATGTGTGTGTGAGGATTTTGGCATGTTTTAACTTCAGGAATTCCAACACTTATGCATTAGAATCTAGAGATTGTGCTGTGATTTTATGCATGGATTTTTAGACCTAGGGTTAGCTTGTGTGAACCAAAGACCCTAGTTTAGTTCCCTTGCTTGATCACACCACCCATCTTTTCTTTTTCTTTTATTTTTGCTCCTTTATTTGGAAATAGAGGCTTCTCCAAAACCCTAGCCTAGCTATTCAAAAATTTACCAAACCTTGGCTATGACTTATTGTTTGTGTTTGAAAACTCTGGAAACTATTTTGGTAGGTTTTCAAATCTTCCTCATTCGAATTCAAATTTGAATTTGAATTTCGGCCAAGTCACCCTAGCCCTTGCCATACCCCTCTTTCTTTCTTTTTCTCTTTTGCAAACTGACGAAGGGGAGGGAAGGGGATTTGCTTGGAGATCTTCTCTCTGTAACCATAGGATCTGGGGGAAATCTTTTTCCCCTTGTCCTATTCAGTTGGCATCAAGGGAGAGGAGTAGCCCGAGGCCAACCTTGCCAGAACCCCTCTCTCTCCCTCCTGCTTCGATCAACCCTGCCGCCATCGACCCCCAGTCACTGATCGCCACCCTACTGGCACCCAAACCCCGGCCCCGTGATGCAGAGACACACCCAGCACACCCCACGCCGCCCCTGGACATTGTCGTGGCCACCGAGAGCACACGATCGGGGCAGAGCGCCACCGACCGTTCCCCGACCCATCACTTCGCCACTGGCCCCGTGCAGACCCCCATGATCAATTCCCCAAAGCAGAAGACCACGATCCCGACCGTACACGCCACCTTGACCCCGCCAGATCGACGCCGTCATGCCACCCAGCGCGCCCAGAGCGCCTACGCCATTCCCGTGCACCAGCACATCCCCTAGCCCTGCACCTCACGCATGCCTGCATGGCACGGAGACGCCGTCACGATGCCACCCCTGCCCAGCCCTCCGGTGCACCACAGCCTCCCTGCCGAGCGCCGTTTTCCCCGTCACGAGTCTAAACCCGACCCGGTATCGCATGAACCTGCCAGCCACCGACACCACCTGCCTGTCCCCTAGAACCGGTGCACAACGCCTCCCCCATACGCTGCCTACGATGGCCAATCGTTTCCGACAAAGCTCACGCTAGACCGAGCGCACCCCCTTTAGTTATAAGCCGAGAACCCCTCTCTGGAAGCCTCCCTCCCTCTCATTTGCTCCCTCTCCCCTTCCCACTCACCTGCAAAGCCTCGCCATCGCCTAGCCGAGAAGAAACCGCCGCCGGAGAGCTCGAGCTACGGGAGTAGATTGTCGCCGACAAGGGTGGAGGTTGCAGTCAACCCTGCCGTTCCCCTGCTCCATCTCTCTGGCTTGCGCACTCCTCTTCGACGTGTAGATCTCACCTTCCTCTCGTTTGATCCAGGCATGGCATAGCTCGTCGACCTCGTCGACCATCACCGGAACTCATCGAGACATCGTCGACACCACCGCGAGCACCCTCTCCTCTGCATGCACGTCCCCTAGCTGCGCATCCTCTCTAGAACCGCTCCGCCGCCGATCCAACCGCCACCGACCACCAGCAGCCCCACGGTAAGCGTCGCCCTCGCCAAACCCTAGCCAGAGCCGCCGGGCTCGCATGCATGCCTGTCCCGCGGAGAAGAAGGCCCGCGCGCCGTCCAATCTGAATCGAATGGCGGCGTACCGGTTCGGCCAGCCGAGGCCTGGGCAGGCCGCGGATCTGGGCCGGCCTGGCCAGCGTCCGCCGCTCCGGCCCGTTTCCCTTTTTTTTGGCAAGGCGATTTTTGCTTTTTGCAAAATGACTGCAAGATTCAAAAATTTGTAGAAAATGTTCTGTGTATTCAAAAATTGTGATTCAACTTTCTATGAATTCCTTGTACTGCATGTTAACCTATACCACTGCATGTGTGATTTTTAGGGTTCTCAATATTATCTGGTAAATAAATAGAGTAGATCTATTGATTTACACATATTTATGCAAATATGATGTTTTGTTTAATGAAAATTGGTGAATCAATTTTCACTGACACCTTACTGTTTTATTGATTTATAGAAACTGGTTTCGCTATTTTAGGAAGTGTGAAATGTTTGTGGTAATTATTTTGGTGATAATAATGTTCTGCATTGATTGATTTATTGTGCACAATATATTGTTTATTTTGGAATGATTCCACTTCTGGTGTGTTGGTCATTCCAGTAGCTTTCCAAAATGATCTCTGGTAGAATTTTAGGACTTACAGATTATTTTAGGGGATTATTTTGCTATTCTAATGATTTCTAGAATTAGTAAATCCTTATTAAATCACCTTTATACTATTTAAGTTTGATTCCAATTGTGATGTTTCTGAAGTGATATTAGCTACCTGTAGGTATGCTGGTGACAAGTTGTGATGTATTTTGATGCATACAAGTGTTTGCTTGTGATTAAATATTACCATGTAACTAGAAATTGCTTGCTATTATGTTGGTGGTTATTTTCTTTTATAAAATAGATATATGTTCAGATATCTAAACTTGTTTGCTTCTAATACTCAAATGCTTGAGTTGTGTGATGTTGTTTGAATGAACTTCATGTATGCATGAATGCTTATTGTGTGTGTTTCGTTTCTTTTTCCGGCGATAGAATCGAACGACGACTGTGCGGAGGAGGGTGAAGTGTTTGAGTACCAGGAGGAAGGTGATCAGGGACAAGCCAACCAAGGCAAGCCATCTACTTGTTGCATATCTGAATCCTATCAAGACATTATGCATTGTTCTACTCTTGCTCATATTACTATGCATTGTTTTTCTTATATTGCTATTAGTCCCTAGATAGCAATAGTTGACGACTTAGCTCCACAAGTCGTATTGTTACATCCATGAAGGATGACTCCCTTAACACCTACCCATTCCCCCTGAAAGTAGAGACTCGATGATTAGCATCGACGTCTTTGAGAAACACTTGTAGTGGAGCCAAAAACTCTAGGATGGGATAACTCTCGGAAAAGTTTCGAAAACGGTTACAAAAACCTTGGAGTGGTATCTACTCCACTGAAATGTTTTCTAAATGATTTTTGGGACAAATGGACACTTGGGTTATGGAAGAAGGAGATGGTGGTTTCAGAAAAAGGCATTGGTGTTTCTTTGTAGTCGCTCGAAGCAATTACCCCCGTGCAACCACATTACCCCGGTATGGGATGGGGCTTAGATTGAAGTTTATCTACTTTAGTGCGGGGAGCCTCATACTATATAAGGGTTTGTAGGACCTCGGAATCCGGGTTGCCGCTACTTTATGGGCAATAGTAAATCGGGATCCTTCGGGGTTTATCCGGCCGGAAGACACTTGGGTTCTCCCGCCGTGGCGCCGGAGTGACACTCTGAAGGAGGTACTGTCGGGGCGTGCCGGGGAGGTAAACTCCACAGGGTAGGCACCCGTACTAAGGAAGATAGATGGAGGGCTATGATCGATTATCCGAACCCCGCATACTTGTGTATGACGGTCCGTGGTGTTATCCTGGCGGATTTATCGGATGGTGTGGGTAAAGTATACAACCTCTGCAGAGTGTAAACCTATTCGAATAGCCGAGTCCTCGGTCATGGACGGTTGTGAAGACCACTACATTGCCCAATGTCAGGTTTTGGTTTTACAAATGGTTTTACCAGAAAGTTGGAGTTTTGTGCCGAACGGAGTACTTGGAGGGTACGGCCGTGGCACGGGAAGTGGTTCGGAGTACTCAGAGGGTACTGCCGATGACTTGAGGTGGTCATGTTTGATTGACCACCGATCTTACCTTTCAACGGAGTTCCCCCTTTCCTAGAGATTTTACTAAATGCTCATACAAATCTTCTTTAATAAGGATATAGAAATGTCGTGGGACATGCTATATTGACATGAGAAGTTAGTAGCACATAGTCACTTGAAACCAAGCCAACCTTTGCTACGGCCATATAGCATGTGAATGTTCTCTCTTAGATGGTTTGCGAGTACAATTCCAAAATGTACTCACGGCTTTGTCCCTGGCTATTAACTTGGCCAAACTTTGGCGATGACTACGAGGAGGATGATGAAGAATATGACGACGCCGGTGTGAATTAAGACACGTTTCCTGGTCAGTCGCCTGTAGGGTAGTAGGCCTGACTTGGGTCTCTACGCTACGTGTATCTGCTGCTGCTTATGTTAAGTGTGTCTGTTGAACTTGCCCTGCGTGGCATTTGTATTCAGCCAAGAGGCTTATGTAAGACTTTAAGACTCGTTATGTAATGGATGATGTAATCTGAAATATCAACTCTGTTATGTGGATTCACGACGGTCTCATGGGATCGTGAATTGTATGCATAACGGGAATCCCGGGTGGTAAGCCGGGGTCCCCACAGAGTTGGTATCAGAGCCATCCTGACCTTAGGAAACCCTAGTTTAGCATGGGCGTTAGACCGGACCAAAAACTATTTTCTTAAAAATTAAAAGAGATGGCTATATATATCAAAGGTAAATATATATTGCTCTCATCTCTTCCCTTATTCTTGAAGCATCTTTAAGTTACTTGCATTTAAATTCATGTTTTTACTTATGTATAAATTTTGCACACTTGGGTAAGTCATTAATAAACTCTACTCTAAAATTTGTGTAGATGGACACTCCTACCGCGCACCATCAGGTTGGCACCCACGAGGACGTGCTGCTCTTCGAGAGGGACCTGGTTGAGTTGGCCGCGCGCCTTGGACGTCCGCGTCCCGAGGTGCGAGGCTATCATCTGTTTGAGGAGGGCACCCGCGAGCTGGCTATCCGTGTGGTATGCCAGGTCCGCGGGAAGGAGGTCCCGCCCACCTCACCGGAGTTCACCTTCGAGGTGATCGAGCGCAACTGGGGTGATGGCCTGATGCGCGTTCTGCGTCACCCCATCTCGCACCTCGTCCACCTCCACTATGACGAGCTACTTGGGACTCATTACGAGCACTACGGGAGGGTCGACGCCGATGGCCTTCCCCATCAGGCCGCGGCGCACACTCCTTTTAGCCGCCACTTCTGCCACACCGAGGCTCTCCTGCACCACACGCAGGAGCATCTGGACCATGTCCGGATGGTCACCGACGAGAGGGGACTTGAGCTCACCGTACTTCGAGAGGACCTCCAGGAGTCTATCTTCTCACGTCACCGTCTTCTCTCTGCCAAGAGGAAGATCGTGAAGAAGAACAATGCTCTTAGGAGGCGCGTCCACGAGTTGGAGGACCACCTGGCTTCTCTTGAGAGCCACGTGTCCGAGTTGGAGGAGAAGACCGCTGAGCTCCGCAAGGAGAATGAGGTGGTACTTGGCCGCGACGATGACCACCAGGAGGCCTTCGACGAGGAGCCCGCTAGTACCGACGACGACGACCGTGGTAGCGAGAGCGGTGATGACCGCAACGCTATCCTCGACTTCTACGCTCCTGAGACTCCTAGCGAGGAGGACCCCGAGGAGCTAGTTCCCCACATTAGCGGCGACGAGTAGATCCCACCACTCTACCTCTCACGTAGGCTGCCGCATAGTTGTTAGATTTCTCCCTTTTGCGTATCGGTGTTGTATGGTCTATCTAGAACCATTTGCTATGTTTGATGTATGAGACTATGTGTGGTATGTGTGTGTGACTGGACGTGTGTGGCACTCTTTTGTTTGTATATATTATGCATGCTTGGACATGTTATGTATGGTTGTTGGAGCATGCTATGTATGGATTGCTATGTATGTCATGTTGGAACATCTTTCTTGATCGTGCCTACTTGGTGAAGTTTTGCGATTTTCTCCCCCATACTTCACTTATCCACTTGATATAGGCTCAACTCCCTTAAGACCAATCTTCGGATAACTCCTTGAATAACACCTTGGTCATCACATAATCTTCTTCATTGTCTTCTTATTACAACCTTGAATCCAACATATGGTTCAAGCATTGTCTGTGGACAAGTCCTACACATATAACTCAATGCAACCATTAGTCTATAGGGATTGTCATTAATTACCAAAACCACACATGGGGCTCCATATGTTCTTTCAGTGTCGGTCAGCGTGCTAGGTGTCGCTGGGGCAAGAGATGCATGCAGACCTGCCACTCTGTCCCACGTGTTGTGACTCTCGTTGGTGGCTATGTGATGAAGCGGGCCAGCCCCTTGTCATTTGGCCCTTGTCGGGATAGGGCTTGATTTGTCTTATCGGTCTGTCACGCTTGGTGACGCAACTAATGTCCGACAGAGACGCCGAGGCATGCTAGACAAGTGGCGCGTGTGTCCTGCTAGGCAACATACGTGTCCTGGTCCTTGACCGTTGACTTCTCATGTAGGCCCCGCTCCCGGAGAGCGAGGGTGGTAGGTGAGGCCCAGGAGGCCGAAAACCTCCCAAGTGGCAATCTGCGGGGCGCCTCCCCGCAGCTCGGTCGATGGCAACCTCGGGCGCTCCTCCTACGGCCCTTCCTCTAGCCCACGGAGGGTTCCCTAAATGAAGCTATCGAAGATGCCTGGGAGCCTGGCTCGATGACATATTCTCGAGAAGCTCCGTCATGGGAGTACCCCACACCTTCATCCCAGTGCTGCTCTACCAGATGTAGATTTTGTAGGTCTTGACGGTCATCTTGCCATTCTTCGTGCATCCATTGAGCCAAGCATGTCCAGTGTACGACCTTGTATAGCCAGAGAACTGATGCTCGCTTTGTCTTTTGCTTAGAACCAAGGGGCGGTGGCCAGGCATGTACACCCTCGAGCGTGGCTCTTCAGGATGTGCACCCGACCATTATCCTGGTGATAAGGGTATAGGTAATAGAGCCCGTTAGTTGAGTACCCTTGAGGCCCGTTAAGATAGGCCCAATTGTAATACTAGTCAAAATACGAGTTTATGTCGTATATCGATATTGTAATCTGTATCGGATCCCACCCGATCTTTGAGACCTGGCCACCTATATAAAGAGGCCAGGAGGGGATGGTGTAGGACAGATTGAAAGCAAGCCAGGTTCTGCACCCACGTTTACTTTCATAAGCCACCTTGTTTGACTGAGTTTACCTTCGAGTTCATCCGACGCCCTGTCTCCCCGATCCTAAGTCCTTCATCTAGGACATTTGTCGAGTTTAACCCTCGTCAATTGGCGCCGACCATGGGGACTCTGGGCGTTGGAACCATTAATTCGACGACTTTTTCGCTTTTAGCCAGTAGCAATCCAGAAGTCAACGAAAATCAAGAGGTGGAATTGACGTTCGGAAGTCTAAGCTTCTGCATTGGACCTTCGGGTTCAACTCGCCTTTCGGATCCGACAAAATCAGTTCCGTCGGCGGGTAAAGCAGAGAGGATAACAGCATCTGGATCGTCTGTGGGCTCTTCTAGCAAGGCAAACTCGCCAGTCAGCTCAGCAGCAACAGAAAATTTGTAGGGAAAATTAGAGGAACCCGACGAAACCGGGCAAGAGACCATTGTGGAAGAAGCAGTGGACAAATCAAAGGATATCGCCAGCATAAGCGGCGGCGTCTCCAGGAGCATACACCAATTATGCGTGATCATCACTGAAGCAACAGAGGAAGAAAACAATCACACTGGCAACAAGGAGGTCGACATGCAAGTCGACAAAATAAGGAGCAATGGCAAGAGAGAGAAGGAGAAAGTGCATGTTTCAGCTGGAGAGTGGAGAATGATCATGACAGCTGTCAACCACGGGACTGATGTACCCGCATATTCAAGGAGAGAAGTTTTAATGAGGTACCAATATGCGCTACACTAGCGCAGGAAAAAGCTAAGGCAAGAAAGAGATATGATTATGAGAAGCCCAGACTACAACAGCACACCAAGCGAAGGATATTGGAGCGAATATACCAACTCATCAGAATCCAGCATGGAGAGGCACAAAGACCCGAAGCACAATAGAAGGACAACAGCGCGTGTAGTAGAAGAAAGCTATACAAGAAGCCCAAGCACGAACCAACCAGAAGGGGAGGAAGAATTCGTGCAAGAAACACCCAGAAGCACAAGCATACCAACTAACCACGCAACCAAAACCTGGTGACCCACGGGAAAAAATGCATCAAGCAGCGATACGGAGCCTCGGGTTAGTAGAAGAAAAGCTAAAGGGAAATATTTCAGAGAAAAAGTCGACTCACCGCAGTGAAAGGAAAAAAGAGGAGGTCAAGCGCAAATCTTCGAGGGACAAAGCTAGCGAGTCCTCAGAAGACGAGAAACGCCAAAAGAGGAAGAGGATGCAAGGAACATAATAGCACAAGCAAGGGTAAATAACTCACGTTACGCGTGGAGGTTAGAAAACTACGAAGACGATGAAAAAGAGATGGGCGCGCTATGCTTTACCCGCAGGGTTCGCAAAACGCGAGTACCCAAAGGATTTAAGTTACCACACGATCAGGAAAAATATGATGGGTCACAGGAACCAACGCTATGGTTGTCAGACTATCTACAAGCAGTACAAATACTAGGGGGAACAAGAGCAACAGCAATGCAAAGTTTGCAGTTACACCTCACCGGCGCAGCACGGTCTTGGTTAAATACACTACCCAACGATTCCATCAGAAGTTGGGGAGAGCTAGAAAACCAATTCGCAAGGAATTTTCGCTCAACATACAAGCGACCAGCGTCATTGGAAGAAGTTAAATCGTGCATACAGGGAAAATACGAAACTCTGTGCTCTTACATACAACGCTGGAGTGTCATTAAAAACTCCACAGAGGACGTCTCCGATGAAAGAGCAATAGACGCCTTTTCAGCCAGACTCCGTCGCTCAGACCTCGTGGAAGAGATAGGAAGAATAAAGCCGAGAACAGTTTTAGAACTAATGGAGATAGCTAACAGATTTGACGATGGAGAAGACGCATATAACAACAAAAGGGGACGTTCACCGGAAGTCGACAAATCCAGCAGGCAAAGGCGAAGGTACCGCAACGGCGACAACCATGGAAGGAGAAATCAGATAGCCACGGGCTACGACGAAAGGAACGAGGAAGGTTATGAAAACAGAGAGTTTTAGGCAAGAGACAATAGGGGAAAGGAGAAACCAAGGTACTCGGGTCCCTCAGCAGAAGATATGCTATATGGACCTTGTCGCATCCATTACGCATACTTGGACGGGAAAAGAGTCTCCAACCACCAGATGAAGGATTGCAGAACCTTCCTAAGGCTTCAAAACGCCATGGATTCAAACCAAGGAACACGACTCGCAAAGCAACTGGAGTCGAAGATATATATATCAACAATGATTCAACCAGTGCCAAAGTCGAAGAAAGAAAGGAAGAGCATATCAAGACAAGTCAACCTGGCAATATCATCTCCACCAGCTACTACAGAGTATCTAAAGTGGTCCGATCAACCAGTTAAATTCAGCAGAGCAGACCACCCAAGGAAAGTACCCAGGCCAGGGCATGCACCAATGGTACTAAAAGCAAAAATAGGGGGATACGACATTGGGAGAGTATTCATGGATGCAGGAAGCGGCATAAATCTGATATATGCGAGAACTCTGCGGGCAATGTGTATTTCACTGGAAAGTTTAAAGCCAACGGATTGCTCTTTCCACGGAATAGTGCCAGGAAGTGCAAATTACCCTCTTGGGAAAATATAACTCGATGTCTGCTTCGAAAACAGCAACAATTATCGCACAGAAAAGTTGGAATTCGAAGTTATGGATTGGCCTTCACAGTATCATGCAATCCTGGGTCGCCCAGCATTTGCAAAATTTATGGCAGTACCTCATTACGCGTATCTTACACTCAAGATCCCAGGACCCAAAGGAACAATCACTGTGCAGGGCAGCTTTGAAGTATCCAACACCTGTGACAAAGAATTCAACAGACTAGCACAAACCTTTGGCATGACAGCAGAATATGCGAGACTAAAAGGCGAAACCGACCACAACGTACTACCCGACGTCGGGCGATCCCTGCCAGATCAGGCTTTTGATGCAACTCAAGACTCGAAGAAAATCCAGGTCCACCCTACAGACCCAAGCAAAACTACCTCTATAGCAGTAAACTTGGATCCCACATAGGAAAGCATGCTCGTCGAGTTCCTTCGTGAGCGCTGGGAAATCTTCGCCTGGTGTCCTTTAAACATGCCAGGGGTTCCCAGGGAACTCGTCGAGCACGCACTAAACGTCGATTTCAAAGCAAAACCAGTTAAGCAACCATTGAGAAGAGTTGATGAACCCAAAAGGAAGGCAATAGCATCAGAACTGCACAGGCTAGAAAACGCAGGGTTCATTAGGGAAATCAAATCGTCGACTTGGGTATCTAATCCAGTTATAGTCCCCAAGAAAAACACGGATGTGCAAAGAGTGTGTGTCGACTATACGTCTCTCAACAAGCACTGCCCAAAGGATCCCTTCCCTCTACCTCGCATTGATCAGATAATTGACTCAATAGCAGGGTGTGAAAGGCTTTCCTTCCTGGACGCATATTCTGGCTACAACCAGATCAAGTTGAAGAAAAGAAGACGAGGAAAAAACAGCTTTCATAACACCTTACGTCGTGTTCTGCTACCAAGTCATGCCTTTCGGCCAAAAAAATGCAGGAGCAACCTATCAGAGGATGATGCAAAACTGCCTCGGAAGTCAAATAGGACGAAACATTCAAGTCTATATTGACGACGTGGTTATCACCACGCAAAAAAGAAGAGTCACTAATCAGTGATTTAGCAGAAACCTTCAACAACCTAAACAGATACAAGCTGAAGCTCAACCCGACAAAGTGTTCTTTTGGGGTATCTGTAGGGCAACTCCTCGGATTCCTGGTATCCACAAGAGGGATAGAGGCAAATCCAGAGAAGATCCAGGCAATACTAACAATGGGGAAACCAACAAAACTGCACGACGTACAGAAGCTCGCAGGACGCGGCGCGGCTCTAAGTCGATTTGTGGCACGGCTAGGGGAAAAAGCACTTCCCTTCTATGCACTGATGAAAAAATCAGACGATAAATTCGAGTGGACCAAAGAAGCAGACATAGCTTTCACACAATCGAAAAAAGTGCTTTCCACACCACCGGTGTTGGTCGCACCAAAGGAAAAG
The DNA here is from genome assembly GCA_007115705.1 of Dactylis glomerata. Classification (NCBI taxonomy): domain Eukaryota; kingdom Viridiplantae; phylum Streptophyta; class Magnoliopsida; order Poales; family Poaceae; genus Dactylis; species Dactylis glomerata. The sequence continues at coordinate 884,170 of QXEO01000341.1, forward strand.
GAGCCATTGTTACTCTATATTGCAGCAACACATCAAGTGGTAAGTACAGTACTAGTAGTCGAAAGAAGTGAAGAAGGAAAAACCCATGGAGTTCAGCGGCCAGTATATTTTGTCAGCGAGGTGCTATCTCCAACAAAGCAAAGGTACCCGCACTATCAGAAACTTGCATACAGCATATTCACATCAGCACGAAAACTACGGCAATATTTTGCGGTACATCCGATCATAGTGGTCAACGAAGCACCACTATCCAATATATTGAATAACCCTTCAGCAACAGGACGTGTCTCCTTATGGGGAATTGAGTTGTCACCCCTGGACATCACGTATGAAAAGCGGAAGGCGATCAAATCACAAGTGTTACCAGACTTTATAGCAGAGTGGCTGGAATTGCAAAACACAGGACCACCAGACCTATCGAGTGTATGGACAATGTACTTCGACGGATCAAAAAGGGTCCAAGGCGCAGGAGCAGGAGTAGTCCTGATATCACCGCAAGGCGACAAGTTGTAATATGTGTTAAGGATGAGTTTTTCCCAAGCCTCCAATAACGAAGCCGAATATGAGGCGCTACTCCATGGGATGAAAATGGCCAAGGCATGTGGAGCAACTCGACTGAAAATATTTGGAGACTCGAACCTCGTCGTCCAACAAGTGATGAACAAGTGCGATGCCATCAACGACAATATGACAGCGTACAGAAACTTATATTATTATCTCGAGGGAACATTTGATGGATGCGAAGTTTCGCATATCAGCAGAGCAAGCAACGAGGAAGCCGACAATTTAGCAAATATTGGGTCCCAGTGTTTACCCGTACCACAAGGAGTTTTTTGGGAGGAAATCATAGAAAGGTCAATAAAAGGAACCAAAGTTTCGACTATAGGAGAGCAAGCCCAGCATCAAGCAACAGGCTCGGGGGGCTGGTAGCAGCGGGGTAGCTGAACCCGAAGAGGTCATGATGATCGAGGAAACCTGGATGCAACCATACTTGGCATACATGGTAAACAAAACACTACCCAAAGACATAGTACAAGCAAAAAGGATAATATGACGATCCAAGGCTTTCGTCATGCTGCAAGGAAAATTATACAAGAGAAGTATAACAGGTGTCTTACAACGATGCGTCACCCCTCAAGAAGGGCAAGAAATTTTAAGAGATATCCACGCAGGAGTATGCGGGCATCACGCTAGCAGCAGATCCATCGCAACCAAAGCTTTTCATGCAGGATATTATTGGTTAACAGCCATTGAAGACGCAAAATACATAGTAAGAAAATGCGAGGCTTATCAACGCTTCGCATCTCGACCGCACGCGCCAGCAGCAGAGTTGCAACCAATACCTTTATCTTGGCCCTTCGCACAATGGGGTCTCGATATGGTCAGGAAACTACATAAATCTTGGCCAGGAGGGCATGTTTACATGGTGGTGCAGTCGATAAATTCACAAAGTGGGTAGAAGCAGCCCCGGTGACAACTCAAGATTCCACAGCCGCGATTAACTTCATCAAGTCCATAGTTTTTTGTTTCAGAGTACCACACAGCATAATCACAGATAATGGGACAAACTTCACATCAAAAGAGTTCAAGAGTTACTGTGAAGGCCTAGGAATTAAATTGAAATTTACATCTGTAGCGCATCCAAAGTCAAATGGGCAAGTCGAGAAAGCCAATGGCTTAATATGCAATGGGATAAAGAAAAGGCTGCTAGCGCCACTCAAAAAAGCCAAGCACGCTTGGGTGGATGAGCTACCCTCCGTACTCTGGAGTCTACGAATCACACCCAATGCAGCTACTCAAGAAACCCCCTTTTTCCTGGTCCATGGCGCAGAAGCCGTGCTTCCAGTTGAAATAACTCTTGAAGCTCCAAGAATCGCGACATATGATGAGGCAACTTCTACAGAAGCACTTCAGGATGATGTTGATGCACTGGACGAAGCAAGAGATGTAGCACTCGCTAGAGCTACTCAATATCAGCAGAATCTACGAAACTACCACAGTAGTCGAGTTCGTCCACGATCTTTCATGGTGGGAGATTTAGTACTACGACTAAAGCAAGATGGCCATGGAAAACTAGAGTCTCCATGGGTGGGACCTTACATTGTGACAGAAGTAATACCAGGAGGAGCTTATCGACTACAAGACAAGAAAACGGGGAAAGATGAGAGTAACCCGTGGAATGCAGAGCAACTACAACGGTTCTACGCATAGGGGAAATAAGGCGACCAAGGAGTTTTTCGAGTTGTGATCCTCTGAATCCAGAACATGAGGCCATAGGTCGGGTTCATTGGGTCAAATCGATAATATGTGTAAATATCTTACTTTACACTCGGGGGCTAAGACCCTCGAGTTGTACAAAATAATATTAACAAGTTTTGTGATTATCTGCGACATACTCCAAGGTTGATTGTAACCCGATATTTTGGCAGCACAATAAACGGTTCAAAGGAACCCGATAAAATATTAAAACGCATACCTCGGAATCATGATTTGTTCCCATGGTAAAACACATAATTCCGATACGATTGTTCATTACAGATAAGCACGACGAAGAAACAACGGGATTACATAACAGAGAAACCTAGTGAAACAATGCTTCGGCTTCATACTCCTTCTGGCACTGGGTGCCGTCGTAGATTCTCACGTCGAACTTCGATGTGCCAACATGAAAATCAAAGGTCATGAAGAACCCCTGATGGAGGTCATGGTCCTCCGCAAATCGCGACCAGCCGCCCTTGAAGAACTGTTCACTGGCGTTGTCGTACCACACCTTCACTTCATATGGAGTTCCTCCACCAGAGCGTTCATGGAGAACTGCTTCACGCAGTTCCCGCCCATCCATGAAGTTCGTGAATTTCAGTGGCAGGCGCTAAATCTCGTGGCACTGCGCATTGTAGATGCAGAAGAAAGAGTAGATCCTGGGCGACGAAGAAGAAGCATCAGGGGAAGGAGCACTTGAACCTGGCGCAGTAGAGGGCACCTTGGGTTTGTTCTTGCTTCCGGCCAGATGGCCGGGGCATCGTTTCTCCAAAGCAGAAGACGGCGCTACCGCAGTTGCGATGGTAGTCTTGTTTTTACTACCACGAGGACGGCCGCGGCCTCGTTTCTCCACCGAGGCGCTGAGGTTCAAGCAAGATCCACCTGCATCGGCCATGGAGACAAACGACAGGGACAAAAAACCCTAGATGGGTTAAGGAAGAAGAAGATGATGCGGCGGATGAAAGCACTAGTGAAAGGATTACGGTTTTTACCCTGGTCAAACGTGCTTTATTTATAAGCACGTGCTAATGGGCCTTTGGAGCAGCAAGGCCCAAAGTATACTGTTGGGTTTTTACAGTGCAAAATAAGCACAGAAGAATTAATCATATCAAGGGAAAAGATGCGAGCAAAAATAAGAAAATATCTGCCAAGAAGCACAAGTTCACCTCATCTTCGACTCCGGGGGCTTGTGTTCCGAAGAAGGAGAAAATCTATTCCAAAGTAAGCAAAATCAGCAAATGATGCGAGAAGAAGTATATGGATCAAATTTACCTATTCTCTTGAGCCTATACCCAAAAATTTCGGCTATAGCCTCGGGGGCTACTCCCATCGGGAGCGCTGTCGTGCACCCGATAGAAAGGAGTCGACAAAAAGGACGGAAAGAAGTGGAAACATGTGATAAAGGGAAAAAGTTGATGAAAGCAAGGTGTATGTATAATTGGCTATTTTTTGTCAGCAAAAAACTTCGGCTACACTGTCGACGAAATAAAACGTCGGTTACTCCCATCGGGAGGCTATTCATAAGAAGATAACTAGAAAAGTTATGTATATTGAATCAGTCAAACAAGGCTACGAAATATAATTCTCGAGTTACGTTATCGCAACAAAACTCGAATGCCGTGGTATATCACGAAGGTAAGACCCTAGGATCCGTCCTGTGTGGCCATGTATACGCACATAGATGCGCTCTACTGGTATGTATCCGTGTCTACGACGCGAAGAAAAATCCTGGTGGACGCACTGGGTACCCTGAGAACCATTGGGACTCATTCTTTGTAAGTCCTAAATGCGGCAAAGGATGGGTTTGACCGGTTTCCCGAATTCAAGTCTAAGGGGATTGAATTTGAAGTAGGTGGCAAGTGTCTGTTCCGACAGTTAACTCACCTTTTGATCCGTCAGAGTTGTCAGGCTTGTTCATCAAAGCCCCTTGCAAGTTATTATAGAAAAAGATAAGTCGAAAGACCAAGTCGAAGATTTCAAGATTTGAAGAAGTCGAGTATCGATCAAATCGAAGAATTGAAGATCTGAGATTCAACCCGAATCTGCAATTCTGGTAGAATCTCGGGGGCTACTGATAAGGGTATAGGTAATAGAGCCCGTTAGTTGCGTACCCCTAAGGCCCGTTAAGTTAGGCCCAATTGTAATACTAGTCGAAATACGAGTTCATGTCGTATGTCGATATTGTAATCTGTATCGGATCCTACCCGATCCTTGAGACCTGGCCACCTATATAAAGGGGCCAGGAGGGGACGGTGTGGGACAGACTGAAAGCAAGCCAGGTTCTGCACCCATGTTTACTTTCATAAGCCACCTTGTTTGACTGAGTTTACCTTCGAGTTCATCTGACGCCCTATCTCCCCGATCCTAAGTCCTTCATATAGGACATTTGTTGAGTTTAACCCTCGTCACCTGGAGTGGACCCTAGCACCTCACGCGCCATGTCTCCATGGAATCTCTTGTATAGGAAAAGCTCGATTGTCGACTGTCATTTTTCTCTACTAATAAAGCCGCTATGCGACCGTGGTACGTCGCCTCCTCGTGTGTTCGCTTGTTCCGTTCCCGATTGCCTCCTCAGGATCACGCTGGGCCGGCCCAGCCACAATGGAGAGCCCATGCACCTTGACGCGGCCTAGCCAGTAGCGATTCAATCAGTAGGCAGCGATTTTCTCGTAACAGCAAACCGGAAGGGCAGGGGAAGAAATGGCGGCGGCCGGTACTCCCTTCAGTCTCTCCTCACGATCTGATCCTCTAGATGTATGGCGGGCTACTAGAGCGGGATAGCAGCGGCGCAGCTCCTATGTAGGAAGCCCTCCTCCGACTCCTGCAGACTAGCACGGACGGGAGCAAGCTAGGCTCCGGCTGGTTCAAGCAGGAACGGAACTCCACATGGCCGCCGGACCTCCGACTCCTGCAGACTAGCACGGACGGGAGCAGGCTAGGCTCCTGCCGGTTCAAGCCGGAACGGAACTACACATGGCCGCCAGACGGGACAGCATCAAGCGCAAGCGGCAGGAGGCTCTTCCCCTTTCCGGAAACAAAGACGAGAAGGCATGAAACCAGCGCGAGCCTCTGCCTCCTCTAGGTGGGCGTTGCAAAGAATGGCCTCCCCGGACGAGACCAGCGTTCTATCAGGAGATAGACGCCTTGCCCATGGCAAGCATCGGTCGTTGATGATGCTGCCAAGCATGGTTCCATGCCACAGAGCATGCGTGCTGCTATGATGTGCAATTACGCCTTGGGGAATCATATCTATCTATTATATTATTAAAACAACTAACAACCCACGATGGAGATTGATCCTTTCAATGTTAAGAATTTTCAGCGGTTATGATGGTACGACAGACCGAGCAGTGTCCGACAGGTGCACATAGCTAAATCTGTACCGTACCGGGACTCTCTGCTTCCTATTCAAAATCGGAAAGTGCTTGCAATTTATCGACGGTTTACATCACGAAGTCCTAAGTGGAAGGGGACGCAGCCGCTATGCCTATGCTTGAGCGTTTGCACGACCCCGAACGAGCGCCTGATCCGCCGTGAGCTGGGTAATCGTGATACTGCTTTCTGTCGTGCATCATTGATGCGATCTAGGATCCCAACGCTGCGCAGCCAAATTTTGGATGGATGTTCGATGGTCACGTCCATCACCAAGTGCGGCTATGCAAGCCTTTCAGCATTGCTTCAGATCTGTCCGCAATATATGTTTTTCCCAGGATGTGCGCTATATATATCGAGGCAATTGTGCAGCCAGGATATCAGATTGGGGCTAGGCGCCATTGTAGTAGCTGAAACCGGCGTCCATGATACAGCAAGGTAGCCCATCAACAACGCATTGGAAGCATCTGATTGAAATTGCGACACGACGTCCGGCTGTGACTCACGAAGCAATACCGCCGACGTTCTCGGCTTCACGGCCGTCGAGAGGCATATCGTGTGTTACACGTTCACAGATGGGGGCCAGGTTGATTCGCATTGCCAGACACGTAGTTCGTCATGCCACGATGAGGACATCGGTGAGGGCATGGCTGCAAGATCGACATCAGTCAACTTGGCAGGAAATCAGGATATATATGCGTGGGATGTTGATTTTGAGGTATGTAATCATCTGACATGGACAATATTATTTGTAACGTGCAAGATTAGAGCCGTTTGTGTATGCACATATGAACTGAAATATTTTATCAAGCGCGCCGACTATCGCTAGAGACAACGCCGTCACATGCAGAAATCCATAAGGGGGAAATTGAGTGAACTATCAATTTTAACGATCAATTACTTGTGCGATGAATTTTAGTTCGAAAGAGCTTATAGGCCAGAGCACTTTTGTGGTATTACGTGATTGCATGGTTGGTATTTCTGCAATTATTGTATGGATTCTAAATAATGCAGGGGGCAAACAAGAGCAAATAAATTCTTGATTTGTCATTTTATTTAACTAATTACTTTCTCACATATGTATTTTCTTTCTAGGCTTAACAGGTCGGTATTATTTTTCTGGCAAGTATTCTCATGGATACGAGTTGAGAACATATAACTGAAAGGCCTCGACAATGATACAACCGAATTTTCCCACATACTTTTTATTGATGTGTTTCTTCCTAAGCTATCCTGGACTGATTTGATTCTGTTTCTGCATAGGTTTATAGCAGTATGTGTGTGCTGATGTGCAATCCATCGTCTCCTCAATGATGAAGCAATGTATTCTGCAGTGGCTCAATAGTATTCCACCCTAATCAATGTGGATTAGACTTTCTATATTCTTGCAACTTTTTCATAGTTTACATCATTTCAGTTATGCAATAAACATGCGAACAAAATTACCTACAATACAGATATTTGTATTGATTTTTTGGGAGAATTTTCAAGATCCTTTTTAAATTAGAAAGGTTATTTTTAATGTTTTTCATAATGTTTTCCTTTATTGAAGTTGACAGTGAAAAAGGCAATAACCAGTGCTAGGACAGATAGTCTTCCTTCTTGATTGAGAACATGCAATAAAAGATTCAATAGTAGGTTAACTCTTGCTAAAAAACTAAATAGGCTTTAACAAGACAATAGGTTACTTCACAACACGAAACTACACTTGGAACTCTAAAGAACATATTTTAGTTAAAAAAATCTTTTATTTGAAGCACAGTTATAAAAAATCTAGCCGCGCAAATGCGCGGGCCACCCTGCTAGTTATATTATTAAAACAACTAACAATGAACGGCTAAGATTTAACATGAGGCAATGCTAGAAAGGAACGGCTAAGATTTTAAACAAGAAATAAAAAGTATCCGAGTCTATCAGGCTGCGTAAGTAGAGTCCTAAAGCTAATACAATTTGAAAACGTAACATAATGGGTAGACAAGGATTCGTCTCATCATCAAAGTTTTGCAATAAAACTATTCGGCACCGTGTGCAGGAAGGACTCCAACAGAACAATGGATCGTGCTTTCTCCCAATAAAAAACTCTCATCTCTGTACCCAAAAAATATCCCATCTGGGGGTTGCACCGCTATGATCAACGGCGTCGATTTCCGCCTCGGAGTTGCATACGACGAAACTAGCTCGAGAGGATCAACAATCTTGCTCCAGCTAAGCTGATGAACACACAGATATTCGACGAGTCCAACGGCGATATCAATCTGGCGAGAAGCGACCATGTACATCCATGCGGCAGTTTGGATCTCTGGGGACATCAAGGGGCAAACACATGTGCGAGGTCCGAGGACGGTAGAGCATCTGTTGAAACAACTGTGCCACCGCTGACCGCTGTTTGCATGATCTAGGCTTGATTATTTTTTTACCATGCCTATGTCGATGTAATGGATACCGGGGTATCCCGGTCCACCTGCTCCTGGGCCCCGTCATCGGCCCATCTTCAGCCCAGGAGATAATCAACGAGACGAGTCACGGAGAAGACCCTCACGAGGAGGTGCCTCGTGAGGAGAACGACGACGGAAACCGCTAAGGACCAGAAGACCTCCTCACGAGCCCCTGCTGGTGAGGAGAGGAGGTACGCCCACGTCAGCCTAGCACGTTTTCGTGCAGAGCAAGAAGACAACGGGCAGAAGACCGCGTACCGTCCACGCTACCCCCGACAGGGAGGAGACCAACTTTCGCTGTGCCTGCCCAAAGCGGCGCAGTGGCAGTTGGCCACCTCCCTAAATATAGCATGGACGGTGCAGGGCGCCAGAGGAGGACGTCAGCCTCCTCCACCCACTCCTGTGGACCGGCGCCGCTACCCTATGAAGACCAAGTCTACAGAAGAGCATAGTCTACAGCGGTCCTCCCTCCTTGGCCGTGTGTGGCAACCCCTTCCCCAAGAAGATAAGGGGAAGGAGGACCTTGGCGCTATAAGAGGAGGGGGAGGCCACCCCTTAGGGGGATCCGATCCAGTCTGATCTAATCTTCATCTTCTACAAGCGGCTAGTTGGGCACGCAGGTTCTTCAACCTCTGGCCAACTAGAGCTTTGTAACCAAGGCCTTGAACTCCTCGCGAGGTGTCGCGTCGTAATACAAGAAGGCAGGAAGTAGGGGTTTTACCTCACCACGAGGGCCCTGAACCTGGGTAAAGCTCGGTCTCCCTCTCTGCAGTGCGTTGCGCGTCCGACAATCGAGGCTTCCGTCACCGTGTTTCGTTGCGATCCAAGATCTCACACGTTCAGCCCCCTGCGTTCGAATCCTTGGGTCCGTCGCGTGGTACCCCGTGTTCTTGCGACACGAAATCCATCGACATTTGGCGCGCCAGGTAGGGGGCTGTGGTGTGTCTTCTTTTAGATCTGCTTCGACATGGCCGACGCCAACGCAAGGCTCGAGCGTCTTCGCCGTCGCAACGCTGTTCGGGGGCAAACCGAGCCCATCTTCCGTCGTCATGAAGCTTCGGCCGAGGAGGAAGAGGAGGAGGATATGGAATCCTCCTACCTTCCGTCCGGGCGGACAGAGCCTTCGCTCTCCTTCACCGCCACCGCCACTTCTCGCGCTCGTTCTGGGAGTCAGCTGTCTCCTGCGCAGGCACTCGCCATGGCGCAGGAGCTGCTGCGCTATCAACCCACCGACGACGGGCGTGAGGGGTGGCGCGCTCGAATCGCCGAGCTCGTCGCCATCGCCAACGAAGACCCGGCCTTGGGAGGAGCCCAGGGCGCAGGGAACCCAGATCCGGCGGCGGGGCATCGTGCCCCGGGCGCCGGAGATGGGATGGCCAACAAGGCCAAGAAGGTGGTTTCCCACGCCGCATCTTCGCCGCGCGGGGAGCCCAGCTGTCAAATCGTCCAACGCGCTCCGGAAGACGCACGCGTCTCCCTCGAGCGCCGCCGCGAAAATCATGACCGCGCCATCGATGACATCGGCGAAGCTGGCAAGAACGTCAGGACTCCCGGCGTCCCGATCTACAACCCCGGGTGTCTTGCCCTCACTCGCCAGCAGCGCTACGTCGTCTGGCCTGACAAGTTCAAGCCAGACATCAGCGCGCGTTACGATGGGACCACGAATCCTGTCGAATTCCTCCAGCTCTACGTCGTCGCCGTCCAGGCTGCGCGTGGAGACCAGCACGCCATGGCCAATTGGTTCCCCATGGCCCTCAAGGATGCTCCGCGGACTTGGCTCATGAATCTTCCTCACGAATCCGTGACGTCGTGGAAGGATTTATGTCGTCAGTTCGTTGCCAACTTCATGCCCACGTACGAGCGCCCCGCAACTAAGAACGATCTTAAAGCGGTGCGTCAGTACAAGGGCGAGACGCTTCGTCAATACATCCAGCGCTTCAGTCAGATGAGGAACAAGATTCCCAGGATCTCCAACGAGGAGGTCATCTCTGCATTCTCCACGGGCGTCTCCGACGTCAAGATGCGGGAGAAGCTGTCTGTGAATGATGAGCTGACTTCCGTCGTCAGGCTCTTCGAGATCGCCGACCACTGCGCCAAGGCTGAGGAGGGGAGGCTCTTCGTGCACAATCTGCCGGAGGCGCCTCCCCCAAAGCCGAAGTCCAAGGACCCCAAGCGAAAGGAGGCTGCTGCCCTCGCGGCGGAGCCAGATCATAAGCAACGCCGCGGGGACCGCTCCGATCGCGATAAAGGTCGATGTCGCCGCTACTGCATTATCCATAAGAAGGACACCCACAATACCGAAGATTGTTGGATCGTCCGGAAGTTCCACGAGGAAAATGGCGTCGCCAAGCGTCGCTTGGGTGGCCGCAGCAACGGCAAGAGTGGATCCCGGGGCGATCGCCGCGACGACGACCGCGAGGAAGGTCGCCGCCGTGGGGGTCTGTCTCGAGACGATCCCGAGCCGCTGCCGCTGCCCCCACCAGCAAACGATCGTCGGGAGGAGAACCAGGGGGGCTATCAAGAGCCACGAGACTTCGTCGCTTGCCTCCTGGGTGGAGCTCAGGCTCCTCTGTCAAATCGGCACTTCAAACAGCTGTCGCGAGAGATCGCGGCGGCACAGCCCCACTTCGGCAATCGCCTGATGAAGTGGTCGACGTGCAAGATTGGCTTCGACGAGGAGGATCATCCGGCTTCCACAAGGGGCGTGGGCACAATCCCCCTCTTGTGCACGCCAACCATCAATAACGTCGCCGTCAATCGCACTCTCATCGACGGAGGGGCGGGCCTCAACATCATCTCCGTCGAGATCTTCGAGAAGATGCAGGTGCCGTACCACCGGCTCATGCCAACTCGGCCGTTCTTCGGGGTAACCGAGGGATCTACAACGCCAATTGGGCAGGTAAGCCTGCCCGTCACCTTCGGCACCCGGGACAACTACAGGACGGAAAGCCTCGACTTCGACGTCGCCTACATCGCCCTGCCATACAATGCCATCCTCGGCTACCCAGCCTTGGCTAGGTTCATGGCAGCAACGCACCATGGCTTCAATGTCCTCAAGATTCCGGGCGCCAATGGCACGATCATCGTGCGCTGCAATGAGAAGGATGCTCTCCGATCAGTTGAGCATGTCTACCGCGAGGCCGCCACCATGTTCCCCGCCGACGAAGATCTACTGGAACACTCTGGCGACCTCGCGAGGAAGAAGCAGCTCGTATCCCAAGAGCGGGCTGCAGCGAAGAAGGCCTCTCTCGAGCCCCTCCCTCGGGGTTCGACAGGGAAGAAGTTCGCCGCCTCTGCATCGCCTACTCCAAGCGAGGACCTGGACCATCCAATGATGGACATGAGCATTGGGGAAGCTCGGTACCCTCGGCAGAGGCCCCAGTTTACCCAGGAGCGCTCGGCAACCAAGAAGGTCCCGCTTCAGGCTGGGGGCTGCGAAAACTTCGTCACCGTCGGGGCAGGGCTTTCCCCCAAATAGGAAAGCGCGCTCATCACCTTCCTGCGGGCAAATTCTGACATGTTCGCTTGGACTCCGTCAGATATGCCCGGCGTTCCCAGGGAGGTGATTGAGCACCACCTAGCCGTGTGCCCACAGGCACACCCCGTGAAGCAGAAGACCAGGAAGCAAGCGCAAGAGAAGCAAGACTTATCGTCAAGGAAATAGAGAAGCTGAAGAAGGCCAAGTTATACGCGAGGTGGCCCACCCCACCTGGATCGCTAATCCGGTAGTCGTCCCAAAGGCAATGGCAGTGGGCGCCTCTGCGTGGACTTCACAAGTCTCAACAAGGCCTGTCCCAAGGACCCTTACCCTCTCCCGAGGATAGATCAAATCGTCGACTCCACCGCCGGCTGCGACCTCCTTTGCTTCTTGGATGCTTTCTCCGGCTATCATCAGATCAAGATGGCAAAGGAGGACGAAGAGAAGACCGCCTTCATCACGCCCTGTGGGGTGTACTGCTACGTCTGCATGCCCTTCGGCCTGAAGAACGCAGGAGCTACATTCCAAAGGCTCATGCGTAAGGCCCTGGGGGCTCAGATGGGAAGGAATGCGGAAGCCTACGTCGACGACATCGTCGTCAAGACTCGCGAGGGTCCACCTTCATCGAGGATCTGGAGGAAACATTCGTCAACCTGAGGAAGGTAAACATCAAGCTCAACCCCGCCAAGTGCGCCTTCGGCGTACCGTCGGGAAAACTGTTGGGGTTCCTCGTGTCCAATCGCGGGATAGAGGCGAACCCCGACAAGGTCAAGGCCATCGAAGAGATGCGTCCTCCGCGCAATCTCAAGGAAATGCAACGCCTCGCGGGTGCATGGCAGCCCTGGGGCGCTTCATCGCGAGGAGTGGGGAAAAAGCTTTGCCCTTCTTCAAGCTCATGAAGCGCACCGGCAAGTTCGAGTGGACTCCGAAGCCGACAAGGCCTTCGCCGAGTTAAAAAGGTACCTCACGAGCCCACCGATCATGGTTGCCCCAACCCCCGCGAGCCCTTGCTACTCTACATCGCGGCAACTCCAAGGACTGCAAGTGCCGTTCTCGTCGCGGAGCGGGACGTCAAGGTAATCGCCAAGGAGGAGGTCACTCCTCCAAGCTCGGGGGCTCCTCGCGAGGAAGAGGCCGCTTCACCTCCCGCCCCTCGAGAGGAGCCGCCCGAGGGATCTTCACCGACCGAGCCGCTCTCTCAGAGCAACGCTCAAAAGCCTCCTGAGGAGGAGCCTTCCGAGGGTATCGTCAAGGTGCAAAAGCCTGTGTACTTCGTCAGCACGGTCTGCGCGACGCGCGGGAGCGCTACACAATGCAGCAAAAGTTGCTCTACACCTTGCTCATCGCCTCGCGGAAGCTACGCCACTACTTCCAGGGTCACCCGATTAAGGTGGTAACCGATCGGCCCCTGGAAACCGTCCTGCGCAACCCCAATGTCACCGGGCGGGTGGCTGAGTGGGCTGTGGAGCTTCAGCCTTTCGAGATCTCCTTCGAAACTACAAAGGTAATCAAGAGCAAGGCTTTGGCCGAGTTCACTGCAGAATGGACTGATCCGTTCGTCGACGAGCCTCCAGAGGTGGAGTCAACTCTCCCTGGAGAGGAGGCCCCAGGCCTCTGGGTCATGCACTTCGACGGCGCCTTCAACCTCCCCGGCGCGGGAGCCGGTGCTGTCCTAACCTCTCCCTCTGGAGACAAGCTTTTCTACGCTGTGCAGCTCTGCTTCGCGCCTGAGAACAAGGTCTCCAACAACATCGCGGAGTACGAAGGACTACTTGCTGGCTAAGGGCAGCAAACGCTTTGGGCATCAAGCGCTCATCTCAAGGGAGATTCACAGCTGGTTGTGAACTTCTCGAACAAGAGCTACACTCCAAGGGATGAGCACATGGCGGCTTATCTCGAGGAGCATCGAAAGATGGAAAAACGCTTCCAAGGCTTGGAGCTGAAGCACATCCCGAGGGGAGAAAATGTGGAAGCCGACGAGATCGCCAAGCGCGCTCTCATCGCCTGGCGCAGCCCGCCGGCGTCTTCGAGGAGCGTCTCTTCAAGCCGTCCGCCTCTCCGTCAACATCCAAACCCCTTCTCCTTCTGCTTTGCCGCCACCGCCGGAGCAGGGGGCTCCGGATTGCGGGCCTCCTTCGGGTGACCGCGTCCTTCTGGCATTGGCTCGGCAGGAGGGAGTGGATTGGATCATCGAGCTCAAGGCCTACCTCACCAGCAGCAGGCTTCCGAGGATGAAGAGGAGGCCGAGAGGATTGTGCGGCAAGCTTCGGGCTACTGCTCAAGGACGGGACTTGTACCGGCGTCGCCCAAATGGCGTCGCTCTGAAGTGCATATCTACTCACCAAGGCCAAGAGCTTCTAAGGGACATCCATGCCGGCGAGTGTGGCCATCATGCTTCAGCTGCAACTCTAGCCGCAAAGGCATATCAAGTGGCTTCTACTGGCCTTCGGCGCTCGGAGATGCGGCGGAGATGGTCAAGAGGTGCGAGGCGTGCCAATTCCACGCCAAGCAGATACATCAGCCGGCGCAAGAGCTGCGACCATCCCACTCACTTGGCCCTTTGCAGTTTGGGGTCTGGACATCCTCGGTCCATTTCCCAGAGCGCAAGGGGGCTATCGCTACCTCTACGTCGCCATCGACAAGTTCACCAAGTGGGTGGAGGTGGAACCGGTGTGCACAATCCCGGCCAGGTCCGCCGTCAAGTTCATCCGTGGACTGGTCTGTCGCTTTGGTGTGCCTAACCGCATAATCACCGACAACGGCAGCCAGTTCACCAGCGGCTTGTTCCGAGAATACTGCGCATCGACCGGCATCAAAATCTGCTTCGCCTCCGTCGCCTACCCCCGGAGCAATGGCCAAGCCGAGCGTGCCAACGCAGAAGTACTCAAAGGACTCAAGACGAAAAGCTTCAACCCAAGCTCGAGGCCTGCGGCAAAAAATGGTTAGACAACCTCCAACCATCTTGTGGTCCATCAGGACTACCGCCACCAAGCCCACCGGAGAAACCCCTTTCTTCCTGGTCTACGGGGCGGAGGCTGTTCTTCCCACCGACGTCAAGTTCGGGTCGCCAAGAGTGCTCGCCTTCGACGAAATTCGCCAAGAGGATCTCATCAAGGATCGCCTCCTCCTGCTCGAGGAAGCTCGGTGCCAAGCCGCGCTCCGCGCCGCGAGGTACCAGCAAGGACTACGCCGCTACCATAGCCGCCATGTTCGAGCAAGAACTCTGGAGGTCGGCGATCTGGTGCTGAGGAGAATACTCTCTCGCGAGGGCCTGCACAAGCTGTCTCCAATGTGGGAAGGACCCTTCAAGGTGACGCACATCGCCAGGCCAGGCTCGGCGCGGCTGGAAACCGCAGAAGGCGTGCCAGTGGGGAACCCGTGGAACATAGCTCATCTGCGAAAGTTCTACCCTTAGGTTCCTCACGAGGAGAAAAAGACCGTTTTCACGGCACTGTATCAGCTCAATCTGCTCTTAAGCACTGATATTAAGTTAATGCGCAATATAGCGCCTCTGCTTCGGCATGACATCAAAATGGCATGAAGTCCATTTATTTTCTGTTGTACTCCTCGGGAAGGGGGCTAGGCACGGTGTCTATGCTGGGGCCTTCGCCCGGAAAACAGCAAGCCCGAAAAACCCGAAGGGAGCGAGCTCTGGTCGGGGGCGACGGCCCCATTAACGATCACCTCTGGATGCCCATGGTGCTTAGTTCCTCGCGAAGTACGCCAGAAAATAAAAAATCTTCGAGGAAAAGTCCAAGGTGTGCCCATGGCACCCGCTAAGGACCTACCCCTCGTGAGCAACCCTCACGAGGGAGCAAAGACGGTGATGCACTAGCATCCGCAGGAGGATTCCCTCTCTCGAGGAAGGCCTAACTGGCAGGATTATTGAAGACCAAGGCCGCTCCGATAAATCTTGCGAAGGAGACGCAGATCCGGAGGTCCGCGCCAGGCCCTTCACCTCATGAGCAACCCTTGTGAGGTGTCGACGGTCTCTGGGCTCTCTTAAGCGTCGACGTTTTCACGTCCGTGAGGGTCCAGCTTCCCTCAACGACGAGGAAGGCCCCGTGAATCCCACGCGCGGCAATTTGCTCTTAGCTGCTGGCACAGATAGTGCCGCGCTCCTCCACGACGGAGAAGGTCCCTGTGCCGGTCACAGGGGCATCTTATTCGCCTTCTTTTTTCGTTTGTTTTACCGATTTGTTTTTCCGTTTTCGGGGATTTGGGGTTTTTTGTTTTCCAACCTTTTCTTCAAATTCTTGTCTCAGGAATCATCCACTGTGTCATCGACGCCGAACCCGTCCCGAGCTCTGAGGTGGAGGGAGGCTTCCCGTCGATGCCTACAGCTCGCCAGGGCTCTCGAGCAAGCGAATGGCCAGGACAGTGAAGGACAGCAAGATTCAACAAAAGGGTTTCATTAAGTTGCCCCCAGTGGGGGAAGGAGCGAAGCGCGGCGGGGCATTCCCCGCCGGCATGGACTACAAGGCAAAAAAGGGGAGGAGACTAGCTCCCCTCCCCAGAAGACTACCACGCCAGGGCCTCCTCTTCACTGCGCCGGGAGCTGGGGGTAGGTGCGGCGGACGCCGTCAGCGGTGAAGATCCGCACCGTGGCCTCCAGCGTCCCCAGCTTGAAGCGGAAGACGAGGCGGTCGCCGACGCGGAGGCGCCAGCCGAGGGCGAAGGGCCTCCAGCGGCCGGCGAGGACGGCGTTGCCGTTCGCCCCGAAGAGATGTCCACAGGCCAGAAGAGATCTGGCCTGCTTTGCTCCCCCAGGGCGATCTCCCGGCGGCCGGGCCATGGGCGTGAATCACCCTCCGGATGGCGTCGGGCAGCCGGAGGGAGTTGAGCCCGGGGCGTCGACAACGACAAGGAGCTCCAAGAAGCGGGACCCCGGGGCAATGAGGGGTCCCAGCAGCGCCGCCGCCAAGGGGCGCGGAGTGGCGACCACTCCGTTCATCGGCGGCGCCAGAGGATCTGCAGCAGGGGGAGGGGTGCCCAGGGTGGCCTCCACCTCCCGGAGGGCCCGGTCGATGCCCCCCGAGGCGCGGGGAGCAGGCGCCGCCGCCAGCGGCGACGGAAGGTTCAGGGCGCCTCCACGCGCTGGACCCCTGAGGGTCAGGGCGCCGGAGGTCCCCGCGGCGGCACGGCTCTCCTCGCCCTGCCGCGGCGCGCCAATGCGGAGGGGGCCACCGGCGCCGGGCGTCCACTAGGCCGGGACCTTCGCCTTCTTCCCGCTGCCCAGGGGGCGCCCGCGGCGCTTCGCCCCGGAGCTCGATCCCACGGCGGCGGAGGGGTTGGAGGGATCCATGAGCTTGGGGGCGAGGAGGCAGGAGTAGCACTGGAGGAAGGAGGTGAAGTGCCGGAGGTCTCGAGGAGAACCTATTTAAGGGGGGCGTTTGGCGTCGATGCGTCAAATCCTTGCACGGGAATCGAAGCGTTGGCGCGGCGCTCTGCAGTCAAGCGACACATCATTATGGCAGGATGACGCCTCGGAGACCGTAGCGTCACCCGCCATTTCGTCTCGCCAGCTGCGGCCGCGCCACGTGTCCGGGGTCTCTGCTTCTTCACATGGTCCTCTGACCGCGCGGTTGGCGCGTGCCGTTGGAGGGCCCAGCAGCTTCGGGGGCCCCCGACCCTTCGCTTCCTCAAGAGGACGCGGTGTGGGCCGGGCTCCCGGGGGCTATTGTCGGTGTAATGGATACCGGGGTATCCCGGTCCACCTGCTCCTGGGCCCCGTCATCGGCCCATCTTCAGCCCAGGAGATAATCAACGAGACGAGTCACGGAGAAGACCCTCACGAGGAGGTGCCTCGTGAGGAGAACGACGACGGAAACCGCTAAGTACCAGAAGACCTCCTCACGAGCCCCTGCTGGTGAGGAGAGGAGGTACGCCCACGTCAGCCTAGCACGTTTTCGTGCAGAGCAAGAAGACAACGGGCAGAAGACCGCGTACCGTCCACGCTACCCCCGACAGGGAGGAGACCAACTTTCGCTGTGCCTGCCCAAAGCGGCGCAGTGGCAGTTGGCCACCCCCCTAAATATAGCATGGACGGTGCAGGGCGCCAGAGGAGGACGTCAGCCTCCTCCACCCACTCCTGTGGACCGGCGCCGCTACCCTACGAAGACCAAGTCTACAGAAGAGCATAGTCTACAGCGGTCCTCCCTCCTTGGCCGTGTGTGGCAACCCCTTCCCCAAGAAGATAAGGGGAAGGAGGACCTTGGCGCTATAAGAGGAGGGGGAGGCCACCCCTTAGGGGGATCCGATCCAGTCTGATCTAATCTTCATCTTCTACAAGCGGCTAGTTGGGCACGCAGGTTCTTCAACCTCTGGCCAACTAGAGCTTTGTAACCAAGGCCTTGTACTCCTCGCGAGGTGTCGCGTCGTAATACAAGAAGCCAGGAAGTAGGGGTTTTACCTCACCACGAGGGCCCTGAACCTGGGTAAAGCTCGGTCTCCCTCTCTGCAGTGCGTTGCGCGTCCGACAATCGAGGCTTCCGTCACCGTGTTTCGTTGCGATCCAAGATCTCACACGTTCAGCCCCCTGCGTTCGAATCCTTGGGTCCGTCGCGTGGTACCCCGTGTTCTTGCGACACGAAATCCATCGACAGCCTATGGACTCAAGCAGTCTGGAGCGGCTCAGATTGAAAGAGAAAAGAAGAGCAAACTTTGATGTTCCCAGGGATCCCTTGATCTTCACGATGCTGTCAAAAGCCACAAAACTAAATCAGAATCACGTTGGGAAGTCTTTATCGGGATGGGAATATGAAAATTCCTCCAGCTATCCATCTAGCAAAATCAGTTGATGAGTACAATATTGATCGTATTGGAAATTTGGAATATGTGAGCGCACAAATTTTGCCATATTGTGAGATCAGATTAAGATGAGTGATGAACAGACGAAGAATCCATGGTAGCGATCCCGCGCAGCTCGATCGGCGTATAAATTGGACAACTGATAGTGAGCCTTCCGTCGTGTCATGCCAATAGTGTGTAGCGAGCGTGGTAGTTTTGCCGCATATATACATCTTGCAATGTCAGATTGAAGAACTGCTTTGTTTTGTGAAGACGAATTGAAGAACTACGGCAGTCGAGAGATAGTGACCATGTCCAGCGGCCAAAGGATGATGCCAGCGTTTCCATGACATCGGGGCACAACGGCTCAGCCGAACTCAAGGACATTGGTACATGCGAAAGGACCATCGCGACTGCCCACGACTTTCTAAGTATAATTATATCAATCGATATCATCTTAGAAAATAACTCACCAACAGTAGTCAGTCAATCACTACAGGAAGAAAAGAGAAAGCTAGCAACTGACACAGCCTCAAGAACACGGTGTGCACGGAGCAAGATCTGTGACAATCCAAGATTCATATTCCTTTATCATAAGAAAAAAATCTCTGCCCATCCAAATTATAAAGATGTACTGCAGATGATTAGTTAATCTTCTTGCATATCTGTAATTAACTCGGCTCAAAACAAATATTTATTTTTAAAATAGTACTGTATAAGTATACTTAGAAATCCTACGATATATAAAATTTGTAGTAGGTTGACAAACAAGCAAGCCTTCTATGTGAAACTAGAAACATGAAGCAATAAATGTTGGCAAAATCTATTTCCATTGGAACCCTATAAAATCAATAGATTGACACATTCACGAGCAAAATATATATCTATTTAGTAGTTGAATTCACTTAATGAAATATTTAAACAACTTGATACAAAAGCACACGAGCATCATCAGAATGAAAAGGCTACTAAGGGGGTGTGAGAGAGAATGTTTAAGCAAAATTTATTAATATGCACAAATAGTTATTCGAGCTTGGAAGAGCAAGCAAAAAAGCATTCTCCTATTTACGAACATTAGAATATTGCTCCCAGCGCCAACTGGCTGCAAGTTGCAGGCGTGGACGAATCATTTGCATTACGTGAGGGTCTGAAAATTTGATGCACGTTTGTGCTAAGATATTTGCACGCATGACAATATTAATTGTACAATTCTTTCTCAACTACTAAAGTATCTAAAGAAGCGCCGAGCATTGCACATGCTCTTAGATTAAATAAATCTAAGATAACCAACAAAGTCAACTCAAAGTCGACATCCGTTTGATACATGTCATTTTAGATCTCACTTTTCTAGAAAACTATTCAAAATATATATTTGTCCAAGGATAAAAACAAAAATAGAAAGATTAAAATGAAAGTTTATATGGAGTTACATCCGCCTTCCACTTTCACAAAGGAAGTATCCACAATCTAATGCACCAACTTAATTACTTGGTCAAAGTTCCTGATAGGGACTAGCCGCGCAAATGCGCGGGTCACACAGCTAGTTCTGTAGTAATTTGTATGTCAAAAAATCCAAGGCAATTTGCTTCCTTGTTCAGAGCGGCTATGCTGCTTTGGGGAATATAAAAGCTTATTCGATCTGGTTATCATCGGGTATCCTGCACCACCTGTTTGGTGTTTGGCCTCTACGAACATGATTTTGAGAATTGCACCCTATAATCTTTATCTTTATCCCATGAATCAAATTTCTTTTAGACTTGCGGAGGTAAATGATCTAGCACCAAGAAATTACATCATATGTATTTGAGGTTTACGAGCACACGTTGAATTATTTCATATCTGTAAAACCGGCGCTTTCCTCCGTACTCAAGGCATCTTTGTACGATGCACTGTGTCCACTCTTGGTACGCCCTGCCCCGATTCACAAGAGACCGACCAATTTGAGGTTTGTGAGCACACAGTTGAATTATTTCATATCTGTTGCAATGCATAGCCACTTCAATGTGGAAAATGGGTGGTAAAATAATTTCAAAATTGCGGCCCAGCTTCATATCTCCTATGCGAATCGGATTGGTTGTTCAAGGATCACATCGGTGTCAGCGGGCAAGATAAAAAAAGTCTGCATGCCACTGATCCTCAAGAAAACTGAAGAATGCCACCCAATCAAAAATATCTGATTTTCAAAGAATCTTCTATTTTTATTTTTTGTGAGAACGATTTACAATTTATTGACCCGTTGCAATGCACGGGTATTGTGCTATCACTTATACATTAATCTAAAAAGAAGAGTATGGTTAGAGCATCTCCAACGGGTCGACCGATTTTGGTTTCTGAAGTTGTCCGAATTTGTCTATTTGGATCGGCCCATGGACACATCTTCAGTCCGTGTCCGATAAAGATAGGATACTACAACCAACGGCAAATAAATAGGTCTGCACCTGTCCGCGTTGGACACCACCTGTCATAGGGATACGCCTTTTTCTCGCAAGAGCCGAGTGAATCACGTCGGAGCGCATCTCCACTCGCGTCCGCCGACGACCACGAGGTCACCTGGGAAGTCTGCCGCCCACGACCTCGTGAGGGAAGACGTCGGTCACGCTCGTCCTCGTCGGAAAGGACACCACCAACCCTCACCGTCGCTGAAGAGGACGCCCCCGCGCTCGCACTCGCCCGCGAGGTCGCCGCTGCCTGTGCACTCACCGGAAAGGTCGCACTTGCCAGAGAGGCTGCCGCCCACGAGGTCGTCGCCGCGTGTGTGCTCAATAGAAAAGTCGGACTCGCCGGAGAGGCCGCTGCCCACGAGGTCGCCGCTTCCTGTGCGTTACGGCCGCCGCCCGAGCTCATGCCGCCCAGAAGGCCGCCGCCGTGGAGTGTGCACCAAATTTAAGCTATATACAACTAGCCCCAAGATTATTACAAGATAGAGGTATTACAAGTTGATGCAGCTGGTAAGCATAAACCAAAACTATGATTCATAATATTTGCCCGGTGCAACGCACAGGCATTTCTACTAAAGGTTGAATAAAGGTTGGAACTGGGGTGACGTGGTAGGATAAGACGGGGGATTTTACTGTAACCAAGCCGCCATGGCGGAATTTGGCAAGGTTTCGGCTAAAGAAATAATGCACTAGCCAACTCAATCAAAAGTCCAAACTGATGAAAAGAGGCTATATGTAATATATTTATATTTAACACTCACCTCACGTCTTTGGTACTCTCCATCACATCTAGGCTATTTTGGCACTTAGCGTGGGTTCGATGCAGGCGACAGAATCTTTTTTCTTTTTTTAATACTGTGTGAGCAGAGTCTCAAACTCGAGACCGCTTGACTCTATTACCACAAAGAAATAATGCACTCGTCAATGCAACCATAACCCAGGTGACAAGGGTACGCCCGCCAGGGCCCGTGGCATTGTACCCCTGGGATATATTTGGGTTAAAGCCCATAGAGATATAGGCCCAAGATAGGAGCCGACATATGTTGTATTCGAATAAGGAAACAACATGTAAACCGCCATGACACGGTGAATTTGTATAGAACCCGACCAGATTCTTAAGAACTGGCCACCTATAAATAGGGGCCAGGAGAGGCCGGCCAGTGACACATCGAGATTGAGCCTGTAAAACTAGCTTTGTCTCAATAAACATCAAGTTTCGCCTTGTTTGTCTGATCTTTTACCTTCGAGTTCATCCGACACCCTCTTCCCCTGATCCTAAGTCCTTCATCTAGGACATTGCCGAGTTTACCCTCGTCAATTGGCACCAACCGTGGGGACCTTGGGCATTGAAGTCATGGATTCGATGGCTTTTTTGCTTTCATCAAAGAGCAACTCGAAGATCGACGGAAACCACATCACCTTTGGTAATGTGGATCCTAAGTCCCAAAGTGGTGCATATGTAGGGAATACATTTAGGCCTCGTTTGTTTTGTCCCATCCCAGCTAGGATCTGTGCCGAAACCCGGTGGGTAGGCCAGGATTGGACCCCCTATGATTTAATCCCGACCCAATCTAAAAATGCGTTCGGTTAAACCTGGTCGGGGTTACACCCTGCCAGATTTTCCCCAAACCCCCCAGTTCCACCGCGTTATAGAAACTCTAGCATAGACCCGTGGATAGCATCCCAACTCCCGACCGACGCGAGCGAAACGACACGAGGAAAACCACCTCCGTCCATCTCGGCTCTCGTGATAGCGGCGGCATGATTTGACGGTGGCCGGCTGGAGGAGAGGAGCTCCTCGACACTGAAACATCCCTTCCGACGGCAGCGGCCGCGGCCTAATGACCCGGATATGAAGGCCACCCATTCCACCCCCTCCACCTCTCGTCCTGATCTGCGTCATGGGGACGAGATCTGGGGGCCTTAGATTTCTAGGGTTTGAGATCTCCTTTCATGCGGTTCTTGGATAAATTCCATCCTGGTCTCCCTAGAATTCTTGATTTGTTCGTCACCTTTCTCGCTCCGAATGCTTTGACGCCTAGCTTTTGAAAAATGCTCTGCTCGTGTGCGGGATTAATCGAATGGGCAAATGGAATACGAGAGCGGGTTTGTGAGGATTAGGGTGTCATGACAGGATCACTCGAATACTCGAGTGGTTTGTTCCACCTAGGGATAGCTTCCGCATGAACCGAACAAGGCCTTAGTCCGAAGAGATGGGAGCGACATGCTTTACCTACACGGTTTGTAGAATGCAAGTACCCAAGGGATTCAAACTACCTCATGACCAGCAAAAGTATGAGGGCTCGCAAGAACCCGAATCATGGCTATCCGACTATCTTTAGGTCGTGAAACTATTTGGGGGCTCCAAAGCAACAGCAATGCAAAGCTTGCAGCTACACCTCACCGGTGCAGCACGGTCTTGGTTAAGCAAGCTTCCCGAAGATTCCATCGGAAGCCGGAACAAACTAACAAAACAATTCACCAGCAACTTCAGATCCACTTACAAGCATCTAGCATCAATCAAGGAAATAAAAGCATGTACTCAGAAAAGCGGCGAGTCACTTCGCTCCTACATACAGTAGTGAAGCATCATCAAAAACTCAGCCAAAGATGTCTCTGACGAGCGGATAGTCGACACTTTCACCACTGGACTGCATCGTCCGTAATTCATCGAGGAGATGGGCTGCTTAAAGCCAAAGAAAATATCAGAGTTAATGGATATAGCCAATAAATTCGTAGCTGGTGAGGAAACTTATCATAACAAGAGAACACGTTCACCTGAAGACGACCAATCCCATCGTTACAGCAGCCAAAGGCGCAGGCCTCGAAATTTCAAGAAATATGGCTCACACAATCAGGTAGCCGTAGGATACAGGGATAGCAATGACAATCAGAACGACGAGCATCGCCGAAGTGGCTATCGCAATGACAACAGGGATAAATCAGGTCCCAGCAAGTTCTTCAAGCCAAGAAGGCCAAGAGACTACAATCAGTCACCCGAGGATATCCTAAATGGACCCTGTCATATGCACTACGCCTACGTACGTTGACGGAAAAAGAGTCTCAAATCATCTGATGCGAGATTGTCGTACCTTCATGAAACTACAAGCCTTTGGATCCAAGCAAGTTGAAGCACAAAATCAAGGGTATACAGGGGCACCTGGATCCATCGCATACAACGAGCCGCCTGCCAACGGCGGTGCATCGGTCCAAGGACAACCAAATTTGAGTAACCAAAACAACGGAGGATACATTACGTCTAGAGGCCACATAGCCGCAATGATCCAGCCAGTGCCAAAATTGAAGAAAGAACATAAAAGCATATCCACATAGGTAAATCTGGCGATAACTTCGCTTCTAGCTACTATGAAATACCTCGGGTGGCCCGATCAAACAAAACAGAGCCGATCACCCCACAAAAGTGCCCCGACCAGGCCACGCACCCATGGTCCTCAAGAACAAATTGGAGGGTACGACGTAGGCAGAGTCTTCATGGATGCAGGATGTGGCATAAATTTAATATGCGCATGGACTCTGCGGGTAATGAATATTTCCCTCGAGTTCGTGCAACCAACAGATTGTTCCTTCCACGGAATTGTCCCAGGTAGTGCTAATTACCCATTAGGCAGAATAGAACTCGATGTTTGCTTCGGCGACCAACACAATTTTAGGCGAGAAAAATTAGAGTTTGAAGTAATGAACTGGCCATCTCAATATCACGCGATCCTCAGACAACCAGCATTTGTGCGCTTCATGGAAGTCCCCCATTACACATACCTCGTGTTAATAATCCTATGTCCAAATGGGGTAATAACAATCAAAGAAATCTTCGAGGTCTCAAATACGTGCGACAAAGAATTCCACAAAATGGCTCAGACCTTCAGCATGATGGCTGAATATGCAAGACTTAAGGGTGACACTGATCATAATGTACTACCCAACATAGGTTGATCCCTACCAGACCAGGCTTTCGAATCTACGCGTGATGCCAAGAAACTTCGGGTTCACCCAACTGACCCAAACAAGAGTACATCCATTACAGTTTATCTTGATCCCGCATAGGAAAGCGGGCTCATCGAGCTCCTCTATGAGTACTAGGAAATCTTCGCCTGGTGTCCTTCGGACATGCCAACGGTTCCTAGGGAACTCGTCGAGCATGCCCTAAATGTGGATCCAAAAGCACGGCCGGTAAGACAACCTCTCCGACAATTTGACGAGCCAAAGTGCAAAGCCATAGCAGCCAAACTCCATCGCCTGGAAAATGTCGGGTTCATCAAAGAAATCAAAGCATCGACTTGGGTTTCCAACCCAGTGATAGTTCCAATGATAAACACAGACGTACGATGCGTCTGTGTTGGCTACACAGCTCTCAACAAACACTGTCCAAAGGATCCCTTCCCGCTTCCTCGTGTAGATCAAATCATTGACTCTACAGCGGGATGCTCAAGGCTTTCCTTTCTGGACGCATAAGTAGAAGATGAAGAAAAGACAGTGCTCATCACACCATACGGAGTATTCTGTTATCAGGTCATGCCTTTTGGCTTGAAAAATGCATTGCAACTTACCAACGTATGATGCAAAACTGCCTTAGGCAGCAAATTGGACGCATTGTCCAAGTATATATCGACGATGTGGTAATTACCACAAGAGAGGAGGCAATGTTAATCAACAATCTGTGAGAAACCTTTGACAATTTTGACAGGTACAAACACAAACTAAACCCGACGAAATGCTCCTTTGGTGTCCCAGCAGGGCAACTCAATGGATTTTTAGTATCGGCAAGAGGAATAGAGGCCAATCCCGAGAAAATTCAAGCGATATTAACAATGGAAAAGCTAATGAAGCTACACGGGATACAACACCTAGCAGGGCGAGTCACAACTTTAAGCCAATTCGTAGCATGGCTCGGTGAAAAAGCACTTCTGTTCCATACACTTATGAAGAAATCAGACAAAAAGTTAGAGTGGACAGAGGAAGCTGATCGAGCATTTTCTGATCTCAAAAAGGAACTTTTTCGCACCACCTGTGTTGGTCGCACCTAATGACAAGGAACCTCTACTACTGTACATTGCAGCTACGCATCAGGTGGTAAGAACGGTACTAGTAGTTGAACGCAGCAAAGAAGGGAAAACCCATGGCGTTCAAAGACCGGTATATTTCCTCAGCGAGGTCCTCTTACCATCCAAGCAGTGCTACCTGGACTATTAGAAGCTTGCGTACGGTGTGTTCATGACAGCACGAAAGCTACGGCACTACTTTGCAGTTCACCCGATCATAGTAGTCAATGAGGCACCTTTGTCGAATATTTTGAACAATCTCAAAGCAACAGGGCGTGTCTCCTTGTGGGGAATTGAAATCCCCCCCCCTGGACATCACGTACAAGAAAAGAAAGGTTATCAAATCCCAAATCTTGCCAGATTTCAACGTAGAATTGCTCGAGCTGCAAAACACAGGACCACCAAATCTATCGAGTGTATGGACAATGTACTTCGATGGCTCAAAAAGAGTCGAAGGAGCAGGAGCTGGAGTAGTTCTTATATCACCCCAAGGAGACAAGCTAAAATATGTATTGCAGATGAGTTTCCCGCACGCATCAAATAACAAAGCAGAATACGAGGCTTTGTTGCACGGCATGAGAATGGCAAAAGCTTGTGGTGCAACTCGCCTCAGAATCTTTGGCGACTCCAATTTAGTAGTCCAGCAAGTAATGAATCGTTGTGATGCCCTAAGTGACAACATGGCGGTGTATCGAAACTTATACTATTATTTGGAAGGAACTTTAGATGGATGTGAAGTGTCGCATCTAAGCAGATCAAGTAATGAGGAAGCCAATACACTCGCAAACATCGGGTCTCAATGTTTACCTATACCAGTTGAAATATACATTGCCTTCACCGTCATAGTGCACTTCCAATTCATATGGCAGTCCGCCACTAGAAGCTTCTCGAAGAACAGCCTTGCTGATTTCACGGCCATCCATGAACTCAGAAAACTTTAAAAGCGTTGGCGCTCGCGGCATTGGGCATCGGCAAAAGCGAAGAAGCAAAAGATGCTCGCAGATGATATCTGCGGAGGGATCATTTTCACTGAACCTGTATCTGGAACGGCGGAAGCAATAACCGCCGTAGTGGAAGATTTCCTGTTCTTGCTGCCTAATGGACGACCATGGCGGCGCTTCACTGGTGTTGTCAAGGTAGATGCCATAGTAGGAATCTTTGCCTTGTTCTTACTACCGCGAGGGCGGCCACGGCCGCTCTTTTCAACGACGACCGGAGCATCATCCAGATTGATCGTTACCGCATCAGACATGCTGGCAGATGAACTAGTGCTGGTGAGAGAAATAAACAACAAGATAAGTACACGCAAGGAAGAAGACGATGCATCGGCTGTGATTAAACAGTGGAGAGATAGGGTTAAGAAGTAAAAAGAGATCCCCCTTTTATAAACTAGAGATATGGCACATTAACGTACAATCAGTGGAGCAGTAACTGTGCAGCCCATCCCGGAGGCAGATGTTCACAGACTCAACACTAAAGGAAAAAAATATTTTCAGTAGTGACGTCATAAAAAGATAGGAAAGAAGGGAAAGCGAGTTCTACTACCCGAATAAATTCAGTTTTGAGCCTATGATCAGCTGCAAGCACCCCCATCATAGCCTTGGGGGCTACTCCCATCGGCAACGTTGATCGCGCACCCGATAAAAAAAGATGAGGTAAAAATATTTTGTGCACGACAAAGATTGCAAAGACATATAAAGAAAGTTTGAGCCTATACTCGAATAAATAATATTCGACTATAGCCTCGAGGGCTACTCTCATCGGGAGCGCTAATCGTGCGCTCGATGTTGCAAAAAAATTGACTACTATGAAGGAGTAAAGATTCGAAACCATCATCGGTGGTAAACACCAGACAATGCACTCGATATTTCACTCCCATCGGGAGAGATCTGTGAGAAATTGAAGAAAGTAACCCGACAATTTTGGGTATTATAACAGCCAAACAAGGCTCTTAAAAAATATTTATTCTCAGACTGCGTCCGCCGCGATAACTTGTCTGGATGTCATGGTTGCAAAGATCATGAAGGTAAGACCTCAGGAGCCGTGTTGCATGGGCTAGTATTCGCACAAGAATACGCTCTGCTAGTAATTTACCGTATCCACGGTATGAAGAAAATCCCGGCGGACGCGCTGGGTACCCTAAGAAATACTGGAATTCATACTTTGATAAGTCCTAAATGCGGCACAAGTTGGATTACGTCAGGTCCCAAATTCGAGTCCAGGGACTCGAGTTTGATGTAGTTAATGAGTATTTGTCCAAGTAATTAATTGGTTCCTGATCCGTCAGAAGCACGAGGCTCATTTACCAAAATCTCTATGAAAAATAGAAAGCATGAAAAGTTGGGAAAATGAAAAGTCGAAGATTCAATCAGTCAAAGATTATATACAAGTCAAAGATTTGAAGATTGGAGATTCGAACCGAATCTAGGATTCAGATAGAATCTCGAGGGCTACTGATAAGGGTACGCCCGCTAGGACCCGTGGCGTTGGTACCCCTGGAATATATTTGGGTTAAAGCCCATAAAGATATAGGCCTAAGATAGAAGCCGACATATGTTGTATTTGAATAAGGAAACAATATGTAAACCGCCATAACACGGTGAATTTGTATAAAACCCGACTGGATCCTTGAGACCTGGTCACCTATAAATAGGGGCCAAGAGAGGCCGGCCAGGGACATATCGAGATTGAGCCTGTAAAACTAGCTTTGTCTCAATAAACATCAAGTTTTGTCTTGTTTGTCTGATATTTTACCGTCGAGTTCATCCGATGCCCTCTTCTCTCGATCCTAAGTCCTTCATCTAGGATATTGCCGAGATTAACCCTTATCATCAGGAGTATTCATATTTAACAGAGGCGAGTCAGTGCACTTGTCCAGTGACATTTAGCTGAAAATTTCCCCCGCCAATCGGCATGTGGCTTTGAAGTTCACCATAAAAATTCACTCCAAACTAGGAAGGCCCACCCTAAAAAAAACTACGGGCCTGACCAATTTGTTGAATCTGTTTTAAACTGTTTTAGGAACCTGCCAGATAAATCACTACTTTGAGAAGCACCTCCTTTGCAGCAAACGACATGAGTTTTTTCACTTCCTTTGTACCTTTGCCCTTCCTCTTTCTAGAATGCGATAAAAACGTTTATCTATGAGCCTACCTGATGCCATTGGTACCTCAAGGAATTTTTCAAAAGCACTTCGCTATCAGTGAGCACGTTTAGGATCATAGTAAGCACTGGAGCCAGGCAAGTAGTGATAAGTACATTTATTATTATAGGCTCACCGCTCACATATTTGATTTTTTTAGTGTTGAATATGATCCGAATCTTATTTATCTACTAGCTAAATGCTCGTGCGTTGCTACGATCTAAGTAAATTAATAAAAAAAATTAATCCCTTAAAAAATGTTAATAAAATAGTTAGCGATAAACTAGCGCTCTCATCCACCTTCTCATGTGTCCCTCATCCTATGAAGCCAGTTTATCTCCTACCTTTCTCTTGTATCCTACCGTACCTATTATTGATAAAGTTTAAAAATTACAAATCCTTAATTACCCACTTTTCAAAAGCTAAAAATCAGATATGCAAGCAGCATAAAAGTTAGACTTTGGGTTGATTTCTAAATATTATTTATGCCATACATCCATAATAAATTGATATGAACATTCCAAATTTTAGCACAACACAATCTACCTTGGCTCAAAATTATTTTTTGTAAATACATCTAGCTAGCAGCAAATACATGAACTGGCTTTGCTCAAACTCTTCTTTGACAAACACATCTAGCAAGCAAGTTACTTTTCTCCATCTAGGTAGCACAAATGCAGCTAGCAGCAAACACATATTTCTCCATCTAGGTAGCACAAATGCATCTGCAGAGGTGTGCCGCTTTGGCTGGGAGAGAAGAATTGTTGTGTCGTTCTCAAAGACCGGCTCCCGCGCTCCTGTAGAAGGTGCAGGCGCGCTCTTGCAGAAGGCTTCCGCGCGCCGCCGTACATGAGGCCGAAGACGTGCTCTTGCTATGCTCCAGGTCGATGCAAGATGAGGCGCACACGGCACACGGCGTCTAGCCGCTCCACTATCTCTCGCACGCACGCACTCGCCGGGTTCAGGTCACCGTGGCATTGGTAGAGCCCGTACGCGTACATCAGGTCGCCGTGGCCTGGTCGAGCCCGTACGCAGTCGCGCGCGCGTTGGGCTTCTTCATGGCCTTCCACGTCCCCGACGCCGCCGAAGCCTGCGGTGAAGCTGTTGTACATGGCGCCGGAGCACGCGGTGGAGACGATTGAGGTGAGACCGTGAGAGTCGATGGGCGCCTGCCGTCTCGCCGAACGGCAATATGGCGGACACCGATCGCAATAGCTTCCCCTGTTTCTGAGGAAGAAGATCGAGCGGAATCAGCAAACCAGAGAAGGGAAAATCGCAAGATACCAACATCGACATCCACTGCCACAAATCACGGGAAAAGCTGCGCGGAACCCGTTCCCAGTACTCCGTTTCTTTGGGTCGAACTTTTCTGGTAGCGATTGACAAAACCGGTTCTTTTACCGATTGTATTAGTGATCGCAACTGACGATGTAGATTTTTTTTTCTCATGACACATAGGACGTACTACCTACCAACGGATAGAGATTTTATAGTAGAGATTGTACTACAGATAAGAGTCTTAATGGACTACGGCATGCCAATCGTGCGTAGCACATCTACAACTCTATTTCGTGTTTGTCAAACAAAAAAATTTGTTTACCTCTTTATATAGTGTCAGGTAGTCATCATCATAGAATAAATGAGAGAGTTCCACCAGATTGATAGCACGTAGAGGATTTGTCCTCTCATGTATTATAATACTTCTTCTAATTATAGTGATACGCCGTCGTATGTTTCATGGTTTTTTCTGCAATGGTTTTTCACGTAAAAATCTATATTCTTATTCTTTATTTAATTTATTTTTGCTGTACTATTTTATAATAAATGGTATCTATACCAATATAAAAATGGAGAGAGGGGGTTGATCCAAACAATCTAGGACGTCTAATACTATATCCAGCGGTTCACCTAGCACCCACGTTTATAGGTAAAACATTGTCAGTCCAATCATATTTATGTCACCGCCACTAATCTGGATCCTGTAATTTATTACCTTCAATTGGCATTTAATATTGCTTAAATTAGGGAGATTATAGGAGGGCGCATGTACCTTTAATTCCTCGCATTAATCACATGATTGAAGAGGGGTCAAAGGAGAGTTTAGCGGGTTAAAGGAGAGTTTAGCTCGAAGAGAAAATATGTCAATTACCGTGGAAGTTACAGACAAAGATCCCTAAAATGATTTTTTCCAAAAATTTATATTTTACATTTTAGATGAAAAAAGACAATGGAAAAAACATGATTATTTGTATTAATCCATATAAATATTACTAGCTTGATTATAAAAAAATTAATACTTTTAATTTTTAAGCATCATTAAACACGTGCAAAATTACTAGTTAGAGCCAAAGGCTTGAGATCCATCTGTTGTCCGGGAGACATTCCGCTGCGCTCCTAGGCAGCGTCGCGCAACATGTTCATCAATCGGATCAACAGCCGCAGTCTTATGGTATCTTGCAAGTTCACATAGATTTGTTCATAAGATCCGATCTACAGTTTCGATACAGATATTGCAGCCGCCAGACTATTATCCGATCTGTCCGTGTATAAGTCAACTGACTCAAGTCTGCTTAGTCCGGTACGTTTCCGATCCGCCTCTTGTCTTCTAGAGTCGGTACAAATTCCGTGCGATACAACGCGTGGATCAAGGTGGAGTACCAGGGTGATTTGATTCGAAGCTATACGTGTGTGAGGCCATATCTTATCAGGTCGATCAACAACACTGATCGATCAAGCTCACCAGATCAAGCTGTACGTGGTGTGAAGCAGTACCAGATCGATCACCAAGGAAAAACAGGGGACCGTCACTAACCGCTCATTCCCCCCCCCCCCCCCCCCCACACACACACCTTCTCTCTCCTCTCTAGCCTCTGAGAGTCGCCTCTGTCCTTCCGGGGCTTCTCCCCCCTTCCTCCGGCGGCTCAGCCGGCCAGTTGTTAGGTCTAGGAGTAGATGTAGTGGCCTTGTGCCAGTAGGGGCCGTCGTGCCCAGTAGTTGGAGTGGCCGGCGAGATCTGAGCGGCCAGATCTCTGTGCTGGCGATCGTCTTCTCTGTGCTGCTGCTTCTCTGGCTGGAGAGCGGCATGGTGGAGAGGATCACCGCTCCCCCAAATAAGTTGGTCGCTGGCTCCTCTGTGGTTCACAGGTTCTTCATGGTGGTGCCTCACCTGGCCGGCCGAGGTGGCGAGGTGGTGAGGTGCTGCGGCGATGTGGATGTGCTGGTGCTTCTCTCGGCCTGCCATGGTGGCGAGGGAGAGAAGCTCTTCGGCGCGCCGTCCTCTGCTCTCAGATGGAGCTGGATGTGGCGGGAATCGACATCTCCCCTTTGCTCGGGTCGCCTCGGTAGCGGACGCGATTGGGAGGTGCCGGATTCTGTTGGCATCGGGGCTGGGATCCCCGCATCCGTGCTGATGCACATCCTGTTGCTGCAGATCGGAGCTTATCACATGGCGAATTTGATGGTCGCCATGATTTGTGGCCATGATGGAAGCCACTTCTGTCGCTGCTATGACAGTTCTTCTACAACCTCCATGGCGGAGGCCCTTGAAGGAGATCTGTGCCGGCGTGCATCACCTCCCGGCTGCCAAGTGGTGTCGTCCCCGGCAGTCGGTTGCAGGTGGCTGGCAACCGCTTCTCGTCATCGGTGGAGAAGATCCTGGCCTGGATTGCTTTTCTGTTTTGTTTCTAGGGTCTTTTTTGTTAATTTCCAGGACCGCTTTGTAGTTCCAGATAAAAAACCAAGGAAAATCCTGCGATCAGCTTAAGGATTCATGTCCCGAGGCAAGCACGTACTGATGCTTCACGTGAAGGCCTAGATAGATTTCTCAGATTGCTACATCAACTCGACGTATATTCCCAGGTGTTATTTACCTCACTTATTCGCTCCGCAAGTTAATAAATTCTACCATGAGTCGTTTTTTGGGCTGGCGCGTTTTCGTCAAGTCAAGATGCGGATTATTCTAGCAGAGATGGATGTGAGACCAAAAGTGAACAATTTGTTTTCAGCTCGAGTATTGATCCATGCTCTGTCCCGGTCCTAATACCGGTTTTACCTGCACCATCTATGATTTGATGATTTGCCGCGAAGATGATTATAGTTTTAATAGCGTTCAATTTCAGGTGAAGTTTGTTGAGTTATATCCAAGTTGTCAATTTAGGCTCAATATTAAAGCTGTTTTAGTTGTAGCGTTCTACGATGACTTGTTCGTTTATTTGTTATCTTATTTGAAGACTGAAAGTTCAAGTAAGTTTTATGATTGTTCATAATCAAGTGGAATTTATATGAAAAATATTATGGATGTAAATTTCAGAAGTTATGTTGCTGCAATTACATGAAGAACAAAATTCAGTTATCAAAAAAATTATGGAGGAGGTGATTATTAAGCCTGTTGGTAGCTAGCATATTTTCGCTCTCCAGAGTTTGTTGTTATACATGTGAAGGTTTTATTTGACATTCAAGTTCGTGATGAGGATCTATTGAGGTATTAGAAGGAGATTTGTTTTTGCTAGATACCACAACATTTGGTACTGCCGGTACAATTCAGTTGTCTTTGCTATCTCAAGAGGGATCTATTGCAGTGTTTAAGCTCCGTTGCATGTTAAGGTTCCTTAATCCAACAGTTGTTTTATAGGAACAGATTTGTACCATGTCATGGATTTTTTATTAACCATTATAACTCGACAGTTTTTGGTGTACGTGTTCCATACCAGATGCTCTTGCATGAGTATTGTTTGCCGAGGTATGTACTTTCTGATTTGTAGCACGTTCAGATTTTATGAGATGGGTCCTTCACAATGTTATGTGCACCAAGATGTTACACTATGAGCTATACGCTCACTGAGGCACCACTGGAGATATGATGACTTATGTCATTCAATGATTGAGCAGTGGTCAGTGGCACAGACTCAAATTTTTATTGAGCTTTATGGGAGACCCAAGTTTGCTTTATGGGAGACCCAAGTTCATTTATGTACTTTGTTGACAGTTGTATTTGTCTTTCAGATGACCTACTGTTGATTTGATCAGTGTGACTTTATGAGAAATTTATTTGTCCTATGGACGTTTCAAGGCACAAAGTTACTTGTGATGACTTTAATTGAGTTATCTATGACTATTATAAGGGATTTTGATTCAAGGTGGAGATTGTTGAATATGATCCGAATCCTATTTACCTGTTGTACTATGTTATACTACAGATAGGAGTCCTAACGGACTACGGTATGCCAATCGTGCGTAGCATATCTACAACTCTATTTTATGTCTATCAAAAAAAATTATTTACCCTTTTATATAGTGCCAGATAGTCATAGAATAAATGAGAAAGTTCCAACAAATTAATAGCACGTAGAGGGCTTTATCCTCTCGTGTATTGTACTCGCTGTCATGCGTTTCATGGTTAACATCTAGTAAGCACTCAGGATAAACATATTTGTTTTATGGAAATTATGACCTTATTTTTTGACTCTTATAGAGAAAATTTCAAAAAAAAACCTTCAAAATATGATTTTCAATGGTTTTTATAGACACAAAAGACCCCGGCACATTTTGCAATATTCGGACCAGAGGCATGGTGGACTCAAATCCTTTCTCAAGTGAAAGCCAGACCCATCTGTCTCAAACACTGACCAAAAACCTTCTCTAAATACATAGACAATATAGCATATTATCAACAAAAACAGATTCACAGCTATTACAAAACCACCTTCAATCAAAGAATGAATATAATCATGCCAACTCAAAAGTACGTGGCCACTGCATGAAAGCTCGCTTTCCTGTACAAGAAGTTGCGGAGATCTCCTCCTTCGTTCCAGCATTGAGAGCATCCATAATGCATAGCTCCAGGGTGCTGCCTCACAGTTTTAGCTAGATTCAGGTGGTTCAATTTAAGCTTGGATGGTGTACTTTTAGGGATGCAGTCTCCTCTACAGGAATCTGCCTCTTCAACACTAAAAGTAAAAAGGAAGAGAAAATATGAGAGGGACAGAGAGAAACTAAAGCAGCTTTTAAAGAAAAGAAA
This sequence comes from Dactylis glomerata, assembly GCA_007115705.1. NCBI lineage: Eukaryota > Viridiplantae > Streptophyta > Magnoliopsida > Poales > Poaceae > Dactylis > Dactylis glomerata. Next base: position 919,156 of record QXEO01000341.1, read on the forward strand.
AAGTGTCTTAGGTTGAACCAATTCTTCACACATATTGCTCCATTTACTTTTTAGATTCGTACCTACGTGGGACAATAGCATACCACTGCCCTCATTGCTTATGAGTTACCAGATGAATAAATGACATATTCTGTTGGGACTTGGTTGTGGGCTTTAGTCCATGGCCCAATACAAATTCTAAAATTCTCTTGGCCCATTCATGCCTAGCAAGGGATGGCACCAAAGTTTAGTCCTACCTTGCTAGTTTGAGAGGAGTTGCACCAATATATATAGTGGGGTATTCTACTACCTCCTAAACTGAGAGAAGAGGAGAGGCTTACACGTGCGCTCCTCCTCCACCGCCCGCCTCGCCACGCCTCGACGCGCGAGCGCCGCGGTTTGCGGAATTGTGCCTCGGTGCTGAGCTTACTTATCTTTTTGCTGTTCAGGAAAATTACTGCGCGAGTTATTTCTCTATCAGCCGTTTCCGGTTTTTCCAGATCGTAGGCTATTACTAACTCAGACGTGGGCTGCGCCCCACGTTTTATCCGACCGGCGCTATATAAGAAGGCTTAGGCGCAAACCCTAATCACGCCGCATCACATCTCGTCTCTCGTCTCCAGAACCTTGCGCCGCCGCTACACCTTCTCTATCCCCTCTTCTGGCGTGCACCGGACGACAGGACAGTAGGCCTTCGAAACCCCGCCTCTTGTAAACCTGTACAGGTGAGGGGCAATCAGGTTTTTGGGGAGCGCTTCTGCGCGACTACTGACGGCATCACATCGACCGACGACTCCTTCCCCAACGAGGACTTCTTCCCGGACATCAGCGCCCTCTACATCGACAACATGGCCGATGACGCTGGTGCCAACGCGAACGCGAACGCCAACGCGAACGCGAATCCTCCTGCAGCACCGTATGCAATCTGCTCCTACCTATTTCAGTTTTTATTACAATTTCTTGTACTAGCGTTTGGGGTAGATGTGATCTATTTATCTCTGTTAGATATGATCTGTTCGTCTATTCTGCTAGTATGCATGATTAGATTAATTCCTGCAATTATAATCATGCTATATTACTGTTTATTTCAAATTAAATCTTATGGTAAATTGCTTATATATTCAACATATTCAAGCCCATGGAGGCATACCTCATGCCACGCTTCTTTTCCGTGAGTGGTCTGTGGTGGTCGACTTCAGATTCGAAGGACGGTCTGTCCCAGCAAGGTTTTTGGGTTCAGCAAGCCTCTTTAGGCGCTCACCCAATGGTTCGGTTGTCCCACCTTTCTCTTTCTTCACACCAGTAAACGATGCAACTGATTTACTCAGGCCATTTGTGTGCTCTCTGCTTTCTTTTGACGAATCCTTTCCACTTCTCGTAGCGATCCTCTTTTGCCTCTCTAATTTAAGCCTCTCCAGCCGCTTCATTTGTTCATCTTCCTGGAAGTGAGACAATTCACTAGGAGGTTAAATATACAGATGGAATAACCACAGAAAAATATCAATTTGAGGTTGAACAAGAACTGGGATTTTTTCATAAATAAAACAAATGGATTGAATAGACTTCAAATCAGTACAATTATAGCAATGAACAGGTTGCATCACACAAAAAGTCATTAACAACTTCTTCTGGAGATAGTTTACTGCTATACCTTAGGTTGATAAGACCTTGTATTCTACAAGACCAATTAAGTGCAAAAGTAACTGAAATTCTAAGTTAGAAGTACTACCTACCTAGCACTGCCATGAATTCTTCCATAAACTACAGGAGATTGCTTACACACTCAGATAAGACTGATAAATACTGGAATAAAGAATAAATAAATTAAAAATTCAGCAGGCCAGAGGTACAGATAATACCCTACATTTATACCATCCAGAAGATAGGTTTCAAGTTTCAACTTCAAAACAAATCATGGAGATAAAAGGAACAAAATACACCAGTACCTGCTCTTTCTTCAGTTTCAGAAGGTCCGCTTTATATGCTCGCAAGTTCTGTGCACGCTTTTGTGCGTCATTTAGTGGTGTCTTTGGAGCTGAAAGTCTCCTCAGCAAGGCCTCTTTGTTTCTTTTATCCAAACTCTCCTTTCCATTTTTTAGCTTCTGTTTCTCAGGCTTCTTTGCATCACTATCAATAGTATGTGAGACATCCTCTGCATTTGTGTCATCAACCTTAACAATTGTTTGGACCTGCATGTGGCTATCATAATCCATTGCCGGGTCATATCCAAACGAAGCATCATCAAATCCACGGTCTGGTATCAACTGGTCTGGCTCATAGAAAAGTTTAGTCCTATCTGATGTTTTCTGAATGCTATATGGAAGCTCAACATCTATGTCAATAGCAGTTCGGTTTTCCGGTCCAAGATTATCCTGTGAGTTGGATCTAACAGGAATCATAAAGGACTCATCAGCCACACCATGCAAGTTCTTGTCCACCTGAGTGGGACTCCTATACCTGGCCTCTGCGAGAGGATCCAATGAACTCCTCCTGTCCATTTGCCTTCCCTGACCATAGACCATGAAGTCATCACTTGTCCTACTCCTGTATGCCCCACCACCAGCTTCTATCTCCTTCATTTCACCATTCATATAACTTCTTCCTTCCCCCGACATCACTAGTTCATCACTGGACATGACACGAATAGCTCTAGTCCTCCCGTTTGCTGAATCAAAGCCCACTGCCCCTCGTTCATGGAAATCACCAGAGTCTCGCCCAGCTAGAAGAATAGGATCAGCCGCATTTACATTCTTTTTTCTGCTTGACGGGGGCTCTCTTTCATCAGAAAATAGGTCTGCATCATTACTAGACCTTGTTTTTTCTTCTGCTTTTAGCAAGAAATTTTGGAACGAACTCCAGTTTCCTTGGTCAGCTTCTTGACCAAAAGAAGCTTCATCCTTGACATACTCGTCTCCAGAGCCAATAGCAGTTTTCCTGCCACCATTTTTCTTTGAACTCGAGCTCTTATGCTTCCCGTCCCTTGATTTAGTGTGTGAGCCATCACTGTCCTCTGACCCAGCCTCAGAATTTGATTCTGACTCACTCTCGGATGAACGATGCTTTTTTGATTTTACATTTACATTCCTGATAACAACTATACTGGGTTTCTTCTTCCCTGAACGCTTACCCTTTTTATGTGACTTGCGGCCATGAGAACTCCCGTTTTCCGAACTGCTATTGTCACCTCCATCCTCCAGTGTTTCTGAGTCCTTACTATCTGATGAGTGCTTCCTCGATGATCTCCTTCCCGAGTAGTGATGTCTATGGTCATCCACAGGAGGATATGGAGGATAGTACGGATTCACTCCAGGATAGTATGGCATGCCTTGCATAGGATAAGGTGGGTAACCAGCTGCACCAGATGGAGCATGCATTGCCCATGGGGGATATGCTGCCTGATATCCTGCCTGCTGAGCAGATTTCTGATCTGTGAAGCGAAAAGATATAATTTTATAAGCTCCAATGACCTCAAGTTCTTATATAAAAACACCCGTTTGAAATCTAAGGCACTGCAGCTTGACTATAGCACAGACTAATTGCATGTTGACACAATACTTTATTGTAAAGGTTCTTTCTGTTTGCTGACAAGATTTGTGGGTGCATTAGCAATTCACAAACAGTCCTAAATTAAGAACAAGATGGATTATTCGCAAAAAAAAAAGAACAAGATGGATTAACATTGCAGACTAATATGAAGAGCAATTATAATTCGGTTTATCATTCGTGAGGAAAAAAGGAATAACAGGCCAACAATAATTCTCTTCCCAGAGACAAATATTTACATCTCAGGAAGTACCTCCAACAAATGTTAAAATATACTAAGTGAGATACTTATTTTGTAAGATGTGGCAGAACACATACCAGCTTTAGCAGCATCCTCACCATTGGCCTCACCATTGGGAACGCTGTCCCCCATAAACAAAATCCCTGATGGATTAAAGGGAGGAAATTCAGAGCGTATAGACATTGCTTCAGGTTCAACTTCAATCCATTGTCCTGTCTCATGTTTTTGCTTCCACAGTTCAATGAACTGGGAACATGCCCTCCTGTTCAATTGGGAACATGGGAGCAGTTAGCATGCAAGATGTCATGATGAAATTAGTATTAATATGCTGAAATAACTGAGTTTGTGCAATTCAACTTTGGTAGATGCGTTTTTTAGAATCATGGATGCAGCTATATAATATATACAACATTAAACTGTATAGTACAATAACTATTATAAATTATGACCAAAGCAAATTCAAGAACAATACAATTCTACCATCAACAACAGTTCTCTAAAAGGTACAATATAGCTGCTGTCAGTAGCCGTCAGAGATGATATCATACATTTAAATAACCCCCAAAAGAACAACTGAGGTATTATCAACTTTTTTCAGATTTTGGATTATCCTATAGAATAGAAGACAGGTTAAAGCATTACAACACGTTAAATAAGCCCCTAATTTGTAAACACATCTGAAGTATCAAAATTATTCATATCTCACATCTCACAATATTATTGGAACTGCATACAAAGATGCATGACAAGTTAGGAGACCTGGGAACGTCTTTAAAGCACACAAGGCGTTAACATAAGGCTGTGTTTGGCAAATTCACAGTGGATTATGGATTTCATGTTTGCTCAAACAACTTTTGCATTTTGTTTTTTTTATACCCTTTTGTTGACTTTTGTGGTCTATTTTTGCCAGCAAATTATAAATAAGCACAGCACAGCACAGCACAGCACAGCACAGTTCAGCAACCGCAAAGTGAGCTTAAGTATTCACCGCAGCATACAAAAACTAAGTAATGAAAAGCATCTTACATCAAACGTGAAGCACCAAAGCGCTCTGCGAATGCAATCAAGTAACCTAAGCTGTCAATGTCAAACCCAGCTGCCACAGAACGAGCAAAAGCCATAGCCTGCTCTTTCCGCAAGACATTTTTACGGGTTTCAAGTACTCTGAGTAATTGAACTCTGCAAAGTCGTAATCCATAAAAAAATGTTATATTAGCAACCATCAAATGTAGGATAATATTAAGTAGCAACAGAAACTAACTGTTATCTTGGAGTACTATGCCATATGCAATAGAATCAGACCAATGGTTTCAAATGAATATTAATGATTGCTATTTCTCATTAGTACGATGTTGAAATAGAGATATATATTTCATGAATTATGAGTTTATCATGTTTTATTACAACAAGTGTGAAGGCTTCGAAGAACAATACGAGAAAAAAATTCTTTAGTCATTTACGTACTTTGAATTCTCCTCGTGCATCGTAGTCTCATCCTGTGATGGTGGCGTAGACTCTGATCCAGGCTGTCATCAATAAAAAATCATTTTACAATCGTAATATTAGGCCATGATACATATATGGGAAGAAAATAAGCATATTCATAATTCCAGATGATCACACCTTATAGAGAACAATCGCCTTATCTGCATCCATGTCATGTTTTGTGCGGCCACCTACTATTAGGCATGTAATGTTAGGAATTTTTTACCAATAAATCAGTCAGCAGGCTACAGTAGAAACAATAGTTCAAATCGTTAAACAGCTGAATCACTCCTCCAGTCACTCACTCATTTGTGACATACTACTTTAGTTATCTGGTTTAAAGTAAGAGTGAATTCCACTTTTTACTCCCTAAGATCAATTTTGTGACACCCATGGTTTTTAAAGCGTCGCCTAGGCGTCGCTTAGGCGACGCTGAAGCGTCAGAGCGCCCTGGAAGGGCAAGGCGTCGTGCTCGCTTTGGACTTATGTCTTAGGCGTCCGATTTGACCTCTGAGGCGTCCAGGTCGTCGCTTAGGCAGGTAAAGCGTCGCTCTGGTAGTTTTTGGACGACATGGACAGGTCGAGCAGGAAACAGAGCATAGCAGGGCAGGTCGAGCGGGAAACATAAATTAAGGCGGGAAGGGAGGGATATTGGGTGCCAGAGTGAGGGGAAAAGAGAGAGAAGACAGATAGGAACAAACCAGAATCGATTGATTGAGAGAGAGAGGAGCTCTCTCCTCTGAAGAGCACAGCTTTGCCGTCAGACCTGCTTGCTCTGTTTCTGCCCGTGACTGTGGCTCTATTATAGTATTAGTAGGCTAGTAGCAGCTGCTGCTTTGGATACTAGCTAGCTGCTGGCATTTGGATACTAGCTAGCTGCTGGCTTGGTGCTGGTCCCTAGTTGAATTTGGAGGTTAGTTGCATGCGGATAAGATAGTGTTGCTGGTCCATGGGTGCTATGTGGGCTCAACAAACAGCAAACTAAGGCGTCGCCTCGCTTCGCGCTTTGAGCGCCTAAGCGTTGAGGCGCCCCCCTAGCGCCTTAAACCGCCTGGACGCCTTAAAAACCATGGTGACACCTTTTACCCAATTTAACAGATATTCCTCAAGATTACCCCATTTAACATACTTTCTTCCACCTTTTACCCCTTTCATATTCTTTTCGCGTTCTGACCGATGGGCCCAGGTGTCAGTCCGACGTGGCGATGCCAGATCAGATGCCGGTTTCTATTGAAATGGTCTTATGCCAAAATTCTGTCAAAGTTCATATCTCAATTTTCTCCCATAACGCTGTCAACACTTGCATCATTATGATGTGCCAATATTCAGTCCGGAATGTGCGGTAATTTTGTCTCAACAGTGTTGTCAATATGTATCATTTCTTTGCCCAAAATTCTCAGCAAAGTTGTAATTATGTTCAGAGACAAGAACGCTTCAGGTAGCAAAACTGCAGCACCACTGTCGCATTGGACAGAGCCAGCAGCGTCGTTGCATTGGACAGAGGCACAGAGCCGTGGCTGCCTTCGCGTGGGACAGAGCAGCAGCCGCCTTCGTGTGTGGACTGAGCCTCGGCCGCCTAGCCACCGTCGCTTCAGCTTGTCCTCTGAGTTACCATGGAATCGTGGAGGTCGTCGACTATCAGTCGTCGCCGCGACCGTCGCGGCGGGCATCACCAGGACCGACAAATCTCTGTCGCGTGGGAGCAGTTCTGTGGCTGCCACAATATGGCGATGCTGCAGAGCACCCGCTTCAACGCCCGCCGCCGCCGCCGCCGAGGCTTCTCCGGCGCTAGGTTCTGGCCGCCGCCGCCAAATCCCTAGCGCAGGGGAAATGTGAAAAGAAAAGAGGGTCGTGGTTGCCTAGACCCGAGTCTGACGATCGGGTCTGGCTGAACCGGCTGCCTAGCTCAAGTGATGACTAGGAAACACCCAATAAAAACTGGCATCTGATCTGGCATCGTCACGTCGGACTGACACCCGGGCCCATGGGTTAAAACCCGAAAAGAATATAAAAGGGGTAAAAAGTGGAAAAAAGTATGTTAAATGGGGTAATCTTGAGGAATATCTGTTAAATTGGGTAAAAGATGTCACAAAATTGATCTTAGGGGGTAAAAAGTGGAATTCACTCTTAAAGTAAAGTGCTAAGAGCAACTCTAGCAGACCCCCCAAATCACCCCAACCCGCAAAATAACGGCCGGTTTGCGGGTTGGGGCCAAAAAGTGCGCGGAACAGACCCTCCATCCGTCCCCGACCCGCAAAAATAATTGGGGGCGCCGCCATTCGCGCGGCTCCGACCCGTACATCTGGGGGTTGAAAGGGCAAACCGAGCCCGACCCCCAACTCGTGCGAGGCGTTGGCGGGACAGACATTTGAGCACGCGCCTACCCTTTGACCGCCGCCGCTGCGAAAATCCCCCACTGCACCGCCGGCCTCCGCCGCAGATCCCGGCTGCTCCACGAGTCCCCCGGCCGATTCCGACCGCAGGCGTACTGCCCCCCAACCCACCCCCCCCCCCCCCCCCTCGCCTCCATTCCCCGCCGTTGAAGGTCCGCGGTGACCGCATCGGGGAGCCCCGCAGCCACCGCCGCCTGCTGACCGGCCACTCTGTTAAAAATAAATATACAACCTAGCTCTTTCCATCAGTTCGGACTTTTGGAATAGTTGGCTAGTGCATCAATTCAATATGGTATCAGAGCCAAAAGGTCTCAGGATCAAATCCTACCCAACGCATTATTTAATCTACTCCAAATAGTTGCGGTCCCCGACTACCCACATCTAGTGTCTTCCCGTTTGTCCAGCCTAGACGTGAGGGGGAGTGTTAAAAATAAATATACAACCTAGCTTTTTCCATCAGTTCGGACTTTTGGAATAGTTGGCGAGTGCATCAATTCAATACACTCGTCCGCGACTCCGAAGGTACGCATCCGTTTCCCCGCATCTTCGGTCGCCGCAACCCCCGACCATAGCTAATTCCCCCGTTCGCAGATGCCGCTGAGCAGCTGCGCGCTGTTTTTGATGGAGGATTCGTCATCTTTGGATGACTCCAATTTGGAGGACATCCTCTTCGACGACGACGAGCAGCTTCTCCTTATGCTTGCCGCGAAGGAGGAAGAAGATAATAAAAGGCTCAAACGGCCGGGGTCGAAGGTCGGCCGGCTATGCATCCCTCAGAATCGCACGCTCGGGCATGCTATGCTCATGCAAGATTATTTCTCCGAGGTACCAACCTATCTGGCCTACCTCTTTCGTCGCCGATATCGAATGCGGCGTTCTTTATTTGTCAAGATTGTAGAAACTTGCGTTGCCAAGACTCGCTATTTCAAATGTCAGAGAAATGCCGCCGGTTTGCTTGGTTTTAGTGGATATCAAAAGATATCCGCGGCAATGAGAGTTTTAGCATACGGAATTCCAGCCGACTATGCCAATGAGTACCTGCGCATCGGTGAAGATACTACCATGGAGTCGGTGCGTAGGTTTTGCAAGGTGATGATCCATGTCTTTGGCCCGACCTATCTTCGAGCTCCAAATGAGCAAGATATATCGAGGTTGTTGGGTGAGAATGCGGCAAGAGGTTGGCCGGGCATGCTTGGTAGTGTAGATTGCATGCATTGGCGTTGGAAGAATTGTCCAAAAGCATGGCATGGGCAATATTGTGGCAAGAGCCATGATCCAACAATTATTCTCGAAGCCGTAGCATCGCAAGACCTATGGATTTGGCATTGTTTTTTTGGATTGTCGGGTTCTCTCAATGACATTAATGTGTTGCAAAGGTCCCATATCTTTTCCAACCTTGTTAGTGACCAAGCTCCGGCTTGCAACTACACCGTCAATGGCCATGAATACAACATGGGATATTACCTTGCAGATGGAATTTATCCGGAGTGGGCAACACTTGTGAAGACCATCCGCAATCCCGAGGGCCGAGCGGAGGCCGAGTTTGCAAAGGCACAAGAGGCAGCCCCGAAAGATATTGAGAGAGCTTTCGGTGTTTTGCAAGCAAGATTTGCTATAGTTTGAGGTCCTAGTCGTTTTTGGGACAAAGGTACCCTCCATGACATAATGACCACTTGTGTTATTCTTCAGAACATGATTACTGAGGATGAGAAGCACTTGAATTTGGAGTTCTTCTTTGATAATGTTGGTACCCGTGTGAAGCCATCTAGAAATTCGAATAGAATCCAAGCATTTCTTGAAACATTCCGGAACATTGAGAACCGAGGCACCCATCGTCAGCTCAAGGAAGATCTTAGTCAACATCATTGGAGTCGTCATGGTGGTTGCTAGTACCACTCTTATTTTCATTTCATTTCATATTCATTCATGTGTGCTATGGACATTTATTTGTACTGTAAACCATTTGTTATTTGTTTAATTTGTTGGATTAGAACTATTCTTGTAAACCTTATTTATTTTCTGTGTGATGTAATATCTGATGAATTTGATATATTTTTAAAAAATTTCAGTTAGTTTTCATCAATGTGATGAGTTTGATGTATTTTTTGTTCCGGATGCAGTTCCAGAATATGCTGTTTTGCGGGCCGCGGATGCGGGGTCTGTTCCGCCCCGTGCGGTTTCAGCCCGCAAACCGCGGATACAGGCCGGACTGAACTCGCGAATGGGGTTTCAAATATGGGGGTCTGCTAGAGTTGCTCTAAAAATATCTACACAGTTAATCATATATAGGGGACCCATACTTCAACCAATCTTACCATTAACCAAGACGGGTACTAAAACAACAAGATTTGAGCTGTAAAATAATAGTAAAGCTTGCCCTTGAATCACATAACATGAATTTGCCCTTCCTTCATACTACAGCCTAACAACTTTTAAAGTTGTGTTATATGTACCTAACTCAATAATGCAGTCTGGTGCCTGGTGCTGCATCAAGTTCCATAGTGGCTACTCAAAAACAGCCAGACTGGATTGCTACTTGCATTTTTATATTGCTGGTGGTCCAAGGAAATACTGTTACAGATGTATATCTATCCCCACAGGAATGTATCATGGTAACAAGAAGTCAATCAAGACGGTACAATGTTAATGTACCTTCATTGCTTTCCACAAATTTCCCTCCATGGTCTTCTACCTTCCAAAAGGCAAACAAGAACACGTCAGCTTTCTGAAAATGACAAAGAGTAGCAACTCATAGGCTACAAAAACCTAACTTACAGATCTTAACCCGAGGCTATCATTGCTCTGGACAGCGATAGCATCGTCAAGCTGCAAGATCTCAGACTCTATGGTCGTCACTCGCTCGAGCACCTCTGGAGTACTCACAAAGCGCACAAATCTGCAGAAAACTAAGATCAACTGACCAAGCTGGCAACGTGAAAAGTAAATCTTGAAATCCAGACACGAACCTCTCCACAGTGCCTCTCGTAAACCAAGGCGTGTCAACTCCTGAACTTGGTTCAAGTGTGATCGAGTACCCTCCCTTTGCAATCTGATCTTGGGCTGCCTTGAGGTGTGCCAGGAATGGCTTTAGCAAGCCGGAGGCTATCTTTTCCTTCCGGCCATTCACTATCAGAACCAAATCAAACCTGGAAATGGAATGCAAGGACAGCTCCCGTCAGATAGAATCTCTGGGATGGTGACTTGGCTAGTAGTCTAGTATTGCTACTCTCTGAAGCATTATTAAACAGTAAGCAACTTCCATGATCAAGCACCGATCGGCACTGGAATTATCAGATCTATGTAACAATTAAACTAGTGTTATGAGAACCGCAGGCCCAATAGAAACAACACAACATATTGTACTCCAAAACGCGAACCCAAATTACAACCAGAACCCTGTATCTAAGGACAAAGGAAACTGATCAAACTAACTCTCCAATCGTCACTTGTGACCAAATTGCGAAAACAGGGCACATGAACCGTCGCAAATCTCAAGCATTTTTGTTTGTCTAAAATCATAGAACACTCTGTTCTTGCTTCAAACCAAGAGAACAAAACCCAAAGAATGCAAAGATGCGCCAAATCGGAGACTCTTGTTGAGCAGATCTAGGATGCTCTTACCTGGTCCGAGTCGGGGTGAGCTGGAACACCGCCGCATCCAGCCGCGCGTCGGGCCTCATTGCTGAAGAACTCCACCGAAGAGTTCTTGGTTTCCCTCCACCTTTGTATCAGATCTCGCCCACAGATTGAGCCAAAAGAGGAGCAGAAAATTGCGAGAACCGGTGCTTTGCTTGGGTCAGATGCCAACCCCCACCGAGGGAAAGGGACAAGCAGCAGCGAGAGGAGAGTAGTAACGTGGGAGGCTGCTATAAGCAAATGCGGCTTTCGTGTGGAGCGAGGAAAAAAGAGAGAGAGAGAAATTCAAGAACATGGCATGGATGATGGAGCAGAGGGGAATATGAGAGTAATTAAGTCGCACACTGAGAAAGAATTAAGGAGGCAATAAGTACTGATAACGGCAGTAGAACAGTGCGTGTGTGAGACAGAGGAGGGAGGGGAGTGGTGCCAGTGGCATTTATGAGTGGACAAAAAAATGCCAAAAGAGATTGTCTTTTTCCACTTTGAGCCCTTCACTTTACTGTTATTCGGAAGAAAAGAATCATCGCTGATCCATGCTTGTAGCTGCAAGAATATTTTGGTTGAGTTTACAATTCCAGTGCGTGTCGGAAAGGTGCCATTTCAACTACCGTTACAGCGCGACAGCCGACAGGCAAAGAAAGCAGCGGAAGAAAGGGATGTGACAAAAACAGTACGTGTGCTATAGCTGTATCACACGTCGGAAAAGATTAACACCGACGAGCTAGCTATAACTTGATCGGATTCTTGCAAGCGCCAAATGAGAAAATAAATTTCCTTAGCGTTCTTGTATGTTTCATCTACCTGAGAGTGCTGCGGATCATGTCTGAGCTTTTCGGAAACTTGATGTGAGTTCTGATTTGTCTTGGAGCATGTGACCTGGAGCTTGCCTAAGCAATTGGATATGGTTCCCGCATCCATTTTACCTTCTTCGCCGCCACATAGCTCCAATGCTTTTTTTATAAAAAATATTTATGATTTGCTTAGCAGATTGGATGTTGTTATTTATGAACTTAGAAGGTCGATTGATTGCTTTCTAATGGGGACACCAATCAAGAAAAAATGCAAGAAGGTGGGTGATGGCTCTAGGACCGACATTTGAAAGAAGTCACTTGGGTGCAAAGACTACATACCTATTTGTATGGCGCCCGGCAAAGCCCCGCTAATATTTGGTAGCCAAAAAATTAGTGAAGAATTTTAACATCTGTATCAGGACAACGTCCGGACGTGAATACTGAACGGGACGACCAAAAAAATTTCATGGCTCCACATCACTAGCGCTGATCCAAACGGATCTCCTAGTAGCAGTCAACGACCAAAAAATGGTTGGGCTATCTGTGGTTACAATCCAAATTAAACAGCCCCAACAAGAGTATCGCTATTGGAAAGGCGCCCACGGCTACTTAATGGATGATCCTCGGTTTCTTGTATCGTCCAATTCGTTTGGGTTGTCTTATGCCTTTGGTGTTGCCCATTGCATTTTGTTAAGGTGTTCTTCTCAAGTGTTATGTTGCAGTTTTCAAGTGTAAGGGGTGGTAGTTGCGGTATGTTGGGAGTGTTCGTTGGGTTGCCTTTGCGGGCGTGATTTTTTTTTGTTTTGTGAGTTTGTATCGGTTTTTTCCTGGTTCTTCGTAAACTAACATGGTAAAAATCTCTTTATTAATTAATAGATTGGGCCAAAACATTTGCCCTTGTTTAGAAAAAGTAGGTGCTCTTACTTTTTTAGAGTCTGATCATACATTTTATTAATTTATTTTGGTAAACACAACCATATTGAAAGTAAGGCTTATTTCTCGTTTAAATTGTCCTAGATACGGTAGGATTTGTTTCTGTGTGATTGTTGCAGCCGAACAAACTAATGTATCTATAACAGATAAATATTTTTTTGATAAAGATAACAAATAAACATATATGCAAGTTGATGCGGAGACACGATCATGTTGCACGCAAGTCCCTAGAAATGGAGCAATGAGGTACAACTAGGGCTGCCAAGGGAGAAGAAGATTCCCTAATAAAGGTGGAGGCAACAACTCTCAGTAGCAGCACACAAGAGGCAAGCACGCGCCATCAAGCCTAACCCACCCTACATGGGAGCCAATGGACCAAGTAACACCATTGGTGGTGGGTAACTAGGGATGACATCTTTACTATTGGTTTGGAGTTGGTGAAGGTACTTTGCCTCTACATCATTTGTTTGCCCAAAATACCCCTACCTCTAATAAAAACACTCAAACGCAAACAGCCAATCACAACTAAATTATAGGGAAATTAATTACCTTTCCTTGATTAGGCCCAATTAATTATCCACCTCTCCGATTGATTTTATTCGGTGATTTCCTGCTATGGTCTCCGATTTTCTTATACATCCCTCTTGTTCCATCTTACCCGGATCGCATCTCCCTCAATAGCAGCGCGACGGTGGCGCTCGCCGCCATGATCATGTTCACTCCCCTGTCCGCGCCCTCAACGACGAGCAGCAAAGGGCGGGGGCAAGCAACCCAAGACCAGGGTGCCCGTGATGGGGATGACCAAGGCAAGCCTCCCAATCCCCTCATGCCGCTACGCCACCGCTTGCTTGCTCCGGCCGACGTCGGCCGCTGTCGCCGCCTCCAATCGCCGTACAACACCGCCACAACCTTATCCTCCTATTCCCCTCCATATTGACGCCGCTCTGCTCCCGTGCGAGCCCTCACGGCTAGCCCTATCCCCCAAGGCCCTCACGGCGAGCCCTCGCGGCGGAGGCCCAGCGCAGGGACGGCGCGAGGCAGCAGCAGTGTCCCGGCGTGGGGACGGCGTGAAGCGGCGGCCCGTAATGGGCCAACCCATCCCGGTCGTCAGCGCGCCTCCTGCCTGAGATGCTAGGGGCAGCAGCCGATTCCGTAGCGGGGATGCTCCTCCTCGCAGCCGTTTCGGCCGATTGCGCCCATGGAGGATGGAGCCGAGACGTTTCATCATCGGGAGCATGGTTGACCGATTCACCCATGGAGGACGCCCGCCACTACAGGGACACACGAGAACTAACTGGTTCTTCTTCTCTCTAGCTTGTAGGATAGCTAGGGATTGTTCCGGGTTTCTTGATTGTTTTGATTTTGCCCACAGAAAATGAGATGATTTTGTAACCTATGCAAACATGAGTTCTGCACGTACATGGAGGAAGTTGAGAGAAGATTATCCAGTCCTCTGATTTTTATTTTCGCGTTGATTGTTGCAGACACAAGGAGTGCGCATGTTGGAAGGATGAAAGGAGTAAGAAACTACAGTATAAACTTTATGACTAAGAAGCCGAAGGTAACAGCTCAGTATTTTTTTAATTCATTATCCATCTATAGTTATCTATAGTTATAATGCATAAAAGGAAAGATAAACATATTAGTTCTATTAAATTGTTTTTCTCTTTTCAGATACAATGTTCAATGTCGATACTTGGGCATGGGTTCTAATTGAAATGTTCTTTACATATCAATATCTTGCCCTGGTGAGTATCATCATTTCCATGCTTTGTGAATACAGATGTCATTGAGCTGAAAGTTTTTACTGTCCCTGTTTATTTACCTTGATAAATACGATAATGATATTAGGTTGATCGTTGTGTATTGTAATCACTACTTACCATGTTCGCTGATATGGTGTTTCTTGTTATTGTTTGCATTGTGATACTAGGTATTCGGGAATTGGGACCTATGAATCTTGTGAGTGCTCAGACATGTTGGTTCTCTGAACACATCTTTACTGTTCTCTAATTGAGCAATGATTCTCTGAAGGACACGACGAGGAAAAGGACGGATTGAAGGCAGCAGATTCGTCGTTGCTTTGGCCCCATGTTTGGAGGATAAGATGTTTTCATTCTCTAAGTACCTCGGAGAATGACTTGAGGTAGTTACTTCTGGCTTATTTCCCACATAGCTTCAGTTATGTCTCAATTGGAATGAATTTGCCTTAGGGTGCAATATTTCGGAAACATAACCCAGTGATATATGCCTATGTATTTGTATCCATGATCATTAATGAAGGAATCAAAAAATCTTTGCCATGCTTTCATGATAGAGATCTTTGCCATGCTTTGTCAATCGAACCTGTGTCAGACATGGTTATGGATTGGACCTAAATAAATTAGAGTAGTAAAATGTAGAAAATTGCCAAAGCACAAAGAAAGTCTAGAGCTGTACAATGTTTGGAACTTCTGTCGTTTAGACAAATGGATCCTGTCACAAGCTAGAATGGCTTGTTGCATCTATTCATAACACATGAAGGATAAGAACAAAAATAAGCCTTCGCTCGATGCCTATATATATGTATCTTTTTATATGTGGCAGTGTCGGTAAGATGATATTTCATATTTTTCAAATACGTGAAATGCATTTTGTATTTACATGTGCAATGACAAAAAACATAGGGACTGTAGCAACGCACGGGCATTCAACTAGTGTAGGGAGTTAGTTGGTTGTTGCTTGAGGCCTTGTTTTGCATAGGTGGGTTACCTGGGATTATATTGAGTATAATCCCAGTGGATTTGATGAAAACACTTGTGAAACCCAATCACTCTGATTTCACTGTGATCCACTTCCACCCCAAATCCACTACTTAATACTACTATTTTGCATACAAGAACTATCCTGGTACCAAAAGACCCCAAAACAAGAGATATCGGGAGGATCGCTGCCGCCAACTGCCAGAAACACGCCAAAACATGAGAGTACGAAAGCGTTTCATTTTGGCCTATACCCGATATGAAACACGTGAATCACTGGGCTAGCCCACTCAAAACCAGCCTACAAATGATCCTCCCATGGTTTATTGTGTTTTCAGGTTGGGTCGGATGACACCTAATAAACTCTATCAAAACGCTCCAACAAAAAGAGGATAAAAAGTGTTGGCGTAAGTATGGGCAAGGTATTTGGGATCAGATCACGCGAAAGTCGTCTAGGTTGGGCTGGCTTGTACTCAAGTACAAATAGGTTACACTCATATTAGCGGGGCTTTGCCGGGCGCCATGATTTACCGGTAAACATTTGATAAATAAGTTACCGGTAAACATTTGATAAATAAGTTACCGGTAAATAAGCTTTGAGCTTGTGTGCTATTACCCATGATTTCATGTGTGTGTATGTCTATGATTCCATGTGAGTGTGTTTGTGTGGAGTATGCCATGTTTCTTTTAAAACACATATGCTCTTGATCTAGAATGAGTGCTATGATTTTATGCATCAAATTTTGACCCTAGCTTATGCTTGTGTGCACCAAAAACCCTAGCATGAATACTTTGTTTGATCACCTCTCTATTCTTTTCTTTTCCTTTTATTTTTGCTCCTTTATCCGAAATTAGAGACTTCTCCAAAACCCTAGCATATCAAGGTCAAAAATCTTCAAACTTTGGCTATGATCTCTTAACCATGTTTAAAACCTCTGGAGACTATATTGATAGATTTTCAAATCTAGTTTGGCTGAATTCAAATTCAAATTTGAATTTGGCTAAGTTACCCTAGCTTTGCCTATTCTCATCTCTCTCCCTCTTTCCTTCCTTTGCAAGCCGACCTAGGGGAGGGAAGGAGATCTGCACTGCCTCTCTCTCTCTCTGAAGCCTAGGAGATCTTGGAAAAAAATTCTGTTTGTCGTTTTTCAGTTGGATTCGAGGGAGAGGAGGAGCCCGAGGCTGCCACCCTGCCAGAACCCTCTCCCTCTCCTTTGCCTCGACCACCTCGCAGAGACCTGACCCAGCCACCTCACGCCGCCCCGGGACATCGCCATGGCCACCGAGGACGCCCGATCGAGGCAGAGCGCCACCGACCACACCCTGGCCCATCACCTCGCCACCAGCCCTGTGTCGGCCTCGACGATCAATTCCCCGAGCCAGACCAGCCCGAGCCTCACCGTGCACGCCACCCCGACCACGCCGATCCGACGCGACTGGGCCGCCCAGAGCGTGCAGCGCGTGTGTCACGTTCCCGCGCACACAGAACCCCTCCCTGCATCGCCGATCACGCACACCTGCACGGCACCGAGCAGCAAACACTACGCCACCCTCACCCTGCCCTGCGTTGCACTAACACGCCCCCGTGGCACACCGTTTCGCTCGTACCCTCTCTGAAACTGCTCGTGCCGCAGCCGAACCAGCCCGCCACCGACGCAGCTCACCTATTCTCTAGACTCAGCACACGACGCCGCCCCGCACAGCCGCCCATGACGCCCAATGGAGACCGTCATGGGTGCACCATAGACTGATCCCAGCTGACAGTATATAGCTCGACGGCCCCTCTGGAAGTCCCTCCTCCTTCTCATTTGCCCCCTCTCCGCTCTCACTCATCTCTAGGACCTCGCCGCCGTGAAGCCGAGACGAATCCGTCACTGGAGAGCTCGAGAGCTTCGGTTAGATCATCGACAGCGACGGTAAAGGTTGCAGTCGATCTAGCCGGGGTCTCTGCTCTCTCTTTGCTTTCCGAAGCTCACCGCCATCCTCTGGATCTCACCCTCTCTGTTTCTGCTCCAGGGCAAGCCATAGCCGTCGCCATCGCCGACCTTCACCGGAGCTCACCGCGACGCCTTCGACACCACCGCGAGTACCCCAGCCTCTGCATGCACTTCCCCTGGCTGCACATCACCTTCTGAGACCCTCCGCCACCGAGCCAGACACCGTCGACCGCCGGAGCACCCTCGGTGAGCTTCTCCTCGCGAAACCCTAGCCGGCGCCGTTTCCCTCGCGCGCATGCAGCAGGAGACGTGGACGACGACCTCTGGCCGTCGATCGTCGTCTAATCGGACGGCCAGGGGTAGCCCGTACCGCTTCGGCCGCTGTCGGGCTAGCCGGCGAGCCGGCTGGGCCGATCCGGCCCAAATCTAGCGAGGCCCGACCAGATCCGGCCCCTTTTCTTTTTTTTCCTCTGTGCTTTATCTGTTTAGTTAATAACTGCTGCAAACAAAAATGCTTAGAAAATCTTTCAGACCTCAGAAATTTGTGATTGAAATTTTCCAGTGATCCATTCAATGTTGTCTAGCCACTGGTACTGCATGATTGATTTTTAGGACCTCCAATAGTATCTGGTAATTAAATAGTGTGAATCTATTGATTTTCACTCATTTTTGCAAATATGTTGTTCTGTGTAGTGAAAATTGGTGATTCCAATTTTCAGTGGTACCTTGTTGTTATGTGAAGCTGTAGAAACTAGATTTATCATTTTAGGACATGTGCATTGTCTGCAGTAATTATTTTAGTGATAATAGTTTTCTGCCTTGTTTTATTTATTGTGCACAGTAGGATAAATATTTTTGGGTGATTCCACTTCTGGTGTGTAGTACATTCCAGTAGCTTTCCAATGTGGTCTCTGGTGGAATTTTAGGACTTACAGAAAGGTTTAGGGAATTATATTGCTATTCTAGTGATTAATGGGAATAGAAAATTCATATTAATTCATCTTTCTAATCTTTTGGTTTGATTCCAATTGTGTTGGTTCTGTAGTATTGTTAGCTATCTGTAGGTATGTTGGATATCATGTTTTGACTAACCATAACATCTGCAAGTTGTTTGTTTGTGATTAGGGTTACTATACTAATAGAAATTGTTTGTTACTATTATGGTAGTTTATTCTTTTGTAAAAGTAGATATTAGTTCAGATGTCTGAACATGTTTGTTTCTGATACTCAATGCTTGAGTTGTGTGATGCATGTATTGGGTGTGATCCATGTATGCATGAATGCTTATTGTGTGTGTTGTTGTTTTTCCGGCGATAGAATCGAACGACGATTGTGCGGAGGAAGGGGAGGTGTTTGAGTACCAGGAAGAAGGAGATCAGGGACAAGCCAATCAAGGCAAGCCATCTACTTGTTGCATATCTGAATCCTACTAAGTCACTATGCATTGTTCTTTTTTTTCTTAATATGCATTATTTTCTATATTGCTATTATTACCTATATAGCAATAGTTGACGACTTAGCTCCACAAGTCGACTTGATATCATCTAACAAGATGACACCCTTGACACATATCCAACACCCCTATATTAGGGACTTGATGATTAGCATCAAAGTCTTTGGAAAACTCTTTGTGGAGCCAAAAACTCTAGGATGGGAAAACTCTCGGAAAAGTTTCGAAAATGGTTTTGAAAACCTTGGAGTAGTATCTACTCCACTGAAATGTTTTATAAATGATTTTTGGGACAAATGGAAATTGGGATATGGAAGGAAAGGAGTTGGTGGTTTTAGAAAAAGGCATAGGTGTTTCTTTGTAGTCGCTCAGAACAATTAACCCGTGCAACCACATCACCCCGGTATGGGACGGGGCTTAGTTTGAAGTTTATTTGCTTTAGTGCGGGAAGCCTCAGAACTATATAAGGGTCTGTAGGACCCCGGAATCCGGGTTGACGCCAAAAGAGGTCAACACATATCACGGCATATCCTGAGCCGCCGGAAGACACTTGGGTTCTCCCGCCGTGGCACCGGGGTTACGCTCTGGAGGAGGTACTGCCGGGACGTGCCGGAGAGGTAAACTCCACAGGGTAGGCACCCGTACTCAGGTAGATAGATGGAGGGCTCTGATCGATTATCCGAACCCCGCATACTTGTGTATGATGGTCCGTGGTGGTATCCCGGTGGATTTATCGGATGGTGTGGGTAAAGTGTACAACCTCTGCAGAGTGTAAACCTATTCGAATAGCCGAGTCCTCGGTCATGGACGGTTGTAAAGATCACTACATTGCCCAATTTCAGGTTTTGGTTTTATAAATGGTTTTTCGAGGAAAAACAGAGTTTTGTGCCGGACGGAGTACTTGGTGGTACGGCCGTGGCACGGGTGTGATTCGGAGTACTTGGAGGGTACTGCCGAAGATTTGAGGTGGTCATGTTTGATTGACCACCGACCTTATCTTGCAAAAGAGTTTCCCCTTTCCTAGAGCTCCTCCTATAAATGTTTTATAAAAATGTTCTTTAATAAGGATATAGAGATGTCGTATGACATGCTATATCGACAAGAGAAACTAATTAGTATATAGTACCTCCGACCAAACCAACCCTTGCTACAGCCATATAGCATGTGAATGTTTCTCTCTTAGATGGTTTGCGACTACAATTCCAAAATGTACTCACGGCTTTGTCCCTGGCTATTAACTTGGCCAGACTATGGAGATGATTACGAGGAGGACGATGAAGAGTACGATGACGCCGGTGCAAATTAGGATCGTTTCCCGGTCAGTCGCATGTAGGGTAGAAGGCTTGACTTGGGTCAGCTACACTACATGTATCCCACTGCTATATGCTAAGTATGTGTGTTAGTTGAACTTGCCCTGCGTGGCATTTGTATTCGGCCAAGCGGCCTATGTAAGACTTTAATACTCGCTATGTAATGGATGATGTAATCTGAAATGCCAACTCTGTTATGTGGATTCACGACGGTCTCCTGGGATCATGAATTATATGCATAATGGGAATTCCTGGGTGGTAAGGCGGGGTCCCCACAGAGTTGGTATCAGAGCCATCCTGACCTTAGGAAACCCTAGATTAGTATGGGCGTTAGACCGGACCAAAAATTATTTTCTAAAAATAACAAGAGATGGCTATGTATATCAAAGGTAAATATATATTGCTCTCATCTCTTCCCTTATTCTATAAGCATCTTTAATTACTTGCATTTTAATTCAAGTTTTTACTTATGTATAAATCTTGCACACTTGGGTAAGTCATTAATAAACTCTACTTTAAAATTTGTGTAGATGGACGCTCCTACTGCACACCGTCAGATTGGCACCCACGAGGGCATGTTGGTCTTCGAGCGCGACTTGGTTGAGTTGGCCGCGCGCCTTGGACGCCCGCGTCCCGAGGTGCGAGGCTACCGCCTGTTCGAGGAGGGTACCCGGGAGCTGGCTATCCGGGTGGTTTGCCAGGTCCGCGGGAAGGAGGTCCCGCCTACCTCACCGGAGTTCACCGGAGTTCACCGGAGTTCACCTTCGAGGTGATCGAGCGCAACTGGGGCGATGGCTTGATGCGTGTTCTGCGACACGCCATGTAACATCCCACTTTTAGCAAACCTTAATTAGGAATTGTTTGTGCATCATAAGCATCATCTAAATTTCACTCAGAAAATTTTGAATTTGAATTTGAGATGGAAACCCTAAAATTTCACCAAATTCAAACTCTCTTAAAATAATTGCGAAATGAGTTCAATTGTTTCAAAGTGTCAAAATAAAAATTGTTGACCTTTTACTAAATAACAGGAAAGCCCCTAGTTAACTTCATAACCTTTTCAAACGACTTTGAGTCACTAAACTATGAAAAAGGGGTGATGTTTTGAATGTTTTTGAAAACCCCAAATGCCAGGGGGCTAAGTGCAAAATGTTCTTGTCTTCTTCGTTGGGACAGAGAGCAGCTGCGTGGAGGCCCCTGGACGTCGACCTCGCCACCTCCTGCTTGCCGCTTCGACGCCGAGACGACCTCCTGGAGCTGCTCTCGGACGCCACGAAGCCCCTCCGTCCTTTCCCCTCTCTCTGGCTCACCCTCTCTCTCTCTCTCTCTCTCTCTCTCTCTCTCTCTCTCTCTCTCTCTCTCTCCTGTGCGCATCCCGTAGAGCACCCGCCACCACTGCCATGGCCGTCGCCTTCCGCCGCCGCTAGAAGCCGCCCCGAGCTCCGTCGACTAGCCGTGGACCTCCGCCGCACCGCCCGTAGTCTCCCCGCCGAAGGAATCGGCCCGGGGTGCTCGAAATCGGTGCCGCTCACCGCCGTTTCCCTGCAGGACCCGACCTCGCCACCGCCGAAATACGCCGCCGCCTGCCCTCCTCCGGCCAAACCTTCCCCTCCAGCGATATCCTGGTGAGGCTCCGGTCCTTCGGGACCCTTCCCCCTTCCTCTTCCACGCCGGAGCGCCGCCTCTCCTTGGTCACTGGCGGGTGCCCGCCGTGGCCATGGTTGCCCTGGCCGCTGCGCCAGCGTGGCCTGCTGTGTGGGCCTCGCGCCCCATTGATCAGAGACCGTGGGTCAAATGGCCCAGGGTACAAAAAGTCTCTGCAGCCATTTCAATTTCAGAAAAATTGCTGAAAATGTTAGAAACTTGCAAAAATCACAGAAATCCTCTATGTATCAGAAAAATATGTATAATATATCAAAATTCTCAGAAAAATGTAATCTACTTGTTTATGTCAATGATCATGCATTATAAACAACTCTGAACCCTGTTTATATTAGAAGAACAAAATACCACATTCATAGGGTGTGGGGTTTATGGAATTGCAAAGTATTATGCATTCCAACCCTATTTAAATTGATATTATGTAATAGGGTTGATTTCAATAACTTAATATGTCATGCCATCATTCCTGTTTGTGCATCAATGCCATGTGTTGATTGTTGTTATTCATTTCCGGTGTTTGTTTCTTCGCGATAGAACACAAGTTCGAGATCGAGTGGACAATATCGAGGACCAATACTTGTCCATGGAGTATTATTCAAGAAGAAGAATCCCGAAGATCTATTTCTATTCTTGGTTATCAACGAGCAAGGCAAGCGTCTGATCCTATGTTTTCAAAGTATTTCAATTTCAGCTATTTATCGCATACGATTCAAATGTCTTTTATCGGTAGTTAGAGTTATCCTATCTTATGCATGCTCTTGTCGCCTAAATTCCCTGATCCACTGCTCCTAGCATAACTAGGTCTCGCTTGTGTGCATTGCTAGAGCCTTTATATCTGTTATGCTTAGCCATGCTTAGTTGGTAAACTCTGATCCATCCGGTTGATGAATCCGAGCTGTGACTGAACCTAGTATGATAGGTTGACGTGGTATGATCAGTGAGTTGTGTGATTGAAAGGACACAGATGTCGCCTAGAGGGGGGGTGAATAGGCGATTAAAACTTTTACAAAAGGCTTGTACAAATGCGGAAATAAACTAACGTTTAATTTGACAAGCTTACAAAACCTAATAAACTAGGCTCACCTATGTGTACCAACAACTTATGCTAAGCAAGACAAGTAGCAAGGTGATAGCAAGATATATAACTTCAAGCACGATGGCTATCACAAATGTAAAGTGCATAAGTAGTGGAGCTCGGATAAGAGTTACCGAGGCACGAAGGAGACGAAGATGTATCCCGAAGTTCACTTCCAAAGGAAGCTAGTCTCCGTTGGAGAGGTGTGGCGGCTTAATGCACTCCGAACGCCACAAAGGCCTCACCTTGAGATGTGGTAGCACAATGCTCACCAAATGCCACAAAGGCTCACCTCAAGATGCGGAGGCACGCTACACACCAAACGCCACAAAGGCTCACCTTATTCTCCTCGCGCTCTCGCACAAAGCAAGATGCCACGATCCACTATGGGACACTTGAGGGCGGTCACCGAACCCGTACAAGCTTGGGGCAATCTCCACAACTTAATTGGAGGCTCCCAAGAATCGCCACAAAGGCACCACAAAGGTTGGAGAATCTCCACAACTTAATTGGAGGCCCCAAGTATATGCCACAAAGGCCACTAAGCCGTCTAGGGTTCCAAGAACCCAAGAGTAATAAGCTCACAACTTCCACTTACCGAATCTCCGAGGAGAACTCAAACCGATGCACCAAATGCAATGGCAAGAGCACACAAAGTGCTCAAATCCTTCTCACTCAAATCCTACCAAAGCAACTAATGCTATGGAGAGATATGAGAGGAAGAACAAAGGAAATCCACAAAGAACTCCAAGATCTAGATCCAATAGGTTCCCCTCACTTAGAGGAGAATTTGATTGGTGGAAAGATAGATCTAGATCTCCTCTCTCTTTTCCCTCAAGAAGATGCAAGAATCATTGGAGGGATTGAGAGATAGCAAGCTTGAGAAGGTCAATAATGGAGGAGAGAACTTGCAAGGATGGTTGGGGATCCATTGGGGAAGAAGACCCCCTTAAATAGGTCCCCCAAAATCCACCCGTTATGCCCAGAAATCGTTCGGGCCGGAGTCTCCGCCCCTGGGCCAGAGTCTCCGCCCCTGGGCCAGAGTCTCCGGTGCCCCGGGGTCATTCGGGGGCCTTAGGACGGACGATTCAAGTGCCAGGCCGGAGTTGGGCCGGAGACTTTGCGTCTCGGGCCGGAGACTCCGGCCACCCAAAAACTGGCAGCAACACCAATACGAAAACGACCATAACTTGAGCATCCGGACTCCGTTTTTGATGATCTTGGGCTCATTGGAATCACAACAACGAGCTCTACAAGTATATGCATAGAAACATCATAGTCCAACAAGGGAGGATAAAACCAAATGATGAGAGGTTTGACCTCTCTTCAAAGATGAACCGGTAAAACCTCCAAACACCAAAAACTCAATAAGTGTTTCATGCAAAATCCGTTTTTGATGAGCTAGAGCTTGTCATGGAAATAACCACAATCTCTAGAACCTCACATGGATAAAAGCCAAATAAGAACCAAGAAAGATGATGCCAAGAATGCAAAGGTTTGAGCTCTCTCCGAACGATACGACTAAGTTACTCACTCGAGAGCCCCTCTTGATAGTACGGCTACCGATCCTATAACCCGGTCTCACAACTAACACTATGAGACCGGTAAGAAATAAACCCTATCAAGAACATACCTTTTCCTTGCGCATTCCACTTGAGCTAGATTATGACCGTCTTGTCTTTCTCAAGTTGGAACACCTTTCTTGATCTTGATTGCTTGGTGAAGTCTTGCAAATTGCTCCCCCATACACACTATGGGAAAGACTCTCTTTAAGCATATCTTTTCCTTGCACATTCCACTTGAGCTAGATTATGACCGTCTTGTCTTCCTCAAGTTGGAACACCTTTCTTGATCTTGATTGCTTGGTGAAGTCTTGCGAATTGCTCCCCCATAAATCAATATGGGAAAGACTCTCTTAGGAATATCTTCACATAGACATTACCACCAAATAGAATACATGCATCAAGCATATAATCTCCTTGAGATGGCACATCTTGAACTTGACTTCACATCCATGAAGACGATCACCACTTAATAATATCCTAGCCCGAGATCACAAGATCCCACTCGATACATTATGTATGCTTTGAGAGTTGATCAACTTGAATCCCATCTTTGCACTTTGACTTGATCAACCTTGTATCTTTCCTTCTTCCTTCATTATGATGATGTCTTGAAGGTAAACACAAATGTCCACTCAATTATATTCTTCAAGACATAGTTGCAATAAGCTCAATTCTCATATGACCATTCTTCCGATATTTCCTTGAATACCACATTGGTCATCACTTAAAGTTCTTCATTTGATCCTTCTTACAACCTTGAAGCCAACATATGGTTCAAGCATTGTCTATGGACATGCCCTACAAAAATAACTCAATGCAAACATTAGTTCATAGAGATTGTCATTAATTACCAAAACCACACATGGGGGCTCCATGCTCTTTCAATCTCCCCCATTTTGGTAATTGATGACAATCTCTTTGAGAGGGTTTATATAATGAATTTAAAGAACCAAAATGGTTGCACTAACATCAAATACTACAAAAGTATGTGATGTTAGTAAAACCACCATATATAGAGCAAACTCCCCCACAATCTATGCACGTGTGAATGATCTTGATTTCATTGCATATATTGCCAACCAAGGTTGTTGGTGGAGTTTCCTCTATATACTCAACCATGCAAAGCATGAAAGGCAAATGCTTAAGAACAAAACCAAAGCATAAAACCCAATTCCCTTTAAACCCTCGAAACTTCTCCCCCATTGGCACCAATTGCCGAAATGGGAGGAGAAACTTAGAAGGCCAATATAGTGAGAGTTCCTCCATAAAGTGTGCATGAACCAAAAGTATAATTGAAAACATATGCACATATCCAAATATGAAAACTCGGAGGAAATCAACCTATATTGAGGATCAAAGATTGCAAATAAAATAAGATCACATGGTGGATAAACTTCAACAAATGAAGAGAGCAATCAATCGATCCAAAGAACAAATTGAATAAAGATATTATGATAAGACCAAAAGGGTGCTCTAAATAATATGAGGAAGCTCCCCAAGGTTTGTGCACAAAATATTCTATTTGAATTAAAGTATAAGGTGCACAAACATGGAATCATCACTCCCTCAATATTATTCAAAACAAAATGATACCAAGTGAAGTCAAATACTATGATGATCGCAAAATGGTGCTTTAAATGAAATGAGGAAGCTCCCCAAGGTACGTGCAAAAAATGGAATGTTTGCATTTGAATACAATTTGCACAACATGGAATCCTCACTCCCTCAATAACATTTAAAACGCAACCATTTGCAAGAGATCATAGAGGAGAAATTAAGCTTAACACTTGCTTCAAACAAATGGTTGAGCAACAAGCAAGGGACAACATATTAAAAGGCTCAACCAAAGGAATGTGTGGTATGAATGACAAAGCATATTATAAGACTAATACAAGGATAAGCATAGAGCATCCACATAGTCTTTAATGAATGAAATTGCTTAGCATTCCATCCCAACACATAAGGTTCAAATAAGATATCAAATAAGGAGATATCATCTCTCATGTGTATAAGTTTCTAAGTAGACAACATCACAAAGATAATTATCACAAAGAAACATGTACACACAAAATAGATACTAAGAATAGAACATGATATCCAAAATGAAGTCATGCAATATACCAATGAGATTTTTTGCTTTTAAAGCACGGCCAAAGGCTCAAATTTTCTTATTGTATATTGATGAACTTCAACCACAAACAAGTCAAAGACATCACAAATATCAACAAGGGAAAGAAGATAGTTGGGATGCTTTGAGAAAAGCAACAAGTATCACAAAGATGGATACCAAAAGAAAGTACTAAATTTACACTTTCAACCATATTACATATGTGAGAAACTTGAGGAATTGATATGCAATAAAATTGCTAAATTGACATATATGGGATAGGAGAATCATGAGCATGATTTTATATGTTCCCAATAATATGCACTCATCTCAAATTACTCACAATTGCAATAAAGAGGTTTCATTAAGACCTTTGCAAGAAGCACAACATTTGCAAATAAAGATATTCCATGCCATGAAACAACCTACACAAGGTTGGATACTAGAAAAGTATGCATGAAGAAGATACTTGTTACCGAGATATCAATGGTAGAATCTAGTAGATAGGAGTCCTTCAATAATCCTAGCTTACCTCAAATTATCATTTAGTCACCACTTCATCCTTATTATTGAGACAAGCACCAATATATCTCCATGTACCTAAAAACAAAGTTCAAGTACAAGATGGTCCCCAAACTCATTGGGTCCAAAGTAGTTAGAGAAACTACAATATATAGGACAAACTCCACATAAATATGTGCATATAGATATGAACTTGAATTTCATGCACAACTTAGCCAATTTAGGATTTGATAGAGTTTTGCCTATATATTGGATCGACGAAAGCAAAGCATGCCATAAATTATACATTTAGTAAGAATGCATGCACAATACTTTCAAGAGCCAAAGCGAGATACAATTTGAACAAAACATTAAGAAGACCAAGAAGTCACACAAAGGTGTGAAAACTAAAAGTTGTCCAAACTATATCAAAGAATCCAATCAACACAAGATTTGTTCCAAAGTTCAACAAGTGAACAAATCAAAAGCCAATGAGCATAAAATCACTAAAAGACACATGCTCAAAGACATATCTCATTTTAAGAGTGAAAACAAATTACAAGGAATGAGATAAGCAACTCCCAAAGAGAGTAAGGTTCGAACAACAAAACAAACTCTCCACACTTTTTATGATGGCACACTAAGTACCAAAAAGAAAAGATTTGTCTTCCAACAATAATCAAAACCAATTGAAATAAGCACAAGAGTGTGTTATAACAAATATAGGAGAGCTCCCCCAAGATTAGTGCATTATTTATGATTTTGCATTTGGATACAAAATGCACACAAATGGCATCATCACATCTACCTACATAGAAATAACACAAAATAAGTTCAACAAAATCAAATGGAATCACAAGAGTCAAGAAAGACAATGGGAGTTAAAGCAAATACGTTTCTTGGCAAGAGATAAGGCAATTAAAAGCAATAGCCAAAGTAAAGATGATCAATATAAAAATACCACATGATAGATTACCAATTTTCCAAGGAGAAGAGGTATATGGAGTTATTTCCGGTGGTAGTTTACACATAAATCCAAGATCATCTTCACAACAAATGAGCATATGAAAAAGGATAAGAATTAAGCACCATGCCAAACAAAGATATTCTTGATAGACTCAAATAGTTAAACAATCACACAAACCAATGATTAGGATAACTTGAAGCAAATGGTTTTCCAACTTTGATGTAGCATTCCACATTTTAGGAAAACCCTATCAAGAAAGAATCTCACAAACAAGATCCAAAACAATAGCAATAAAACAATTTGGCAAATTGGAACTTGTTCGAGAAAACATGCCACATAGAAGCAAGATAATTTACAATATCAATACTATGTGACACAACCTCAAAAATACACATTTCATGGATTTGTAATATGCACAAAGCACAATACTCCCCATAATGTGATAAAACCAATTTTCAAATAAGTTGTTAAAGTCAATTTCCATAGGGCCCAGAAATTCCGAGGGGGACCGGAGTCTCCGGGGTTGAACCACCGGAGTCTCCGGAGTAGAACCACCGGAGTCTCCGGGGTAGAACCAACGGAGTCTCCAAACCTAGAAAATTAAACTTTACCAACAAGAGGCAAATAGAATCCAACAAGATGATTAATGGACATTATAGAATTTGAATTTCTCATGAAAATGACATACCACATAGAGACTAGATAATCTTTAAATATCAACACTAAGTGGTATTCCTCATGTACACACATTTTTAGGATTGTGAAGTGCCAAAGCATATCACTCCCCCAAAATGGGATGGTCCATTAATCACTCACAAGAGCCAAGTAAGATAGATCAAGATGCAATGGGCTCAACGATAACAACCGTACATGGTGTGCAAACCAATATGCACATACTTGATTACTCAAAATAAAGCATTTAGGGAGCACAACATATACAAACACATGCAAGATACAAAACCACACACATGCGAAGGGGTGAGTAACTTTCAATGTAGATAAGTTGAATACATGTTACCGCAAGGAGGAACAATAAATATATGATAGAAATAAGATAATCCAATTGCATTGACTTGAGACAATATAATTAATGAAGATCTCTTAATTCTTCATGATATAGCCAAGTCTCCAAAGCCCTCCATTGAACACCTATTGATCAAGTTTTGGCTTGTTGGTCCCCAACCAAGTTGGGTCCTAAGAGGTTAGACACAATAGGTTTGGCAACGCAAATGGTTCTTTTCTTGACACCACTTTGAGTACCAACAAATTTGGCAAACACATTTCCAACCTTATCCTTACAAAGTGAATAAGCATCATCGATTATGATAGGGTTGGATGAGTTACCAATAGAGCATGTAGAAGAAAGGTGACCCTTCTCACGACATATGTAGCAAGATCTTATCTTTCCTTTCTTCTCATTTGATTTCTCTACAATGGGAGCATTGGGTTGATTCTTCTTAGGAGGTAGCTTTTCTTCATCTTGAGGAAGAACTTGAGTTTGAGCTTGAGGCCGCTTCCCTTTTTGCTTCTCACTTAGATGCTTCTTCTTCAATGGGCAAGACCTAACATGATGCCCTTCAATTTTGCACTTGAAGCAAACAATCTTGGCCGGATCCTTGACTTGCTCTTGGCCCTTCTTCTTGTTGAAGATTTTGAACTTCTTCTTGTTGTTGGAGATAAATCCAAGTCCACTCTTGTCATTGGGGGATTTTTGCGCACTCAACATCTTGTCAAGTTTGGACTTCCCTTCATGACTTTTTACCAAGTCTTTCTTCAACAAAGTGACTTGGGCCTCGAGCTTTTTAATTTCCTCTACATGGTTATTTACAACACAAGTACTAGAGGAAGTAGAAGCTATATTGTTAGAGCAACAAGGCAAGGAGAGTAATTCATCACAAGATGTAGCAATAGTATGAGTGGATGAATTACAAGGACTAGCACATGGCAATATAGCATTTTGGGAAGTAGTGCTAGTGACCACATGAGGTTCACAAGATGTTACCTTTGTAGACATATCCTCATAAGCTAACTTTAGGCGAGCATGGGACACTAGAAGATCCTCATTAGAGCTAGATAGCTTTTCATGACTTTCTTCCAATATCCCATACTTGCTAGTTAGCAACTCAAGTTGAGCCCTTAGCTCAACATTCTCCTTCAAGATAGATGCCTCACAAGAAGTAGAGTTAGTAGCACAAGCATTATGATTAACCAAAAGAGGAGAAGGCAACTTGGAACACTCTTTTAAATAAGAAGCTTTTAGTTGCTCATGTGACTCGGTGAGTTTGGTGAGCACACTCTCAATGTCCCTAGAACCATTTTTGAGGTGCTCAACATCCTCAAGAAGTTTAGCATTAACAAAAACAAGCTTATCATTTTTTAATTTTAAATTATTTGCCACCTCAAGAGCTCTATCAAGGATTTCCTTTACTCTAGACAATTCTAGAGCAAAATTCTCCTCAAGAGCTTCGTTGGTGCTTTGTTCTTTTAAAAGAGTATTTTTAAAATCATTGGCAAGACTATGAAGATTCTCAATAGTTTCTTCTTGCTCTTCGTCATGAGATTGAAGCTCATCAATAATTTTCTGGCTCTCAATAGCAGCAACCAAAATATGAACAAAGTTAGAGCAAGCAATTTTGTTCATACCAATAGCATGAAAGACTATTTCTCCCTTCTTTTTTAAAGAGGCAACATAATCATCCTCTTCTTCATGATCACTAGATATAGTGGGTTCCAAAGAAGGAGTTACCTTTGAATCCCTAGCCATAAGACATATGTGGGAACCGAGAGATGATGATGAGGATGAATTACTTGAAGCTCCAATCAAAACTTTGTCTTGGCCAATAGAATCTCCGGTTTCCTCTACATTGTTAGCCACACAAAGACTAGAGGAAATAGAGGCATTTTTATCATGGCCACTAGACATAGCAAGCATATCATCATGAGATTTATTTAAGCAACTTACACATGATATGCAAGGACTAACACAAGCATGTAAAGCATTTATGGTGCTAGAAGTGTTAAAGTCCAAAGATGAAGCATTGCAATGAGATCGAGATGAATGATTATCAAAAGTAAGCTCACTATCAATATTGCAATTTCCATCACCACTCACCATGTCATTACCTTGTGTCTTGGCACACATCGGTGAAGTGGAAGAAAGTTCATCACGACCGGAAGTGGAAGGAATACACTCATCCTCAATAAACTTGGACACATCATATTTTTCTTGAAGCTTTGTCCATAACTCATGAGCATTTCGAAAAGGCATAATGGACGTCACAACTACAATGCTCACAACATTGGATAATACATTAATAGCTTGAGCATTGAGATAAGAGTTCTTCTCATCCTCTAAAGATAGATTTGTGGGATCCTTAGGAGGAGAAAAACCCATATCTACAATTCACTCTATATTTGGGTCTATGACCCGAAAATGATTAAGCATGCGAATATAAAAGTGTCATTGTGCACTAATCCCCTAGCCGACATCTTTGCTCTCAAGGCGGTGAAGCCTAAAATGAGAGACCTAGCTCTGATACCAATTGAAAGGACACAGATGTCGCCTAGAGGGGGGGGTGAATAGGCGATTAAAACTTTTACAAAAGGCTTGTACAAATGCGGAAATAAACTAACGTTTAATTTGACAAGCTTACAAAACCTAATAAACTAGGCTCACCTATGTGTACCAACAACTTATGCTAAGCAAGACAAGTAGCAAGGTGATAGCAAGATATATAACTTCAAGCACGATGGCTATCACAAATGTAAAGTGCATAAGTAGTGGAGCTCGGATAAGAGTTACCGAGGCACGAAGGAGACGAAGATGTATCCCGAAGTTCACTTCCAAAGGAAGCTAGTCTCCGTTGGAGAGGTGTGGCATCTTAATGCACTCCGAACGCCACAAAGGCCTCACCTTGAGATGTGGTAGCACAATGCTCACCAAATGCCACAAACGCTCACCTCAAGATGCGGAGGCACGCTACACACCAAACGCCACAAAGGCTCACCTTATTCTCCTCGCGCTCTCGCACAAAGCAAGATGCCACGATCCACTATGGGACACTTGAGGGCGGTCACCGAACCCGTACAAGCTTGGGGCAATCTCCACAACTTAATTGGAGGCTCCCAAGAATCGCCACAAAGGCACCACAAAGGTTGGAGAATCTCCACAACTTAATTGGAGGCCCCAAGTATATGCCACAAAGGCCACTAAGCCGTCTAGGGTTCCAAGAACCCAAGAGTAATAAGCTCACAACTTCCACTTACCGAATCTCCGAGGAGAACTCAAACCGATGCACCAAATGCAATGGCAAGAGCACACAAAGTGCTCAAATCCTTCTCACTCAAATCCTACCAAAGCAACTAATGCTATGGAGAGATATGAGAGGAAGAACAAAGGAAATCCACAAAGAACTCCAAGATCTAGATCCAATAGGTTCCCCTCACTTAGAGGAGAATTTGATTGGTGGAAAGATAGATCTAGATCTCCTCTCTCTTTTCCCTCAAGAAGATGCAAGAATCATTGGAGGGATTGAGAGATAGCAAGCTTGAGAAGGTCAACAATGGAGGAGAGAACTTTCAAGGATGGTTGGGGATCCATTGGGGAAGAAGACCCCCTTAAATAGGTCCCCCAAAATCCAACCGTTATGCCCAGAAATTGTTCGGGCCGGAGTCTCCGCCCCTGGGCCAGAGTCTCCGGTGCCCCAGGGTCATTCGGGGGCCTTAGGACGGACGATTCAGGTGCCAGGCCGGAGTTGGGCCGGAGACTTTGCGTCTCGGGCCGGAGACTCTGGCCACCCAAAAACTGGCAGCAACACCAATACGAAAACGACCATAACTTGAGCATCCGGACTCCGTTTTTGATGATCTTGGGCTCGTTGGAATCACAACAACGAGCTCTACAAGTATATGCATAGAAACATCATAGTCCAACAAGGGAGGATAAAACCAAATGATGAGAGGATTGACCTCTCTTCAAAGACGAACCAGTAAAACCTCCAAACACCAAAAACTCAATAAGTGTTTCATGCAAAATCCGTTTTTGATGAGCTAGAGCTTGTCATGGAAATAACCACAAGCTCTAGAACCTCACATGGATAAAAGCCAAATAAGAACCAAGAAAGATGATGCCAAGAATGCAAAGGTTTGAGCTCTCTCCGAACGATACGACTAAGTTACTCACTCGAGAGCCCCTCTTGATAGTACGGCTACCGATCCTATAACCCGGTCTCACAACTAACACTATGAGACCGGTAAGAAAGAAACCCTATCAAGAACATACCTTTTCCTTGCGCATTCCACTTGAGCTAGATTATGACCGTCTTGTCTTCCTCAAGTTGGAACACCTTTCTTGATCTTGATTGCTTGTTGAAGTCTTGCGAATTGCTCCCCCATACACACTATGGGAAAGACTCTCTTTAAGCATATATTTTCCTTGCGCATTCCACTTGAGCTAGATTATGACCGTCTTGTCTTCCTCAAGTTGGAACACCTTTCTTGATCTTGATTGCTTGGTGAAGTCTTGCGAATTGCTCCCCCATAAATCAATATGGGAAAGACTCTCTTAGGAATATCTTCACATAGACATTACCACCAAATAGAATACATGCATCAAGCATATAATCTCCTTGAGATGGCACATCTTGAACTTGACTTCACATCCATGAAGACGATCACCACTTAATAATATTCTAGCCCGAGATCACAAGATCCCACTCGATACATTATGTATGCTTTGAGAGTTGATCAACTTGAATCCCATCTTTGCACTTTGACTTGATCAACCTTGTATCCTTCCTTCTTCCTTCATGATGATGATGTCTTAAAGGTAAACACAAATGTCCACTCAATTATATTCTTCAAGACATAGTTGCAATAAGCTCAATTCTCATATGACCATTCTTCCGATATTTCCTTGAATACCACATTGGTCATCACTTAAAGTTCTTCATTTGATCCTTCTTACAACCTTGAAGCCAACATATGGTTCAAGCATTGTCTATGGACATGCCCTACAAAAATAACTCAATGCAAACATTAGTTCATAGAGATTGTCATTAATTACCAAAACCACACATGGGGGCTCCATGCTCTTTCAGTGATTAAACATGCTAAAGGCTTGGATGAGCCGCCACAGGGGATGTGGTTATTTGACTCATTCTTGCCAACCCTAGGACCCGAGTTCTCGCCTCTTGAACCAAGACTGAGCGTACAACCACACGAGGCCCTATAATGGCACCCTCTCGACTAACTAACTTGCCTAGTCTATTCCATGAGTCACATAGATCGGGATTTCCATTTGGCATATGCATTGAAAAGGCATGGAAAAGATTTTCAAAGGTGTATCATACATGACGTGGCCGGGGTGAAGGATGCTGCGGGCATTGAACTGGATCCCCTGCGCACAACCTTAAGGACCGACTTCGGGACTTGACCCGTTACGGCAGAACAATCCTTAGGGCATGATTCATGGTCTAGGCAAAAGTAAGGTAAAGGTCGTGGTCAACCACCCTCTACTGGCCCTCCTCGGAAGAGAGCTTTACCGGTGGCATTAAGAGTCGGTTGGCACGTGTGGGTAAAGTTGTGCACCCCTGCAGGGTTAAATATTTTCGAAAAGCCGTGTCCACGGTTACGGACGACTTGGGAACGGATTCTGTGATCATAGAGAACATTAACCTAATCGTAAAACTTGGAGAACAATGTGTGCTTAGGATGCTTCCTCTCGGGTTGAAAGAGGGGGTGATCCTGGTGGATAGGTTCAGCTGATGATGATTTGGTGGATTTGAAATATCAAGTTGATCGGTGGATTTGAAAGATGATACAATTGCTCGGTGGATCTAAATAGTAGTTGTTGCTCGGTGGATATAATAAGATGGTTTGGTGGATGTTTCAATGATGATCAAAGATATCGCTCTCTTATCCCCTTTTAAATGGTCTAAATAGATGAGCCTCTCTTCTTCCTGGTTTATACAAACAAAACTTGCTTTATGCAAAGAAACTCCAAAGAAGGCCTTTCTAGCCAACATGTAGCTACCAGGTTAGTAAGTCTTGTTGAGTACCTTTTGTACTCAACCTTGCCTCGTTGATATTTTTGCAGCAGTGTAAGTTTAGCATCAAAGGTTCTGGACGACATCGACGAGTAGCTTGGGGTTCCCTGGCGGCAGCCTGGAATCTATGGATTGGGACATCGCCGTTATGCTTCAGGCCTCTTAGGCCATTTGGTCTTGCTATGTCTAATAGCATAACTTCGCTTTCGTTGATTGATGATTGACAGGTCAGTGACGTCTACTTGTAATTTGCCTCTTGCTCTTTTAAGAGCTTGCTATATTACTTTTGAGTTGTAGAGTCACTGTTGTGTTACCGATTCCCTCACTGTAAGGCTCTCGAGCTCTCGGTTAGGCTTATGTCAGATGAAGGCCTGGATTTGTCTAGCCTTGATCCCGGGGGTCCCCACAGGCTTTGGTATCAGAGCAGGACTGTCTGTAGGAAAACCTTGCTATTGGTCGATGTTGAGTCTAGTGTTTGTGAAAACTATTTCAAAGCTAAAAAGTATCTGTGAAAACTCTAAGTAGGCTTCTTTTTACTCCTTATCTGGTATCGCTCTAATTCTGAGTCACCTTACCTCGAGTTGATTTGAAAATGTTGGCTATCTTCTCCCGTCTTTCAAAATCTAGGTGCCTTTCTGGCAGGTCGCTTTAACCATTTGACCTAGGGTTGAGTTCTCTAGAGTTTGTTGTGTGTCTTCTTTGCTCTGTATTTCTCTTGTTTTAGGTGAGAGATTTCTTTCCATCATGATCTCTCTACTTTGTGGATTCCACCTCATTCTGTTCTATGCTTCGAGGCTTCCTTTCGCCTTGTATGCCTCCATCTTCTTTGTTTGCCTACTTCAGAATCCTTACCTTGTTCTCGAAGCTACCTTTTTGACTACTACATCATAGTGTCCTTTGTGTCACTCAATTAGTAGTTACTCCTTTCTCTTTGTTCTAACCCTTGGACTTGAACCGAAGGTCCCGGATTGTGCTAGTTTCTAGTACATGAAGCTGGCCTTTAACCCAAGATCCATTCCGCTGAACCCTTTGATACTACATTAACTCAAAATGTCTAATTCCAAGCTTGTGGTTGTAGTCGTGATTGAATCGCGGCAACAAGGGACTTCCCCTACCACTAGCTATGGCAGCGGTTCTATCATGGAACCAAATCGATCACGACAAGAGTTCTCTTAGTGAGTCTCACATCTCTGTTTGTGACTCTGCCACACCCTCCCTTACAGCATTGGCTTACATAAGATGTTAATCTATGCATCTACATCCAAGGATTCCTTCTAAGCGTGTTCCTTCTCTAATGCTGCTTTCTGATCCATCGTCTGCCAGTTGGTAGCCAAGATGTAAATACATTGGTGTCCTCTAGCGCATATTACACTCTTGTGGTTTGTCAAGATATTTCTCTTTGAAATATCTGGAGAAACAAACTTCAGTACCTCATCCATTTCTAGGACCAGGTCAAAGTGTTGTA
This sequence comes from Dactylis glomerata, assembly GCA_007115705.1. Taxonomy (NCBI): domain Eukaryota; kingdom Viridiplantae; phylum Streptophyta; class Magnoliopsida; order Poales; family Poaceae; genus Dactylis; species Dactylis glomerata. Next base: position 955,986 of record QXEO01000341.1, read on the forward strand.
CTCCGTAGAATGTGAGGTTCGCACCTTATGTTCTATTCTACCTTAGGGTATCACACTCTTTTACACAAAATGGCCGTGCCAAGTCTCATGGCCTTATTGATGAAGTGATGTTCTTACACATCTTTACTCACCCTTTCTCTGAGCTATTCGTGCTTGGAATGTTGGGTATGCGTATTGATGTGGCCATCTCAGATTCTTAGCAATTCTTAATGCTTCCAATCTAAAGGACATTTGTGTTATTCCTAGCTTGATTGGTTAATCAATCACCAAGCAAAGTTTGATTGTGTTGCCAAGTACATTAATTCAAGGCACACATCTTCGGTCAAAGAGTTAGGTTTGTGCCAAAGATCTTAAGACCAAATCATCTTGCCTTAAAAATCAAACTCCCTCTTGAACTAAGTGACATATCGGTGGTTCGTGATATTCTAGATGTCTTTCTAGAAGTATCGCCATGTTGCCACATGACCGTGTTGTCAAGTTCGTGAGTAAGCTGATTCTCTGAATCACTCCTTTCTCCAAGAATCTATGTTGGATCCTGGACTAGTTGGTTGAGCTTAAACAACAACTTGGAGAGTTGAAAGACAAAAGCTCTATCTATCTTTGTTCCTTTTCTAAAGGGATGTCTAGCTTGTTTGTATTGAAGTGAGATGATATCTCTTCTTTGGATATGTTATCTTCCCACCTTTGATTTGAGGTTGGGCTATCATCAAATCAAAGTCAGCTCCAAAGACTATCTTGATGATGTTTCTCTTAGTGGTGTTTCACTATAGTACATCTTCCCGCCTTTGGTCTGACCAATACTTTTGCCTCGTTCATGACATATGAGTCATCTTCTTGAAGTATTTTGTTTAGCTTGTTGTTGAACCCATCGATGACATTCTTATCTTCTCCATGTTTGGGTAAATTCATAATGAACATTTGGCACTAATGTTGGAAACTTTTGAGAACCAACTTCATGTCACCACGAAGCATGTGCTCTGGTTGTTGGAAGAGTCTTTCTCTCGTTCACGTGCACTTGCTGAAAGATGTTGCCGTGGATGATCCTTGATACTTCGCTAGTCAGCGTTGTTTCCTTCCCTTTGTCTATACCCAAAGTTTTGATCATCTCACACATTGTGTGAATTCGTCAGTCACATGAGGACCCAAACTTTTAAATCATGTTTGTAAGCGGTCTCTTCGTGCCAAAGAGTTGGATCCCAAGAAAGCAGTTATCCTCCCGTGTTTCCCTGAATCTCCTTGTCTATTCATCTTGGTGGTGTGAAGTGAATCATAATCTTTGGCAAGGATTTTGATAAACCTGGATGAATAAAGAGGTTCCTCCTTTTCTGCAACTATGTCGAAGAGTTACTATGATTGTGAAATCAAAAGTTCTCTTGTTTCATGATTCAAGTGTGCTTCTATGAGTCACCTTTTTTTTTAAAGAGTGTCTCTTCCTGGTATCAAAGGCAATTTAATTCATCGCTACCTTGTCCCTTCGTATGTTGTCAAACGTGGAACCATTGCCTACCAAAATTGAAATTTCTTCAATTTCCTCCGTCTCCCTTGACGTGTTTCATGCTCTTCATCTCAATAGATGTTTACGAACATTCCTTCCATTGGTTGACCATGAGATACTCGATCTTCAAGAAGATCCATCCTTTTAGAGTTATTCCCTCTTTCCTTTAGTGTAGCTGAGCAACATTGTCAAATGAAGGAATTGAAGCTTCATGACGTCGTGGATCAACCTCTTCAAGAAAGAAGATCGCCGTGGGATCAACAAGATCGTTGAAGATTAGTGTGAACCTTGTTCCCTTCTCTCTTGTACTACCTACGAATCTCGGGATGAGATTCTTGTAAGGGGGATAGATCTGTAACATCCCACTTTTAGCAAACCTTAATTAGGAATTGTTTGTGCATCATAAGCATCATCCAAATTTCACTCAGAAAATTTTGAATTTGAATTTGAGATGGAAACCCTAAAATTTGACCAAATTCAAACTCTCTTAAAATAATTGCGAAATGAGTTCAATTGTTTCAAAGTGTCAAAATAAAACTTGTTGACCTTTTACTAAATAACAGGAAAGCCCCTAGTTAACTTCATAACCTTTTCAAATGAGTTTGAGTCACTAAACTATGAAAAAGGGGTGCTGTTTTGAATGTTTTTGAAAAACCCAAACGCCAGGGGGCCAAGTGCAAAATGTTCTTGTCTTCTTCGCTGGGACAGAGAGCAGCTGCGTGGAGGCTCCTGGATGTCAACCTCGCCACCTCCTGCTTGCCGCTTCGACGCCGAGACGACCTCCTGGAGCTGCTCCCGGACGCCACGAAGCCCCTCCGTCCTTTCCCCTCTCTCTGGCTCACCCTCTCTCTCTCCCATGCGCATCCCGTAGAGGACCCGCCACCACCGCCATGGCCGTCGCCTTCCGCCGCCGCTAGAAGCCGTCCCGAGCTCCGTCGACTAGCCGTGGACCTCCGCCGCACCGCCCGCAGTCTCCCCGCCGAAGGAATTGGCCCGGGGTGCTCGGAATCGTCGCCGCTCGCTGCCGTTTCCCTGCAGGACCCGACCTCGCCACCGCCGAAATACGCCGCCGCCTGCCCTCCTCCGGCCAAACTTTCCCCTCCGGCGATATCCTGGTGAGGCTCCGGTCCTCCAGGACCCTTCCCCCTTCCTCTTCCGCGCCGGAGCGCCGCCTCTCCTTGGTCACTGGCGGGTGCCCGCCGTGGCCATGGTTGCCCTGGCCGCTGCGCCAGCGTGGCCTGCTGTGTGGGCCTCGGGCCCCATCGGTCAGAGACCATGGGTCAAATGGCCCAGGGTACAAAAAGTCTCTGCAACCATTTCAATTTCAGAAAAATTGCTGAAAATGTTAGAAACTTGCAAAAATCACAGAAATCCTCTATTTATCAGAAAATATGTATAATATATCAAAATTCTCAGAAAAATGTAATCTACTTGTTTATGTCAATGATCATGCATTATAAACAACTCTGAACCCTGTTTATATTAGAAGAACAAAATACCATATTCATAGGGTGTGGGGTTTATGGAATTGCAAAGTATTATGCATTCCAACCCTATTTAAATTGATATTATGTAATAGGGTTGATTTCAATAACTTAATATGTCATGCCATCATTCCTGTTTGTGCATCAATGCCATGTGTTGATTGTTGTTATTCATTTCCGGTGTTTGTTTCTTCGCGATAGAACACGAGTTCGAGATCGAGTGGACAATATCGAGGACCAATACTTGTCCATGGAGTATTATTCAAGAAGAAGAATCCCGAAGATCTATTTCTATTCTTGGTTATCAACGAGCAAGGCAAGCGTCTGATCCTATGTTTTCAAAGTATTTCAATTTCTGCTATTTATCGCATATGATTCAAATGTCTTTTATCGGTAGTTAGAGTTATCCTATCTTATGCATGCTCTTGTCGCCTAAATTCCCTGATCCACTGCTCCTAGCATAACTAGGTCTCGCTTGTGTGCATTGCTAGAGCCTTTATATCTGTTATGCTTAGCCATGCTTAGTTGGTAAACTCTGATCCATCCGGTTGATGAATCCGAGCTGTGAATGAACCTAGTATGATAGGTTGACGTGGTATGATCAGCGAGTTGTGTGATTAAACATGCTAAAGGCTTGGATGAGCCGCCATAGGGGATGTGGTTATTTGACTCATTCTTGCCAACCCTAGGACCCGAGTTCTCGCCTCTTGAACCAAGACTGAGCGTACAACCACACGAGGCCCTATAATGACACCCTCTCGACTAACTAACTTGCCTAGTCTATTCCATGAGTCACATAGATCGGGATTTCCATTCACTACTACAGAATAGCTTATAGCCGCCAGCCTATTAGTAACGGGCAAAACAAAGCCTGCCACTAATAATAGAGATCAGTGACGGGCAAGAAAATGCCCGTCACTGGTAACTCTTACATTGGCAGCTATACCAAGTACCAGTGACAGACATAATTATGTGCCCGTCACTAGTATTACAGAAACATACCAGTGACAGGCACTTCTAATATGCCCGTCGCTAGTATTGCAAATACCAGCGGCGGTCCTTCTAGAGTTGCCTGTCACTAGTATGTATCAACCACGAGTGACGTCCGTTTTCCATTTGCACATCACTAGTAAGGACATAGCAGCGACTCCAATTGTTATGGCCCGCATATTAGAATTGTGATCATGATAGTGAGTTTAGAGGAAGCAAAATATTTTGCCAAATCCAAATGTCATCATGCACCTTTAGGCCTCTCATGTACATCCAATGCTTATCCAATGGTGCGTAAGACATAAAGGCGAAAGCTTTTAGTACCTAGCCGTTTTGGACCATGGTGGACATTGAAAACTCTTTGCGGGATTGTGTGTCTCATGCGGAGCTCTCTGGCTTTGCGCCGCGTAGGCATGCACATCGAAGAGGAAGGGAATCATGCCGCGTTGCCACATCGGAGAGGATGAAAACAACAACGGGGCAGTGGAGAGAAAGAGGACCTGTGCAAAATATTTAAACTGCTGTTCATATGTTGGAAAATTGTAATTTGAAGTGCGTGTGCGGGATTGCATCTTGGCTAAACGACCCTTTGATCTTTTGCCTTTCAGTCATGTGGATGGTTAGATTGGATGTGTTTTGGATGGAGATTAGAGGTGTAAAGTTGCAGCGTGACCTTTAATTTTTAATAACAAGTGTTTTTGAGAGCTTTTAATAACAAGTTAGTATAGTCCATCTGCGTCCGATCCCCTCTCCATCTCCCCAGATTTTTTTTGAACGGCCTCTCCCCTGATTCAACCACCGCCGGCGGCCGATCGGTCTCCTTCAACTCCCGCCGTTCTCCCGCACGTCCCCTCTGGAGGCGGCCGGTCTCCCCCAACCTCACTGGCCGCCGCCTCTCCCGGTATATCTCCCTCGCTGACCCCGCCTTCCTGCGCCTCCAATCGAGCTACCGCGCGCCGAACCCTAGCTGCCCCTGCCGGCCGCCGTCGAGGACGGACCAGCCCGGCCTCGCGCATCCCCTACCTCCAGCCTACCCGGCTCGGCTTCCCCCGCTACTCGCCGGTTCCGTATGGCCTCGCCGCTCGTCCACGAGGAGGATGCCGACCGGTTCCTCCAGATGCGCAGCCGGCGCCGCCACGGGGAGGCCGACCAGCTCTCCTCCGACGACCCCTCCGCCTCCACACGCCGGTGGTCAGTACGCTTCCTCCCTTGACCTCACGGCCTCCCTTCCTCTCCCGCTGATTTTTTCCTATAGGCTCAAGTGTAGCTGTGTAGGCATATATGCATGTGTAGTAGAGATTAATTGCAATAGACGTTCATGGACAATTGTGAACTGATTGTAATACTACCATGGAATATAGCTCTGTTAGGTTATATCAAGTGTTGACACGTTGTGGCAAAGGAATTTTGATTCTTTGGCACTGTATGCAGCAATGTGCAATGACAGCAACATTGCGTAGACACCAATTGTTGTGTTAGTGTGAGACAATGCTTTGCCATCGACTTATCTTGGTTTTCATTTTTCTATATGCAAACACAAATTGATATTCAGAAGCCTGCTACCTTTCATTTTTAGTGATGGATTGTGATAGCTAGAGTATGAAAAATATGAGACCCGGGGACTTGAAACGAGCCGCTCAGCAGCTGAATCAGACAAGGCATGAGGATATGCTTAATATGACTGAGAAAATTGGGACGGTAGGAAGAGTCTTAACCTCCCACGCTGCATTGCTTCCTCTTCCTGCACGAGATCTTATCCTGCCTCCAATCCCCCATCTCCCGTCTCCAATAGATCGGAGAAAACAAATCACATTCGCCTCCTGGTAACACGTGTTGCTGCTTCCCATGTTTTTTTCCCATGGAATCCACTCCTATGCCGCGACTCCCACTACTCTGCTGCAATTTCTTCTCACATGCAACGTGAAAGCAGTCCCAATATGGTTTAGTCATGGATCAACTTTCAGGGAAACAATAGCAACTAATCCAGTCGTCTATGGCATGTGGCATCGCATGGTTTCCATCTGCGCGGCGGTGCAAGCTCCAGATCCTATAGTATATATGTGATGTGGTATGAGTTAGTATTCTCATATATTGACATAACTTCTGTACAAGCCACCTTTTGTCTTATGTGTTCTGTTAAATTATTTGAACAACACGATCTAATTGAAACTTCTAATTGTCGGGCTCCCTTATTTTCCCTCGGCTACCATCACTCTAATGTTGTGTGAAACTAAAAGTTTCTATGGTTGATTGAAGGATTGTCTAATGCAATGTACAATGGTCGACTATTCTTAATGCCTGATTGGATTATAATTCTACCATATGTGTCGTAAGAAGGCAACTGGCATTCGCAAAAAAAAGGCAATGGAGATATTTCATGTTCGGATCATATGGTAGAGTATTTTTATGTGATGATATCAGGCAAGTTCTTCTTTGTGCAGAAGCTGGCTGGAATCTGAGTTGTTTACCCTCAACGCCCTCTAAGCTAGCACATCCATTGGTACTCAAAATCCGTTATCTGGCCTGTAAAAAAATCTGTTATCTGGTATTTTAGCAAAATCTTTTTACTTAAACTAAACTCTCTCTTTAATATAAATAATAAATTTGTAGCATAACTTTATTTGTAAGTTTGACATAATCCAATTTGTATCTCAGTACACTATATTGTTGCACATATCAGCCTTAGTATTTATGAGTATGCTTAAGGGGCTTTGTTTGATACTACCTCGATCTGTACCGGTTTATTAGGCCGATACGTAGTTTAAGAAAAATATTTGACCATAAATTTGGTCAAGAAAAGATAAAATTTTATGTCGCAAAAATTATACCATGTCATTCACAATCGATAGATGGTTCCAATGGTATATATTTTTTGTGAAATACAATTTATAAGTTATTAATAAACACAAGCACATGTTAATGCTAATAGAATATGTTATTATTGGTACTAAAATAGATAATGCAGAAAGTATTTTTCATACATTCTTACATACAAGTATGTCAGACCGCAACTTTGGAGGTAGCTAAATATTTGGTAACTTGGTATGCGTTTCATCTTCAGTATCCATCATAGTGATCCATCTTTCGACCAGGTGTTGATGGTAATAAAATCAACGTAGAAGCTTGCATGTTCATTGCTACTGGATGTTCTTTTTCCAAATAGTTAAGCAAGTAGTTCGGTTTTAGCATTTGTTGTCTGCTGTAAATTTGTGCAAATCTTCTGATTATTCCTGAAAATACATTACTGAAACTGATGATGCAGAAGGTCATTTTGACACATTCTTACATACAAGTATACACATGGTTTACGACTTCACCAATATATCATTTCCTTATTCATGATCATAATAAAATAGCATTTCATTTTAATTCCTTTTTCTGTGATCTGATTATGAAACCTACTATTATTAGCATATAGGCGAGATACGAAAACTAGCCTGTGCAGTGCGACTGCGTGGGTTGACGACTAGTTTATCTAATACATTGGGTACTGAAATTTCCAGAGTATCACCTTATTTGTTCTTATTACTTTCGTTTTAGGGAAATGAACTTCACAGCCGAGGGCAGTATACTGATGTTGCCGCCAAGTTTTTTTTAGTACAAGCTTGTGCGTTTTAAATCCCACTCTTTTTTTTAAAGTGACATGGTTGCCAGCCTTAATTTATATGTTCTGTTGTTGACTAGACCAAGGATAACGTGAAGAACATACCATCTTCAGCTGGGCAAACTTTGCACTTGCAAGTTGCAGTGTGCCCTTAATTTAATGTCTTGTTACCTGAAATCAGCGAAGTTTGAGGAATGTGTAAATGAAGGTTCAGAGGTATGTTTGAAGGTTTCTACTTTTTGTTAACAATAGTATATGCAGGTGTGGTTACACTTATATCTGGGCATGGGCAGCCCGGCCCGATCCGGCCCAAAAAATGGCTCGGCCCGTCGGGCCAAAACATGCAGTCGGGTCGGGGCTGGACAGCAAATATTGGCCCGATAGCCTAGCTGGACCGGGCCTGGGCAAGAAAAATGGAAGATTTTAGGAAGGCCCAGCCCGACGGCCCGACAGAAAATAGCCTCCACGGGCCGGGCCTAGGCTGAGATTTCCGGCCCGATAGTTGGGCCGGGCCTGGGCCGGCATTTTTTGCGTCAGGCTTTTTTCTGGCCCGACCCGGCCCGGCCCAAGAATATGCCCAGGTATAGTTACACTACACGTGTTCATTGAAGTGTTACAGCTATCTTGAATGCAATCTACTTTCCCTGTTTCTGTTTTGCTATTCAGTATCTATTATGTCCTGTTTAAATGAAAGCATGTAACTCTCTTCAAGTTAAATGTTACGGAAACTCTATTGTTAGTTGAGCAACTCAGTGCTAACCCAACAATCAAATGTGCCACAGGTTCTAACTTACGACGCGAACAATGTTAAAGCATACTACCGGAGGGGTCAGGCATACAAAGAACTAGGAAACCTGGAAGTAAGCTTTGTTATGCTTTTAATCATCGTATATCTCTTGGTGTTGTGCAAATATATTTTCTCTTTGTCTCCAAATATAGTTCACTTGAAAATGCATTCATGCTGTTGTTGTTGACTTGAGTAAAGCCCATGAAATCTCTGCTGAGGAGTGAAACTATTGTTGAGGTTCTAAGGTATGGTTTAATTTATTCCTGCACAAACAATTTAAATTCTGTTGATCTTGCTGCTGATGCTGACAAAAATGATTAGTAATTTTAGTTCTCGGCTTTTTTTCACTCCTACTGATGGACTATATTCATGCTGCAGAGACACGGAAGGAAAACTTTCAACTGAAGGGGAAGGAGCAAACTTGCCAAAAGGTATCTTCACTATGGTCTCTCGCACCGTACGTGCGGTAGTAGGCTCGACTGGCCCTGGCGTTGTCTACCTCGACTACTTCATCGGCTCACCGCGCTGCAACTGTGGTGCTCTCTCATCCTCGGCTACTTATTTTATTTGGTGAGCTTTGTTTCAACCCTTGAGCTCCTCTACTTCTGAGGTACCAGGGACATTGTGCCGTCGCTATTTGTGCTTCTACCTTTGAGCCAACGACCTATTGATGTCTAGTTGTGTTGATGCATGTATATTTGATGGCTCAACCTTGTAGTTCTATTGCCTCTGGATATTGTCACTGCCTAGTTGTTATGATTCTAGGACTTGATTATGTGCCCAAGGTTAATTGCTTTTCTTGAATAAGGTCATATGTGTGTTTAACTTGCTAGTTTGTTTATCACTAGATAGGTAATTTAATTGACACGTAACCTAGCTAGTTTGTTTGACACATGCTCTAGCAGTCAACACCATATGACTAAATTTCCTTCAATTTTCTTCTAGTTTCAAAGAATGAAGATGCAAGAAGATAATGATCATGAGGATTATGAAGTGGACACATGTTCATATCGATGTCGCTGGCACCATTGTGGGAACATTTTTGGAGTATCTTATGTGTGATGGTAATGCCACATTGTAATTTGGATCATGCGAGTTGCTTGTTCTTATGTCGTTGTGTTATCTTTGCAAATATTATATCATATTAGATTATGTGGTACATCTTACTGTGCTATTTGGAATATAAGTGAAAATGCATTTAATTTTTTTTATTACTGAAATGCATACCAGTGACGGCCATGATAATAGGTCCGTCACTAGAAAATTGCATATTGTTGGGCCTTTGATCAATACTAGTGACATGTAGATTTGTTCCGCCTGTCACTGCAATACATATACTAGTGACGGGCAGATTGCTCGTCACTAGTAACTAATTACTAGTGACAGCATACTAGTGACGGGCGGCTTGCCCGTCACTGATAAACAAAATAAGCCTATCACTAGTAAGGATTTCTGCAGTAGTGATTTGGCATATGCATTTAAAAGGCATGGAAAAGGTTTTCAAAGGTGCATCATACAGGACGTAGCTGGGGTGAAGGATGCTGCGGGCATTGAACTGGATCCCCTGCGCACAACCTTAAGGACCGACTTCAGGACTTGACCCGTTACGGCAGAACAATCCTTAGGGCGTGATTCATGGTCTAGGCAAAAGTAAGGTAAAGGTCGTGGTCAACCACCCTCTGCTGGCCCTCCTCGGAAGAGAGCTTTACCGGTGGCATTAAGAGTTGGTTGGCACATGTGGGTAAAGTTGTGCACCCCTACAGGGTTAAATCTTTTCAAAAAGGCACGGAACGGATTCTGTGATCATAGAGAACATGAACCTAATCGTAAAACTTGGAGAACAATGTGTGCTTAGGATGCTTCCTATCGGGTTGAAAGAGGGGGTGATCCTGGTGGATAGGTTCAGCTGATGATGATTCGGTGGATTTGAAATATCAAGTTGATCGGTGGATTTGAAAGATGATACAATTGCTCGGTGGATCTAAATAGTAGTTGTTGCTCGGTGGATATAATAAGATGGTTTGGTGGATGTTTCAATGATGATCAAAGATATCGCTCTCTTATCCCCTTTTAAATGGTCTAAATAGACGAGCCTCTCTTCTTCCTGGTTTATACAAACAAAACTTGCTTTATGCAAAGAAACTCCAAAGAAGGCCTTTCTAGCCAACATGTAGCTACCAGGTTAGTAAGTCTTGCTGAGTACCTTTTGTACTCAACCTTGCCTCGTTGATATTTTTGCAGCAGTGTAAGTTTACCATCAAAGGTTCTGGATGACATCGACGAGTAGCTTGGGGTTCCCAGGCGGCAGCCTGGAATCTATGGATTGGGACGTCGCCGTTATGCTTTAGGCCTCTTAGGCCATTTGGTCTTGCTATGTCTAATAGCATAACTTCGCTTTTGTTGATTGATGATTGACAGGTCAGTGACCTCTTCTTGTAATTTGCTTCTTGCTCTTTTAAGAGCTTGCTATATTACTTTTGAGTTGTAGAGTCACTATTGTGTTACCGATTCCCTCACTGTAAGGCTCTCGAGCTCTCGGTTAGGCTTATGTCAGATGAAGGTCTAGATTTGTCTAGCCTTGATCCCGGGGGTCCCCACACGCCATCTCGCGCCTCGTCCACCTACACTATGACGAGCTACTTGGTACCCGCTACGAGCACTACGGGAGGGTCGACTCCGATGGCCTTCCCTACCAGGCTGCCGCGCACACCCCCTTCGGCCGCCACTTCTGCCACACCGAGGCTCTGCTGCACCACACGCAGGAGCATCTGGACCACGCCCGGATGGTCGCCGATGAGAGAGGGCTAGAGCTAGCCGTCCTTCGTGAGGACCTCCAGGTGTCTATCTTCTCTCGTCACCGTCTCCTCGCTGCCAAGAGGAAGATCGTGAAGAAGAACAAGGCTCTTAGGAGGCGTGTCCGCGAGTTGGAGGACCACTTGGCTTCTCTTGAGAGCCACGTGTCCGAGCTGGAGGAGGAGACTGCCGAGCTCCGCAAGGAGAACGAGGCGGTACTTGGCCGCGACGACGACCACCAGGAGGCCTTCGACGAGGAGCCCGCTAGCACCGACGACGACGACTGTGGTAGCGAGAGCGGTGATGACCGCAACGCTATCCTGGACTTCTACGCTCCTGAGACACCTAGTGAGGAGGACCCCGAGGAGTTAGTCCCCCACGTTAGCGGCGACGAGTAGATTCCACCACCCTACCTCTCACGTAGGCTGCCGCGTAGTTGTTAGTTTACTCCCTTTTGCGTATCCGTGTTGTATGGTCTATCTAGAACCATTTGGTATGTTTGGTGTGAGACTTTGTGGTATGTGTATGCCTGGACATGTTTGGCACTCTTTTGCTTGTATATAGTATGTATGCCTGAGTGTTATGTATGCATGTTGTTGGATGCATGTTGTGCATGGATGCTATGTTGATACGTTATGCATATGTTGAATTCATTTTGTCCATTGAAGTATATCTAAGTACACTTGTTGTTGTTCTCACAAAACTCTTCTCTCCAGAATGGCTCCGGAAATGGGAGGCCAAGCTGGAGGCAATCTGCCCCCACCACCTAAGCCAAGCATGGAGCAGCAGCTGCGACTCATGCTTGAAGACCACGAAGCCGCACGCGCCGAGCACCAAGCTAACCTCGCAACCCTACAACACCTTGCGCAAATTGCCACCCACCACAACAACCATGGTGGCAATGACGATGAGGAACCCCGCAACAAGCTTAGGGATTTCCAAAACTCCAACCCTCCAACCTTCACCAAGTCCACCGAACCACTGGACGCCGACGATTGGCTCCGCACCATCGAGAACAAGCTCGAGTATGCGGGAGTTGGAGAGAATGAGAAGGTGCTCTACGCCACTCACTTCCTAGCTGGAGCAGCGGGTGCATTGTGGGAGAACGTTCGTGCCATGCAGCCCGAAGGCCAAGTAATGACTTGGGAAGCTTTCAAGACGAAGTTCCGCAAAGCCCACATTCCCTCCGGACTCATCAAGATCATGCGCGACAAGTTTCTCAACCTCAAGCAAGGTGGTATGAGTGTCACCGAGTACCTCCACAAGTTCACCACTTGGGGGAGGTATGCCCCTAATGACATCGACACTGACGAGAAGAAGAGGGAACGCTTCCTAAATGGACTTCAGGAAGAACTGCAAACCTATCTGGTAGCTGTGCCTTACAATGACTTGGAAGCTCTGGTAGATGCTGCTATCATGGTGGAGGACAAGAACAAAGCTGCCCGCGAAAGCCGGAAGAGAAGGATGATGAGTCAGGGTGGACCAAGCAGTCAAAGGTCCCGCAGCATGCCCCCATCAAGGTCTGCGCCACCCCCTCAGAGGTTCGCCTCTCAAGCTCCCAGGCCCAATAACCCCAACCGCCAATACCCAAGCAACCACCCTACCAGCGGGAATCCTTCTGGAGGAAACCGCAACACCTTCAACCCCACCAACTGCAGCCAAGGAAGTGGTTGCTATACTTGTGGCCAGCTAGGACATTTCTCTAAGGAGTGTCCCCTGAAGAAACCTTCTGCGCCGAGCCTCAGCGTGCCGAGACCCAATCAGGGTCAAGGCCGTGGACCCCTTGGAAGGAACCCGAAGAGTCAAGCAAATGTTGCTCGAGGCCGCCTGAATCATGTCAACACAGCTGAAGCTGAAGAAGCACCCGATGTTGTGGTTTGGTACATTTCTCGTCAACTCTGTGCCTGCAAAAATTCTATTTGATTCTGGCGCGTTGCATTCTTTTGTCACAGAGAACTTCGTGGATAAGGGTGGATTGAAACTAGTCGCAGGGATAGACTCATGATAGTGCAAATCCCTGGGTCATCCGTCAAGACCCAACTGTCCTGCAGAAATGTCCCAGTAGAACTCTATGGGGAGAAATTCCAAGCGGATCTGATTGTTCTAGGCACAAAAGGATTGGATGTGGTACTTGGAATGGACTGGATGTCCAAGTACCAGGGGCACATTGACTGCGCTCGGAAAGCCATAACCGTGACCAGCAGCAGTGGGGTTCAGATTGAGCACGTAGCAACCATGCCATCCCGCAAAGCCTACTACAAGAAGTCTGTCTCTGGGCTAACTCTTGATCAAGTTCCAGTGGTATGTGAGTACCCCGACGTCTTCCCTGAGGAGTTGCCAGGTATGCCCCCTGACCGGGATATCGAGTTCGTGATAGAGTTGGTTCCCGGAACAGCTCCCATTGCTCAGTGACCCTATCGTATGAACCCCCAAGAACTTGAGGAGTTAAAGAAGCAGCTTGCTGACATGCTCAGCAAAGGCCTTATCCGTCCCAGCGCTTCACCATGGGGATCGCCTGTTCTGTTTGTGGACAAGCGAGATGGTACCATACGACTGTGTGTGGATTACCGTAAACTCAATGAGGTGACCATCAAGAATAAATACCCACTCCCGAAGATTGAAGGCCTGTTCGATCAGCTGAATGGAGCCAAGGTGTTCTCCAAGATTGATCTCCGCACTGGATATCACTAGCTGAAGGTCAAAGAGTCCGATATTCCTAAGACCACTTTCACCACTCGCTATGGCCTGTTCGAGTATACCGTCATGTCCTTTGGCCTAACCAATGCCCCTGCCTATTTCATGAATCTCATGAATAAGGTATTCATGAAGTTCCTCGACAAATTCGTGGTGGTCTTCATCAACGACATCTTGGTCTATTCGAAGACCAAGGAAGAGCACGCAGAACATCTGCGGCTTGTATTGGGAACCCTGCGCGAACACCAGCTTTACGCCAAGTTCAGCAAATGTGAGTTTTGGCTGAAAGAAGTTTGATTCCTAGGCCATGTACTCTCGGCTGGTGGAGTATCCGTTGACCCCTCGAAAATCACCTCCATTATGGAAAGAAAGGCCCCAACTAACCCCACCGAAGTCCGAGCATTTCTTGGACTAGCCGGGTATTATCGGAAGTTTGTAGAAGGGTTTTCCAGCATTGCTCGCCCATTGACTCAGCTGCTCAAGAAAGATAAAAAGTTTGAGTGGACTGAGAAGTGCGAGCAAAGTTTCCAAGAGCTCAAGAAGAGACTCGTGACCGCTCCTATACTAACCATGCCCAATATTACCAAGAGCTTCGATGTCTACTGCGATGCATCCAAGCTTGGTCTTGGAAGTGTCTTGATGCAAGACAACAAAGTTATCGCCTACCTGTCCCATCAACTACGCCCTCACGAGCTGAACTACCCTACCCATGACCTTGAGCTTGCCGCTGTTGTCCATGCTCTCAAAACATGGCGACACTATCTTATGGGGAACCGTTGTGAGATCTACACCGACCATAAGAGCCTAAAGTACATCTTCTCCCAGAAAGAGTTGAACATGAGACAAAGGAGATGGATTGAACTTATCAAAGACTATGACCTAGGCATTCATTACCACCCTGGTAAAGCGAATGTGGTCGCCGATGCCCTCAGTCGAGAGCCCTGTTCCCTAAATACCTTGCTAAAGACCAGCCAACCAACCCTATGCGAGGAGTTTGAGAAGTTCGGACTTGAGCTAGTAAGCCATGGTTTCCTAGCGAACCTTGAAGTCCGACCCACTCTCTCTGACCAGATCAAGGAAGCTCAGAAGGGTCATGAGAGTATCAAAGGCATTAAACGTAGGATGGGACGAGAGGAAGTACCTGGATTTCTAATTGACCAGGAAGGTGTGCTCTGGTATAATGGCCGTCTATGCGTCCCTAGCATCGAGGAGTTAAAACAGCTTATTATGGCGGAGGCCCATGATACCCCTTACTCTATTCATCCCGGAGGCACCAAAATGTACCAAGACTTGAAGGAACGGTTTTGGTGGCACGGTATGAAGCGAGAGCTAGCTTTCAATATCGCTCGATGTGATGTCTGCCAGCGTGCCAAGGCTGAGCACCAAAAGTCAGCGGGTCTGCTGCAGCCATTAAAGGTGCCAATGTGGAAGTGGAAGGAAATCGGAATGGATTTCATCACTGGGCTGCCTAGATCAAATCGAGGCCATGACTCTATCTGGGTTATTATTGATCGCCTGACTAAGGTCGCCCATTTTCTGCCTGTCAAGACCACCCATAAGGGCAGAGACCTAGCCGACCTGTATATGTCCAGAATTGTTAGCCTCCATGGAGTGCCCAAGGTGATTGTGACTGATCGAGGCACTCAGTTCACCTCAAGATTCTGGAACAAACTTCACGAAGCCTTGGGAACAAAACTTTCCTTTAGCACAGCCTACCACCCGCAGACTGGTGGCCAAACCGAAAGGGTAAACCAAATCCTCGAAGACACGCTTAGAGCCTGCGTCCTCTCATACGGAGCCAAGTGGGAGGACTGCCTGCCATTTGCTGAGTTTTCCTACAACAATAGCTATCAGACTAGTCTGTAGATGGCCCCCTTCGAAGCCCTATATGGCCGCAAGTGCCGTACCCCCCTCAACTGGTCTGAGACTGGAGAAAGCCAAGTGTTTGGGCCCGATGTCACCAAGGAAGCCGAAGAGCAAGTCCAGCTCATCCGCAACCGTTTGAAAGCAGCCCAGTCAGGACAAAAGAGTTATGCCGACCCAAAGAGGAGACCTATCACCTTCAATGTGGGAGACTTTGTCTACCTTCGAGTCACACCACTCAAGGGTATGCAACGCTTCCATGTCAAAGGTAAGCTTGCGCCCCGGTACATTGGACCGTTCCAGATCTTGGACCGTAAAGGCGCCATGTCCTACAAGCTAGAGCTGCCCCAAAGCTATCCGAGTTCCTTGATGTCTTCCATGTTTTGCAACTCCACAAATGTCTCCAAGTCCCTAACAAGCCCGAGACCTTCAAGGAGATCGATCACAACTCCATTTATCCAAACCATGACCTCACTTATCGGGAGAGACCCATTCGCATTCTTGAAGAAGATGCCCGTCTTACCCGTAGACGCAAAATCAAGATGTATAAGGTGCAATGGAGTAACCACACCGAAGATGAAGCCACTTGGGAACGTGAGGATTATCTCCAACGAGAGTTTCCCGAACTACTCCATGCTTAGCTACCGAATTTCGGGACGAGATTCTTTTTAAGGGGGAAGGTCTATAACACCTCACTTTTTGTAGACCAAGTTAAAACATTTCTTTAGAATACTTGGTCTTGAGAGAAATAAAAACTTTTGCTAAGCTTTGAGCTTGTGTGCTATTACCCATGATTTCATGTGTGTGTATGTCTATGATTCCATGTGAGTGTGTTTGTGTGGAGTATGCCATGTTTCTTTTAAAACACATATGCTCTTGATCTAGAATGAGTGCTATGATTTTATGCATCAAATTTTGACCCTAGCTTATGCTTATGTGCACCAAAAACCCTAGCATGAATACTTTGTTTGACCACCTCTCTATTCTTTTCTTTTCCTTTTATTTTTGCTCCTTCATCCGAAATTAGAGACTTCTCCAAAAACCTAGCATATCAAGGTCAAAAATCTTCAAACTTTGGCTATGATCTCTTAACCATGTTTAAAACCTCTGGAGACTATATTGATAGATTTTCAAATCTAGTTTGGCTAAATTCAAATTCAAATTTGAATTCGGCTAAGTTACCCTAGCTTTGCCTATTCTCATCTCTCTCCCTCTTTCCTTCCTTTGCAAGCCAACCTAGGGGAGGGAAGGAGATCTGCACTGCCTCTCTCCGAAGCCTAGGAGATCTTGGATTTTTTTTTCTATTTGTCGTTTTTCAGTTGGATTCGAGGGAGAGGAGGAGCCCGAGGCTGCCACCCTGCCAGAACCCTCTCCCTCTCCTTTGCCTTGACCACCAACACCGTCGCCGACCCCCAATGGATGGACGCCGTCCTGCTGGCCCCCTAGTCCGACCCCACCTTGCAGAGACCCGACCCAGCCACCTCACGCCGCCCCGGGACATCGCCATGGCCACCGAGGACGCCCGATCGAGGCAGAGCGCCACCGACCACCCCCTGGCCCGTCACCTCGCCACCAGCCCCGTGTCGGCTGATGTCTACGCACGCGTCTGTTCTTGTAGACAGTGTTGGGCCTCCAAGTGCAGAGGTTTGTAGAACAGCAGCAAGTTTCCCTTAAGTGGATCACCCAAGGTTTATCGAACTCAGGGAGGAAGAGGTCAAAGCTAACCCTCTCAAGCAACCCTGCAATTACGATACAGAAAGTCTCTTGTGTCCCCAACACACCCAATACACTTGTCAGATGTATAGGTGCACTAGTTCGGCGAAGAGATAATGAAATACAAGTGGTATGGATGATTACAAGTAGTAAATACATTCTGGAATAAAAATGGCAGCAAGCAAACATGTAACAAAATAGTAAGTAAATGGTGTGCAATGCTTGGAAACAAGGCCTAGGGATCATACTTTCACTAGTGGACACACTCCCAACAAATATAACATAATTGAACCAATAGATAACTTCTCTTCACTATGGTACTCTGAATTACTCTCCTATTGAATAACACTAATCATTGCGTAGGGCTACGAAGCACTCCTCAAAGTTCATCAAGTACTTGACAAACACCACTCATAGAGATATCCAAATCAAATCACAACTCAAGATAGATATTATTGCAACTTAGACCAAGTACTAACACGGTGCACACACTGTCAACATTACACCATGAAAGGAGGAATAGATCACTTCAATACTATCATAGTGATAATTATTCTCATAATCCATAAGAGATCACAATTGTAGCCTAGACCAAGTACCACCATGATGCACGCATTGTCACCTTTACACCATGGCAGGAGGAATAGATTACTTTAATAACACACTAGAGTACACATAATGAAGAAGAGTAACATCTACTTATTCAACATGATACAAAGCTCACGATCACATAAAGATCACATCATGGGAGAGAGAGGTGAACCACATAGCTACCGGTAGAGCCCTCAGCCCCGGGGGAGAACTACTCCTTCCTCATCATAGGAGACAGCAAGGTTGATGGAGATGGCGGTGAGGTCGATGGAGACGACAGAGACGGCGATGGAGACCGATAGAGATGGCTCCGGGGACACTTCCCCGTCCTGGCAGGGTGCCGGAACAGAGACTTCTATCCCCCGAAATTCGTCGGTGGTGGCGGCGGAGCTGCGAAACTCTTTCTGGAAAATTGCCGACTCCCCTAGGTTTTTCTGTCCCGAGGCTTTATATAGGCGAAGGGGCGTCATCAGGAGTGGCCCCAGGCCTCCTCACACCTAGGCGGCGCGGCCAGGGCCTGGGCCGCGCCGGCCTAGTGTGAGGCTGGCCTGTGGCCCCTCTACTTCGCCTCTTCGGATCTCTGGAAGCTTCCGGGCAAAATAAGACTTCAGGAACTTGTTTCGTCCAATTCCGAGAATATTTCCTGTGTATCACTTCTGAAACACAAAAACAGCAGAAAATAGGGAACTGGTACTGTGGCGACTTGTTAATAGGTTAGTTCCGGAAAATGCATAAAAACACCACGAAGTGTAATGAAACACAAGGCAAATGGTGTAAAAACAAGCATGGATCATCAAAAATTATAGATATGTTTGAGACGTATCAGCATCCCCAAGCTTAACTCCTGCTCGTCCTCGAGTAGGTAAGTGATAACAAAAGAAATAATTTTTGAGGTGACATGCACCTACACAATCTTGATCATCTATGAAAGCATTGAGTGCTGGGATCAGAAGAACTTAAAACATGGGCATGAAAGACATAATCTTGATAGAAGAAACTTAGCAACCATGTTATAACATGCAAATGAACACAAACAAAAGATCATGAAAATGAAACAATGAAAGTCAAACGTGTGTTCAAATCATAAGGAAAAAGATAGTAAATGGTTTTCAGCTTGTCCCTCATGGAATAGCAAAACATAAATGCATAGGACACCTTCAAGTTTAAGAGGGCGACTAGATACAAATAATTTGAGAACAAGTGAAACCAACAATATGAATCAATCAATGAAAGCTTTGGGACAATGCACATTATACTAAGAATGACAACTATGCTCTCTTAATGGTGCATAAAGGTAGAAGGTGGTGACTCAACATAAAAGTAAAAGAAAGGCCCTTCGCGGAGGGAAGCAGTCATTGCAAGTTTTATAAACCTTCAAAAATTATGGTACTTACCGGCTTTGAGCTCTCATTGCCCCCATCATAAGCATCTTGAATGGTTAAAGTTAATGCGAGAACACTCATGCTGCATATGCTTGACAAATCATAAGTTGAAAACCTCGTGTCCCGTGAATACGAGTACCCAAACCTCATGCTACTCAACTTAGAGTCCCAAGCAAGGCTCTTATCATCGTAAGTATATATGTATCATCGAAAACCGCCAACGGGGTACCTCCGTGCCCGATGACATGGAACAAGCCCACATCAAAATGACAGGACAAGCAGACAATGAACACCTTGACATCTCTTTTATTTGCCATTTTTTAGCTTTTTATTGTGAGATGCATCGTCGAATGTCCACCATGGGTATGCTGCAAATTTCCACCATGAATTTTGCATGGCTTAGATTGGCGGCCCAGGCGTTTCCCTAGCACATATACAAACTCCATGATCCCCGCAAGATTCCCAATTCATTTCACACCGCGGGCATCCATAAACAAAAGATCACGATATCAACTCAAATAAGAAGTGCAATGTTGAAAGCTTGCCCCATGACAGCATGGATGGGCTAGAATCCAACTTACAACTTGCAAGCATAACAACTCAACATAAGAGACCACAATGTCAAATTTTTAAGAACAGGAAAAAGTAAAGTGTGCCTTCCGGTTCGTGAGAGCTTTACTGACCAATTTTCGCATAACACTGGTAAGAGTTTAATTTGAAGAGAAGATAAAAGCAAGTCAAATTTACTTGGAATAGCAAATTGCTAATAGGTATGTATGGTGGACACTTTGACAAACTTGGTTTTTAGGAGTTGGATGCACGAGTAGAGCTCATACTCAGTACAAGGCGAGGGCTAGCAAAAGACTGGGAGCGACCAACTAAGAGAGCAATAATGGCCATAATCATGCAAAGCGACAAAGCGACATTAAAAGAAGCATAAGATGGCATCAAAAGTCAAAAACTAAATAATCATAAAGGCTATTGGCGAATTTGTAAGAGTCTAACATGTGTGAGCATGCGCCAAGTCAACCCAAATAAAGCATCAAGGAGAAAACCAAAATAATGCTTCCATACAATAAAAACAACGCATGATTTTTTCAAAGGCTCATTAAGCAATCTCAGTTATTTGAGACAAGTCATGCTACAGCAAAAACACTAAGCATACTATCAAAAAGACATCAAGCATGACATGAAAAAGCCTAAGCCGCAGTCTACACAAGCTCCTTCTTGTACCACTTTTTTGCATAAAGCTTTTTCTCTTTTCCAACACCTTTTGAAATTTTTATAATCACCTCTTTTGATGAAAACCAATAAAGATCAGAGGCAAAAATACACCTTGAAGAAAAAATATGAAAAGATTTGAACGCAAATCAAGGCGAAAACGAAAACCAAAAGCAGTAGCAGAAAAAGAAGAACACTCGTTGAACGATAAGAGTGAAAACTAGAGTGTTCTTGGCTAACGAAAAGCGTGTTCATCTCCTTCAAAAGAAACATGATGTGATCTAACCATTTATTGCAGCAAACAAAACAAAATAAAACTAAAACAAAAACAACTGACGCTCCAAGAAAAACGCATAGTGCATGAAGCAATAAAAATATAGTGTTTTGAAAGGTGACCTGATTTTTGCCGATGAACAAGGTGGTGCCTCGGGGGCATCCCCAGGCTTTGACGCTTGTACCTCTTGGATATTTCTTGGGGGTTGCATGGGAATCCCCAATCTTGAGCTTTTGTCCATTCTTCATCTCATCTCATCACTCTCCGATCCCTACACTTGAAAACTTCCTTCATACAAAACTAAACACAAATCTATTAGCAACATTAGTGTAAGCATAACAATGAATCAACCCTTTTTTGCTTCAGGTTTCAATCTAAAACTACCACATATAAAGTATATACTACTGTAGCTACTTCCCCAAAAGTTCCGTGATCAAAAGAACTAAAAAAGAAAGCGATAATGTGGCAAACACAAATATTGGCAGAAATCTGTCAAAACAGAACAGCTGATAAAGGCCGATTTTTAAAGGGGTTTTCTGTTGCTCAAATCAAAAAGTGTTCAACTAATGAAAGTTTGGATATAACCTGGGGCATATGCACAAGAAATCGCAGGTCCAAAAGATGTACAGAGAATTTTCACGAATTTTTACGGTGCAGCACCGAAAACTGTTTCAGGACAGCAACATCCCCAAATCTTACCTCACTCGAATTAGAGGCTTCTCTTGGCACAACAACGAAATAAAAAGGATAAGGAGCGGTTATTACAGTAGTAATAACTTCCAAGACTCAAATAAAAGAAAAATTAATGAAAATAAAACAATGGGTTATCTCCCAAGAGTGCTTTTCTTTAACGCCTTTGAGCTAGGCGCAGTAATTTGCAAAGATGCTCATGTGGGCGCCATATAAGAGCTTGAGGCAAAGGCGCCATATAGGAACTTAAAGCAATAGAGAGCATCAAAAAGCAAGTATGGAACACATTTAAATCTAAACCACTTCCTATGAAAAATAGTCTTGTAAAGAGACAAGTCATAAAAGCGCAAAGCGAAAAGCATAGGAAGGCAAAACAAGTACAACTTCAAGAATTGCAACATAAAGAGGGGAAGCTCAATATTGTTGAGATCCATCAAACCATGTTTCCCTCTCTCATAATAACTTTCAGTAGCATCATGAATAGAATTAACAATAGAACTATCATATAAAACATCCCTATCATGAGCTACATGCATAAAAGAATTAATACTCCCCACATGAACAATAGTAGTAGGAGCAGATTCAACAGAATAATTATTCTCATCACCATAATCATCAAAAATAGAAGGCATATTGTAATTATAACTAATTTTATCCTCAATAGTAGGTGAACTGAAAATATTATACCCATCATCATAACCATCATAAATTAGAGGTTTAGTATCATCACAAGCTAGAGAACAGCTATTTCGCAAAGCATATTCATCAAACATATCATCATAAGAAGGAGCATGGATAGTACTAATGGTACAACAATTATTAACCTTAGAGTTGGTACCAAAAAGATTTTCAATATCAAAAGTAGAGTGCTTTTCCCAATCATGATCACTAACATAGGTAACAGGCATAGGAACGTCATCCCAATCAGAATTACTATAATCTATAGCAGGATCATAACGCTTAGGGGAAGATACCGTGTCCTCTCGCCTTTTACTCCTCTTCTTCTTCTTCATACTCTTCTTACTCTCTCCTTTAGGAGGGAGAGACTTGAAGGGCATCTTCTCCACATATTCTTTAGGAGGGAAAGGCATCTTCTCCACATAATCTGATTTGCTGACAGAAACAACAGAAGAAACTTTGGAGGATTCCTCCTCTCTATTAATAAGATCGAAACATCTATTAGTCCTGTCATAGCTTGGCAAAACATCATGTTTTATAAGATCTTGTAAGTAAGTATTTGCAAGGCAATCTTTGGCACAATAGAGATGACAACCACGAAGGGTGATATTAATGTCAACATCTCTGATATCAACCAAAGAAATCTTTCTAGATATCTCTTCACAATTCAAAAACAAAGTAAGCTCATCATAGTGATTGAAAGTAATCTTATCATCACAATACAAATCTGCGGTACTCGTTCGATTAATTGGGCATTGAAAATTAAAGTGACCCTTTTTACCGCAAAGTTCACAAAGAAAAGGATAAAGCTCACAAACCCTTTCACCAAGCACATCTAGATCCTTGAGCCACATACTGGTTTCTTCATTTGCGTGGGTGATGCAATAATCTTCCTTGTTATAACTCTGTTCACAAGGTCTATGTATTCCACAAAAATTAACATGCTTATAAGAAATAGGACTTTTAGAAGTTTGAGCATGTTTATTGCAATCATCAATAACAATATCACTTTCTATGCAAGTGTCCTTAAAAGGTTCATGATACACGTCCCCATTTCCTTTAGGAACATTCATATGGGAAGCAAAGGCTTTAAAGCAGTCAACCATAATTTGAGGATCAAGACCATATTTAGCACTAAGCTCTTGAAAATTAGCAGTTTTAGCGAAAGACTTAATGCAATCAAACTCGTAATTCATACCTGATCCTTTACCTTTGTCGCTATCCCAACCTTCAATATTGTTTTGAATTGTTTCAAGCAGATCCCACTTGGTGTCAACATCCTTGCTTGTGAAAGACCCATCAAAGCATGCATCTAGATAGTCCTTGTAATATCCTAAAAGCCTTGCATAAAAATTATTATTAATAATATTACGGGGAAGATCATGAATAGGACATTTATGCATTAGTAACTTCAATCTTCCCCACGCTTGGGCAATGCTTTCTCCCTCATGAGGCCAAAAATTATATATCTGATTACGATCTTTATGAATCTCACTTGGAGGATAGAATTTAGAATAAAAGAGAGGTACAATTTCCTCCCAGCCAACAGATGGACCATCTTTAAGAAGCCGATACCATTCCTCGGCTCTGCCTTTCAGTGATAAAGAAAATAGCTTCTTCTTAACTTGGTTCATCGAAATACCTGCACACTGGAACAACTCGCATAATTCATGTATAAAGAGCAAATGATCACCAGGATGGACAGTTCCATCTCCTAAATAGCAGTTATTCTTAACACATTCAACAATCTTCATAGGTATTTTAAAAGGATGAGGAGCACAAGCATCATTAGAAACATCACATATGGGAGATAAAATATCATCAGAGCAAACTTTCTCCACTAAAGCTGGAGGACTAAAAATATCATACTTAACAAAACCAGCTTCCCCAAGCTTAGACTTTTCTATAGCATTAGCATTAACAGTATTCAAAGCATTCGTACTAATAACATTGCTATGCGAAATAAGCTCCAAAGGTTTTTCAATTTTCTCTTCAAATCTAAAATCAGGAAAAAGACTAAAGAACTCTTTATTTTCCATTAAGCCTAGCTAGTGAAAATAAAAACAAGAAACAAAAAGATGTAATTGCAGAATCTAAAGGAAATAACTCCGAGCACTCACACAGGACCTGGGCCGCGCCGGCCTAGTGTGAGGCTGGCCTGTGGCCCCTCTACTTCGCCTCTTCGGATCTCTGGAAGCTTCCGGGCAAAATAAGACTTCAGGAACTTGTTTCGTCCAATTCCGAGAATATTTCCTGTATATCACTTCTGAAACACAAAAACAGCAGAAAATAGGGAACTGGCACTGTGGCGACTTGTTAATAGGTTAGTTCCGGAAAATGCATAAAAACGCCACGAAGTGTAACGAAACGCAAGGCAAATGGTGTAAAAACAAGCATGGAGCATAAAAAATTATAGATACGTTTGAGACATATCATTGGCCTCAACAATCAATTCCCTGAGCCAGACCAGCCCGAGCCTCACCGTGCACGCCACCCCGACCATGCCGATCTGACGCGACCGGGCCGCCCAGAGCGTGCAACGCGTGTGTCGCGTTCCCACGCACACAGAACCCCTCCTGCATCGCCGATCACGCACACCTGCATGACACCAAGCAGCAGACACGATGCCACCCTCACCCTGCCCCGCGTTGCACTGACACGCCGCCGCGGCACACCGTTTCGCTCGTACCCTCTCTGAAACCCCTCGTGTCGCAGCCGAACCAGCCCGCCACCGACGCAGCTCACCTATTCCCTGGACTCAACACACGACGCCGCCCCGCACAGCCGCCCACGACGCCCAATGGAGACCATCGCGGGTGCACCATAGACCGATCCCAGCTGACAGTATATAGCTCGACGGCCCCTCTAGAAGTCCCTCCTCCCTCTCATTTGCCCCCTCTCCGCTCTCACTCATCTGCAGGACCTCGCTGTCGTGAAGCCGAGATGAATCCGTCCCTGGAGAGCTCGAGAGCTTGGTTAGATCATCGACAGTGATGGTAAAGGTTGCTGTCGATCTAGCCGGAGTCTCTGCTCTCTCTTTGCTTTCCGAAGCTCACCGCCATCCTCTAGATCTCACCCTCTCTGTTTCTGCTCCAGGGCAAGCCGTAGCCGTCGCCATCGCCGACCTTCACCGGAGCTCACCGCGATGCCTTCGACACCACCGCGAGTACCCCAACCTCTGCATGCACTTCCCCTGGCTGCACATCACCTTCTGAGACCCTCCGCCACCAAGCCAGACACCGCCGACCGCCGGAGCACCCTCGGTGACCTTCTCCTCACGAAACCCTAGCCTGCGCCGTTTCCCTCGCGCGCATGCAGCAGGAGACATGGACGACGACCTCTAGCCGTCGATCGTCATCTAATCGTACAGCCAGGGGTAGCCCGTACTACTTCGGCCGCCGCCGGGCTGGCCGGCGAGCCGGCTGGGCCGATCCGGCCCAGATCTGGCGAGGCCCGGCCAGATTCGGCCCCTTTTCTTTTTTTCCTATGTGCTTTATCTGTTTAGTTAATAACTGCTGCAAACAAAAATGGTTAGAAAATCTTTCAGACCTCAGAAATTTGTGATTCAAATTTTCCTGTGATCCATGCAATGTTGCCTAGCCACTGGTACTGCATGATTGATTTTTAGGACCTCCAATAGTATCTGGTAATTAAATAGTGTGAATCTATTGATTTTCACTCATTTTTTGCAAATATGTTGTTCTGTGTAGTGAAAATTGGTGATTCCAATTTTCAGTGGTACCTTGCTGTTATGTGAAGCTGTAGAAACTGGATTTATCATTTTAGGACCTGTGCATTGCCTGCAGTAATTATTTTAGTGATAATAGTTTTCTTTCTTGTTTTATTTATTGTGCACAGTAGGATAAATATTTTTGGGTGATTCCACTTCTTGTGTGTATTACATTCCAGTAGCTTTCCAATGTGGTCTCTGGTGGAATTTTAGGACCTACAGAAAGTTTTAGGGAATTATATTGCTATTCTAGTGATTAATGGGAATAGAAAATTCATATTAATTCACCTTTCTAATCTTTTGGTTTGATTCCAATTGTGTTGGTTCTGTAGTTGACAAGGGTATAGATAATAGAGCCCGTCAGTTGAGTACCCCTGAGGCCCGTTAGACTAGGCCCAATTGTAATACTAGTCGAAATACGAGTTCATGTCGTATGTCGATATTGTAATCTGTATCGGATCCCACCCGATCCTTGAGACCTGGCCACCTATATAAAGGGGCCAGGAGGGGACGGTGTGGGACAGATTGAAAGCAATCCAGGTTCTACACCCACGTTTACTTTCATAGCCACCTTGTTTGACTGAGTTTACCTTCGAGTTCATCCAAAGCCCTGTCTCCCCGATCCTAAGTCCTTCATCTAGGACATTTGTCGAGTTTAACCCTCGTCAATTGGCGCCGACCGTGGGGACTCCGGGCGTTGGCATCATGAACTCAACGGCTTTTTTGCTTTTAGCCAGCAACAACTCGCAAGTCAACGAAATTCAGATACCCTTCAGAACCGTCGATTTTCAACCTCACCAGTCAAGTTTCACGCAAGTATTCGAGAGTATGGATCAAGATATGGATTTGACGATCGGAAGTCTAAACTTTCGTGTCAGATCACTAGGTTCGATTTGCCTTTCAGATCCTATGAAAACGGGTCCGTCGGCAACTGAACCTGAGACAGTAGCAATGTCGGAATCATCAGAAGGCTCTTCCAGCAAGGTAAACTCGCCGGTCAGCTTAGCAGAAGCAACAGAAGGAAAAATCGCAGGAGGCAACGTAACCATGGAGAATTTTGACTTAGAAGTGCAACTCGAAGATCTCATGATCTACCACGATGACACCTCAGACCAATCAACAGACACCTGGAAAACGGGACTAGAACTTTCTGAAGATGACAATTCGATCTTCTCAAGTCACAACAGCAAGCTCGACAATCGATATCAGATACTCGCCATCACAGGAGATAACTCAGAAGAACTCGACGACAACAACAACCCAATGCTTAATCCAGTAAATATAAACAGAGGGGCAAATCACTTAGCAGAAGGAGAAACCGCTGACTCACTCGCAACAAGGGTAAAAGTTCGACTATCAGAAGATGAGTGGAGAACAATCAATAGAGTCGTGGAGCACGGTATGCCAATACCATCAAATTCTAGCCAAAACATGCTTTTGGGGTACCATTATGCCCTAAGGCAACAGGCGAAGCAATTAGCAAAGGAGAGAATTGAAATACAGAAAAGGAAGGACTCAGCTATTGTAGCAAGCGACGCTGCTCGCAGGGCACGTAGTGATGCATCGTACACAAACAGAAGGCATCATCGACACAGATCGAGGTATGAGAATCTAGAGTACTCAGAAAGGCAAAGTATCTCGAAAAACCTCGACTCGTCCTTCCTATCGGTCGATGAGCAAGGAAATATTATCCCAAAAACTCCGAAAGCAGCATTAGTGGCAGCTCAAGCGTACCTACATACAACACGACCAAATCCAGGAGACCCGAGGGAACATATGCACCGAGCAGCACTAAATGGATTGAAGATGGTAGGAAACAAATTATCAGCAAAAGAGGAGGAGGCATATCGCAACAAAGGAACCCATAAACCAAGATCACCACATCGTCACAACAGTTCTCGGCACAAAAGTGGAAGTCGCTGATCTAGGACGCCATCACCTGGACGATACAATAGTCCAAAGAACAAATGAACCCGACGATCCAGAACTCCCAACAGAAAATATGACTACAAAGACGACGAAAAGGAGATGGGGGCGCCATGCTTTACCCGTAGGGTTCGCATCACGCCAGTACCCAAAGGTTTCAAACTACCCCATGATCAACAAAAGTATGACGGATCTTAGGAGCCACAGTCATGGCTTTCAGATTATCTACAGGCAGTAAAACTATTAGGAGGAACCAAGGAAATAGCAATGCAAAGTTTGCAATTACACCTCACTAGTGCAGCAAGGTCATGGCTAAGCAAATTAGAAAACGACACAATTGGAAGCTGGGAGGAGCTCACAAAACAATTTACAAGTAACTTCAAGTCGACATACAAGCGGCCAGCATCCATAGAAGAAGTCAAAGCCTGCGTACATCAACGCGGGGAGACATTAAGAACATATATCCAAAGATGGAGTATTATCAAAAATTCGGCAGTCGAAGTGTCGGACGAAAGAGCAATAGATGCATTCATAATCGGGTTACGACGAGGAGACCTAGTCGAAGAGATGGGCAGAATCAAGCCAAAAATAGTATCAGATCTAATGGATGTGGCAAACAGATTCGCAGATGGAGAAGATGCGTGCAACAATAAATGCACGCGATCGCCAGAAGATGATAGAGGAAATAGATATGGAGGTCAAAGGAGAAGGTCCCGTAATTACGACAATTACGGCTCCCACAGCCAAGTAGCCGCAGGGTACAAAGATAACAGCTACCAAGGCAACGATCGCAAAAGTTCGGGATACCGTAACTGTCGATGGATTTCGTGTCGCAAGAACCCGGGGTACCACGCGACGGACCCAATTATTCGAACACAGGGGGCTGAATCGTGTGAGATCTTGGATCGCAACGAAGCACGGTGACGGAAGCCTCGATTGTCGAACGCGCAACGCACTGCAGAGAGGGAGACCGAGCCTTACCCAGGTTCAGGGCCCTCGTGGTGAGGTAAAACCCCTACTTCCTGCCTTTTTGTATTGCAACGCGACACCTCGCGAGGAGTACAAGGCCTTGGTTACAAAGCTCTAGCTGGCCAGAGGTTGAAGAACCTGCGTGCCCAGCTAGCAGCCTGAAGAAGATGAAGATTCGATCCCCCCTAAGGGATGGCCTCTCCCTCCTTTTATAGCGCCAAGGTCCTCCTTCCCCTTATCTTCTTGGGGAAGGGGTTGCCACACACGGCCAAGGAGGGAGGACAGCTGTAGACTGGGTCTTCGTAAGGTAGTGGCGCCGGTCCACAGGAGTGGGTGGAGGAAGCTGACGTCCTCCTCTGGCGCCCCGCACCATCCACGCTATTTTTAGGGGGGTGGCCAACTACCACTGTGCCGCTTTGGGCAGGCATAGAGAAAGCTGGTCTCCTCCCTGTCGGAGGTAGCGTGGGCGGTACGCGGTCTTCTGCCCGTTATCTTCTTGCTCTGCACGCAAACGTGCTAAGCTGACATGGGCGTACTTCCTCTCCTCACCAGCGGGGGCTCGTGAGGAGGTCTTCTGGTCCTTAGCAGTTTTGGTTGTCATTCTCCTCACGAGGCGCCTCCTCGTGAGGGTCTTCTCCGCCGCTTGGGTCCTTGATTCCGAAGATGGGCCGATGACGTGGCCCAGGAGCAGGTGGACCGGGATACCCCGGTATCCATAACACCAACAGTAGCCCCCGGGAGCCCGGCCCTCAAACGCGCCCTCTCGAGGGAGCGGAGGGACGGGGGCCCCAGAAGCTGCTGGGCCCTCCAACGGCACGCGTCAACCGTGTGGTCAGAGGTCCATGTGAAGAGGCAGACGCTGCGGACGCGTGGCGCGGCCGCAACTGGCGAGACGAAACGGCGGGTGACGTTACAGTCACCGAGGCGTCAACCGTCATGATGATGCGTCGCTTGACTGTGGAGCACTGCGCTAACGCTTCGATTCCCGCGTAGGGATTTGACGCATCGACGCCGGACGCCCCCCTTAAATAGATCCTCCTCGAGACCTCCGGCACTTCACCTCCTTCCTCCAGTGCCACTTCTGCTTCTGCGCCCCTGAGCTCATGGATCCTTCCAACTCCTCCGCCGCCGCCGTAACAAGCTCTGGAGCGAAACGCCGCGGGCGTCCCCCGGGCAGCGGGATCAAGGCGAAGATCCCGGCCCGATGCGCGCCCGGCGCCGGCGGCCCCCTCCGCATTGGCGCGCCGCGGCAGGAAGAGGCGAACCGCGCCGCCCTGGGGACCTCCAGCGCCATGACCCTCCGGGGTCCAGCGCGCGGGGGTGCTCTGAACTCGCCGTCGCCGCTGGCGGCGGCTCCTGCTCCCCGCGCCTCGGGGAGCGTCGATCGGGCCCTTCAGGAGGTGCTGGCCGCCCTGGGCCCGCCTCCCCTGAAGCAGATCCTCTGGCCCCGCCGGCGAACGGAGTGATTGCCACTCCGCGCCCCCTGGCGGCAGCGATGCTGGGACCCCTCATCGGCCCGGGGTCCCGGTTCCTGGAGCTTCTCGTCGTCGTCGACGCCCTGGGCTTCAACTCCCTCCGGCTGCCCGACGCTGTCCGGAGGGAGATTTACGCCCCCGGCACGGCCACCGGGGAGATTGCCCTGGGGGAACAGAGCAGGCCAAATCTCTTCTGGCCTGTGGACATCCTCCTTGGGGACGGCGGCCGCGCCGTCCTCTCCGGCCGCTGGAGGGCATTTGCCCTCGGCCATCGCCTCCGCGTCGGCGACCACCTCGTCTTCCGCTTTAAGCTGGGGACGCTGGAGGCTACGGTGCGGATCTTCACCGCCGGCGGCGTCCGCCGCACCTATCCCCAGCCCGTGGCGCAGTGAAGAGGTGGCCCTGGCGTGGTAGTCCTCTGGGGAGGGAAGCTAGTCTCCTCCCCTCTTTTGTCGTGTAGTCCTTGCCGGCGGGGTATGCCCCGCCGTGCTCCGCTCCTTCCCCCACTGGGGGCGCTTTAATGGAAACCGCCTGTTAATTATCTTGCTGTTCTTCAATGTCCTGGTCATTCGCTCGCTCGAGAGCCCTGGTGAGTTGTTGGCATCGACGGGAAGCCTCCCTCCGCCTCAAAGCTCAAGATGGGGTCGGCGTTGACGACACATTGGACGATTCCTGAGACAAGAAGTTGAAGAAAGAGTTGGAAAACAAAAAACCCCAAATCCCCGAAAACGGAAAAACAAATCGAGAAAACAAACGAAAAAAGAAGGCGAATAAGATGCCCCTGTGACCGGCACAGGGACCTTCTCCGTCGTGGAGGAGCGCGGCACTATCTGTGCCAGCAGCTAAGAGCAAATTGCCGCGCGTGGCGATTCACGGGGCCTTCCTCGTCGTTGAGGGAAGCTGGACCCTCACGGACGTGAAAACGTCGACGCTTAAGAGAGCCCAGAGACCGTCGACACCTCACAAGGGCTGCTCAGGAGGTGAAGGGCCTGGCGCGGACCTCCAGTTCTGCGTCTCCTTCGCAAGATGATCGGAGCGGCCTTGGTCTTCAATAATCCTGCCACGTTAGGCCTTCCTCGACAGAGGGAATCTTCCTGCGGATGCTGGTGCATCGACGCGTCCTTGCTCCCTCGTGAGGGTTGCTCACGAGGGGTAGGTCCTTAGCGGGTGCCTTGAGGCACACCTTGGACTTTTCCTCGAAGATTTTTTATTTTCCGATGTGCTTCGCGAGGAACTAAGCACCATGGGTATTTGGAGGTGATCGATAACAGGGCCGTCGCCCCCGACCAGAGCTCATTCCCCTCGGGTTTTTCGGGCTCGCTGTTTTCCGGGCGAAGGCCCCAGCATAGACACTGTGCCTAGCCCCCTTCCACGAGGAGTACAACAGAAAATAAATGGACTTCATGCCATTTGATGTCATGCCGAAGCAGAGGCGCTATATTGCGCATTAACTTAATATCATTGCTTAAGAGCGGACTGAGCTGATACAAGTGCCGTAAAAATGGTCTTTTTCTCCTCGTGAGGAACCTAAGGGTAGAACTTTCGTAGATGAGCTATGTTCGACGGGTTCCCCACCGGCACGCCTTCTGCGGTTTCCAGCCGCGCCGAGCCTGGCCTGGCGATGTGCGTCACCTTGAAGGGTCCTTCCCACATTGGAGACAGCTTGTGCAGGCCCTCGCGAGAGAGTATTCTCCTCAGTACCAGGTCGCCGACCTCCAGAGTTCTTGCTCGAACATGGCGGCTATGGTAGCGGTGTAGTCCTTGCTGGTACCTCGCGGCGCAGAGCGCGGCTTGGCACCGAGCTTCTTCGAGCAGGAGGAGGCGATCCTTGATGAGGTCCTCTTGGCGAATTTCATCGAAGGCGAGCACTCTTGGCGATCCGAACTTGACGTCGGTGGGAAGAACAGCCTCCGCCCCATAGACCAGGAAGAAAGGGGTTTCTCCAGTGGGTTTGGTGGCGGTAGTCCTGATGGACCACAAGATGGATTGGAGGTTGTCTAACCATTTTTTGCCGCAGGCTTCGAGCTTGGCGTTGAAGCTTTTCGTCTTGAGTCCTTTGAGGACCTCGGCGTTAGCACGCTCGGCTTGGCCATTGCTCCGGGGGTAGGCGACGGAGGCGAAGCAAATCTTGATGCCGACCGATGCACAGTAGTCCCGGAACAGTCCGCTGGTGAACTGGCTGCCGTTGTCGGTGATTATGCGGTTAGGCACACCAAAACGATAGACCAGCCCACGGATGAACTTGACTGTGGACCTCGCCGGGATTGTGCACACCGGTTCCACCTCCACCCACTTGGTGAACTTGTCGATGGCGACGTAGAGGTAGCGATAACCCCCTTGCGCTCTGGGGAATGGACAGAGGATGTCCAGCCCCCAAACTGCAAAGGGCCAAGTGAGTGGGATGGTTTGCAGCTCTTGCGCCGGCTGATGCATCTGCTTGGCGTGGAATTGGCACACCTCGCACCTCTTGACCATCTCCACCGCGTCTCCGAGCGCCGAAGGCCAGTAGAACCCGCTTCGGTACGCCTTTGCGGCTAGAGTTGCCGCAGAAGCGTGATGCCCGCATTCGCCGGCGTGGATGTCCTTGAGAAGCTCTTGGCCTTGGTGAGTTGAAATGCACTTCAGAGCGACGCCGTTTGGGCGACGCCGGTACAAGTCACCATCCTTGACGCAGTAGCCCGAAGCTTGCCGCACAATCCTCTCGGCCTCCTCTTCATCCTCGGGAAGCCTGCTGCTGGTGAGGTAGGCCTTGAGCTCGATGATCCAATCCACTCCCTCCTGCCGTGCCAATGCCAGAAGGACGCGGTCACCCGAAGGAGGCCCGCAATCCGGAGCCCCCTGCTCCGGCGGTGGTGGCAAAGCAGAAGGAGGAGGTGAATCGGATGTCGATGGAGAAGCGGACGGCTTGAAGAGACGTTCCTCAAAGACGCCGGCAGGCTGTGACAGGCGATGAGAGGCGCGCTTGGCGATCTCGTCGGCTTCCACATTTTCTCCTCTCGGGACGTGCTTCAGTTCCAAACCTTGGAAGCGTTTTTCCATCTTTCGATGCTCCTCGAGATAAGCCGCCATGTGCTCATCCTTTGGAGTGTAGCTCTTGTTCGAGAAGTTCACAATTAGTTGCAAATCTCCTTTGACGATGAGGCGCTTGATGCCCAAAGCGTTTGCTGCCCTTAGGCCAGCAAGTAGTCCTTCGTACTCCGCGATATTGTTGGAGACCTTGTTCTCAGGCTTGAAGCAGAGCTGCACAGCATAGAAGAGCTTGTCTCCAGAGGGAGAGGTTAGGACAGCACCAGCTCCCGCGCCGGGGAGATTGAAGGCGCCGTCGAAGTGCATGACCCAGAGGCCTGGGGCCTCCTCTCCAGGGAGAGTTGACTCCACCTCTGGAGGCTCGTCGGCAAACGGGTCAGTCCATTCTGCAGTGAACTCGGCCAAAGCCTTGCTCTTGATTACCTTTGTAGTTTCGAAGGAGATCTCGAAAGGCTGAATTTCCATGGCCCACTCAGCCACCCGCCCGGTGACATTGGGGTTGCGTAGAATGGTTTCCAGGGGCCGATCGGTTACCACCTTAATCGGGTGACCCTGGAAGTAGTGGCGTAGCTTCCGCGAGGCGATGAGCAAGGTGTAGAGCAGCTTTTGCTGCATGGTGTAGCGTTCCCGCGCGTCACGCAGTACCGTGCCGACGAAGTACACAGGCTTTTGCACCTTGACGACACCCACGGAAGGCTCCTCCTCAGGAGGCTTTTGAGCGTTGCTCTGAGAGAGCGGCTCGGTCGGCGAAGATTCCGTGGGCGGCTCCTCTCGAGGGTCGGGAGATGAAGCAGCCTCTTCCTCGCGAGGAGCTCCC
The DNA here is from genome assembly GCA_007115705.1 of Dactylis glomerata. NCBI lineage: Eukaryota > Viridiplantae > Streptophyta > Magnoliopsida > Poales > Poaceae > Dactylis > Dactylis glomerata. The sequence continues at coordinate 990,189 of QXEO01000341.1, forward strand.
GAGCTTGGAGGAGTGACCTCCTCTTTGGCGATCACCTTGGCGTCTCGCTCCGCGACGAGAACAGCGCTTGCAGTCCTTGGAGTTGCCGCGATGTAGAGTAGCAAAGGCTCGCGGGGGGTTGGGGCAACCATGATCGGTGGGCTCGTGAGGTACCTTTTTAACTCGGCGAAGGCCTTGTCGGCTTCCGGAGTCCACTCGAACTTCTCGGTGCGTTTCATAAGCTTGAAGAAGGGCAGAGCTTTCTCCCCACTCCTTGCGATAAAACGTCCCAGGGCTGCCATGCACCCCACGAGGCGTTGCATTTCCTTGAGATTGCGCGGAGGACGCATTTCTTCGATGGCCTTGACCTTGTCGGGGTTCGCCTCTATCCCGCGATTGGACATGAGGAACCCCAACAGTTTTCCCGATGGTACGCCGAAGGCGCACTTGACGGGGTTGAGCTTGATGTTTACCTTCCTCAGGTTGACGAATGTTTCCTCCAGATCTTCGATGAAGGTGTGACCCTCGCGTGTCTTGACGATGATGTCGTCGACATAGGCCTCCGCGTTCCTTCCCATCTGAGCCCCCGAGGCCTTGCGCATGAGCCTTTGGAAGGTGGCTCCTGCGTTTTTCAGGCCGAAGGGCATGCAGACGTAGCAGTACACCCCACAGGGCGTGATGAAGGCGGTTTTCTCCTCGTCCTCCTTTGCCATCTTGATCTGATGATAGCCGGAGAAAGCATCCAAGAAGCAAAGGAGGTCGCACCCGGCGGTGGAGTCGACGATTTGATCTATCCTCGGGAGCGGATAAGGATCCTTGGGACAGGCCTTGTTGAGACTCGTGAAGTCCACGCAGAGGCGCCCACTGCCGTTAGCCTTTGGGACGACCACCGGATTAGCAATCCAGGTGGGGTGGGCTACCTCGCGTATCAGCTTGGCCTTCTTCAGCTTCTCTATCTCCTTGACGATGAAATCCTGCTTCTCTTGGGCTTGCTTCCTAGTCTTCTGCTTCATGGGGTGTGCCTGAGGGCACACGGCTAAGTGGTGCTCAATCACCTCCCTGGGAACGCCGGGCATATCTGACGGAGTCCAAGCGAACATGTCAGAGTTTGCCCGCAGGAAGGTGATGAGCGCGCTTTCCTATTTGGGGGAAAGCCCTGCCCCGATGGTGATGAAGTTGTCGCAGCCCCCAGCCTGAAGCGGGACCTTCTTGGTTGCCGAGCGCTCCTGGGTAAACTGGGGCCTCCTGCCTGAGGGTACCGCAGCTTCCCCAATGCTCACATCCAGCATTGGGTGGACCAAGTCCTCGCTCGGAGTAGGCGATGCAGAGGCGGCGAACTTCTTCCCTGTCGAACCCAGAGAGTGGGGCTCGAGAGAGGCCTTCTTCGCAGCAGCCCACTCTTGGGAAACGAGCTGCTTCTTCCTCGTGAGGTCGCCGGAGTGTTCCAGCAGATCTTCGTCGGCGGGGAACATGGTGGCGGCCTCACGGTAGACGTGCTCCACTGACCGGAGAGCATCCTTTTCATTGCAGCGCACGGTGATCGTGCCGTTGGCGCCCGGAATCTTGAGGACGTTGAAGCCATGGTGCGTTGCTGCCATGAACGTAGCCAGGGCTGGATAGCCGAGGATGGCATTGTATGGCAGGGCGATGTAGGCGACGTCGAAGTCGAGGCTTTCTGTCCTGTAGTTGTCCCGGGTGCCGAAGGTGACGGGCAGGCTTACCTGCCCAATTGGCGTTGTAGACCCCTCGGTTACTCCGAAGAACGGCCGAGTTGGCATGAGCCGGTGGTACGGCACCTGCATCTTTTCGAAGATCTCGACCGAGACGATGTTGAGGCCCGCCCCTCCGTCGATGAGAGTGCGGTTGACGGCGACGTTGTTGATGGTTGGCGTGCACAAGAGGGGGATTGTGCCCACGCCCCTTGTGGAAGCCGGATGATCCTCCTCGTCGAAGCCAATCTTGCACGCCGACCACTTCATTAGGTGATTGCCGACGCTGGGCTGCGCCGCCGCGATTTCTCGCGACAGCTGCTTGAAGTGTCGATTTGACAGAGGAGCCTGAGCTCCACCCAGGAGGCAAGCGGCGAAGTCTCGCGGCTCTTGATAGCCCCCCTGGTCTTCATCCCGACGATCGTTTGCTGGTGGGGGCAGCGGCAGCGGCTCGGGATCGGCTCGAGACAGACCCCCACGGCGGCGACCTTCCTCGCGGTCGTCGTCGCGGTGATCGCCCCGGGATCCACTCTTACCATTGCTGCGGCCGCTCCCGCGACGCTTGGCGACGCCGTTTTCCTCGTGAAACTTCCGGACAATCCAACAATCCTCGGTATTGTGGGTGTCCTTCTTGTGGATAATGCAGTAGCGGTGACGTCGACCTTTATCGCGATCGGAGCGGTCCCCGCGGCGTTGCTTATGATCTGGCTCCGCCGCGAGGACAGCAGCCTCCTTTCGCTTGGGGTCCTTGGACTTCGGCTTTGGGGGAGGCACCTCCGGCAGATTGTGCACGAAGAGCCTCCCCTCCTCAGCCTTGGCGCAGCGGTCGGCGATCTCGAAGAGCCTGACGACGGAAGTCAGCTCATCATTCACGGACAACTTCTCCCGCATCTTGACGTCGGAGACGCCCGTGGAGAACGCAGAGATGACCTCCTCGTTGGAGATCCTGGGGATCTTGTTCCTCATCTGACTGAAGCGCTGGATGTACTGACGAAGCGTCTCGCCCTTGTACTGACGCACCGCCTTAAGATCATTCTTGGTGGCGGGGCGCTCGTACGTGGGCATGAAGTTGGCAACGAACTGACGACACAAATCCTTCCACGAAGTCACGGATTCGTGAGGAAGATTCATGAGCCAAGTTCGCGGAGCGTCCTTGAGGGCCATGGGGAACCAATTGGCCATGGCGCGCTGATCTCCACGCGCAGCCTGGACGGCGACGACGTAGAGTTGGAGGAATTCGACAGGATTTGTGGTCCCGTCGTAACGCGCGCTGATGTCCGGCTTGAACTTGTCAGGCCAGACGACGTAGCGCTGCTGGCGAGTGAGGGCAAGACACCCGGGGTTGTAGATTGGGACGCCGGGGGTCCTGACGTTCTTGCCAGCTTCGCCGATGTCGTCGATGGCGCGGTCATGATTTTCGCGGCGGCGCTCGAGGGAGACGCGTGCGTCTTCCGGAGCGCGTTGGACGATTTGGCAGCTGGGCTCCCCGCGTGGCGAAGACGCGGCGCGGGAAACCACCTTCTTGGCCTTGTTGGCCCTCCCATCTCCGGCGCCCGGGGCGCGATGCCCCGCCGCCGGATCTGGGTTCCCCGCGCCCTGGGCTCCTCCCTGGGCCGGGTCTTCGTTGGCGATGGCGACGAGCTCGGCGATTCGAGCGCGCCACCCCTCACACCCGTCATCGGTGGGTTGACAGCGCAGCAGCTCCTGCGCCATGGCGAGTGCCTGCGCAGGAGACGGCTGACTCCCAGAACGAGCACGAGAAGTGGCGGTGGCGGTGAAGGAGAGCGAAGGCTCCGTTCGCCCGGACGGGAGGTAGGAGGACTCCAGATCTTCCTCCTCTTCCTCCTCGGCCGAAGCTTCATGACGACGGAAGATGGGCTCGATGGGTTGACAGCGCAGCAGCTCCTGCGCCATGGCAGAGGCCTTGTTTGCCCCGGAGCAGCGTTGCGATGGCGAAGACTCTCGAGCCTTGCATTGTCGTCGGCCATGTCGAAGCAGATCTAGAAGAAAACACACCACAGCCCCCTACCTGGCGCGCCAAATGTCGATGGATTTCGTGTCGCAAGAACACGGGGTACCACGCGACGGACCCAAGGATTCGAACGCAGGGGGCTGAATCGTGTGAGATCTTGGATCACAACGAAGCACGGTGACGGAAGCCTCGATTGTCGAATGCGCAACGCACTGCAGAGAGGGAGACCGAGCCTTACCCAGGTTCAGGGCCCTCGTGGTGAGGTAAAACCCCTACTTCCTGCCTTCTTGTATTGCAACGCGACACCTCGCGAGGAGTACAAGGCCTTGGTTACAAAGCTCTAGCTGGCCAGAGGTTGAAGAACCTGCGTGCCCAGCTAGCAGCCTGAAGAAGATGAAGATTCGATCCCCCCTAAGGGATGGCCTCTCCCTCCTTTTATAGCGCCAAGGTCCTCTTTCCCCTTATCTTCTTGGGGAAGGGGTTGCCACACACGGCCAAGGAGGGAGGACAGCTGTAGACTATACTCTTCTGTAGACTGGGTCTTCGTAAGGTAGTGGCGCCGGTCCACAGGAGTGGGTGGAGGAAGCTGACGTCCTCCTCTGGCGCCCTGCACCGTCCACGCTATTTTTAGGGGGGTGGCCAACTACCACTGTGCCGCTTTGGGCAGGCACAGAGAAAGCTGGTCTCCTCCCTGTCGGAGGTAGCGTGGGCGGTACGCGGTCTTCTGCCCGTTATCTTCTTGCTCTGCACGCAAACGTGCTGAGCTGACGTGGGCGTACTTCCTCTCCTCACCAGCGGGGGCTCGTGAGGAGGTCTTTTGGTCCTTAGCAGTTTTGGTTGTCGTTCTCCTCACGAGGCGCCTCCTCGTGAGGGTCTTCTCCGCCGCTTGGGTCCTTGATTCTGAAGATGGGCCGATGATGTGGCCCAGGAGCAGGTGGACCGGGATACCCCGGTATCCATAACACCGACAGTAACTATGGCAGAGAAGAGTACAAAAAGTTTCCGCTAAGGGAATCCAGAGAGTACAACCCATCACCAGAAGATATGCTCAACGGACCATGTCATATCCATTCTGTGTTCGTCGATGGGAAACGAGTATCCAGACACGCAATGAAAGATTGCACTACGTTCTTGAAACTACAGGAAGCAGCACTTAACAAGCAAGCCGAGGCAAAATGCCAGGGATACGAGGGAAACACAAGCAACACGCCTGCAACCCAACAAGGAAACAGTGGAGCTCCCAAGGGACAAGATCAATCAAACCAGGGACGTGACGATGAGGAAGGATATGTTCCATCTAAAGGGCAGATCATAGCAATGATACAACCAGTGCCCAAGTCGAACAAAGAGGAGAAAAGCATAACTCGACAAGTTAACCTCGCAATAACTTCACCTCCGGCAACAACAGAATATCTACATTGGTCAGAGCAACCCATATAATTCAGCAGAGATGATCACCCAATAACAGTACCTCGGCCAGGAAACGTGCCCTTGGTACTCAAAGCCCAAATAGGGACGTACGATGTCGACAGAATATTCATGGACGCAGGAAGTGGAATAAACCTGATCTACGCAAAAACCCTACGAGCAATGCACATTTCCTTAGAGTCCCTGAAGCCAACTGACTGCTCCTTTCATGGAATAGTCCTAGGGAGTGCTAACTATCCACTTGGTCGAATAGCACTCAACGTTTGCTTCAGAAATCGGCAAAATTACAGAAGGGAGAAACTCGACTTTGAAGTCATGGACTGGCCATCACAATATCATGCGATCCTCGGACGACCCGCGTTTTCGCGATTCATGGCAGTGCCTCACTACACTTATCTGGTACTAAAAATGCCAGGACCCAAAGGAATTATTATAGTCAAAGGAAGCTTCGAGTTATCAGACCTATGCGACAAGGAATTTCACAAGATGGCCCAAAACTTTGGCATGATGGCAAGCTACGGGGAACCCAACTACAAAACAAAAAGCACGACTACAGGAGTCACGCAGCAACTCGAAGGAAACCCCAAGGAACCAGAAGTAAAGAAACCTCGGGTACAGCCACCAGAGCAAGAGAAGTCTATAGGAGAAGAAGAGAAGACTCAAGCGACATAGGCGAATAAATAGAGTAGGAAAATAAGGCTGTAAAAGCCACGAGTTACACCAGGGCAATGCCCTCTAGATCCAGAACACAGGTCATTGGCCGGATCTCTTGGGTTATCCCATGTATCTTACATTATACGCATAAATAAAAGACTAAAGTTCCTCTTATTTGAGTTTATGTGTCTTCAAAAGTTGCGGCAAGCACACCAACATACACACAAAAGTGCAATGCTTTGAGGATAAAAAATTCTAACACAAAAAGTTAGAAAACAACAAACTCTCGCATTATACGCACACAAATATCACATCAATGGCTGATCAGAATTGTCTACGCCCAAAGGATCTAAATAGTGATGCTCGCGGAATAACGCGGCATCCTCTCGAAGCAACCTAGCTATGAGCCTCCTAGCTGGTTGAAGGGTAGCATCTATATGAACTTGTAGCTGAGCTCCTCCCGAAGGCAAGCTTAGTGACATGGACATTAAATTGAGCCTCGGATGCCACTTGCGTGTCCAACCAAGTGCAAAATTGGCACCAGCCACTAAGTTAAGCTCTATCAGATGATGAATACGCTGAGTAGACCTAAAAACAGCAAGCAGTTGTGGAAAAGTTCCAGGAAGAGGATTACGAGGAAGCATCACGGAATGCATGGTAGTCAGAGCTTTTCGACAACCGTCAACCGCTTCTCCAATATGTTGAGCACGATCTTGGAGAAGCACAATAGCACTGCGACGCCGGGGATCAGACCAAAAAGTTTTGACTCCACCTGATGATCTCTCAAGAGCCGCGATTCATTCAGAAACACGGCGAGCTTCACTGACGAAGTCCAGGCAAGTACCTAAAATAGCAAAAATCATGGGCCAGTAGCATTGCAGCAGAAAAGCAAAAGAGGAAAATTGCAGGAAAACTTACATCGCAGCAACTCGCAAGCAGACTCGATAATACCAACGAGAAAGGAGCCGCACTCCTCCAAATGTACAATTTTAGCTGTCAGACTCGACACCTTATCCTCGAGTATGGATATCTGCTTCATAAAACCGCAAGATTTGCTGGCTTTATCCATAGCCATCTGCGCTTGGCATTTAGACAAAGTCAAACGGCTTTCAAGATCTGCAATCCTTGAGGAATACTCATCGCATCGGCAAACAGGACGAGGAGGTGACGAAACTCCGGAGTCGAAAGCATCGGCAGAAGATGGAGCTTGACCACGACCAGATAATTCACCAGCACGCATAGGCTGGAAGGCAAAAGCAAAAGAAGAGAGGAGCATCTCAGAAGCTAAACCAAACACGACATTTCACAAAAGAGGATATATTTACAAAAGCATAAGCCCTCTGGCTAAGGTTCTTGGGCTACATGCGACTAGAAAGTTTTGCTACATCAAAAGGAAACTAAAATTACAAGGGAGGCCAAGTCTACGCCACCTCGGCCTCACGATCCATAGCAGAAGTAGGCGTAGCAGAAGCAGCACCAGCATCAGGAGGAGGCATAGATCCACTTGTGGCCGGAGTCGAAGAAATCGGCGTCGTACCGGTCGCGGAAGCCACCGAAGGGGAAATCATCGACACGATGCCCGACGCATACTTTTTTGCCTTCTCGAAGAAGGGCTTCAGTTCCAAACAAGGACGGCCGGGGGAAGAGCTAACTTTCTCCCAGTTCACCTCCTCACCATGCGCATATGCAAATGCAATGGCCCCCCTCGGCACCTCGCTTCAAGGAGAGACCCTTCATAGTAAGTATGGGGTCGTCATTGGTGTCGAAGGCTTTGGCAAGATTCTTCAAGTCCGGTACATTGGCCTTCTTCTTGGGCCACAACCCGACAAAAATCCGCGTAAGTACGTGGTTAACCAACTCGAAGACTTCCCAGACAGATATCCAGTTCGCTTCTAGCAAGCTGACAGCGGCCAAGAGAGGATCTTCGTCAAGCTGCAAAGTCGACGCAGACACTTCACTATATTCTACAAAACCAGGAAAACAGCAAAACAGCAGAAAAGGAATACATCAGCAAGCATAAGAGAGCAAGAAAGCCGACAAAATGAAAGAAAGTATAGTATGTACCTCCAGCAGCAGCAGACATCTAGTTTAGCCGCTCAGCCATGGCCTCTTCCCGCTAGAGGTGCTCCTTGTTAGCATTAGCCAAGTCCTTTTCTGCTTTTTTCACCTTAGCCAATGCTGACTTAGCAGACGTCTCAGCATTGACCTTGGCAGCAGTGGCAGCATCAAAAGCTATCCTGGAAGCTTCAAGTTCAGCTTCCAGCGATGCAACGCGAGCATTGGCTGTCTTTAGAGCACCTGAGTTAAACAAAGAGGAAAGAAAAAGTCAAGCAAAGAAGCAGAGACAGGCATGCAAAGATAAGCAAGTGTTAAAAACGAGACTTACCTTCAGAGGCCTTGGCAACTTTCAGGTACTCGACGCATTCATTGCCCAAGTCGACAAATCTCTTCATCAGGTTATGTCCAGAAAATAGGACGTGAGTATCAAAACCCAAAAGATAAAGAAAATATGACAGTATGTTTACACACGTCGTCGGAGGAGCTTGTGGACTGATGGGCCTCAAGGGCAGCACCGGCGTCGGACGCTTTCTTCAAGCGTCCAGAACTACGAACAGTGACTGCCTTCTTCGTAGGCTTCTTCGAAGCTTTTTGAGGTTTCACTGCTGGATCAACCTCTTGCGGCGACGGCTCGTTGATGACAAGAGTATTAGTGGTAGGGGCAGCAGCGGCAAATCTCTTCGGGGCCTCGTCGTCACTGAGAAAAGGAGAAAAAGACAGAGTCATCTATCAAGGTCGACAACAAAAAGCTAAATATATGAAAACAAATAGATGAACACTCACGAGTCCATGAAGTCGAAGAGTTCTCTGCCGTCCTCTAGCTCAAAGGATTACTCGGCCACAGTCTTAGGGGCGGAGGCACTGGAAGAAGCAAATTCTTCAACAAGTTTCCTCTTCTTGTCCACGACAAGGTCTTCAGAAAGCGCAGGAGGAGGTGACGTCTGATGCTACCGAGTTGATGAAGTAAATAACCGGCCCGTTGGGAACCCCAAGAGGAAGGTGTGATGAATATAGCAGCAAGATTTTCCCTCAGTAAAGAAACCAAGGTTTATCGATCAGGAGAAGAGCGGACAATACAACCGTAGGTGATGCTTGCTAGTTTGCTGTCGGTGTTCTGGATACCGGGGTATCCCGGTCCACCTGCTCCTAGGCCCCGTCATCGGCCCATCTTCAGCCTAGGGGAGAACCAACGACCCGAGCTACGAAGAAGACCCTCATGAGGAGGCGCCTCATGAGGAGAACGACGGTGAAAAATGCTAAGGACCAGAAGACCTCCTCACGAGCCCCCGCTGGTGAGGAGAGGGACCAAGTCCACGCCAGCTCATCACGTTGGCATGCGGAGCAAGAAGATGAAGGACAGAAGACCGCGTACCGCCCACGCTACCCCCGACAGGGAGGAGACCAACTTTCGCTGTGCCTGCCCAAAGCGGCACAGTGGTTGTTGGCCACCCCCCCTAAAAATAGCGAGGACGGTGCAGGGCGCCAGAGGAAGACGTCAGCTTCCTCCACCCACTCCTGTGGACCGGCGCCACTACCCTACGAAGACCACGTCTACAGAAGAGTGTAGTCTACAGCTGTCCACCCTCCTTGGCCGTGTGTGTGGCAACCCCTTCCCCAAGAAGATAAGGGGAAGGAGGACCTTGGCGCTATAAAAGGAGGGGAGGCCACCCCTTAGAGGGGATCTGATCTTCTCCGAGTTGCTAGCTGGGCACGCAGGTTCTTCAACCTCTGGCCAGCTAGAACTTTGTAACCAAGACCTTGTACTCCTCGCGAGGTGTTGCGTCACAATACAAGAAGGCAGGAAGTAGGGGTGTTACCTCACCACGAGGGCCCTGAACCTGCGTAAAGCTCGGCGTCTCTCTGTGCAGTGTGTAGTGCGTTTGACAGCTCGAGGCTTCCGTCACCGTGCTTCGTTGCGATCCTAGATCTCACACGTTCAGCCCCCTGCGTTCAAATCTTTGGGTCCGTCGCGTGGTACCCCGTGTTCTTGCGACACGAAATCCATCGACATTTGGCGCGCCAGGTAGGGGGCTGTGGTGTGTTTTCTCCTAGATCTGCTTCGACATGGCCGACGCCAATGCAAGGCTCGAGCGTCTTCGCCGTCGCAACGCTGTTCGAGGGCAAACCGAGCCCATCTTCCGTCGTTGTGAAGCTTCGGCCGGGGAGGAAGAGGAGGAAGATCTGGAGTCCTCCTACCTCCCGTCCGGGCATACAGAGCCTTCGCTCTCCTTCACCGCCACCGCCACTTCTTGCGCTCGTTCTGGGAGTCAGCTGTCTCCTGCACAGGCTCTCGCTATGGCACAGGAGCTACTGCGCTATCAACCCACCGATGACGGGCGTGAGGGGTGGTGCGCTCGGATCACCGAACTCGTCACCATTGCCAATGAAGACCCGGCCTAGGGTGGAGCCCAGGGCGCGGGAGACCCAGATCCAGCGGCGGGGCGTCGTGCCCCGGGCACTGGAGATGGGAAGGCCAACAAGGCCAAGAGGATGGTTTCCCGCACCGCATCTTCGCCGCGCGGGGAGCCTAGCTGCCAAATCGTCCAACGCGCTCCGGAAGACGCATGCGTCTCCCTCGAGCGCCGCCGCGAAAATCATGACCGCGCCATCGACGACATCGGCGAAGCTGGCAAGAACGTCAGGACCCCCGGTGACCCTATCTACAACCCCGGGTGTCTTGCCCTCACTCGCCAGCAACGCTACGTTGTCTGGCCAGACAAGTTCAAGCCGAACATCGGCGCGCGTTACGACGGGACCACAAACCCCGTCGAATTCCTCCAGCTCTACGTCGTCGCCGTCCAGGCCGCGCGTGGAGATCAGCGTGCCATGGCAAATTGGTTCCCCATGGCCCTCAAGGACGCTCCGCGAACTTGGCTCATGAATCTTCCTCACGAATCCGTGACTTCATGGAAGGATTTATGCCGTCAGTTCGTTGCCAACTTCATGCCCACGTACGAGCGCCCCGCTACCAAGAACGATCTTAAGGCGGTGCATCAGTACAAGGGCGAGACGCTTCGTCAGTATATCCAGCGCTTCAGCCAGATGAGGAACAAGATCCCCAGGATCTCTAACGAGGAGGTCATCTCCGCATTCTCCACGGGCGTCTCTGACATCAAGATGAGGGAGAAGCTGCCCGTGAATGATGAGCTGACTTCCGTCGTCAGGCTCTTCGAGATCGCCGACCGCTGCCCCAAGGCCGAGGAGGGGAGGCTCTTCGTGCATAAACTGCCGGAGGCGCCTCCCCCTAAGCCAAAGTCCAAGGACCCAAAGCGAAAGGAGGCCGCTGTCCTCGCGGCGGAGCCAGATCATAAGCAACGCTGCGGGGACCGCTCCGAGCGCGACAAGGGTCGACGTCGCCGCTACTGCATTCTCCACAAGAAGGACACCCACAATACCGACGATTGTTGGTTTGTCCGAAAGTTTCATGAAGAAAATGGTGTCTCCAAGCGCCGTGGGGGTGGCCGCAGCTACGGCAAGAGTGGATCCTGGGGCGATCGCCACGACGACGACCACGAGGAAGGTCGCCGCCGCGAGGGTCTGTCTCGAGCTGATCCCGAGCCACTGCCGCTGCCCCCACCAGCAAACGATCGTCGGGAGGAGAACCAGGGGGGCTATCAAGAGCCGCGGGACTTCACCGCTTGCCTCCTGGGTGGAGCTCAGGCTCCTTTGTCTAACCGACACTTCAAGCAGCTGTCGCGAGAGATCGCGGCGGCACAGCCCAACGTCGGCAACCGCCTAATGAAGTGGTCAACGTGCAAGATCGGCTTCGACGAAGAAGACCATCCGGCCTCCACCAGGGGCGTGGGCACAATTCCTCTCTTGTGCACGCCAACCATCAACAGCGTCGCCGTCAATCGCACTCTCATCGACGGAGGGGCGGGCCTCAACATCATCTCGGTCGAGATCTTCGAGAAGATGCAAGTGCCGTACCACCGGCTCATGCCAACTCGACCATTCTCCGGGGTAACCGAAGGGTCTACAACGCCAATTGGGCAGGTACGCCTGCCCGTTACCTTCGGCACCCGGGACAACTACAGGACCGAGAGCCTTGACTTTGACGTCGCCTACATCGCGCTGCCATACAATGCCATTCTTGGCTATCCAGCCCTGGCAAGGTTCATGGTAGCCACGCATCATGGCTTCAACGTTCTCAAGATTCCGGGCGCCAACGGCATGATCACCGTGCGCTGCAACGAGAAGGATGCTCTCCGATCGGTGCAGCATGTCTACCGTGAGGCCGCCACCATGTTCCCTGCCGACGAAGATCTGCTGGAACACTCCGGCGACCTCGCGAGGAAGAAGCAGCTCGTATCCCAAGAGCGTGCTGCTGCGAAGAAGGCCTCTCTTGAGCCCCACCTGCAGGGCTCAACAGGGAAGAAGTTCGCCGCCTCTGCATCGCCTACTCCAAGCGAGGACCTGGTCCCTCTGATGCTGGGTATGAGCATTGGGGAAGCCGCGGTACCCTCAGAGAGGAGGCCCCAGTTCACCCAAGAGCGCTCTGCAACCAAGAAAGTCCCGCTTCAGGCTGGGGGCTGCGAAAACTTCGTCACCATCGGGGCAGGGCTTTCCCCCAAATAGGAAAGCGCGCTCGTCACCTTCCTGTGGGCAAACTCTAACATGTTCGCTTGGACTCCGTCAGATATGCCCGGCGTTCCCAGGGAGGTGATTGAGCACCACTTAGCCGTGTGCCCTCAGGCACACCCCGTGAAGCAGAAGACTAGGAAACAAGCGCAAGAGAAGCAGGATTTCATAGTCAAGGAAATAGAGAAGCTGAAGAAGGCCAAGCTAATACGCGAGGTAGCCCACCCCACCCGGATTGCAAATCCGGTGGTAGTCCCAAAGTCAAATGGCAGTGGGCGCCTCTGCATGGACTTCACAAGTCTTAACAAGGCCTGCCCCAAGGACCCTTATCCGCTCCCAAGAATAGATCAGATCGTCGACTCCACCGCCGGCTGTGACCTCCTTTGCTTCTTGGATGCTTTCTCCGGCTATCATCAGATCAAGATGGCAAAGGAGGACGAGGAGAAGACCGCCTTCATCACGCCTTGTGGTGTGTACTGCTACGTCTGCATGCCCTTCGGCCTGAAAAACGCAGGAGCCACCTTCCAAAGGCTCATGCGCAAGGCTCTGGGGGCTCAGATGGGAAGGAATGCAGAGGCCTACGTCGACGACATCGTCGTCAAGACTCGCGAGAGTCACACCTTCATCGAGGATCTGGAAGAAACATTCTTCAACCTGAGAAAGGTAAACATCAAGCTCAACCCCGCCAAGTGCGCTTTCGGCGTACCGTCGGGAAAACTGTTAGGGTTCCTCGTGTCCCATCGCGGGATAGAGGCGAACCCTGACAAGGTCAAGGCCATCGAAGAAATGCGTCCACCATGTAATCTCAAGGAGATGCAACGCCTCGCGGGATGCATCGCAACCCTGGGGCGCTTCATCGCGAGGAGTGGGGAGAAAGCCCTGCCCTTCTTCAAGCTCATGAAGCGCACTGGGAAGTTCGAGTGGACTCCGGAAGCCGACAAGGCCTTCGCTGAGTTGAAAAGGTACCTCACGAGCCCACCGATCATGGTTGCCCCAACATTCCGCGAGCCCTTGCTACTCTACATCGCGGCAACTCCAAGGACTGCAAGTGCCGTTCTCGTTGCGGAGCGAGACGCAAAGGTGATTGCCCAGGAAGAGGTCGATCCTCCCGATCTGGGGGCTCCTCACGAGGAAAAGCTCAATCCTCCCGTCCCTCAAGAGGAGCCGCCCGCCGCATCTCCGCCGACCGAGCTGCTCTCTCAGAGCAACGCTCAAAAACCTCCCGAGGAGGAAGCTCCCGAGGGTGTCACCAAGGTGCAGAAGCCCGTGTACTTTGTCAGCATGGTGCTACGTGACGCTCGGGAGCGCTACACCATGCAGCAAAAGCTGCTCTACACCCTGCTCATTGCTTCGCGGAAGCTACGCCACTACTTCCAGGGTCACCCGATAAAGGTGGTAACCGATCGTCCCCTGGAGACCATCCTATGCAATCCCAACGCCACTGGGCGGGTGGCAGAATGGGTCGTGGAGCTTCAACCCTTCGAGATCTCCTTCGAAACTACAAAGGTAATCAAAAGCAAGGCTTTGGCCGAGTTTACTGCGGAGTGGACCGATCCGTTCGCCGACGAGCCTCCAGAGGTGGAGTCAACGCTCCCAGGAGATGAGGCTCCAGGCCTCTGGGTCATGCACTTCGACGGCGCCTTCGACCTCCCCGGCGCAGGAGCTGGTGCTGTCCTGACCTCTCCCTCTGGAGACAAGCTCTTCTACGCCGTACAGCTCTGCTTTAAGCCTGAGCACAAGGTCTCCAACAACATCGCGGAATATGAAGGACTACTCGCCGGCTTAAGGGCGGCAAACGCTTTGGGCATCAAGCGCCTCATCGTCAAGGGAGATTCACAGCTGGTTGTGAACTTCTCGAACAAGAACTACACTCCAAAGGATGAGCACAGGGCGGCTTATCTCGAGGAGCATCGAAAGATAGAGAAACACTTCAAAGGCTTGGAGCTGAAACATATCCCGAGAGGAGAAAATGTGGAAGCCGACGAGATCGCCAAGCGCGCCTCTCATCGCCTGGCACAACCTGCCGGCATCTTTGAGGAGCGTCTCTTCCGACCGTCCGCTTCTCCATCGACATCTGAACCAGACCCTCCACCTGCCCTGCCGCCGCCGCCGGAGCAGGGGGCTCCAGACTGCAGGCCTCCTTCGGGTGACCGCGTCCTTCTAGCATTGGCACGGCAGGAGGGAGTGGACTGGATCCTCGAGCTCAAGGCCTTCCTCACCAGCAGCAGGCTTCCCGAGGATGAAGAGGAAGCCGAAAGGATCGTGCGTCAAGCTTCGGGCTACTGCGTCAAGGATGGAGACTTGTACCGGCGTCGCCCAAACGGCGTCGCTCTGAAGTGCATATCTACTCACCAAGGCCAGGAGCTTCTCAGGGACATCCACGCCGGCGAGTGCGGCCATCATGCTTCTGCTGCAACTCTAGCCGCAAAGGCATATCGAAGCGGCTTCTATTGGCCTTCAGCGCTCGGAGATGCGGCGGAGATGGTCAAGAGGTGCGAGGCGTGCCAATCCCACGCCAAGCAGATCCACCAGCCGGCGCAGGAGCTGCAAACCATCCCACTCACTTGGCCCTTTGCAGTTTGGGGGCTGGACATCCTTGGTCCGTTCCCCAGAGCGCAAGGGGGCTACCGCTACCTCTACGTCGCCATCGACAAATTTACCAAGTGGGTGGAGGTGGAGCCGGTGTGCACCATCCCGGCCAGGTCCGCGGTGAAGTTCATCCGTGGGCTGGTCTGTCGTTTTGGTGTGCCTAACCGCATAATCACCGACAACGGCAGCCAGTTCACCAGCGGACTGTTTCGGGAGTACTGTGCATCGGCCGGCATCAAGATCTGTTTCGTCTCCATCGCCTACCCCCGGAGCAATGGCCAAGCTGAGCGTGCAAACGCCGAGGTCCTCAAGGGGCTCAAGACAAAAAGCTTCAACGCCAAGCTCGAAGCCTGCGGCAAAAAATGGTTAGACAACCTCCAATCCATCTTGTGGTCCATCAGGACTACCGCCACAAAACCCACTGGAGAGACCCCTTTCTTCTTGGTCTATGGGGCGGAGGCTGTTCTTCCCACCGACGTCAAGTTCGGGTCGCCAAGAGTGCTCGCCTTCGACGAAATTCGCCAAGAGGACCTCATCAAGGATCGCCTCCTCCTGCTCGAAGAAGCTCGATGCCAAGCCGCGCTCCGCGCCACGAGGTACCAGCAAGGACTATGCCGCTACCATAGCCGTCATGTTCGAGCAAGGACTCTGGAGGTCGGCGACCTGGTGCTGAGGAGAATACTCTCTCGTGAGGGCCTGCACAAGCTGTCTCCAATGTGGGAAGGACCCTTCAAGGTGACGCACATCGCCAGGCCAGGCTCAGCGCGGCTGGAAACCGTAGAAGGCGTGCCGGTGGGGAACCCGTGGAACATAGCTCATCTGCGAAAGTTCTACCCTTAGGTTCCTCACGAGGAGATAAAGACCATTTTCACGGCACTTGTATCAGCTCAAACTGCTCTTAAGCACTGATATTAAGTTATTGCGCAACACAGCGCCTCTGCTTCGGCATGATATTAAAATGGCATGAAGTCCATTTATTTTCTGTTGTACTCCACGCGGAAGGGGGCTAGGCACGGTGTCTATGCTGGGGCCTTCGCCCGGAAAACAGCAAGCCCGAAAAACCCAAAGGGAGTGAGCTCTGGTCGGGGGCGACGGCCCTGTTATCGATCACCTCCAAATACCCATGGTGCTTAGTTCCTCACGAAGTACACCGGAAAATAAAAAATCTTTGAGGAAAGTCCAAGGTATGCCCAAGGCACCCGCTAAGGACCAGCACCTCGTGAGCAACCCTCACGAGGAGGCAAAGATGCGTAGATGCAACAAGCATCCGCAGGAAGATTCCCTCTCCCGAGGAAGGCCTAACGTGGCAGGATTATTGAAGACCAAGGCCGCTCCGATCATCTTGCGAAGGAGACGCAGATCCGGAGGTCCGCGCCAGGCCCTTCACCTCGTGAGCAACCCTTGCGAGGTGTCGACGGTCTCTGGGCTCTCTTAAGCGTCGACGTTTTCACGTCCGTGAGGGTCCAGCTTCCCTCAACGACGAGGAAGGCCCCGTGAATCACCACGCGCGGCAATTTGCTCTTAGCTGCTGGCACAGATAGTGCCGCGCTCCTCCACGACGGAGAAGGTCCCTGTGGCGGTCACAGGGGCATCTTATTCGCCTTCTTTTTTCATTTGTTTTGTCGACTTGTTTTTCCGTTTTTGGGGATTTGGGGTTTTTTCTTTTCCAACTCTTTCTTCAACTTCTTGTCTCAGGAATCGTCCAATGTGTCGTCGGCACCGATCCCATCTTGAGTTCTGAGGCGAAGGGAGGCCTCCCGTCGACGCTAACAGCTCACCAGGGCTCTCGAGCGCGCGAATGACCAGGACAATGAAGAGCAATGAGAAGCAAAATGCAAGACAGCTAGTAAGCGGATTTCATTGAAGCAATCCCATCAAAGGGAGGAGCAAGGCACGGCGGGGCATACCCCGCCGGCGAGGTCTACACAGCAAAGAGGGAAGGCGACTAGCTCCCCTCCCCAGAAGACTACCACGCCAGCATCGCCTCTTCACTGCGCCGCGGGCTGGGGGTAGGTGCGGCGGACGCCATCGGCAGTGAAGATCTGCACCGAAGCCTCCAGCGTCCCCAGCTTGAAGCGGAAGACGAGGTGGTCGCCGACGCGGAGGCGATGACCGAGGGCGAAGGCCCTCCAGCGGCCGGAGAGGACGGCGTTGCCGCCCACTCCGAGGAGGATGTCCACAGGCCAGAAGAGATCTGGCCTGCTCTGCTCCCCCAGGGCAATCTCCCCAGCGGCCGCGCCGGGGGCGTAAACCACCCTCCGGACTGCGTCGGGCAGCCGGAGGGAGCTGAAGCCCGGAGCATCGACGACGACGAGGAGCTCTAGGAAGTGGGACCCCGGGCCGATGAGGGGTCCCAGCATCACCGCCGCCAAGTGTCGCGGAGTGGCAACCACTCCGTTCGCCGGCGGGGCCGGAGGATCTGCAGCAGGGGGAGGGGGGCCCAGGGCGGCCTCCACCTCCCGGAGGACTCGGTCGACGCTCCCCGGGGCGCGGGGAGCAGGCGCCACCGCCAGCGGCGATGGCGAGTTCAGAGCGCCTCCACGCGCGGGACCCCTAAGGGTCAGGGCGCCGGAGGTCCCTGAGGCGGCGCGGTTCGCCTCGTCCTGCCTCAGCGCGCCTATGCGAAGGGGGCCGCCAGCGCCGGGCGTCCACCAGGCCGGGATCTTCACCTTGTGCCCGCTACCCGGGGTGCGCCCGCGGCGCTTGGCCCCAGAGCTTGGTCCAGCAGCGGCGACGGAGGCGGAGGGGTCCATCAGCTTGGAGGCGTGGGGGAAGAGGTGGCACTGGAGGAAGGAGGTGAAGTGCCGGAGGTCTCGAGGAGACTCTATTTAAGGGGGGCATCCGGCGTCGATGCATCAAATCTCAGCGCGGGAATCGAAGCGTCGGCGCAGCACTCCGCAGCGAAGCGACGCGCCATCATGACGGTTTGACGCCTCGGAGACTGTAGCGTCGCCCGCCGTTTCATCTCACCAGCTGCGGACGCACCACGTGTCCGGAGGCTCTGCTTCTTCACATGGTCCTCTGACCGCGCAGTTGACGCGTGCCGTCGGAGGGCCCAACAGCTTCTGGGGCCCCCGACCCTTCGCTTGCTCAAGAGGGCGCGTTCGCGGGCCGGGCTCCCGGGGGCTACTGTCGGTGTTCTGGATACCGGG
Source organism: Dactylis glomerata (assembly GCA_007115705.1). Lineage (NCBI taxonomy): Eukaryota > Viridiplantae > Streptophyta > Magnoliopsida > Poales > Poaceae > Dactylis > Dactylis glomerata. Next base: position 1,008,311 of record QXEO01000341.1, read on the forward strand.
GTATCCCGGTCCACCTGCTCCTGGGCCCCGTCATCGGCCCATCTTCAGCCCAGGGGAGAACCAACGACCCAAGCTACGAAGAAGACCCTCACGAGGAGGCGCCTCGTGAGGAGAACGATGGTGAAAAACGCTAAGGACCAGAAGACCTCCTCACGAGCCCCCGCTAGTGAGGAGAGGGACCAAGTCCACGCCAGCTCAGCACGTTGGCGTGCGGAGCAAGAAGATGAAGGACAGAAGACCGCGTACCGCCCACGCTACCCCTGACAGGGAGGAGACCAACTTTCGCTGTGCCTGCCCAAAGCGGCACAGTGGTTGTTGGCCACCCCCCTAAAAATAGCGTGGACGGTGCAGGGCGCCAGAGGAATACGTCAGCTTCCTCCACCCACTCCTGTGGACCGGCGCCACTACCCTACGAAGACCACGTCTACAGAAGAGTGTAGTCTACAGCTGTCCACCCTCCTTGGCCGTCTGTGTGGCAACCCCTTCCCCAAGAAGATAAGGGGAAGGAGGACCTTGGCGCTATAAAAGGAGGGGAGGCCACCCCTTAGAGGGGATCTGATCTTCTCCGAGTTGCTAGCTGGGCACGCAGGTTCTTCAACCTCTGGCCAGCTAGATCTTTGTAACCAAGACCTTGTACTCCTCGCAAGGTGTCGCGTCGCAATACAAGAAGGCAGGAAGTAGGGGTGTTACCTCACCACGAGGGCCCTGAACCTGGGTAAAGCTCGGCGTCTCTCTCTGCAGTGCGTAGTGCGTTCGACAGCTCGAGGCTTCCGTCACCGTGCTTCGTTGCGATCCTAGATCTCACACGTTCAGCCCCCTGCGTTCAAATCTTTGGGTCCATCGCGTGGTACCCCGTGTTCTTGCGACACGAAATCCATCGACATTTGCGACAGCTTCGGACAATTTATACATGGCGCCTCGTCCAAGCTTTGCTTGCTAGCTGCAACGCGGAACCTGCACACAACACAACCAAGTACTTTGCTCCCAACTTGCGATGAGGTTGTCAATCTCACCGGTTTGCTTGAAACAAAGGGTATGAGCGTATTGAGTGGAAAGAAGTAGAAGAATGCGAGTAAAGTAAACAGTGCGAGTAAAGTAAACAGGTGATAGCAATATGATGGAAATAGGACCGGGGTCCACAGTTCACTAGTGGTGTCTCTCCATAAGATAAATAACACATGCTGGGTAAATAAATTACAGTTGGGCAATTGATAGAATAAAGATAAACGTGATATGTCAAGAAGATCACTATGAGATTTACTCTGGGCATTACAACAAAATACATAGACCGCCATCCAACTGCATCTATGACTAATAATCCACTTGTGGCGAATCAATCCGAGAACTCCACAAGTATTAAGTTGCGAACAACAGATAATTGCATTAAGCAAAGTGTGTAATGTAAACAAAGCATATGCCCTTGAGTATATGAATGTTGTTTTCTCCCTAGTAGCAATAGCACATCTACAACCTTAGAGGTTTCTATCACTCCCCCAGATTAAATAGAGGCATGAACCCACTATCGAGCATAAATACCCCCTCTTGGAGTCACTAGCAACTACTCGGCCAAGATAGCTACTAACAACGGAGAGCATGCAAGATCATAAACAACATAGAGATAACAAAAGATATATTTCAGTATAGCAACTCAATCATAACACCAATATTCATCGGATCCCAACAAACCAAACATGTAGAATTACATAACGGTGATCTCAATCATGTAGGGCAGCTCATGAGATCTACACATGAAGCACATGGTGGAGAAGACAACCATCTAGCTACTGCTATGGACCCATAGTCCAAGGTAGACTACTCACTCATCGCTCCGGAGGCAAGCATGGCGATGAAGAAGATCTCCGGTGGCGATTCCCCTCTCCGGCAGGGTGCTGGGAAGAGCTTCTGGACCCTCCCGATCTTCGGGTCGACGGCGGCGGCCGATCGTGATGTGTTCTAGAAAATTGATCGGGTACTTAGGTTTTTTCCGTCGGGGGGTCTTTATAGGCGAAGGGGCATCGTCAGAAGTGGCCCGAGGGGCTCTCACACATAGGGGGCGCGGCCAGGCCCCTGGCCGCGCCGCCTGGTGTGTGGGGCCCTCGTGGCCCCCTCCAACTTCTCTTCGGATCTCTGGAAGGTTCCGGGAAAAATAAGACTTCAAGTACTTGTTTTGTCCAATTCCGAGAATATTTCCTGTGTATCACTTCTGAAACACAAAAATAGCAGAAAACAGGGAACTGGCACTGTGGCGACTTGTTAATAGGTTAGTTCCGGAAAATGCATAAAAGTGCCACGAAGTGTAACGAAACAGTAGGCAAATGGTGTAAAAACAAGCATGGAGCATCAAAAATTATAGATACGTTGGAGACGTATCAAGCATCCCCAAGCTTAACTCCTGCTCGTCCTCGAGTAGGTAAGTGATAACAAAAGAATAATTTTTGAGGTGACATGCACCTACACAATCTTGATCATATATGTAAGCATTGTGAGCTGGGATCATAAGAACTTAAAACATGGGCATGCAAGATATAATCTTGACAATAAGAACTTAGCAACCGTGTTGTAAACATGCAAATGAACACAAACAAAAGATCATGAAAATGAAACAATGAAAGTCAAATGTGTGTTCAAATCATAAGGAAAAACATACAAATGGTTTTCAGCTTGTCCTTCATGGAGAGCAAAACATAAATGCATAGGACACCTTCAAGTTTAAGAGGGCGACTAGATACAAATAATTTGAGAACAAGTGAAACCAACAATATGAATCAATCAATAAAAACTTTTGGACAATGCACATTATACTAAGAATGACAACTTTGCTCTCTTATGGTGCATAAAGAAAGAAGGTGGTGACTCAACATAAAAGTAAAAGAAAGGCCCTTTGTAGAGGGAAGCAGCGATTGCAAGTTTTATAACCTTCAAAAATTATGGTACTTACCGGCTTTGAGCTCTCATTGCCCCCATCATAAGCATCTTGAATGGTTAGAGTTAATGCGAGAAAAATTATGATGCATATGCTTGACAAATCATAAGTTGAAAACCTCGTGTCCCGTGAATACGAGTACCCAAACCTCATGCTACTCAACTTAGAGTCCCAAGCAAGGCTCTTGTCATTGTAAGTATATATGTATCATAAAAAACCGCCAATGGGGTACCTCCGTGCCCGATGACATGGAACAAGCCCACATCAAAATGACAGGACAAGCAGACAATGAACACCTCGACATCTCTTTTATTTGCCATTTGTTTAGCTTTTTATTGTGAGATGCGTCGTCGAATGTCCACCATGGGTATGCTGCAAATTTCCACCATGAATTATGCATGGCTTAGATTGGTGGCCCAGACGTTTCCCTAACACATATACAAACTCCATGATCCCCACAAGTTTCCCAATTCATTTCACACCGCGGGCATCCATAAACAAAAGATCACGATATCAACTCAAATAAGAAGTGCAATGTTGAAAGCTTGCCCCATGACGGCATGGTTGGGCTAGAATCCAACTTACAACTTGCAAGCATAACAACTCCACATAAAAGACCACAATGTCAAATTTTTAAGAATAGGAAAAAGTAAAGTGTGCCTTCCGGTTCGTGAGAGCTTTACTGACCAATTTTTGCATAACACTGGTAAGAGTTTAATTTGAAGAGAAGATAAAAGCAAGTCAAATTTACTTGGAATAGCAAATTGCTAGTAGGTATGTATGGTGGACACTTTGGTAAACTTTGACTTTTAGGAGTTGGATGCACGAGTAGAGCTCATACTTAGTACAAGGCGAGGGCTAGCAAAAGACTGAGAGCGACCAACTAAGATTGCAATAATGGCCATAATCATGCAAAGCGACAAAGCGACATTAAAAGAAGCATAAGATGGCATCAAAAGTCAAAAACTAAATGATCATAAAGGCTATTGGCGACTTTGTAAGAGTCTAACATGTGTGAGCATGCGCCAAGTCAACCCAAATAAAGCATCAAGGAGAAAACCAAAATAATGCTTCCAAACAATAAAAACAACACATGATTTTTTTCAAAGGCTCATTAAGCAATCTCAGTTATTTGAGACAAGTCATGCTACAGCAAAACCACTAAGCATACTATCAAAAAGTCATCAAGCATGACATGAAAAAGCCTAAGCCGCAGTCTACACAAGCTCCTTCTTGTACCACTTTTTTGCATAAAGCTTTTTCTCTTTTCCAACACCATTTGAATTTTTTTTAAGACACCTCTTTTGATGAAAACCAATAAAGATCAGAGGCAAAAATACACCTTGATGAAAAGATATGACAAGGTCTGAACGCATATCAAGGTGAAAACGAAAACCAAAAGCAGTAGCAGAAAAAGAAGAACACTCGGTGAATGATAAGAGTGAAAACTGGAGCGTTCTTGTCAAATGAAAACGAGGCACATCTCCTCCAAAGGAAATTTGTTGGGGTCCAACCATTTATTGCAGAAAACAAAACTAAACTAACTAAGAAAACTAAAACAACTGACGCTCCAAGAAAAACACATAGTGCATGAAGCAATAAAAATATAGTGTCTTGAAAGGTGACCTGATTTTTGCCGATGAAGAAGGGGTGCCTCGGGGGCATCCCCAAGCTTTAACGCTTGTACTTCTTGGATATTTCTTGGGGTGATGCATGGGCATCCCCAAGCTTGAGCTTTTGTCCATTCTTCAACTCATCTCATCATTCTCCAATCCCTACACTTGAAAACTTCCTTCATACAAAACTAAACACAGATCTATTAGCAACATTAGTGTAGCATAACATATAATCAACCTCTTTTTGCTTCAGGTTTCAACCCAAAACCACCAAATATATAGCATATATTACTGTAGCAACTTCCCCAAAATTTCCGTGATCAAAAGAACTCAAAAGAAAGCGATAAAGCTGCAAACACAAATATTGGCAGAAATCTGTCAAAACAGAACAGCTGACAAAGGCCGAATTTTTGAGGGGTTCTCTTTTGCTCAAATCAAAAAGTGTTCAACTAACGAAAGTTTGGATATAACCTGGGGCATATGCACAAGAAATCGTAGGTCCAAAAGATATACAGAGCATTTATACGAATTTTTACGGTGCAGCACCGAAAACAGTTTCAGGACAGCAACATCCCCAAATCTTTACCTCACTCGAATTAGAGGCTTCTCTTGGCACAACAATGAAATAAAAAGGATAAGGAGCAGTCATTACAGTAGTAATGACTTCCAAGACTCAAATAAAAGAAAAAGTACAGGAAATAAAACATTGGGTTATCTCCCAAGAGTGCTTTTCTTTAACGCCTTTGAGCTAGGCGCAGAAAATTGCGAATCAAGTAATATCAAGAGATGAAGCATCAAGCTCATAATTTGCTCTAAGAATAGAGTCAAAAAGTAATTTATTTCTTTTCCTAGGGAAGTGTTCCATACCTTTCTTTAGTGGGAATTGATATTTGATAGTGCCTCCCTCATATCAATGATGGCACCTACAGTTCGAAGAAAGGGTCTTCCCAAAATAATAGGACATGAAGCATGGCATTCAATGTCCATAACGAGAAAATCAACGGGAACAAGGTTATTGTTAACCACAATAAGAACATCATTAATTCTTCCCAAAGGTTTCTTCTTAGCAACATCAGCAATAGGAACATCATAATAACACTTTTCAAGCGGTGGTAAATCAAGCATGTCATAAATTTTTCTAGGCATGATAGAAATACTAGCACCTAGATCACATAAAGCATGGCAATCAAAACCATTAACATGCATATCAATGATGGGTTCCAAACCATCTTCTAACTTCTTGGGAACGGAAGCTTTTTGCTGCAACTTTTCATCCCTAATTTTCATGAGAGCATTGGTAATATGCTTAGTAAAAGCAATATTTAAAGAACTAGCATTGGGAGTCAAAGCAAGCTTTTACAAGAACAAAATAACTTCAGATATATTGCAGCAATCAACATCAAAATCATTAAAAGAAGTAGAGCTATCATCTCCTACACTCCGAAAAATTTCAGCACTCTTTTGAGAAAAAGTTTTGGCAGTTTTAGGCTTTTTTAACACAAGGAGTGGGAGTTTTCTCTACACCAATCAAAGTAAGAGGATTGCTAGCATTAGGAGCAACATCATTAGAGGTAGTAATGGTACATACCTTCATCTCTCTAGCCATCTCATCTTCTCTTTCCCACCTGGCATGCAATTCCGCTAACAATCTAATATTTTCATCAATTCCAACTTGAATAGCATTAGCAGTAGCAAAAACATTGTTCTCTTTCACATCATTAGGCAACACTTTTAATTTCAGAATTTCAACATCATGAGCAAGGCTATCAACTTTAGAAGCAAGAATATCAATTTTGCCTAACTTTTCCTCAACAGACTTGTTAAAAGCGGATTGTTTTACCATGAAGTCTTTGAGCATGACTTCAAGTTCAGAGGGCGCGGCCCTAGTGTTGTTGAAGGAATTACCATAAGAGTTACCATAACCATTACCATTGGTAGAAGGATATGACCTATAATTGTTACTAGCAAAATTGTTCCTATAAGCATTGTTATTAAAATTATTATTTCTAATGAAGTTCACATCAACATGCTCTTCTTGAGCAACCAGAGAGGCTAAAGGAACATTATTAAGATCAACATGAGCCCTATCATTAGCAAGCGTAGCCATAATGGTATCAATCTTATCACTCAAGGAAGAGGTTTCCTCAACAGAATTTACCTTCTTACCTTGTGGAGCTCTCTCGGTGTGCCATTCAGAATAATTTACCATCATGTTGTCAAGTAGCTTTGTTGCGGCGCCCAAGGTAAGGGTCATAAAAGTGCCTCCAGCAGCTGAATCAAGTAGGTTCCTCGAAGAAAAATTCAGTCCTGCATAAAAAGTTTGGACAATCATCCAAGTAGTCAGTCCATGAGTGGGGCAATTCTTTATCATAGATTTCATTCTTTCCCAAGCTTGAGCAACATGTTCATTATCAAACTGACTAAACTTCATAATATTGCTACGCAAAGCTATAATCTTAGTAGGAGGATAGTATCTACCAATAAAAGCATCCTTACACTTAGTCCATGAATAAATACTATTCTTAGTCAAAGACAACAACCAATCTTTAGCTTTTCCTCTCAAAGAAAAAGGAAACAACTTGAGCTTAATAATATCACTTTCTACATCCTTATATTTCTGCATCTCACATAGCTCAACAAAATTGTTGAGATGAGCTGTAGCATCTTCAGTACTAGCACCAGAGAATTGCTCTTTCATAACAAGGTTCAATAAAGCAGGCTTAATCTCATAAAAGTTTGCAGCAGGAGCAGGTGGTGCAATAGGAGTGCAGATAAAATCACTATTGTTCGTGCTAGTAAAGTCACACAACTTGGTGTTTTCAGGAGTAGCCATTTCAGCAAAACTAAAAGTAGACAAGTAAAAACAACTACCAAGGATTCTAATTTTTTTGGGTTTTTGATATAAAACGATGCAAGTAAAATAAATAAAGTAAAGCAAAACAATAACAAAGTAAAGGATGTGCGTGCGAAAAACTCCCCTTGCAGAGGTCTTCCACTCTTCCCCGGCAATGGCGCCAGAAAAAGAGCTTGATGCTACCGAGTTGATGAAGTAAATAACCGGCCCGTTGGGAACCCCAAGAGGAAGGTGTGATGAATATAGCAGCAAGATTTTCCCTCAGTTAAGAAACCAAGGTTTATCGATCGGGAGAAGAGCGGACAATACAACTGTAGGTGATGCTTGCTAGTTTGCGAGAGCTTCGGACAATTTATATATGGCGCCTCGTCCAAGCTTTGCTTGCTAGCTGCAACGCGGAACCTGCACACAACACAACCAAGTACTTTGCTCCCAACTTGCGATGAGGTTGTCAATCTCACCGGTTTGCTTGAAACAAAGGGTATGAGCGTATCGAGTGGAAAGCAGTAGAAGAATGTGAGTAAAGTAAACAGTGCGAGTAAAGTAAACAGGTGTCGTGGTTTCATCAACAGATCTGCCATAGAGGTAGGGGTATGGCGGTTTGTGGAAGGGGGTGAACACGGAGGAGCGATCCGGGACGGTGGTAGCACGAGTTTACCCAGCTTCAGATCCCGCGACGGTGGCGAGATCCTACGTGCTGCTATAATTCACTATATGGCAACAAGTGCTCGATTACAATGATGAGGTTGGCTGTTTCGCTATGCGATTGGCCGTATGACTAGAACGTGCCTCAAGGGCTGCTCCACGCCGGGCTTATAAAGGCGCCTGGCGTGGGCTACACGTTGGTACCGGAGCGGATACAACTTGGAGTCCTAGACTAAGTCCTACACGTGTACTACAAGGTAACCCGCCATGGGCTGTCTCCAGACCCGCTATGGGCCTGTCGTCAGTAACCCGCCATGGGCCTGTTTCCGGATCCACCATGGACCTATCTAAGGATCCGCCATAAGCGCCTGCATCCAGTACCGCCGTGGCAACTTCAGCAACTGGGCCGCCCGGTATGGCGAATCCGCCATACCACCCCTGATGGGCCACCCTGGCTTGCTGATTTAGGACTACGTCGCTGGTATACCTATTTGGTATATCCCCAATAGTAGCCCCCAGGGAACTTCAAGATTGCCATCTACATCCGCCATGCATGTTCTTGGTGAGTTACTTCCGCCATAGCTCTTCTTCCCTTCTGTGTTGGGATGGCGATCATCTTGATGTTCCTTCTTCAATCTATTAATCCGCCGTGAATAACGGATCAAGCGACGTAGTTATCTTAGCAAGATTTTTGGGATCCATTGGATCATACCGTGGAAATCCGCCGTAAATTTCGGCACACAGTTCCTTCTAGGGCAAGACTTACAGTGCATGCACTGTTTTCACCAAGTTACTTTTTTACCCCTGGACACGTGTCACCGGATTAGGGTTCCTGCGATCAGGACGAGCGGTGGTGATGGCGGGCACGAATCTCGAGGCCTGGGGTCTATATATACCCCGGCCTCTCACCCCCGGCCGGTTTACCCCTCATTCGCCCCCGTCGCTTTCTCTCTCTTCAGCGCCGCCACGAGAGCTTCATCATCTCCGACGAGCCGCCGCGGGAGATCCTCGCCGCCGGCGACGTTTTCCGCCACAAGCTGGCATCGTCTTCCTCGTCTTCGCTTGAAATCTTGGAAGTTATTACCGCCACGCCATTAGCTGCCATGGAACCAGAATCGCCTCGCCAAGCCTCCAAGTCCGAAGCTGCGGAGGGCTCAGCGCGGTCCTCTGATACAGAGTCCGCCATGCCCGAGACCTCAGGAGGAGACTGGGACTCCTGTAACATAAATGAGGAGATTCTATCTTCCTTGGAGCAGGAAGGCCGCATAGCTGCTAAGGAGATCTCCAGATGGCGGGTCGAACTGGCGCAGCAATGCCAGCTCCTTCAGATGAAGAGGTCGTCGTACTGAAGTCCCACATCGATCGTGGCCTCAGTCTTCCGCCATCCTACTTCCTGAAAGGCGTTCTTCGGCACTACAGGTTACAGCTACACCACATTGCTCCAAATAGCTTCACTGCCCTAGCGGGATTCGTCGCACTATGCGAGGGGTATCTGGGTATCAGCCCACGCGGAGATTTATTCCGCTTATACTTTAATATCCGCCACAACCGGGATGCGAACGGAGATCCACGCAATTGCGGATCGATCTCCTTTGTTCCTCGGAGCGGGAAATCCTACCCCTACATTATCCCTCATGACTCTGCAAAGGGATGGCGGGGATCCTTCTTCTATCTGGCTGACCAGGCCCCTCCTGAAAGGAAGTTCGGCCTGCGGTCTTTTGTTGATGGCCCTGCCGAGGAGCAGGATAGCTGGGGCGTCATGGATGACTTTACAATGGATGATGAATGCCAGCTATGCTCATGACGAATTTCGAAACTTGTCTTCTCTGGACTGACAGGTGCCGATACCATCCACTGCTGGATCTCACGGCGGATTCAGCCTCTTCAATACCGCCCAGCCCTGATGTGCGAATATAGCGGAGTTGATAATCCTCAGCGCTATTCCAAGGAGGAACTATCCGCTGAAGAGATCGAGCTTCGAATCCGCAACATCATTAAGGTGGGGCGGGATGAGCCTTTGAAGCTAAAGATCCCTATGTATGAGAATGGCAGTTGTCCAAAGGTGAGTGTCCCTCCTTATTCCGCTATAACAGCTGGTTTTCTTAAATAACTTTGCATTTCTCCGCAGCTTTCTTCCCTACCACCTTCCGAGCTGAGCCGTCTCGTCCGTTATCCTCGGACGAAAGAGCTTACTGACGATGAGGACAAGACATCCTCGTCTCCTAAAGGACAGAAGGTGGCGGAGGAGGAGGTAGTGGCGGATGAGCCCATAACAGCGGTTCCTCGTGGCGTTCGTGGTTCTGGCGGGCGCATTCGTGGGCTAGGCAAGAGAGTCATCTCTCGCCATCTGTCCCCTGCTCTTCGCGGCCATCTGGACACCGTGCCCGAACATTCCGCCACTATAAATCTGCCAGAACGGAAGTAAGGATAATCATAACTTGCCTTCATACCATGTATAACTTGACTATTCTAATCTGTGACTGTCTTCTGCGCATAGAAGAAGAAAAGTTCCTGGCCAGAAACCTCCAAGGGCCAAGCCATCTCCTGCTGCCATTCCACCTACACCGGACGCTCCTGCTCGCCCAACTGGGCCTTCCACTTCTTCCCAGCATGTTAGCAAGATGGCGGATGCTCCAGAGAAAAGTGCTGGAGTGTCAGATCGCCCTGCTAAAGGTGCCAAGAAGGTGAGTTTTAGCGGAAAAGCGGTTCAGATGGACGCAGGAGCTGGGGAGGCCTCAAAGTGGAAGAAGAAATCAGAAGCTCTTTTCCGCCTTGACAATCTACAAGAGGAGGCCAGTAACCATGTATCATCTGCTATGGCAGCGTTTGTTCAGAGAACAAGTCTTGTCAAAGGGGTATGTACTCCCAGTAGCCCCCGAGCACCATGGCGGATTTGTAAATTCGATCCCCTATGGAGCTTCAAGAGTGACTTCTGTAAGGTTTTGAATAGCACAGCCCTCGAGCGCTGGTAGTTCACAGTGCTCTATAGAGAACTTTTAAATTTCATACTGAGTAGCCCCCGAGTGTTATGGCGGATGACTATCCGGCATAAAGCTCTTTAGGAAGAAAAAAATCAGCATAAGTAGCCCCCGAGCATCATGGCGGATTATATCCATCATGATGTGTCGTCGTGGTGAAACAACATATGCCATAGGATGGCTTAAATGGGGGCCGAACTAGACGCTGGAGGATTCAGGAGAGGGGAACGAGCTAAAAAGCACGACAGAAAGGAACACAGATCTACCCAGGTTCGGGGCTCTCGTAAGGAGATAACACCCCTACTCCTACTCTACTGGTTGTATATTTGGATCGATGGAGTACACAACAATGGTGCTTCCCAGCTCTCTGCTAGAGAAGGAAGAATAACTGCTAAGTGTAGGAACACAGAGTGACCAACCCTTTGCTAGGGCTCCCTATGCCACCTTATATAGTGGTAGCCAGGGTTACAACGGTCATATGAGACCAGCAGACACGAGCTACACTCCAAATAGGACTTGCTGACGAAGGCAGAGACCCTTGACTTCCTCCCTGATTGCTCTCGATGGGACTTCATATCCCTGTACCTTGTACTTCCTGCACTGTGACCTTACCCTTATGAGGTAAGCTCTGTACTTGTGCACAGTGAGGGTAGGTAACCTCCACTGTGCACCCTGCCACCACACTCTCCTACCATGCTTGGATGTTTTCTTCCTTGATTGTAGGGACACGACATCTTAGCTGACTTCTGTATCCCGGATATGACCGTTGGCCATACCCTGGACATATATGCCGGACCAACGACCTATACAGGTCGGGTAATCCGGCCCCCTGCTCCTGCACAACACACCAAATAGTTAGGCCGGCATATCTAAGTATATGCCGGCACACCTATACTAGTATTCCGGCTATACCGGCATATCCAAGTATCAGCCGGGATACGCATATACCCCGGCCCTGCCTATGCCCTTATATCCCGGCCAGACCCTTTCTTGGTCAACCGGCATAAAGCCAATCATAGTCGTTGTATCTTTCTAGCCTCTGCAGTTTCAGTGCTTGTTTTCCCCTTTGATTCGACTAGCATTGCTAGCAACACTCGCAGGTGTTCTTCCTTAGAAGTTTTACCCTTGTTTGTTTCTTGTTTTAACTGCCTCGATAGATCTTCTATTTCTGCTAACATTGGTGAGAGCGGTATGCCGGAGAGACTAACTTCCCTCTTTTCTCCGGCCTTGATAGGAATAACATCACGAGACTCCGGCTATCACGCCTTGTACCGGCCATCCCGATGGCTTCATCGAGCATGACAGGTACCTCGGCCTCGGAGGAAGATACCTCGGCCTGGATCCAAGGACGCTCCGGCTGGGAGGGGTCGGAGGTTACCCCGGCCGACATATCCTGGGTCACTTCAACCAGGAGAGTGCCGGAGGGCGTAGCATGCCGGCTACCGGCGGGAGAGACTGCGTCGGCACCCGAACCCGGCGAACGCGTTGTCTTCATCGCCCACTTCGAGCGGGGCTTCGGGCTGCCGGCATCGGACTTCTTCCGGGACTTCCTCAACACCTATGATCTACAACCTCATCACATCCCAGCCAATGCCGTGATGAGCCTCTCCGCCTTTGCTGCCTTTTGCGAAGGCTATGCCGGCATAGAGCCCCTTACCCAAGGCTGGGCGAAATACTTTCAGCTCCGGAAACAAGTCGTCCAAGAGCCGCCCCGGAGCAAGGATGAGCCGCAGGAAACGGCCCAGGAGAAGAAGGACCGCCCCATGACCCTCTGTGGCGCGGCCACCATCATGTCCCGGAAGGGCTCGGACTTCCCCAAGGTGGAACTCCTGGAATCTTGCAAGAAGTGGCAGAAAAGCTTCTTCTACGTCAAGAACACCACCGACACGGATCTGCTCAACCTGCCGCCATTCGTGGACGAGCCACCCTTGGCCATGAAGAATTGGACCTATAACCCGAAGAATTCGGTGCTGCCGGTGAACGCGCTCCACCGGGTTAAGGGCGAGCTCCGGGATGTCGGCCTTACTCCTAACGATCTCGTGGCATGCTTCATCAGCCGGCGCGTCTCCCCTCTGCAGCGCCGGTCGCACAAGATCTGCCAGATGAGCGGGCCCATGGACCCCACCCGGCATTCCACACATGAGCTGACTCCGGCCGACACTCTGCGGCGGATCAAGGACGTCTGCAAGTCTTCTCAGGCCACTTTTGCCTGGGGGCTAGAACCATACAGCCGGGATAGGCCCGCCCCAACGGTAAACCCTCTTGTCCGATATATAAACTCTATGTCCGGCACATAGATACTTAAGCCGACACATGTCTATTTACCGACACATGTCCTGTTTGGCACGAGATATTGCTACTTCCCGCCATGTTCTCTTGTTTGATCTTTTGACTTTGCTTTTATACAAAAATTCAGCTTCCAAGCCATGGAGAACTCCCGGATCAAGATCGCGGCGGACCGCGCTGTTGCGGATGTTGAAGATCCGGATCACTGGGACAAGTTACCCCGGAACACCCGTGCTGCAGCTGCCGCGGGTAAGGTCTCTTCATTCCGGCATTCCACTCAAGACCGGAGTGACCCTGACCTCGATGAAGATTGCCAGACGTTTATCTGCCCGACACCTCTTGCTTATGCTTTTCCAGAAACATCTGTTGCTTACGCCTTTCCAATGCCGTCCTCAGCTATCCCGGACGACATGGTTGTCGACGCCGCCCCTCTGAACCAGGGACCTCCTTCCACCGGTGGACGTTCCGGCCGGAAGCGAGGCGTGAAGCCCCAACCCGACACACCTCAGCAACCGAAGAGGCAGAAGGTTGGCGTGCCTATTCTGAAGAAACCGAGGCCTGTTGCCGCGGGGTAAGTTTCCTTTTCTTTGTATTTCCTCCGACATATCTCTCAAGGAACCGAGGCCTATTCTGACTTGGTGTTTTATCTCTTTCAGAGCTCCTCTTGCGCCGGAACAAGCTTCTGGCTCGAGTGGCGGCCCGAAGGTTACCAAGCCAGCTGCCCCTGCTACCTCCGACATACCCTCTGCCAGTCATACGACTTCCCCGGCGCCGGCATCTTCGCCTGCGCCCGACAAGACCACCTCCCTGGCGAAGGACGATCCTCTGCCGGAACAAGACAACTCTGCCCCCGAAGTCCACATGGACTCGGGGGCTCAACAGGAACCATCGGCCTCTGATGTCCACATGGACACAGAAGCCGACCAAGAAGCACCAGACTTCGGCGCGCCCACCAGCGACGCCGGCACAACTGAAGACGCCGGCACAGACATCAAGGGCAAAGGCCCTTTAGTGCCGGAAGTCCGGACTATTCCGGATCCTGCTCCTGCTGGCCAAGATGCACCGGCCGCGCCGGAACAGCCCACGCCCAAGACTCCTTCTGTTGAAAAGACTCCTGCACCGGCCAAGACCTCTGCCCCGGCCAAGCCCGGTACACTGAAGATTCAGCCGACCAAGTCCGGCACTCCATCTGCCGCCACTGCTCCTTCTAAGGCAGCGCCCCGGACCAGCTCTGCTCTGGCCCTGCATCTTGGCAGGGCAGCAACCCGGCCTGGCTACCGGCGCAACTTCTTCGACACGCCGGAACTTGAGGGCCGCGTCCCCTGGGGACGAAGAGTGATCAAAGCCTCGGATCTCTCAAGGATCACTGTGTCAGGTGGAACGACGCTGGTGACATGGACACAGCGGATTCCCGGAGCAAGAAGATGGCCGACGCCGCGGCTACTGGCAATCCAGCAGATATCCTGGCCGCGAAACCCCTACCGATCGCCTGCGAGCTGCTCAGCCTCCAGCAGAGACTTCACCGATTGGCCGATGCCACCAACGTAAGTCCTTTCTACCTATACACATATCCCCAGTCCCCGAAAATGTCGGCTGTCCGGGATACGGACATCCGGGATTTTCTCATAGTCTTTTAGTTAGCTTCTTTTGAATTATCTGCCGACACATGAGCTCAATCCGAGCTTCAGATCCTAGTCACCGAGAGCCGGGATAGGTGAGCACTCCCCTGTGCCGGGTCTCTAACAACTTCACATCTCAGTTATTTTTCAAATCCTCCTGTCCGAGATATAAGCTCGATTCGAGCTTCAAATCCTAGTCACCGAGAGCCGGGATAGGTGCGCAGCACCTGTGCCGGGTCTTCAAAAGTATGATTACTTGATAGAATCATCAACTTAATTAACATGCCAAATTTCTTTGCTGACATTTTAAATCCCGGCACTTTTGCAGCGCATGAACAACACCCGGGCCGACATATTTCATGACTTGGTATGCGAGCATCGGAAGTTATCCGACGAGCATAGCAAGCTTCAGCTGGAGCTGTCCAAGAAAGATAATCCTCGCCGATATACCGCTATATGCCGGACACCCTTCCTCCTCTTTGCCGGCACACCTTAATATGCCGACACATAACCTTTTTTCGTCACTTCGCAGCTGGTGCCGAAGCCCAAGTCACCGAGCTTGTCAAGAGAGTGAAGGAGCTGACAGGTATGCCGGATCCTCTTACTCTTCAACTAATCCTTCTGTACTTCAAATCCTTTAATCTTTTCACTGTTTTCTTTCTTCAAATCCTTGTTTTGACTTCAAATCTTTTCAGACGAGAAAGCTGCACTGGAGGCACGCCACCAGGACTGTGTGTCCTCAGTGGATGTGGCGAAGCAACTGGACGACCGGGATACCGGTCACAAGGCCGAGGTTGAGCAGCTGAAGGGCCGGATTGCCGAGCTTCTGGAGGAGAAGGAGCAGAGGGAGGGCCAACTGAAGAAAACCCAGGACTTGCTCGTTGCCTCCGAGACTAATGCCTCCACTGCCCATGCCGAACTGTCCAGCCTGAAGGAGCAGGCGACCAAATGGGAGGTTACAGTCGCCCAGCTCAATGCTGACCTTGCCAGTAAGCTTCAAATCCCTCTTCCTTATCCTGCCCGACATATCATACCCTTCCGACATACCCTCTATGCCGACATATTCTCCTTTTGCTAACATCATCTATTTTTCTCAGACATGTTCCCCGCTTCCGTCGAAGACGTTGAGAGGGCTCTGCAGTTGGATCGAGAGAACCGGGGTGTTCCGGTTGACTCGGCCAACTGGGACATGTCGGAGCAGCTGCTGGCTCTTCAATCCCGGAAGAACGCCATGACACTCTACACCGAAGAACTCTTCTATGGCGCCCAGGAGGCATTCTCTGCCCTCTAGCCGGGACAAAGGACGCCCACTGACCCTGTTGATCTCGGCAATGATCTGCAGCTTGCCAAGGTTCGCCTCCGGGAATGGCGAGATTCCGGCGCGAGGGTAGGAGCTGATGAAGCTCTCAGCTACTTCCTCTCCTGGTATGAGAAAGCAGACCTGGAGACTTTGCGCACCGTGCGCGAAGGATCCATCTGGACCACGGATCCGGAACATATCCGCCGGCGCCGGGAGTTGGCCCACAGCTATGTGGACTATGCCGACACCGACGCCTTCGTCCGGGACATCCGCGAGCCGGAGAAGAAGGACGATGCCGGGGCATCTGCCGCTGCCGAGGGCTCCGACTCCAGCCAAGATGAAGATGAAGCTGAAGAGGCCGACACTGATGCCCCGGAACAGGCATCTGCCCCAGGCGGAGGTGATGGCTCCATTCCATCCGCTGGATCCGGCACTCCTGAGGCCGACATTTCCACCGCTACAGCTCCTCCAGCCGGCGGCTCTGCTTCTGCCGCTGCTCCTTGACTTTGCAGCACAAAAACTTTTAAGTTTTATCAGATCCCCGGTATGCCGGGTGCAGTTGTAAGATAAACGTTTAATTTCCTTTGGTTTGCTACCAGAACAAGTTTTATCTCGGTTTGCTTGTTATTAACGCCGGATCATCTTTGGCTAAGTCACCAAGTTTGTTTTCCTGCTTCCCCAACTTCACAACCTTGGCTACTTGTCTACCTTTTTTGGCTTTCGACATATGAGTCTCAAGGTTGCTTCATTGAACATACAGTACTTTAACTTTGAAACTTAGACTTCAAATCATCCGACACTTCAAATTTTAACTTTAGCCTTAACAAAAAATGTCGGTTCACTTGCTTTACATTTCCTTAGCCGTTTTCCATGTGTAGACAATCTCCGGCATCTACTCTTGCTAGCCATGAAGCCGGGTTTCGGACAGCAGCTAATTCGAAGAGTGGCCTTTGGTGCCGACACATTACTAGGCCGACACAGGAAACATTCGAATCAAGCCAGCCGGCATATAACAAAAAACTGTAAATAAACAACAAATATATCTCGGAGGCAGTGACCCGGCTTCTTCGGGATGCCGGCATTTCATTCATTAGTCTTGTGCCGGCATAACGCGCCGGCACACAAAGGAAAATATGGAAATACATACATTGTGTTGCTCAGGAGTAAAACGGGCGGAGTAGAGCTATGTTCCATGGCCTCTTGGTTTCTTCTCCGGACCTGTCCGCCTTATCCTTCTTGGGGTCCTGCGCATCTATAAGATAGTAGGCATCATTGTGCAGAGCTCTGCTCACAATGAATGGCCCCTCCCACGGAGGAGTTAACTTATGCCGGCCTTCTGTTCCTTGCTTTAGCCGGAGTACTAGATCTCCCTCTTGAAATCTCCTTGGATTTACCTTCTGCGCATGATAGCGTCTGAGGTTCTGCTGATATACTGCTGTTCTTGACAGAGTTATTTCTCTTGCTTCCTCTAGCAGATCCACATCATTTTCCCTGGCTTCTTTAGCCTCTTCCTCAGTATATAGCACTACTCTTGGTGCATCATGTATTACATCTGTTGGAAGCACAGCTTCTGCTCCATACACCAGGAAAAATGGTGTGTAGCCTGTTGACCTATTTGGAGTTGTCCTCAAACTCCAAAGCACTGCCGGCAACTCATCTAGCCAACATCCCGGAGTTTTCTCTAGTGGCTCTATCAGCCGGGGTTTTATGCCGGATAACACTAGACCATTTGACCTTTCTACTTGGCCATTGGTACAAGGGTGAGCGATCGACGCAATGTCCAGCCGGATTCCCACCTCCTCACAAAATCTAGCAAATGGCCCTTGGGCAAAGTTCGACCCATTGTCAGTGATGATGCCATGGGGAACACCATATCTCAAGATTATATCTTTCAAGAATTTCACTGCTGTGTGACCATCACACTTGCTTATGGGTTTTACTTCAATCCATTTGGTGAACTTGTCCACCATGACCAGGATATGGGTCATCTTTCCTCTGGCCGGCTTAAAAGCCCCGACCATATCCAGGCCCCAAACAGCAAAGGGCCAGGTTATCCCGATAGTCTTCAAGGCAGACGCCGGCTGATGAATCTGGTGGGCATATCTTTGACACCCATTGCACTTCCGGACCAAATCTTCTGCTTCTTGCAGTGCCGTCGGCCAATAAAACCCGTGCCAGAATACCTTTGCCACCAGTGCTCTGGATGAAGCGTGGTGACCACACTCCCCCTGATGAATTTCTCGGAGCATTTCCAAACCTTCGGCAGATTCCACGCATCTCTGCAATACCCCGGTGGCACTTCTCTTGTATATTTCCTTGTTTATGATGGTATATCCTTTGGATCTCCTTATAACCCGGCGTGCTTCGGTTTCATCCGCCGGCACTTGGTCATTTACCAAGAAATCCATGATAGGAAGTGCCCATGAGGGCACTTCCCTGACAGTGAACACTGCCTGATCTATCTCCATCATTTCGACCGACACATAATCGATCTCCATGGGCTGCGGAGTCCCCGGGACTGTGGGATTAGTCCCCGGGTATGCCGGAGCAGTCCCCGGGTATCCCGGCACAACCTCTTGGTACATCTTACCCTTGCCCTTAGCTCTGCTCCGGAATACTGCACTCACCGCATATGTCGGACCAGTCCCCGGGACTGAGGTAACAGTCCCCGGGTTATCTGATCTGGCTCCGGCATCTACCTCCATTGGAACCGCATCCTCCGGACTTGGCGGGACATAAATGGAAGATGACTCCGGCGAGGGCTTGATTGACAGCTTCCTCAGATGCTCCAAAGAAAATGCCGGGCGGGATTGAATCTCTGGAAGATCCCAGCTTGGACAATGCATCGGCTGCGTCGTTCTGAGCCCGGAGAACATGCCGGAACTCACAACCTTCAAAGTAACCACTTAACTGCTGCACCAGGAAACGGTAGGATGCCATGTTAGCATCATGCGCGTCCCATATGCCGGAACATTGCTGAATCACCAAGTCAGAATCACCGAAACACATAATCCGGCGAATTCCTATGTCCTTAGACACCTTCAGGCCATGCACGAGTGCCTCATATTCCGCCACATTATTTGATGCTGCAAAATGAATCTGCAGGACATATCTCAATTGGTCATTCTTTGGCGAACTGAGAACTATGCCGGCACCCAAGCCATGGATTGTCTTGGAGCCATCGAAATGCATCCTCCAATAATTCGCATCTGGCAATGGTGGCTCATATTGTATCTCGGCCCAGTCAATAAAGAAATCAGCCAACACCTGGGACTTGATTGTATCCCTCTTATCATATTGAGGTGTATATGGTGAGAGCTCTATTCCCCATTTTGCAATTCTGCCACTGGCATCTTTGTTACTTATGATCTCCGAGATAGGGGCCTCGGCCACTACCCGGATTGGATGCTCTTGGAAGTAATGCTTGAGCTTCTTGGCCGCCATATAGACACCATAAGTCATCTTCTGATAGTGTGGGTAGTTTTGCTTTGAGGTGGAGAGGACTTCACTCAGATAATATACCGGCCGCTGCACGGTTTTGCCTCCTTCCTCTCGCTCTACTACCACCACAGCGCTGACAACCCTGTTGGTTGCCGCTATATAGAGCAACATTGGCTCCCGGGGCATTGGAGATGCTAATACCGGTGCTGTTGACAGCATCTGTTTCAATTCCTTGAAAGCAGCATCTGCTTGCGCTGTCCAGACAAATGTGTCGGACTTCTTCATCAACTGATATAACGGCAAAGCCTTCTCGCCCAGCCGGCTTATGAAACGGCTCAGGGAGGCGAGGCATCCTACGAATTTCTGTACTTCCTTCAAATCTGTCGGCGGCTTCATTCTTTCTATAGCACGAATCTTGCCGGGATTTACCTCAATACCCCGGCTGGAAACAAGGAAGCCGAGCAACTTGCCCGCCGGCACACCGAAGGTACACTTTGCCGGATTTAACTTCATCCGGAACCTCCTCAAATTTGCGAAGGTTTCCCAGAGATCATCTATGAGAGTCTTACTCTCCTTGGTTTTTATGACGATATCGTCGACATATACCTGGACATTTTTATCTATTTGATCATGCAAACACTTCTGCATACATCTCTGGTAAGTTGCGCCGGCATTTCTCAAACCGAACGGCATAGTGAGATAGCAATAAGCCCCGTACGGGGTAATAAAGGATGTCTTTATTTGATCCGGCTCATACAAGGGGATCTGGTGGAAACCAGAATAGGCATCTACAAATGATAACAGTTCACACCCTGCTGTGGAATCAATCACTTGATCGATTCGAGGGAGCGGGAATGGATCTTTAGGGCATGCCTTATTCAAGTTGGTGTAATCAACACACATCCGCCATACTTTCACTATGGCGGGCTCATCCTTCTTCTTTTCCACCAAAACCGGATTAGACACCCAGTCCGGATGAAGCACTTCTTTGATAAAGCCGGAGGCTAAGAGCCTAGCCACTTCCTCCCATATGGCTTTCCTTCTATCGCCGGCATTCCGCCGGAGCGGCTGCTTTACCGGCTTAGCATCCGGTCGCACATGCAATGCGTGCTCAGCCAGCTCCCTCGGCACACCTTGCAAGTCTGAAGTAGACCATGCAAAGATATCCCGATTCTCACGGAGGAAGCTGATGAGCTCGCTTTCCTATTTGGGATCCAAACTTGTCCCAACCAGGGCATGACGCTCCGGGAAAGCTTCATCCAGAGGCACCTTTTTTACCTCCTTGCCTGCTTGAAAAGTAGCACTGCCACCGGGATTTGCCATGCCCGGCATAGATTTGCCGGCCACGACCGTTTCAGCAATCTCCACTGCTCGCTTGAGCCTCTTCTTTTCCTCTGCAATGATCAGAGTCTCGGCCAGATTAGATCCGGCTGTTGCACATGCCATCGAGCGCTTGTAATCACCAATGATGGTGATCACTCCCTTGGGCCCCGGCATTTTCATCTTCAGATACGCAACATGCGTGGAGGCCATGAATTTTGCCAGTGCCGGCCTACCCAGCAAAGCATGGTAGGGGCTTTCCAAATCAACCACCTCGAACATGAGATTTTCCACCCTGCAGTTATCCCGACTGCCAAACATGACATCCATCCGGATCTTGCCCATCGGCGCACACGAAAGTCCCGGCACAATGCCGTGGAATGTGGTCTTGCTTGGCTCCAACATATTCTCCTTGATTCCCAGCTTCTGCATCGTATCTCGGTACATGATGTTGATGCTACTACCATTGTCAATGAGGACCTTGCTGAACCTCACGTTATTAGCCGGCCCGACGAATGTCGGATCCATCACCAGAGCATACCCGCCGGGGTTTGGCATGATCCTGGGATGATCTGCCCTGTCCCAGCCAATGGCCTGGTCAGACCAGTACATTAGCTTCGGTACTGCCGACATAACGGCATTTACCTCCAGACACCGCCGGTACAAGCTCTGCTTGTCTGTTCTTTCGGTCTCAAAGACCATGTAGCTCTGATCATGTTCCTTGTACTCATTTCGGCCCGCTGCTGGGCCTCCGGCATAGTACTCCGGGTTATGGTTCTGGTCTACCAGATTTACGCCGGCACCTCCGGCATTGTCCTGATTCCCGGGATTAGCCGGCCTGGGCGGGACTGCAATTGTATTGGCACCTGTCAACGGCGATGGGGCTGCCGGGATAGATGGTCTAGCCGGTCCCCAAGGACCTGCTCGACCTGACAATATGTCGTCCAGCCACGAACAGTTTCTGGTCAAATGATTCGCCGGCTTACCCGGCTGGAATGTGTGAAACACACAAGGTTTGTCCATGGCCAAACCTACTGTATACTTCGGCCACTGCTTCTTCTGGCCGGCGGCTCCGCCGGCGTTCTTGTTGATCCAGACATTCTTTTTCTGGAAGGGCTGCGGTGGCTGCTGCGGTTGTTGCTGCTGAGGCTGTTGATAGCCCTCATATCTCGGACGCTGGCTACTGCCGGCGCCCTCTTGCTCTTCCTCCACCGCTGCTACTTGTGCTGCCCCATACCGGTAATCCGGCCTTTCATCTCTTCTCTTGTTGCGGTTATCAGTGCGATAGTATTGCCCTAGTCTCCCGGCACTGATGGTGTTCCCCTGAGTCTGCCCCTGTCCTTGTGAATCAAGGGTGGGCTGCATGGGATCTCCCAGAGCATAACTATCGGCAATCTTGATTGTCTCGGCCAACGTGGCCGGCATTTCCCTCTGTAGCTTTTGCCACAACATGGTGCCGTGCCGGCACCCATGTGCAAACCACATGATGGCCTGCTGCTCGACAACTCCTTCGCAGGAATTGCGCAAGGTGCACCACCTGGTCAGGTAGTCACGATCAGTCTCATTCACTCCTTGCCGGCAGTTAGCCAGCTGCTGAGGATGATTCGGCCTCTTGTATGTGCTGGTGAAGTTTGACACAAACTGCTCCTCGAAATCAACCCAGCCATTGATACTTCCGGCCGGCAGATTGTTCAGCCATATCCTGGCTGGTCCTTCTAGCATTTGTGGTACATATCGTACCGCCCATCTGAGGTTTCCTCCAGCAATGTTCACTGCGGTGGAGTAATCCTGCAACCAATATTCCGGCTTTGTACTGCCGTTATATGTCCTCGCGCCACGCGCGAGCTGGAAGAAGTAAGGTACCGGCTCACCCATGATCCGGGGTCCAAAGCACATAGGACCCGGAGCTCCTTGTCTCTCCACCAACTCCGTTTGGTGAATCCTGTCCAGCTTGAAGCGCGCATCACTTGCTGCTAAGGACCGAGGTCCTAGCCGGGATGCAATTGGGCCCGCGATCACTTTCTCCTGCTGCTGCTCCGGCTGATACTGCTCAGTATGCCGGCCTTGCTGATGCTACTGCTGATATCCCGCCCTGACAAGGGCGGAATTGCCATCATCTTCACGATGTCCCGGTTGACCTGCACCTTGCTGCTGCACTGCACCTCCGGCGCCCTGCTACTGACGCCGGGCTGCACTGTTACTCCGGCCACCACCGGCCGACGCTGCCCCATGCCCGGCCGGCACATTCTGGCCAGCCTTCTTGCTGCCGACATACTTGTCAGCCTGTCCGGCACTCTTCTGCACTATTGCCTGCTTTCCGGCGATTGCCGGATCATACACTTGGATCTGCTTGTCCCGGCGGCCAGAGGTCACACTTCCGGCACGCCAGGCACTTGGATGCGGGGACGAAGCCTCGCCCCTCGATCTAGCGCCGGCACCTCCTACCGACGCAATGTACTGGGATGCCCCGGCACCTGGGTTTGCCTTCTTAAAGGCCTCCTGCTGCTTAGTAGCTTCAGACAAAAGATGGTTAAGCCGGGCTTGCTGCTCATGCAGTGCTTCGCCGGACAAATTAGCTAAATCCTTAGCTACCTCGGCTGCTGCTCTAAGGTTCTTTACTGGGGAGCTATAAATTACCTTAGGCACAGTACTAGTTGCAGTATGACTCTTAGCCCTAGCATCTTTGCCTAGCTCAGTGTTAAGATCTCTGCCTCTAGTTCTAACCTCATCTATCCGGCTAGGCCGGGTTACCACAGGAGTAAAACCATGGGCTGCCTCATACTCACGGAGTTGCCGGTTAAACCGTTCGCGCTCCTGGTGCATGGCCAGGGCCTCGTCGACGAGGGCCTGGCGAGATCCCTCCAGGACCTCCCTTGTTTGCTCCGGATCATCGCCGGATCGCACCAGCTCGAGAAGTCGCTCGATGACGGGAAGAAGCACCTGACCTTTTGCCGGCACAGCGTAAGTGCCGGCCAGGTTCTCGACACGCTCCAACGGAGGACGTGCCGACCTCTTGGCCTTCGGCGGCTCCGGGGGAGTATCTCCTGCTGCTGCTGCTGCGGCCTTGCCGGCACCGTCTGCCGGCGGCGCTGATGTGCCGGCCATCATCACCTCGGCCAACTCTACTGAGCGAGCGCTACGCCCAGCGTGAGCCAACCGATGTGACGGAGGATCCGATGCCACCAGCACCTTTTCCCTGCAAACTCTCTCAGTCCCCACGTACACCTCGTGGGAACCGAAAGACATGATCCGGCCATCCCTGGGGAACGGCCGGCCGCCGAGACATCCAGCGTTGTCACTGACGAAGCTGAGCGAGCCTAGCCTCTGGACGAGGCCAGAGACCACGCGCACTCCTGAAGCTGCTATCACAGACCCCGTCCGAATAAACACTCCGCCCAGCATATCGATCTGCCCCACGGTGGGCGCCAAATGTCGTCGTGGTGAAACAACATATGCCATAGGATGGCTTAAATGGGGGCCGAACTAGACGCTGGAGGATTCGGGAGAGGGGAACGAGCTAAAAAGCACGACAGAAAGGAACACAGATCTACCCAGGTTCGGGGCTCTCGTAAGGAGATAACACCCCTACTCCTGCTCTACTGGTTGTATATTTGGATCGATGGAGTACACAACAATGGTGCTTCCCAGCTCTCTGCTAGAGAAGGAAGAATAACTGCTAAGTGTAGGAACACAGAGTGACCAACCCTTTGCTAGGGCTCCCTATGCCACCTTATATAGTGGTAGCCAGGGTTACAACGGTCATATGAGACCAGCAGACACGAGCTACACTCCAAATAGGACTTGCTGACGAAGGCAGAGACCCTTGACTTCCTCCCTGATTGCTCTCGATGGGACTTCATATCCCTGTACCTTGTACTTCCTGCACTGTGACCTTACCCTTATGAGGTAAGCTCTGTACTTGTGCACAGTGAGGGTAGGTAACCTCCACTGTGCACCCTGCCACCACACTCTCCTACCATGCTTGGATGTTTTCTTCCTTGATTGTAGGGACACGACATCTTAGCTGACTTCTGTATCCCGGATATGACCGTTGGCCATACCCTGGACATATATGCCGGACCAACGACCTATACAGGTCGGGTAATCCGGCACCCTGCTCCTGCACAACACACCAAATAGTTAGGCCGGCATATCTAAGTATATGCCGGCACACCTATACTAGTATTCCGGCTATACCGGCATATCCAAGTATCAGCCGGGATACGCATATACCCCGGCCCTGCCTATGCCCTTATATCCCGGCCAGACCCTTTCTTGGTCAACCGGCATAAAGCCAATCATAGTCGTTGTATCTTTCTAGCCTCTTGACCCTACCGGGGGTCATCCCCCCGACACTAGTCCCCGAAGCTGCCGAGGTTCCCCAGCCATAACTGTGGAGCCTTGACAGGTTCAACATATCTTCTTTTCATTATACTCCGGTCTCCGGTATATCCCGACGATCGGGTTATATGCTGGGTCATCCGCACATATCCCGGCCACTGTTCCCTCTCCAAAATGTTATTCCGGCCGGTCCCAAGGGTATTCCGGACGGAACATATTCATCAGGCAGTTATTCCGACATATAGACGAGTCTTCCTCGAGAAGCCACGCCTGACTGTTTGCATCGAAACTTGCAACTGCCCTGCCACCTCGAACGGTCACACGATGTGACGGTTCACAGCGCAGTTACTTCTTGCCATCATTGCGTCATGGCACGGTTACAATAGCCGCCGCCCCACTCCGTGCCGCCACGTGGCGCCTCACCGCAGAAACGGTCGGGGGAGTGGAGCACTACCATCCCCACGACCCTTACCCGGCAGGCATATAAATAGGGCGGCAGGGGTAAACTTCTCATTTTACCCCCCCACCATCGTCTTCCTCCTCTGCTCGTCTGCCTCCTGCGCTCCACCGCCGGAACGAAGAACAGAGGAACAGCATCGCCGCCGCCGTCGACCTGCTCCCCGCCGACGCCGACGCTTCTACGACGCCCGACATCTCTGTCGATGACGCCGCCGCCGCCGCATCTCTCCTTCGCGACACTGCTGGGAGATTGGTCCTCCTCCCGCACGCTCGTTGCCGCCGTTCCGCCGCCGGCCAAGCTCCGGTGAGGTCTCCCTCGGTTCTTCCTCTTTCATGCTTTTTTATAACTTCGCATCGGTAGCCACACTTGCATAGATCTGCTGCAGTTTTAGTGCTTGTTTTCCCCTTTGATTCGACTAGCATTGCTAGCAACGCTCGCAGGTGTTCTTCCTTAGAAGTTTTACCCTTGTTTGTTTCTTGTTTTAACTGCCTCGATAGATCTTCTATTTCTGCTAACATTGGTGAGAGCGGTATGCCGGAGAGACTAACTTCCCTCTTTTCTCCGGCCTTGATAGGAATAACATCACGGGACTCCGGCTATCACGCCTTGTACCGGCCATCCCGATGGCTTCATCGAGCATGACAGGTACCTTGGCCTCGGAGGAAGATACCTCGGCCCGGATCCAAGGACGCTCCGGCTGGGAGGGGTCGGAGGTTACCCCGGCCGACATATCCTGGGTCACTTCAACCAGGAGAGTGCCGGAGGGCGTAGCATGCCGGCTACCGGCGGGAGAGACTGCGCCGGCACCCGAACCCGGCGAACGCGTTGTCTTCATCGCCCACTTCGAGCGGGGCTTCGGGCTGCCGGCATCGGACTTCTTCCGGGACTTCCTCAACACCTATGATCTACAACCTCATCACATCCCAGCCAATGCCGTGATGAGCCTCTCCGCCTTTGCTGCCTTTTGCGAAGGCTATGCCGGCATAGAGCCCCTTACCCAAGGCTGGGCGAAATACTTTCAGCTCCGGAAACAAGTCGTCCAAGAGCCGCCCCGGAGCAAGGATGAGCCGCAGGAAACGGCCCAGGAGAAGAAGGACCGCCCCATGACCCTCTGTGGCGCGGCCACCATCATGTCCCGGAAGGGCTCGGACTTCCCCAAGGTGGAACTCCTGGAATCTTGCAAGAAGTGGCAGAAAAGCTTCTTCTACGTCAAGAACACCACCGACACGGATCTGCTCAACCTGCCGCCATTCATGGACGAGCCACCCTTGGCCATGAAGAATTGGACCTATAACCCGAAGAATTCGGTGCTGCCGGTGAACGCGCTCCACCGGGTTAAGGGCGAGCTCCGGGATGTCGGCCTTACTCCTAACGATCTCGTGGCATGCTTCATCAGCCGGCGCGTCTCCCCTCTACAGCGCCGGTCACACAAGATCTGCCAGATGAGCGGGCCCATGGACCCCACCCGGCATTCCACACATGAGCTGACTCCGGCCGACACTCTGCGGTGGATCAAGGACGTCAGCAAGTCCTCTCAGGCCACTTTTCCCTGGGGGCTAGAACCATACAGCCGGGATAGGCCCGCCCCAACGGTAAACCCTCTTGTCCGATATATAAACTCTATGTCCGGCACATAGATACTTAAGCCGACACATGTCTATTTACCGACACATGTCCTGTTTGGCCCGAGATATTGCTACTTCCCGCCATGTTCTCTTGTTTGATCTTTTGACTTTGCTTTTATACAGAAATTCAGCTTCCAAGCCATGGACAACTCCCGGATCAAGATTGCGGCGGACCACGCTGTTGCGGATGTTGAAGATCCGGATCACTGGGACAAGTTACCCCGGAACACCCGTGCTGCAGCTGCCGCGGGTAAGGTCTCTTCATTCCGGCATTCCACTCAAGACCGGAGTGACCCTGACCTCGATGAAGATTGCCAGACGTTTATCTGCCCGACACCTCTTGCTTATGCTTTTCCAGAAACACCTGTTGCTTACGCCTTTCCAATGCCGTCCTCAGCTATCCCGGACGACATGGTTGTCGACGCCGCCCCTCTGAACCAGGGACCTCCTTCCACCGGTGGACGTTCTGGCCGGAAGCGAGGCGTGAAGCCCCAACCCGACACACCTCAGCAACCGAAGAGGCAGAAGGTTGGCGTGCCTATTCTGAAGAAACCGAGGCCTATTCCCGCGGGGTAAGTTTCCTTTTCTTTGTATTTCCTCCGACATATCTCTCAAGGAACCGAGGCCTATTCTGACTTGGTGTTTTATCTCTTTCAGAGCTCCTCTTGCGCCGGAACAAGCTTCTAGCTCGAGTGGCGGCCCGAAGGTTACCAAGCCAGCTGCCCCTGCTACCTCCGACATACCCTCTGCCAGTCATACGACTTCCCCGGCGCCGGCATCTTCGCCTGCGCCCGACAAGACCACCTCCCCGGCGAAGGACGATCCTCCGCCGGAACAAGACAACTCTGCCCCCGAAGTCCACATGGACTCGGGGGCTCAACAGGAACTTGAAGAGCAGCTGAAGGACCAGAAGCGCCAGAACCTCAAGAAGGACAAGGAGATAGAGGATCTCCGCAAAGCCGCTGCTGACTTTGACAAGCGGCGCGAAGGCTTTAACGAGCTCCTCCATCACTTCCAGGACACCTTGCTAGGTACCATTTCTTCTTATAACGTAAAGTTTTTCAATTTCTGCTATGCCGTTCGTGACGCATCTTCTTTTTCCGCTATGCAGTCGCTTTGGGGCAGGGTGAGGCGGATACCGCCGAAGGCTTGCGCATGGCCACCGACGCAGCGAAGAAGGAGCTTGATGGCCTTCTCAACGCTGGTCGCCAAGTGTGCGGGAGCTTGCAGATAGCGGGTTCTTCCAACCTCTCCGCCATTGCGCTTACCCAGAAGCTGCTGCTAGTGCCAGGGCTCATGGCAGACTGGAAACAGTCCTCTACTCGAGGTGGTGCCAGGACAGCTCTAACCTTGGCGAAGGCCCACTATCCCGAGATGGACCTGGACCTGCTCACCTTCGGCATCCCAGAGAGCGGCAAGGACGGTGCGCCAGTGGACGAGGCCGCCATCCGGCAGAGCGTGCTTGGATACGATCAACTGTGTGCCCTTGGCACTCAGTTGAACGTATACTATGAAGCATACGAGCTGCCAGCGTCGCTAAGCCAGGCTTCGGCATCAGCGTCCGCGGCTACTGCAGGTGGTGATGGCGGTGACGAGGTGTCCTCCAAGGTTCCGCCGTCTTCTTAGGACGTGCCCTGCAATATGGCAGGAAAAAAATACTTTGCATCAATTCGGCCCCTGAGTGGGTCTGTAATTTAAACTTAAACTGCGTGTGAATGTTTCTGCACTGTAACTGATCTGCTTGTGGCGGATCAGTGGAATGCTTTTGAACTCTTGCAGGTTGTTTTTTATGAAGTGGTTTGATTGTGCGAAGAAACTGCTAGGCCTAGTTTTATGCAACTTGCAGTTTTTGACATGCCCAAAAAACAACACTTTGAAAAAAAATTCACACATAGGATTATGCGATCCGCCATCCGGCTCTCTGTGCTTGACTTTTCGTGAGATGGCGAAATCTTCGCACGAACAATCCGCTAGGGCGACGATACTTAATAGCAACCATCCAAAACCCTGAGCAGATGGCGGCTTAGATCGTCAAAAAGTCACTACTCTGGAATCCACACAGAAAACATCGAATGAAGATCAAAACATAAAAAAGCTACGCAGACCGCTTATGGCGGATTTAAAAGAGACGCAAGTGCAAAGCACAATTGTGCAAACAGGTTCTATACGATCTAAATGAACAATAAAGGAGGTAAAAGACTCAGAAAAAATCAAGAGTGAACCAAATGCTTTATTTCATTGATCATATAGAGGTGTCTATTACATAGCTAGAGAAGTGCTAAGTGTAGAAAGGACGTAGCTGTGCGATGTTCCATGGACGATCTGTCTCGTCGTAGATATTGTCAGGGTCTCTTCGTTTGTGCTTCTTACTTGGTCGCTTATCTAGCTCGCGAATATCAACGAGGTAGTAGGAACCATTCAGTAGAGCTTTGCTAATGACGAAGGGTCCTTCCCAAGGCGGGGATAGCTTGTGGGACTTCTGCTGCTTGAGGCGTAGCACCAGGTCGCCTTCTTTAAACGAGCGTTGGCGAACTCGCCGGCTATGATAGCGGCGGAGATTCTGCTCGTAGATGGCGGATCTCTGGGCTGCTAGGTCTCGTTCTTCTTCCAGCAGGTCCACAGATAGTTGTCTGGACGCTTCTGCATCTTCTTCCTTGTAGGCCTCGACTCTTGGAGAATCGTACTGAACATCACTTGGCAAGATTGCCTCTGCTCCGTAGACTAAGAAGAAAGGGGTTAGGCCAGTTGATCTGTTTGGCGTGGTCCGTAGACTCCACAGCACAGATGGCAACTCCTCTGCCTAGGCTCCAGCTGCTCTATGTAGTGGTGCTTCTAGGCGTGGCTTGATTCCTGACATGATTAGTTCGTTTGTCCACTCCATTTGGCCATTAGACTGTGGATGTGCCACAGATGCTAGGTCGAGGCGGATTCCACTGTGATGGCAGTATTCTTCAACTTCTCCCTGAGACAAATTAGTGCCATTATCGGTGATGATGCTATGTGGGATGCCGAATCTAACCACAATGTCCTTGACAAATTTGAGGGCAGTTTTGCCATCAAGTTTTCTGATGGGCTTAGCTTCCACCCACTTTGTGAATTTGTCTACCGCTACCAGGAGGTGCGTAAATCCCGAAGGTCCTGTTTTTAGCGGACCCACCATGTCCAGCCCCCAGACTGCAAAGGGCCAAGTTATAGGAATCGTATGCAGTGCTGTGGCGGGCATATGGGTCTGCTTGGAGTACATCTGGAAACCGTGGCAGAGCTCCACAATACGGTCTGCATCTGCCTTGGCTGTTGGCCAGTAGAATCCATGGCAGAATGCTTTGGCAACTAGGGATCTGGCGGCGGCGTGATGCCCACATTCGCCTTCGTGGATTTCTCTTAGTATTTCGATTCCATCCACTTGGGATATGCACTTCATGAAAACTCCCGAGGTGCTTCGTTTGTAGAGCTGGCCATCTATGATGGTGTACGCTTTGGCTCTACGCTCGAGTTGTCTTTTTTGGACTTCATCTTCGGGTAGCTTCTTGTTCGTCAGAAATTCTAGGTAGGGCTCTGCCCATGGCGGATTGCTGGGCAAAACCGCCATGACGGGGGAGCTTGCTAGTTCCGGGTTTTCTGGATCCACCATCTTTACCGATGGTATGCGCAGATGCTCGAGGAATACTCCTGGCGGAACTGCCTTACGGCTAGATCCTAGTTTTGACAAGGTATCGGCCGCCATGTTATCTTCTCGTCGTACATGTTTTATGTCGTAGCCGAGGAAACTTTTGGCCATCTCATCCACTTCGTCTCTATATGCCGCCATAACTTCGTTCCGAGCTTTGTATGTGCCAGCCACCTGTTGAGCCACAAGGTCAGAGTCTCCACAGCACATGATGTGTTGTACGCCGATCTCCTTTGCGACACGTAGCCCGTGCAGTAAAGCTTCATATTCCGCAATGTTGTTGGTGGTGGGGAAGTGGATCTGGAGAACATAGCTTAGCTCATCTCCCTTGGGAGATTTGAGCGTCACTCCAGCCCCCGAGCCGTGTAGCAACTTTGAGCCATCAAAGTGCATCACCCAATGCTCTAGTTCTGGGACGGGCGTAGTTTCCTGCGCTTCCTTCCAATCCGCCATAAATTCCGCCAAAGCCTGAGACTTGATGGCGGTGCGAGGCTTATAGTCGATGTCGAAAGAGGCCAATTCAATGCCCCACTTTGCAACTCGTCCTGTTGCGTCGCTATTGTTGATGATGTCCTTCAGTGGGGCTTTGCTCACCACTGTAATCTTATGGTCATAGAAGTAATGCCGCAACTTACGAGAAGCTAGGAAAACTCCGTATGCCAATTTTTGGTAGTGAGGGTAGCGCTGCTTGGATTCTGTCAGGACCTCGCTGACATAGTAGACTGGTCGCTGTACGCCATACTCCTACGCTTCTTCCTTACGCTCTACCACCATGACGATGCTGACCACCCTGTTAGTTGCCGCCATGTATAGTAACATGGGTTCCTGGTCTTCGGGAGCCGCTAGGACTGGTGCAGTGGATAACACTCTCTTCAGATCCTTAAGTGCAGCGTCTGCCTCGTCGGTCCAGACGAATTCGTCTGATTTCTTCATCAGCATGTAGAGTGGCAAAGCCTTCTCGCCAAGACGACTGATGAATCTGCTCACTGCTGCCACGCAGCCTGTGAGTCGCTGTACATCTTTTAGATCTATGGGCCGGGAGATGTCGAGGATTGCCTTGATCTTCTCCGGGTTAACCTCAATTCCGCGGTGGGAGACGATGAATCCTAGAAGTTGTCCAGCTGGCACCCCGAAGACACACTTCGTGGGGTTAAGCATCATGTTGTACTTCCTAAGATTGTCAAAGGTCTCTTGCAAATCCGCTATAAGGCCATCTTGCTTTTTAGACATAACTGCGATGTCGTCCACGTATGCGTGGATGTTTCGTCCGATTTGATCCGCCAGGCACTTTCGCAAAGTGCGTTGATACGTTGCTCCTGCGTTTTTCAGACCGAATGGCATTGTGACATAGCAATATGTGCCATAAGGTGTTACGAACGACGTAGCGAGCTGATCGGACTTTTTCATCTTGATCTGGTGGTATCCCGAGTAGGCATCTAAGAAACACAGCAGCTCCAATCCCGCCGTCGAGTCAATGACTTGGTCAATGCGAGGCAAGGGAAAAGGGTCTTTTGGACATGCTTTGTTCAGGCCATTGTAATCTACACACATGCGCAGAATTTTTGTGTTTTTCTTAGGAACTAGCACCGGATTTGCCACCCACTTGGTATGGATCACTTCCTTGATGAAGCCTGCTTTCAACAGCTTGGAAATTTCCTTTGCTATGGCGCGGCGCTTTTCATCTCCGAAGCGTCTCATGGCTTGTCTTACTGGCTTGGAGCCAGGAATTATCTGCAGAGCATGCTCGGCGAGTTCCCTGGGTACACCCGTCATGTCAGATGGCTGCCATGCGAAGATGTCCCGGTTCTCACGGAGGAACTCGACGAGCGCGCTTTCCTATTTAGGGGACAAGTTTGTCCCAATGGAGGTGGTCTTGGCGGCATCGCCAGTGACAAGTTCCACCTGTTTTGTGTCGACCGTAGGCTTGAAGGTGGGCGGGGAGGCGGAAATCTCCTGCTTGGATGCCGGCATCTCCGCGGGGTCCGTAGCGGCATGAATTTCTTTGAACTCCTCACCGAAGAACACTGCTTCCGCGAAGGCGGCTTCTCCTTCCTCGCACTCCTTTGCCTTTCTGAAACTGCCATAAACGGTGATTATGCCATCCGGGCCTGGCATCTTCAGCTGATTGTAGATGTAACATGGCCTAGCATGGAAGCTGTGGAAGGCAGGGCGACCGAAGATCACGTGGTATGTGCTCTTGAACGGGACTACCTCAAAGGTTATAGGCTCTTCACGGTAATTTTCCTCGCTACCGAAGGCAACCTTGAGTGTGATGGACCCGAGGGACTTGGCTTGGCGACCAGGAACCACCCCATAAAAGGTGACCGCGCTATGGCGGAGTTGGGTCTTGGTAAGGCCGAGCTTCGTCAAAGTTTCCACGTACATGATGTTCAGGCTGCTGCCGCCATCCATTAAGCATTTGGAGAACTCATAGCCATGGATTACAGGGCATACCACCATGGCATAATATCCATCTGGGATGTGCTCTGGATGATCATCGCGGCTCCAGTGCACCGGTACTTCGGACCATCGGACGTACTGGCGGATTTTTGGTACGGTGGCATTGAGGGAGCGCATAGCAGCTCTCTGTGCCTTGGCCATGGGGGGTCCAAGGAATGTGTGAAAGGCACCTTTTTTGTCCTTGATTGGGTTGCCCTTGCCAGCGCCACCCTCTGCCTTTTCGGCGGGTTTGGGCGCAGCATCTTCGTCCATGTCACTGCCATCCCTGGACTCCTTGTCTTTGTCCGCTTTCCCTTTGCCACGAGGCCGTTATCGCCGGCTGCGCTTGAACCAAGCTTCTTGATCCGCCTTAAGGTCATTGACAAACTTGCAGTTCCGGTTGGTGTGATTGCACTTTCCCGAGGAGTCGCGGTGGGCGAAACATGGCATATCGCGGTATTCGTCGTAAGACACGGGGGCGGATGGCGCCGAAGCGGGAGTTGCAGAACTCCGCGGCTGGCCACTGCTAGTACCGCGTCCTCTGCCGCGCTGGCCGTTTTGCCCCTTGTTAGCGAAGGTTGTGGCCACCATGTCCGGAGCCTGCTGCTCTTCTGGCGGATTTTTCCGTTTGTTGCTGCTATTCCGCTTTCCAGTGTTCTGGATGGCGGAAGCCTTCAGAGATTCGCGGGCGTGGTCGTCGGCGGCCGCGTAGTTGCTTGCAATGGTGATCATGGAATTTAGAGTTAGTGTCCCTTCGTTCCTTTCCCGCAACAGGAGATGGCGGAGCAGCTGGCCTCTCTCCAAACTGTCAATAAACGCGAGGATGGCGGATTCGTCAGTAACCCCTTCACAGGAGTTCTTCATATCAAGCCATCGCGCGAGGAAAGTTCGGGAGGTCTCATCGTCGGCCCGTCGGCACCGTTGGAGGTCACCAATGTTATGGGGTCTCTTGTAAGTCCCCTCGAAATTTTCGGTGAACGCATTTTGCATATCGAACCAGGTTTGGATGGAGTTTTCTGCCAAGTCATTGATCCACTGCCTCGCAGTGCCGGATAGCATCAGGGGCAAATAGCGGACAGCAACATTGGGTGATCCCCCAGCGAATTGTACTGCATTGAAGTAGTTTTGTAGCCAAGTTAGAGGCCGATCGACTCCATTGTACTGGCGGATATTTTTCTCGATCTTGAACCCATGCGGGATGGGCTCTTCACGAATCCGTTGTCCAAAGCACTTTGGGCCGAGGAAGAAGGCTGTTTGAGACTTGGCAATCTCGTTTAGATGGGTACGAGCGTCGTAGGGTTTCTGGTCCGGCGGATCCTTGCGAGAGTTGCGTGACCTTGCTGGTCCGCCACCACCACCGCCGCCGCCATGGGGGCTCCCTGGTGGGGATGGCGAAGGGTCACGTCGTCGTTTACTCTCGCTGTCCTGCGACTGATCTTTGCAGCTACGACGGCTTCCTTCTGTTCTTCGTGGAGATGGATCGTCGTCATGGCGGTGGGAGCCTTGCCCTTTGTCACCGTGGTGGCGAGTGGAGCGATGCTTGTCCTTGTCGCCGCCACGGTGCGCGCCGTGATCATGGCGAGATCGGTCCCTTCTCTTGGATCCGCCGTCTCTGTTGGTTTCCCGTCGTGGCGGATCGTCTCTGCGTCTAGCGTCACGACTTCGTCCTCGCTTGCCATCATTGTCGCGTATGACGATCCCTCCCTTTGGGACTTCGAACGTCTTATACTTTGGTGGTGGCATGTTGGTCTTATGGCGAGGGGCAGCATTGTCTTGTTGGTATCCGTAAGCAGGGTAGTTCTTGTGGGGTGGCGATGGATTTCTCTGTGGGCCTTTGCCATTTGGTTTGTCATCGGAGGATATTGGGATGGCGTTCGCCCGGTTGCGAGCTTCTCTTCTTCGGATTTCTGAGGATCCGGTATGAGATTCGTTGTCAGGGCGCGTACCATGGTTGCTAGCCCCCCGAGCCTTAGAGGCAGTGCTGGACCTGCATAGCGCGGGATCGGATTTGAGCCGTCGTGACGACGTAGCCTTCTCCTGCTGCACTAATGCTTTGGTCATCAGTTTCACCGCCGTTTCTAGGGCTGCTGGGCTCTTATTATGCTCCAATAGCTCCTTTGCAGCCACAATATTTTCAATGGGCGTAGCCCTGACTTCATCGCGGTTTTTATCCACGTATGGCGGATTCTTGATGTACATCTTGGCCAGAGTTTCCGCTGTTGGCACGGTGAACTCAAGGTTTCGTACCAGTTGCGGGTCGCCTCCCTCGGTCATCTGATTCTGGATGAGAGTAACATACTTCTCCTCCATGTTCCTTGCGCGCTTCAGCGTGTCTTGAGCTTTAGCAATGTCGCCATCAAGCTGCTGGCCCATCTTCTCGACTCGCTTTGCTTCCTTGAGGAGTGCTCGCCTCTTCTTCTTGAGATCATTCACATCTCTGACATAGTCAGGGGTGATTGGATCTGCTAGAGTTCCGTAGATGACCTTATCCAGCGGGGTCGTGAAGTCTTCTGGGTGCTGATCCTCGGGGATGGCGGGTTGCAGAGGCCTAGGTCCGCCGTGGATCTCAGGAAGTTGCTATGTGGCGGGATCGGCGGCTGGTGGCGGGTTACCCTGCTCTTTGCCGGCATCTCCGTCGTGGACTGCCTGAGATGGCGGATCACCAGTTGTTTGCCCAGCATCATCTCCTTTGTTGGTTACGAACACCTGCTTGGCCGTTGCTTGCTGTTCTTCAAGTGCCTGCTGCGCTAATTCCGCCTCGATTTTTCTCATGGCGGCGTCGTAATGGTCAGAATCATAGCCCTTGCTGTCCCAGTCATCCGATTCACCACTTTCGTTAAGTGCCTCAAGGATGGATTCACCTGGGCTATCTTCTCCATTGGAGGTAGATCCCGAAGTGATGCCTGCGAACGCAACAAGGCAGTACCGTGGTGTCTCTAACGCCAGATTACTCATAGCGGATCCACAGCGGTCTTCCACCACTTCCTCTACCTCTAGGGCGGGCTGGGTGGGATTATTTTTCAGATCCGATCTGGGTAACTTGGAAAGTTCCAGGTCAGATGAGTCCTCCTCCGTCTCCAGCTTGAAAGCGGTCCATTTGGGGATTTTAGCCATACCGATCCGCCGGAAATTGGTTTCCGTGGCGGGGGTAGGGTTTGTCTCTCCAATGAAGATATAGATATCTCCAATCGGAACGACGGTGAATCGAGCAGGGTCTTCTCTAGCCGGCACCCAGAGGTTATCCGCTGGGACGATGGGGAAGCCGGAATCGTAGAGGACGCGCCCGATGGCGACGGTGTCGCCGATGCCTACAAAGGCGGATCCTGCCTGGATCCGCGCTCCAGACGCGCTTAGCGCCACGGTGGACGCCAACTGTCGTGGTTTCGTCAACAGATCTGCCATAGAGGTAGGGGTATGGCGGTTTGTGGAAGGGGGTGAACACGGAGGAGCGATCCGAGACGGTGGTAGCACGAGTTTACCCAGCTTCAGATCCCGCGACGGTGGCGAGATCCTACGTGCTGCTATAATTCACTATATGGCAACAAGTGCTCGATTACAATGATGAGGTTGGCTGTTTCGCTATGCGATTGGCCGTATGACTAGAACGTGCCTCAAGGGCTGCTCCACGCCGGGCTTATAAAGGCGCCTGGCGTGGGCTACACGTTGGTACCGGAGCGGATACAACTTGGTGTCCTAGACTAAGTCCTACACGTGTACTACAATGTAACCCGCCATGGGCCGTCTCCGGACCCACTATGGGCCTATCGTCAGTAACCCGCCATGGGCCTGTTTCCGGATCCGCCATGGACCTGTCTAAGGATCCGCCATAAGCGCCTGCATCCAGTACCGCCGTGGCAACTTCAGCAACTGGGCCGCCCGGTATGGCGAATCCGCCATACCACCCCTGATGGGCCACCCTGGCTTGCTGATTTAGGACTACGTCGCTGGTATACCTATTTGGTATATCCCCAACAACAGGTGATAGCAATATGATGGAAATAGGACCGGGGTCCATAGTTCACTAGTGGTGTCTCTCCATAAGATAAATAACACATGCTGGGTAAACAAATTACAGTTGGGCAATTGATAGAATAAAGATAAACGTGATATGTCAAGAAGATCACTATGAGATTTACTCTGGGCATTACAACAAAATACATAGACCGCCATCCAACTGCATCTATACCTAATAATCCACTTGTGGCGAATCAATCCGAGAACACCACAAGTATTAAGTTGCGAACAACAGATAATTGCATTAAGCAAAGTGTGTAATGTAAACAAAGCATATGCCCTTGAGCATATGAATGTTGTTTTCTCCCTAGTAGCAACAGCACATCTACAACCTTAGAGGTTTCAGCGCTTGGGAAGATAACCTCGTCGTCATTGGAGATGAGGCCTGATGGGTTCGTAGCATAGAAAACAAAAAAATTTCTATGCATGAACACAAAACTAGCCAAGAACATCTACGAGATGGTAGCAACGGAGACTAACCCCCGAAGACCGGTAGCGGGGATTACGTTCCCGCACAAACATTGCCGATGGAGAGTGGAGGAAGACACACATAGTCGACGTAGTCGTTCACTTGACGTAGTCGACGTAGTGGTTCACTTGACGATCACGAGATCGTGTACACGGCGCCACAACTGGCGGCGCCCCCGTACTCGGTCACACGTACAGCTTGTCGTCGTCTCCTCCACGCCCTCGGTCCAGCGGGGCAGCGGAAGAAGGGATCCGCCGGACACTCCAACACTCACTTCTCCAAGTGTGTGAAACTCGAACTAACAATCTGGCAGAGCTTCGCTAAGCCAAGATAGATTTGGGGCAGCAACTTTGCGGGAGAGGGGAAGGATCAAGCAAGCATGAACATAGAGGAGAGGGGGGCCTTTTATAGGAGAGGATGGGCAGCCCCAAGGGGTGGCCGGCTAAGGAGAGTCTCTCCTCCTCTTCATGGTCCTCTTCATTGTGGTAACCCCATCTTCATGGTGGTAACCCCCTCATCAACATGAGGTAACCCCCCATTTAATTTTGCATGACATTCATGCTAATTAAATTCATACTAATTGATTTAATAAAACATTTTTATTTCTTTAATATTTGTTAATTCAATCAATTAACAAACATTAACAAATACCCCCTTCAGTTATTTCGATATACCGAAATAGTTTCGGTGCTTTTCTGAAACAACCCTCATGTTGTCCTGTAATTCGATCGGAGTATCGTATCCACTCAAAAACGACGGCGAACCTTAAGTGTGTCACCCTACGGTTCGTGAATAACGTGGACATGATCGAGACTCCTCTCCGATCAATAATCATCAGCGGGATCTGGAAATCCATGATGACTCCCACTTACTCAACGATGAACTAGTGATCGTGTGAACCAATAACGAACATAGTAATTCCTTTTGTCTCGCGATATTATTACTTGTCTGAGATCCGATCATTTGGTATCAACCATACCTAGTTCGATCTCGTTCCCGACAAGTCTCTTTACTCGTTCTGTGATAATGCATTCCCGTGACCTAGTCACATGCTTGCAAGCGATTCCAATGCAATATCACCGAGAAGGGCCCAGAGAATATCTTCCCATCATCGGGTCGGACAAATTCCACTCTTGATCCATGAGCCTCAACTAATACTTTCAGAATACCCAAATCAACCTTTATAATCACCCTATAACGGTGTGACGTTTGATATCATCAAAGCACTCTTCCGGCATCAGTGATTAACATGATCTCATGGTCTGAGGATTAGAACTATTTCGTATGAGTTTGATATAGCAATGAACTTGATGACTTGATCGTATTGCTATTCGTACTATGGGTGTGAGTGTTCATCACATCATTCTTCTAATGATATGACCTCATTATTAACAACATCCAATGTTCACGATCAGGAAACCTTGATCATCAGTTAATCAACAAGCTAGTATAAAAGAGAGGCTTTACTAGGAACCTTTTAGTTTATTAATCACACAAGTATTAATTTTTCCGATTAATACAATTCTAGCATGAGAAATAAACATTTATCATAAATATGGAATATGATAATAACCACTTTATTATTGCCTCTCGGCCATATTCCCTTCAGTCTCCCACTTGCACTAGAGTCAATAATCTAGTTGATACTTGCTTATATAACACTTATGGCATTCACGTGTTATCTTTACGCATTGCATGTGGTAAACCTGATCTCCAGATCTGACACTTTCAGTTCTGTGTGTATTTGCATGTCTTTGCGTCTCTACGCATCACTGGTGCCTAGTTGACGAGGGAGCTTATTCTTCTTCGATCCCCAGCAACGGCGCCAGAAAAACAGCTGATGGTCCTTGTGTGTAACAACCCAAGTTTTTGGAAAATAGAAATAAATGGAATTTATCAAAATACCAAATTTTGGAGACAACAAAAACTTTTATTTGGAATACAAGATTAATTTATTATCTTGTAAAACTTGTGAATTTGAGCATTTGCTCCCATGCTTCAAATAAAAAGAGTATGAGAAAGGTTTGAAATCAAATCCTTTGAGCCCAAAGTTTTAAATAAAGATTTTTGTTAAATTGAAATAGTTTTCTAACTATTAAATTTGGTGTATGGTTACATGCTAAACCCATTTGGGTCAATGGCCAAACCAAAATTTAGTCAAGCAATCACAAACAAATAGAAAAGAATCAAATACAATAACGTTTGAAACAAAAACCAACTTGGAACTCTATTTAATATTCTACCAAAGTTTGAATTCAAATAAGAGGTCATTCCCAACTCCATCTCATCTCCAAGAAAACCAACACCTTTGGACGAAGATAAAACTTTTTGCACTTCATATTGCATGTATGCATAGAATTTCAATATAAGTCTTTTATGATTTCATGTGGGTTTTAATTTGTTGAGCAATGTTTAGTTAATTCAAACTTAACCAATAGAAGCATTAGAGAAGAACCACAAAGATCAAAAGAACCAGAAGCAAGAGAAATAAAGAAAAAGAGAAGAAAAGATGATCTAGAAAAAGTTAACCACTACCCTACTTTGGACACTTAGAATAAGAAATCTGTAACTCAAGCAAAGGTGTGGTCAGTTAGTTGAGCTTGACCATATCACATACTAACTCAACCAAGAAGTTTCCAGCAAAAACTCAAAACCTAACCTCCTTAAAAATCTGTCCAAAGTTTGAATCTGAATCATAGGACAACCCTCAAATTCAAAATAGCCCTGGAGCAAAACACCACCTCTTGACCTAACAAAAATTGTTTTAGGATCCCTATCCAAGATAGTGACCAACCCAATTTGAAAATTTCAAAAATTCGAATTTTTACTTCTTGCGGACATTTGGTCGAACACTTGGTGGGCAAAATTTCGGGAAAACGGAACTACTGTGGTCGTCGCTGTTCCACTTCAACCTCGCCGCCGCCGCGACCCCCCTAGGTGAGCTCCCCGTCGCCGCCCTCCTCCCAGTGCTCCCTCTCGCTCACGTCCAGTAGCGCCAGGGAGAAGAAGCCCCCGATACCCCTTCGTTTTAAGTGGCCTGGCAGGCCGGCCCCGCCTGTCAGCAATTTTTTTTCCTAGCGCCCCCCCGGGATCCCTAGCTGGGCCGGCCAGATTCGTCTCCCCGGCCCATATTGGTTCCAGTCCGTTTACTTTTTTTTCTTTGACACCTTTTTAGTATTTGTTTAATTGCTGCAACTTCGAATTCAAATTCTGAGAGATTTAGGAATCCAAATCTAGCAAATAAATACTTTTTGGAAATCTTAGAACATGCTCTATCCAGTGGTAGTGTTTTCAACCCATTTAGACTTATATTTCTAATTGGGTAAAAATAACAAACTTGCAGTTATGCAACCTTGCAAAATTCATAACAAATCAAATAAAATTCCTAAAAATATAAACCCAACTTTAGAAATTCACAATTAGTGATACCCATCTGCCTATACCATTAGATCTCATTTTTGAACCTTTTAAAGTAAATGCTATTTACCTATATGTTAAATAGGCATTTGCCATATAGGATTCTATTAAACTCAAATCTATAATCGAAATTTTTATGGAACTCTTATTGTTAAACCATATTCCCAAATACCTATCTATAGGTATTGATCTTAGTCCATGTGAGCTTGTAGGAAGTATTTGGAAATTTAATACTACATAGTAGTAATTAGAAACTCAAACTTGCACACCTATCTCAAAATATGGAAATGATATGAAACCAATTCGAATCAACCACATTTCTAAATCATAATCTATAACCCCTAATACAAGTCAACTAGGATCTATAGACTCTACTTGTAGATTCAAATTTGATTACTAAATAGTTGCAAGCTAGAAAGGGCATCAATAAAAGAAAAATACTCCAAATCCTATGAAGCCTCTTTAGTTGAACCATAATCTTGAATATATACTAGTAGTATATGAACTATGGTCAATAAGGACTTGCAGGAGATATTTTCATAATCCAAAATAAATAAACCCTACTTAGATACAACAACTCAATAATCCCATCCATCGGAACTCAATGATCTTCGAAACCACTCTCCATAGACTTCCTAGATCGTTTCTCTTACCCAAGTATCCTTATTATAGTGAGTATGTGTTGTTTGTGAATGGTGTGGTGATTGTATGCTTATTTGATTTTCGACGATTAGACGACAACGAGAGTAAGGAGAATGGATCCCGAAGTCAACCAAGCAATGGTGATGGAGACTACCCAACCCGAGATGAAGATGAAGAAGCCTATGACTTTGCCAACCAAGGCAAGCCATCTTTTGATCATACCATTACCCAGTTTTATAATGCATATTTACTTGCTTTTACATGAAAGTGCATGCTAAAATAATTGTTACCAAGTTGCAAATGAGTAGTGATGTCTTTCTTGACCAGTGCATCCAACTCTTTTTGTGGATGACATTAAGGGCATCAAACTTAGCCTACCTTTGAGAAACCCTTTCCTTAGTGGATGCTAAGTAGAGCATCAAGCTAAGCCTATCCAATATACCTACCTAGATCCTTGTGCCCTCATGAGGATTATGCTTGAGCTGAAGGCATTCATGGAAAATGACTAGGTGGGAACCCCAATGAAGATCATGAAGATTTTGAAATAAAAACCTTGGAAAGGGGCAACCTTGCCCAAGGATGATTTTGAAATACAAACCTTGGAGATGGGCAACCTTACCCAAGGGTGACTTTGAAAACTATTTACAAAATGGTGACATGGTGAAGGTGACATGAAGGTTTGACAAAAATGGTTAATGCGTGAAGTACCATACTGGACCAACTATACAGTGCGACCACATTACCCTGGTATGGGACGGGGCTTAGTGGAGTAGTTTGTTTCGCCTTAGTGTAGACCCTACAAATGTAAATGGAAGTCCGACCAGGGACTCCTTTTCCAGGGCACCCTTGGCTGTGGCCGAGTTTCGCCTTGTCCTCCTCTTCATAGGTGGTTGGGGTACAAGCCGAAGAGCCCTCATTGAAAATGGACTGCCGGGTGTAGGACCCTACCTCGGTTAGTGGCATTCCGGTGGGACAAGCGGCTGGGAACTTTGCACACTCTGGACAGCTTCTTGGACTCCGGTGTTGAGGGATACATCTCTAGGCGGTAGTGTTTATGCTAAGGCGGGCAGGTGAAATATTAATGGTCGGCTGCTTGTCGTGGCATATGTCATTATGCAGGGAAGTTGCCCACACGATGAGTAGTCGGATGGTGTGGGTAAAGTGTACAACCTCTGCAGAGTGTAAAACTATTCGAATAGCCGCGTCCGCGGTCATGGACGGTTGGATTGGTTGTACTTGGCCGTTATCAGGTTTTACTTTGAAAATGATTGAGAAAGGTGACTTGACAATGAATTTCGATGACCATGAAGGTGACTTGGTGAACAAAAGAATTGACATTTGGGGGATTCCATCTAGAGATTTATAAAGAGCTAAATGTTTTCTTACCATTTTAGATAAAAGATCTTTGAAAGGAAATTCTGCTTTATGCAAATGAACCTAGAGCTTAGACCACTATATGAACTATGCATTCTCCATTCATTTATTTATAAGATGGTTTGCGAGTGCATGCAATGTACTCATGGCTCTGTCCCTGGCTATTAACTTGGCCAGA
Source organism: Dactylis glomerata (assembly GCA_007115705.1). Taxonomy (NCBI): domain Eukaryota; kingdom Viridiplantae; phylum Streptophyta; class Magnoliopsida; order Poales; family Poaceae; genus Dactylis; species Dactylis glomerata. The sequence continues at coordinate 1,051,919 of QXEO01000341.1, forward strand.
CTTGATGGAGAAAAACCAAGAAGGAAGGAATTGTTGACGACTTTGCGAATTAGGCTCGTTTCCTACTGTCGGCTCTGCCTGTGAGGTTGAAGCTTGATGATATGGACCCAAAGTGTTATTCCGCTGCATATTGATGTATTGTAAGGTTTGGTCTGTACGACCACCTATGTAATCCCTTTATTTACTATTAGTAGCCAGGACTGTGATATCAACTACGTTATGTAAATCACAACAATGATTCTGGGATTGTGATGGATTACATAACGGGCACTTCGAATTTGTTATAAATTCGGGGGTGTTACAAGTTGGTATCAGAGCCTAGGCTGACTCTAGGAAACCCTAGTTAGCATGGTCGTTAGAAAATGATATCTCTGATATCACAAGTTTGGTATCAGGACTATCATGACCTTAAGAGACCTTAGTTAGAATGGTCATTATCTAAGAAAGTAATATTTTGTCAAACACTTATTTCTACAAAAGAAACTTATTTGCTTGGGTATCCAAAGCCAATCTTATACTCCCATCTTATTCACTTCAAATATCTTACACTCTCAACTTATACTCTCAAGAGATTTTGACAAAGAATTTATTTACCTCTTTAATTACAAAGGCTTTTCAAAGAGTTGTTTTACTCTATTCCTCATCTACTTCAAATATAGACTATGGACGATATACCGACCTAAGACCGAAGGACTTTTGGATGAAAAGATTAGGGACTCAATATTTTTCAAGGCGTCAACCTCTGATGTCAACCATGACTGCTCCCATCAAAAGAGAGACAAATATTCAAACTTCCCAGAAATCTTCTGACAGGAGGCCACTCTTCAAGATAAAGACTTCAAGATCAAATCATGGTGATCAGAAATGATGAAGACCCAACAACCTTTTGACCCACAGGATTTATAGGAAATGCTCAGTTGATTTCATTCAGCTGCCCTTACCTCACGATTAATCAGTGTGCTTAGTGCCTTGTGTGTTTGAATGATTGATTTGGAGAGGTGTTGCTCATATGCCATTTGGCAACATGTAGTAACCACTCCGAAAACTTGTTTGCTCAAAAATGTTTTTGTCTTTCTCGCCCAAACTAAACTCTAACCCTACCAATCCCGCATAAGAAACCTTTTGAAAGATGTTCCCTCTCATCTACTGCAGGATTTGACCCCTCTGATGCACCCCATGCTCTCAAATCCACCATTTCAGTTATGTACGAACAAAGGTAAGGCCAACTCGGAGTTCGAGTTTCACCTCAATAGAATTGCTCGAGAATACCAAAGGAGGTCCCACTTGAACCTAATTCCGGAGAAGAAGCGAGGAGATTTTTGCACTCAACCCTTATGTTATGATTGTGGAGAAGCACTCCACGCAAAATGTCCCTGTCCCAATAAAAGTATTCCCAACCTAGATCACCTCAGTATGAAGGCTTGTAGCCGTTGTGGAGAAGAAGGTCATCAAGCTAGCCAGTGTACTGGCAACTGTCCCAATTGCGACGACGAGCATCCACCTGGAGAATGCCCTTCAAGCAACATTACATGCTACATGTGTGAAAGTAGTACCCATGTTCCTGCTGGCTGCGCTATGAACCACCTGATGTCAGATATATCAAAGATCCTTCCAAACAGCTTCCAGTTAGCATCTCAAGTGGTCAAGACTAGCGAAGAGCATGACGTTTACGTTCGGAGGCAACTGCAGAAGGCTCAAAACAAACAGAAGCAAGCAAGAATTCCAAGACGCCAAAATAATAATAATAAGCCTCCAGCACCCTCTAACCTATGCTATAACCTAAACCTATGATCTGGAAGAACCTTGTCAAAGGATACCTATCCCAAGCATGGCGACACGACCAACATCATCTGTTGGAATTGTGGAATCAAAGGGCACTACTCCAACGAGTGCCCAACAAAGTTGAACGCTGCACCAGAACCTCCAGTCGCTCAAAATCCGGTCATAACCAAAGAAAGTGTCAAACCCAGTTGCTCGGAAGATCCTACAAATGTTCTTTCATCTTCAGGAGGCAACCCTATCAACACCAACCTGGGCAGAGTTCAAAACCGCATCATTATTGAAGATAGTGTCAAAGGACTCTATAGCCTCAACTTCCGCAGGGGAAGGAAGCAGCCTTACAAACCACCGGGAAGTAACTTTGGCAACCTCAAGACCCGAAGAGAAGAAAAAGATCAATCATCATGAATCAGCCATAGAATACCCCGAAGTTGCTCGTAGCCATAAAGTAGTAAGAACAGGTTGGATCAAGCATTTGAAGCCCAAGTCAAGAGGAGGCCTTAGACATCCTTAGTTGGTACTAGTAGTCTTGTTTATTTCTTTGTAAATCAAGAGCGAGACCTGTAATCTGCAAGACCCATTTTAATGAAAGCCTACGGTTTAAACCCAACGTTCTTGATTTTGAAAGTGTGATTGTTTGTTGACATTGCTATGTGATTGGTGAAGAAGTGTTTTGGCCCATCTGGCCACATCACATTTTGGGTGTACCCAATCTTTCTATCTTGATAGGAATCAATATACACTCTATCTTTTATCTGGTAATCTCATCTCCCAATCTTTCCCAATCTTAACTTGTGAATCTCGGGACGAGATTCTTTTTAAGGGGGGAAGATTGTAACAACCCAAGTTTTTGGAAAATAGAAATAAATGGAATTTATCAAAATACCAAATTTTGGAGACAACAAAAACTTTTATTTGGAATACAAGATTAATTTATTATCTTGTAAAACTTGTGAATTTGAGCATTTGCTCCCATGCTTCAAATAAAAAGAGTATGAGAAAGGTTTGAAATCAAATCCTTTGAGCCCAAAGTTTTAAATAAAGATTTTTGTTAAATTGAAATAGTTTTCTAACTATTAAATTTGGTGTATGGTTACATGCTAAACCCATTTGGGTCAATGGCCAAACCAAAATTTAGTCAAGCAATCACAAACAAATAGAAAAGAATCAAATACAATAACGTTTGAAACAAAAACCAACTTGGAACTCTATTTAATATTCTACCAAAGTTTGAATTCAAATAAGAGGTCATTTCCAACTCCATCTCATCTCCAAGAAAACTAACACCTTTGGACCAAGATAAAACTTTTTGCACTTCATATTGCATGTATGCATAGAATTTCAATATAAGTCTTTTATGATTTCATGTGGGTTTTCATTTGTTGAGCAATGTTTAGTTAATTCAAACTTAACCAATAGAAGCATTAGAGAAGAACCACAAAGATCAAAAGAACCAGAAGCAAGAGAAATAAAGAAAAAGAGAAGAAAAGATGATCTAGAAAAAGTTAACCACTACCCTACTTTGGACACTTAGAATAAGAAATCTGTAACTCAAGCAAAGGTGTGGTCAGTTAGTTGAGCTTGACCATATCACATACTAACTCAACCAAGAAGTTTCCAGCAAAAACTCAAAACCTAACCTCCTTAAAAATCTGTCCAAAGTTTGAATCTGAATCATAGGACAACCCTCAAATTCAAAATAGCCCTGGAGCAAAACACCACCTCTTGACCTAACAAAAATTGTTTTAGGATCCCTATCCAAGATAGTGACCAACCCAATTTGAAAATTTCAAAAATTCGAATTTTTACTTCTTGCGGACATTTGGTCGAACACTTGGTGGGCAAAATTTCGGGAAAACGGAACTACTGTGGTCGTCGCTGTTCCACTTCAACCTCGCCGCCGCCGCCGCGACCCCCCCAGGTGAGCTCCCCGTCGCCGCCCTCCTCCCAGTGCTCCCTCTCCCTCACGTCCAGTAGCGCCAGGGAGAAGAAGCCCCCGATACCCCTTCGTTTTAAGTGGCCTGGCAGGCCAGCCCCGCCTGTCAGCAATTTTTTTTCCCAGCGCCCCCCCGGGATCCCTAGCTGGGCCGGCCAGATTCGTCTCCCCGGCCCATATTGGTTCCAGTCCGTTTACTTTTTTTTCTTTGACACCTTTTTAGTATTTGTTTAATTGCTGCAACTTCGAATTCAAATTCTGAGAGATTTAGGAATCCAAATCTAGCAAATAAATACTTTTTGGAAAGCTTAGAACATGCTCTATCCAGTGGTAGTGTTTTCAACTCATTTAGACTTATATTTCTAATTGGGTAAAAATAACAAACTTGCAGTTATGCAACCTTGCAAAATTCATAACAAATCAAATAAAATTCCTAAAAATATAAACCCAACTTTAGAAATTCACAATTAGTGATACCCATCTGCCTATACCATTAGATCTCATTTTTGAACCTTTTAAAGTAAATGCTATTTACCTATATGTTAAATAGGCATTTGCCATATAGGATTCTATTAAACTCAAATCTATAATCGAAATTTTTATGGAACTCTTATTGTTAAACCATATTCCCAAATACCTATCTATAGGTATTGATCTTAGTCCATGTGAGCTTGTAGGAAGTATTTGGAAACTTAATACTACATAGTAGTAATTAGAAACTCAAACTTGCACACCTGTCTCAAAATATGGAAATGATATGAAACCAATTCGAATCAACCACATTTCTAAATCATAATCTATAACCCCTAATACAAGTCAACTAGGATCTATAGACTCTACTTGTAGATTCAAATTTGATTACTAAATAGTTGCAAGCTAGAAAGGGCTTCAATAAAAGAAAAATACTCCAAATCCTATGAAGCCTCTTTAGTTGAACCATAATCTTGAATATATACTAGTAGTATATGAACTATGGTCAATAAGGACTTGCAGGAGATATTTTCATAATCCAAAATAAATAAACCCTACTTAGATACAACAACTCAATAATCCCATCCATCGGAACTCAATGATCTTCGAAACCACTCTCCATAGACTTCCTAGATCGTTTCTCTTACCCAAGTATCCTTATTATAGTGAGTATGTGTTGTTTGTGAATGGTGTAGTGATTGTATGCTTATTTGATTTTCAACGATTAGACGACAACGAGAGTAAGGAGAATGGATCCCGAAGTCAACCAAGCAATGGTGATGGAGACTACCCAACCCGAGATGAAGATGAAGAAGCCTATGACTTTGCCAACCAAGGCAAGCCATCTTTTGATCATACCATTACCCAGTTTTATAATGCATATTTACTTGCTTTTACATGAAAGTGCATGCTAAAATAATTGTTACCAAGTTGCAAATGAGTAGTGATGTCTTTCTTGACCAGTGCATCCAACTCTTTTTGTGGATGACATTAAGGGCATCAAACTTAGCCTACCTTTGAGAAACCCTTTCCTTAGTGGATGCTAAGTATAGCATCAAGCTAAGCCTATCCAATATACCTACCTAGATCCTTGTGCCCTCATGAGGATTATGCTTGAGCTGAAGGCATTCATGGAAAATGACTAGGTGGGAACCCCAATGAAGATCATGAAGATTTTGAAATAAAAACCTTGGAAAGGGGCAACCTTGCCCAAGGATGATTTTGAAATACAAACCTTGGAGATGGGCAACCTTACCCAAGGGTGACTTTGAAAACTATTTACAAAATGGTGACATGGTGAAGGTGACATGAAGGTTTGACAAAAATGGAAAATGCGTGAAGTACCATACTGGACCAACTATACAGTGCGACCACATTACCCTGGTATGGGACGGGGCTTAGTGGAGTAGTTTGTTTCGCCTTAGTGTAGACCCTACAAATGTAAATGGAAGTCCAACCAGGGACTCCTTTTCCAGGGCACCCTTGGCTGTGGCCGAGTTTCGCCTTGTCCTCCTCTTCATAGGTGGTTGGGGTACAAGCCGAAGAGCCCTCATTGAAAATGGACTGCCGGGTGTAGGACCCTACCTCGGTTAGTGGCATTCCGGTGGGACAAGTGGCTGGGAACTTTGCACACTCCGGACAGCTTCTTGGACTCCGGTGTTGAGGGATACATCTCTAGGCGGTAGTGTTTATGCTAAGGCGGGCAGGTGAAACATTAATGGTCGGCTGCTTGTCGTGGCATATGTCATTATGCAGGGAAGTTGCCCACACGATGAGTAGTCGGATGGTGTGGGTAAAGTGTACAACCTCTGCAGAGTGTAAAACTATTCGAATAGCCGCGTCCGCGGTCATGGACGGTTGGATTGGTTGTACTTGGCCGTTATCAGGTTTTACTTTGAAAATGATTGAGAAAGGTGACTTGACAATGAATTTCGATGACCATGAAGGTGACTTGGTGAACAAAAGAATTGACATTTGGGGGATTCCATCTAGAGATTTATAAAGAGCTAAATGTTTTCTTACCATTTTAGATAAAAGATCTTTGAAAGGAAATTCTGCTTTATGCAAATGAACCTAGAGCTTAGACCACTATATGAACTATGCATTCTCCATTCATTTATTTATAAGATGGTTTGCGAGTGCATGCAATGTACTCATGGCTCTGTCCCTGGCTATTAACTTGGCCAGACTTGAAGGAGAAAAACCAAGAAGGAAGGAATCGTTGACGACTTTGCGAATTAGGCTCGTTTCCTACTGTCGGCTCTGCCTGTGAGGTTGAAGCTTGATGATATGGACCCAAAGTGTTATTCCGCTGCATATTGATGTATTGTAAGGTTTGGTCTATACGACCACCTATGTAATCCCTTTATTTACTATTAGTAGCCAGGACTGTGATATCAACTACGTTATGTAAATCACAACAATGATTCTGGGATTGTGATGGATTACATAACGGGCACTTCGAATTTGTTATAAATTCGGGGGTGTTACATTGTGCGTGGTGAACAACCAGCCCGTTGGGAACCCCAAGAGGAAGGTGTGATGAGTATAGCAGCTGGTTTTCCCTCAGTTAAGAAACCAAGGTTTATCGTTCTTGGAGAGAAGGGACAATAACGACTGAAGGTGATGCTTGCTAGTTTGCGACATCTTCGGACAATTTATATATGGCTCCTCGTCCAAGCTTTGCTTGCTAGCTGCAACGCGGAACCTGCACACAACACAACCAAGTACTTTTTTCCCAACTTGCGATGAGGTTGTCAATCTCACCGGTTTGCTTGAAACAAAGGTTATGAGTGTATCGAGTGGAAAATAGTAGAATATGCGAGTAAAGTAAACAATGCGAGTAAAGTAAACAGGTGATAGCAATATGATGGAAATAGGACCGGGGTCCACAGTTCACTAGTGGTGTCTCTCCATAAGATAAATAACACATGCTGGGTAAACAAATTACAGTTGGGCAATTGATAGAAAAAAGATAAACATGATATGTCAAGAAGATCACTATGATATTTACTCTGGGCATTACAACAAAATACATAGACCGCCATCCAACTGCATCTATGACTAATAATCCACTTGTGGCGAATCAATCCGAGAACTCCACAAGTATTAAGTTGTGAACAACAGATAATTGCATTAAGCAAAGTGTGTAATGTAAACAAAGCATATGCCCTTGAGCATATGAATGTTGTTTTCTCCCTAGTAGCAACAACACATCCACAACCTTAGAGGTTTCTATCACTCCCCCAGGTTAAATAGAGGCATGAACCCACTATCGAGCTTAAATACCCCCTCTTGGAGTCACTAGCAACTACTCGGCCAAGATAGCTACTAACAACGGAGAGCATGGAAGATCATAAACAACATAGAGATAACAAAAGATAATATTCAGTACAGCAACTCAATCATAACACCAATATTCATCGGATCCCAACAAACCAAACATGTAGAATTACATAACGGTGATCTCAATCATGTAAGGCAGCTCATGAGATCTAAACATGAAGCACATGGTGGAGAAGACAACCATCTAGCTACTGCTATGGACCCATTGTCCAAGGTAGACTACTCACTCATCGCTCCGGAGGCAAGCATGGCGATGAAGAAGACCTCCGGTGGCGATTCCCCTCTCCAGCAGGGTGCCAGAAAGAGCTTCTGGACCCTCCCGATCTTCGGGTCGACGGCGGCGGCGGATCGCGATGTGTTCTGGAAAATTGATCGAGTACTTAGGTTTTTCCCGTCGGGGGGTCTTTATAGGCGAAGGGGCGATGTCAGAGGTGGCCCCAGGCCTCCTCACACCATGGCGGCACGACCAGAGGCTGGGCCGCGCCAGCCAGGTGTGAGGGGCCCTGGTGGCCCCTCTCCTTCTCTCCTTCGGATGACTGGAAGCTCCCGGACAAAATAGGACTTCAGGAACTTGTTTCATCCAATTCCGAGAATATTTCCTATGTATCACTTCTGAAACACAAAAATAGCAGAAAATAGGGAACTGGCACTATGGCGACTTGTTAATAGGTTAGTTCCAGAAAATGCATAAAAGTGCCACGAAGTGTACCGAAACATTAGGCAAATGGTGTAAAAACAAGCATGGAGCATCAAAAATTATAGATACGTTGGAGACGTATCAAGCATCCCCAAGCTTAACTCCTGCTCGTCCTCGAGTAGGTAAGTGATAACAAAAGAATAATTTTTGAGGTGACATGCACCTACACAATCTTGATCATGTATGTAAGCATTTGTGAGCTGGGATCATAAGAACTTAAAACATGGGCATGAAGATATAATCTTGACAATAAGAACTTAGCAACCATGTTGTAAACATGCAAATGAACACAAACAAAAGATCATGAAAATGAAACAATGAAAGTCAAACGTGTGTTCAAATCAAAAGGAAAAACATACAAATGGTTTTTAGCTTGTCCTTCATAGAGAGCAAAACATAAATGCATAGGACACCTTCAAGTTTAAGAGGGCGACTAGATACAAATAATTTGAGAACAAGTGAAACCAACAATATGAATCAATCAGTGAACTTTGGGACAATGCATATTACACTAAGAATGACAACTATGCTCTCTTAATGGTGCATAAAGATAGAAGGTGGTGACTCAACATAAAAGTAGAAGAAAGGCCCTTCGCAGAGGGAAGCAGTGATTGCAAGTTTTATAACCTTCAAAAATTATGGTACTTACCGGCTTTGAGCTCTCATTGCCCCCATCATAAGCATCTTGAATGGTTAAAGTTAATGCGAGAACAATTATGATGCATATGCTTGACAAATCATAAGTTGAAAACCTCGTTTCCCATGAATACGAGTACCCAAACCTCATGCTACTTTACTTAGAGTCCCAAGCACGGCTCTTGTCATTGTAAGTATATGCATATCATTGAGAACCGCCAATGGGGTACCTCCGTGCCCGATGACATGGAACAAGCCCACATCAAAATGACAGGACAAGCAGACAATGAACACCTCGACATCTCTTTTATTTGCCATTTGTTTAGCTTTTTATTATGAGATGCGTCGTCGAATGTTCACCATGGGTATGCTGCAAATTTCCACCATGAATTATGCATGGCTTAGATTAGCGGCCCGGCGTTTCCCTAACACATATACAAACTCCATGATCCCCACAAGATTCCCAATTCATTTCACACCGCGGGCATCCATAAACAAAAGATCACGATATCAACTCAAATAAGAAGTGCAATGTTGAAAGCTTGCCCATGACTGCATGGCTGGGCTAGTCTCCAACTTACAACTTGCAAGCATAACAACTCAACATAAGAGACCACAATGTCAAATTTTTAAGAACAGAAAAAAGTAAAGTGTGCCTTCCGGTTCGTGAGAGCTTTACTGACCGAATTTCGCATAACACTGGTAAGAGTTTAATTTGAAGAGAAAATAAAAGCAAGTCAAATTTACTTGGAATAGCAAATTGCTAGTAGGTATGTATGGTGGACACTTTAGAAAACTTTGGCTTTTAGGAGTTGGATGCACGAGTAGAACTCATACTCAGTACAAGGCGAGGGCTAGCAAAAGACTGGGAGCGACCAACTAAGAGAGCAATAATGGCCATAATCATGCAAAGCGACAAAGCGACATTAAAAGAAGCATAAGATGGCATCAAAAGTCAAAAACTAAATGATCATAGAGGCTATTGGTGACTTTCTAAGAGTCTAACATGTGTGAGCATGCGCCAAGTCAACCCAAATAAAGCATCAAGGAGAAAACCAAAATAATGCTTCCATACAATAAAAACAACGCATGATTTTTTTCAAAGGCTCATTAAGCAATCTCAGTTATTTGAGACAAGTCATGCTACAGCAAAACCACTAAGCATACTATCAAAAAGACATCAAGCATGACATGAAAAGGCCTAAGCCACAGTCTACACAAGCTCCTTCTTTTACCACTATTTTGCATAAAGTTTTTTCTCTTTTCCAACACCATTTGAAATTTTTATAAACACCTCTTTTGATGAAAACCAATAAAGATCAGAGGCAAAAATACACCTTGATGAAAAGATATGACAAGGTCTGAACGCAAATCAAGGCGAAAACGAAAACCAAAAGCAGTAGCAGAAAAAGAAGAACACTTGGTGAACGATGAGAGTGAAAAACTGAGTGTTCTTGTGTAACAACTCAGAAATTGTAATCCAGTTCTTATTAATTAAAAGACCAAATTCTGGACCCAGATAAAACTTTTTATCTATTATTTCATGCATACATGTATTTGCTATTCTATGTCTTTTATGATTTCATGTGTGTTTCTTTTGGTTGTGCAATAGTTAGTTAATTCTAAGTTAACTAACAGAAGCAAATGAGAAAGATTATAAGAACCAAAGAGAGAAGAAACAAAGGAAAGGAAGAAAAAGAGAAGAATAAGATGATCTAGGAAATCTGTTTGACTACACTACTTTGAACCCTTGGATTAAGAAATCTGTAACTCATCTTCATGTTTGGCCAGTTAGTTGAGCTTAACCAAGTTACATACTAACTCAACCAACAAAAATCTACTCAAAATTCAAACTAGAGCATCACTCAAACTTGAACCAAAGTTTGAATCTGAAACAGAGACTATAACCAAATTTGAAATAAGATTTCTGCAAAACTCAACCTTTCTCCAAAACAAAAATATGACAGGACACCTTGGCCAATATGTTTATCACTCAAACGGGAAAATTTCAAAAATTCAAAATTCAAGTTCTTGCGGGCATTTCGTCGAACACTGGCAGAGAAAATCAAACCAAATCTGAGTTCACTGTGATGATCACTGTGCTCGCTCGCCCAAGCGCTATAGCCATGCTCCTGGGAGATGCCACGGTCGATGCCAGCCCCCTCTGCCCCGACCCAAGCCATGGAAGAAGGAGGAGAAGAGGAGACAGCACCCCGGGACCCCCCCTCTCTTCTTCCCAGCAACCTGCACGTCGCCGACCACCCTGCCCTCGCCAGCACCGACCCACAGCATGCCGCAGTCGAGACCGAAGCCCCCCAGCACGCGAGCAAGGCCGCCGTGCCCAGTGTCGCTCGACGCACGCGCCCAGGGCCCCCGCTCCGGCAAGCTTCTGGACGCCTGCACCCTCGACGCTCCGCCCTATAAATACCCCCGCCGATCAAACGGAGAGCCTCGCCCAGTCTTCAGCTACCTCCCAGACACTCTCGTTTAGCCCCGCTTGCTCTAGCTCGCCGTCGCCAGCCCCGCCGGCGAGGTACTGGACGCAGAGCGCGCCGTCGCGTTCGACCACCTGGGAGCAAGCCGCCGCTGGGAATCGGAGGAGGAGTCACGCCGCAGCCGATCCCGCACGTCGCCGTCGAGTTCTGCATCCTCTACGTCACTCCCTCGCCGTCGAACACTCTTCACTGCAATGCCGGTGAGCTCCGCCCAGACAGAGGAAGACGACGCGTAGCAGCCGTTCGATCTTGATCCAACGCTAGCATACCGATTCGGGATTCTAATTAGATCTGACGCGTGGACCCCAGCTGTCAGGATTCGTTTTTATTCTTTCCCGCCGAAGCGAACCGTTTTCTGGGCCGGCCCGTTCGGGCTCTATTCAGATTCGGCCCGGTGCGGTTGAGATTCGGTCCGTTTCGTTTTTATTATTTTCCCGCCTTTTCGAATTAGTTCAAAACTGTTTCAGATGTGATTTTCAAATTTAAATTCCAAGAGATTTACAAATCCTTTTCCAGCAAATAAATATGCGTTGGAAAGCTTGTAAAATACTCTACACAGTAGAACTGGTTAGAATTCAAAATAAGTTAGGAATTTAATTAGATTTGAATAGTGTGACCATAGTTTATTTAATCATAGAATATTCCTAGAAAATTATTTAAGCCATCAAAAATCATGAAAATTAAAATGTGAACTCACCAAGGACATACCTTACTATTAGTCAACCCTAATCAACTCCAAACCCTATTAGTGTTATCAATTAGACCCTAACCCAACTCTAGTTAGTAACATGAAATGATAGATCCCTATCATATACTTAGAATTAAATTTGCCCTCTTTGCCAATTCACTTAGTGGATCCCTCCCACTTGAACTAGTACTAGTACCCCTAAACCAATACCAAGGTGAACAACATATGACACTTAGTAGAAACTTTAACTTGCACACTTGATGAAAACTTAGAAGCAAAACTTACAATCCAACCCCCTAAAATGCAACATGAATGCTATTGTTAGCAAACAAAGATGTGTGATTGGTGTGTTGTTAGCATTGTGTAGTGATGGTGTGCTTTGTGTTTATTCGTTATTAGACGCTAGTGTTGCCGAGGAGGATATTGGAGGGGATTATTATCAAGAAGAAGAAGAATATCCCGGACACTTTGCCAACCAAGGCAAGCCATCTTTTGATTCATACTCCCACTACCTAGTTTTAATATTGCATTCTACTTGTTTTAAGTAAATTGCATGATTGAATTGCTAGAGTAGAATGATAGAAGTATAGTGATACCTTGCTTAGCAAGAGCATCAAGCTGAGTTTATCCAATCATAGTTAGTAGTATCATCACTCAATGTAGTTGCTTAGTCGCTAATAATATTGAGGCCATCTATAAGGAGAACTCTATTTTGAAAAGTGGTGACTTGAACTTGAAACTTGAATTGGAGATTGCTCCTACATAATGGCTTTATGAAAGAAATTAATCTTGACTAAGAACTATGAAATGTATTTCTCAATGACAACGAGTGATGTACTATGGGAGCCAACCATACCGTACGACCACATTACCCCTGAATGGGAAGGGGCTTATTCCTAGCTTGTTTATTTTAGTATGGGAGGTCTTGTTTCATCCTTTATAGAAGTATTCCATGCGTGGTTGCTTCCGAACCAAGTGGTTATTGGAAATTTTCCTTCCTGATGATTTCCATCCGTCCGGCATCCCGGAGTGGGCAAAACTAGAGGCGCCGGAACGGGGAAATCCGTGTCTCGGGCTCTAGGGAAGGATCCCATACTAGAGTAGACAAGTGAAAGAGTTTGTTTGATTATCTGAACCCCGCATACTTTGTGTATGACGATCCATGGATTTCTCCCGGCAGATGTATCGATTCTTGTGGGTAAAGTGTACCCCTCTGCAGAGGTTTTCAAACTATTCGAATAGCCGAGTTCGCGGTTATGGACGGTTGGCAAGCTGTACTTGACTTTTGTCAAGAATAAAAGTAACAAGGGTGATCATGGTGAATGACTCGACTTGACAATGATGTTGACACACTTGAAGTTCCTCTTTAGTTGAACTTAGAGAACTAAACCTCTTTTCTACCAAATGAACATTCTTGGGAAATAAAACTAGCTTTTGCAAAAATAAACTTAGTGCTTAGTCCACTATATCCAACTTGCATATCTACTTCATCCTTTCATTTATAAGGTGGTTTGCGAGTGCATCCAATGTACTCATGGCTGTGTCCCTGGCTATCAACTTGGCCAGACTATGGGGAAGAATACCAGGAGGAAGGGTATGAAGAAGAATGCCAGAACTAAGCTCGTCTCCATGAGTTGCCATTGCCTGTAGGGTGAAGGCATGGACCCAAAGACGTGATTTCCGCTGCTATATTGTGTTGTATTATGACTTGGTCTGTATGACCATTGTATTTCGAACCTTCGTATTGTAATGTCTATGGAACTGGTTACCAACTACGTTATGTATATCGCAACAATGGTTCTGGGATTGCGGTGGAATACATAACGGGCACTTCGAATTTGTATCAAATTTGAGGTCATCACATCTTGGCAAATGAAAACGAGTACATCTCCTCCAAAGGTAATTTGTTGGGGTCCAACCATTTATTGCAGAAAACAAAACTAAGCTAACTAAGAAAACTAAAACAACTGACGCTCCAAGAAAAACACATAGTGCATGAAGCAATAAAAATATAGTGTTTTGAAAGGTGACCTGATTTTTGCCGATAAAGAAGTGGTGCCTCGGGGGCATCCCCAAGCTTTGACGCTTGTACTTCTAAGATATTTCTTGGGGTGATGCATGGGCATCCCCAAGCTTGAGCTTTTGTCCATTCTTCAACTCATCTCATCATTCTCCAATCCCTACACTTGAAAACTTCCTTCATACAAAACTAAACACAAATCTATTAGCAACATTAGTGTAGCATAACATATAATCAACCTCTTTTTGCTTCAGCTTTCAACTCAAAACCACCACATATATAGCAAATACTACTGTAGCAACTTCCCCAAAAGTTCCATGATCAAAAGAACTCAAAAGAAAGCGATAAAGTGGCAAACACAAATATTGGCAGAAATCTGTCAAAACAGAACAGCTGACAAAGGCCGAATTTTTGAGGGGGTTTCTGTTGCTCAAATCAAAAAGTGTTCAACTAACGAAAGTTTGGATATAACCTGGGGCATATGCACAAGAAATCGCAGGTCCAAAAGATATACAGAGAATTTATACGAATTTTTACGGTGCAGCACCGAAAACAGTTTCAGGACAGCAACATCCCCAAATCTTTACCTCACTCGAATTAGAGGCTTCTCTTGGCACAAAAACAAAATAAACAAGATAAGGAGCGGTCATTACAGTAGAAATGACTTCCAAGACTCAAATAAAAGAAAAAGTACTGAAAATAAAACATTGGGTTATCTCCCAAGAGTGCTTTTCTTTAACGCCTTTGAGCTAGGCGCAGAAAATTGCGAATCAAGTAACATCAGAAGGAGCATTAAGATCAACTGCAGAAGTATTGTCAATAAGGCATTGTATTTCATCCACATAAGTTTTAGAAGACCCTTTGTGATCACGCTTTGGTTCACTCAAATCACAAAAAAGATTTTTGGGACAGATCCAGTCAAAATTATTTTCGAAAGCTTCACATAATCCCAAGAGTTTGCTAGGTATAGGTATTTCAGCTCCTTCATCGTTAGTACCAATAACCTTTATAGGTGAACCGAGTTTATTAAAACGTTTAAGAACTTTTCTAGCTTCAATAACGACATCTTTAAAATCTAAGCGCAAAGCTTCCAAAATAAAAGCTTTCTTTTCAGGATCTTCAATTTCATGAAGCTTACGGAACATGTATTGCATAAAAGGATTAAGACTAGCAAACCTAGTTTCCAACATGTGAATCAAATAAGCAGAAGCAACTTCAATACTAGGAGCTAGCTCAACCAAAGATTTCTCCTCAACTTCCTCATGCATACTAATGTGATTAAAGAACTCCTCAATGTTACTTTTTCCAATAATTGAACCACTACCTACTGAGAGGTCCTCCAGAACGTACTTAGGGATCAACATGATGAACTAAAAGTAAAGAAATAACAACTACCAAGGATTCTAATTTTTTGGGTTTTTGATATAAAACGATGCAGGTAAAATAAATAAAGTAAAGCAAAACAATAACAAAGTAAAGGATGTGCGTGCGAAAACTCCCCTCGCAGAAGTCTTCCAATCTCCCCGGCAACGGCGCCAGAAAAATAGCAGGTGCCTAGTTGACGAGGGAGCTTATTCTTCTTCGATCCCCGGCAACGGCGCCAGAACAATAGCTGATGGTCCTTGTGCGTGGTGAACAACCAGCCCATTGGGAACCCCAAGAGGAAGGTGTGATGAGTATAGCAGCTGGTTTTCCCTCAGTTAAGAAACCAAGGTTTATCGTTCTTGGAGAGAAGGGACAATAACGACTGAAGGTGATGCATCCTAGTTTGCGACAGCTTCGGACAATTTATATATGGCGCCTCGTCCAAGCTTTGCTTGCTAGCTGCAACGCGGAACCTGCACACAACACAACCAAGTACTTTGTTCCCAACTTGCGACGAGGTTGTCAATCTCGCCGGTTTGCTTGAAACAAAGGTTATGAGTGTATCGAGTGGAAAACAATAGAATATGCGAGTAAAGTAAACAGTGCGAGTAAAGTAAATAGGTGATAGCAATATGATGGAAATAGGACCGGGGTCCACAGTTCACTAGTGGTGTCTCTCCATAAGATAAATAACACATGCTGGGTAAACAAATTACAGTTGGGCAATTAATAGAATAAAGATAAACGTGATATGTCAAGAAGATCACTATGAGATTTACTCTGGGCATTACAACAAAATACATAGACCGCCATCCAACTGCATCTATGACTAATAATGCACTTGTGGCAAATCAATCCGAGAACTCCACAAGTATTAAGTTGCGAACAACAGATAATTGCATTAAGCAAAGTGTGTAATGTAAACAAAGCATATGCCCTTGAGCATATGAATGTTGTTTTCTCCCTAGTAGCAATAGCACATCTACAACCTTAGAGGTTTCTGTCACTCCCCCAGGTTAAATAGAGGCATGAACCCACTATCGAGCATAAATACCCCCTCTTGGAGTCACTAGCAACTACTCGGCCAAGATAGCTACTAACAACGGAGAGCATGCAAGATTATAAACAACATAGAGATAACAAAAGATAATATTCAGTACAACAACTCAATCATAACACCAATATTCATCGGATCCCAACAAACCAAACATGTAGAATTACATAACGGTGATCTCAATCATGTAAGGCAGCTCATGAGATCTAAACATGAAGCACATGGTGGAGAAGACAACCATCTAGCTACTGCTATGGATCCATAGTCCAAGGTAGACTACTCACTCATTGCTCCGGAGGCAAGCATGGCAATGAAGAAGACCTCCGGTGGCGATTCCCCTCTTCGGCAGGGTGCCGGGAAGAGCTTCTGGACCCTCCCGATCTTCGGGTCGACGGCGGCGGCGGATCGCGATGTGTTCTGGAAAATTGATCGGGTACTTAGGTTTTTCCCATCGGGGGGCTTTATAGGCGAAGGGGCGATGTCAGAGGTGGCCCCAGGCCTCCTCACACCATGGCTGCGCGGCTAGGGGCTAGGCCGCGCCAGCCAGGTGTGAGGGGCCCTGGTGGCCCCTCTCCTTCGGATGACTGGAAGCTCCCAGACAAAATAAGACTTCAGGAACTTGTTTCGTTCAATTCCGAGAATATTTCCTGTGTATCACTTCTGAAACACAAAAACAGCAGAAAACAGGGAACTGGCACTGTGGCGACTTGTTAATAGGTTAGTTCCGGAAAATGCATAAAAGTGCCACGAAGTGTAACGAAACATTAGGCAAATGGTGTAAAAACAAGCATGGAGCATCAAAAATTATAGATACGTTGGAGACATATCAATCACTCATTCTCAAATGAGACAGTTGGGTATAAATTTGGTCCTTAGGTGAGACCTTAGTTCCTTTAGCTAAAATTATGTTGTCACTATTGTCACACAATAGATCTTCATAGTAATAGCCCGCTTGGAACTACACCTAGTTTGATAACAAACTTCTTGACATAAATGCCCTCCTTTGCTACTTCTAAAGCAGCCATATACTCAACCTTTGTTGTAGAATCCATCACAATGTCTTAACTTTGGAACTCATCCAAATCCAACATGGAACTTCCTTCCATTACATTGTGCTACCTAAACACATAGCTAAAATTGAGATAAACTTAATTTGTATCTTGTGACAAACTTAGTATCAATGTAACACTTTACAATGAACTATGTGTCACTTCGTCATTCATAATATATATCCTTAGTCCTTCCAAAGCACATAAGGATATCCTTTACTATTGTCCAATGATCATCTTATGACATATATCACTCTGGTATATACTCATAACATTTAGAGCATAGGACATGTCTGGATATATACATATCACGGTATACATGATTGATCAAATCATTCATATGGCTTCACTCATCAAGTGTCAAAAACACTTGAATCTTGTTTCAACCTCTTCCATGCGGCAAGAATTTTTCTTGTCGTTTCCATATTGAACTTCATTCAGTATTTCATCTATGTACTTTGGCACAACCATATTGGCACCTCAATCTATCTACATAGACATTGAGACCCAATATTTTGGTTTTGCCTAAGTCTTTCATTGAAATCTAATTTAATGAAATTCTTAACCTAAGTCAATAAAAGATACATCATTTCCAATTAACAATATGTCTTCTACATAATGTACTGAAAATATGTATCAATTCTCCCACTTAATTTCTTGCAAATGCAAGCATATTCATCGTATCTGATGAAACTAAACCTTTTAATTATTTCATCACGGTGATTATTCCAACTCTGCGATGCTTACTTCAACCATTGAAGTTCGCATGCCTTTTAGCATCCTTTGAATTTACAAAACCCATTGGACCATGTCATGTACATGTCCTAGGTAACCATTCTATTAGAAGAATGTTGTCTTGTTTGTTCAACTAACATATACCAAACTTGGCATATGTAGTGGTTGCTACAGTAATCCGTCTAGATAAAATATCGCTATGAAAGATCAAATCTTGTCACAGTAAACTCCTTGAACACAATCGTAAACTCTTTTAACGATGTGTCGACTATTTCATAGATGTTAAACATCCATGTCTGTCTTTATAGATCCTAACACATTCATTAGGCTTCATGCCTTTTGAGGGTCTTCCAAGTTCAGAAACTTGGTTTCCCGTGTATGGAACTATCACGGATTTTATGGCTTCTAGCCATTTGACGGAGTCAGGGCCCATCATCGCTTCTTTGCATGTAGTCGGTTCATCATTGTCAAACAATAATGATCTATTCTCAAATCTAATTATTTGATTGTTACCCGACTCACGCGGTTCAATAGGAACTTAGATATCTGTGACCACAACTTTTGAGGTACTGTATCCATGCGCATTGTGGCCGCCTCCGGGACACTTCTCGGCGCTGCGCTACTCAGCACATATAGCTTAGGTTCAATAACCCAATCAAAGTTCTATTGTCCTCCCACTTAACTTTTTGCAAAAAATTCCTTCTCAAGAAACTTGACGTTTTCATCGACAAACAATTTTGTCTTAGGTGTTCTGGAGGAATACCCAACAGTTACTTTGGGATAACCTACAAAGACGCATTTATCCGACTTTGGTTGTAAACATTTTACGTATGCCTAGCATACCAAAATTTTAGAAAAGACAACTTGGGTTTTATCCCATGCCATAACTCATATGGTGTCATTTCAACGGATCATGATGGCGCTCTTTTCAGTGTAAAAGCGGTAGTCTCTAAAGCTTTATCCTTAAAATATAATGGCAGTTTTATAGACGACACCTTTGATCCAACGATGTCAAACAAAGTTTGATTTTATCTCTCGAATACTCCATACTCCTATGGTGTTTCGGGAAATACAAGTCTATGGAACGATTCCTCAACTTTGAGGTATTTGCTAAACTTGTAACTCAAATATATTCCTTTATGATCAAATCATAAATTCTTTATTCTCTTATTACAATGATTTTCCACTTCATCTAGAAATACTTTGAACAATATTCAAATATTTCATGCTTCTTCCATATCAAGTAAATATACACATATATCTACTCAAATCCTTGGTTAAAGTAGATGAAGTTCAAAGATCCACCACACACGGCTACACATAATGGACTATATACATCAACATGTACAATATCCAATAAGTTAGTCGTCCGTTCTTCTTTGGCCTACAAACGGAGTTTTAATCATCTCTAGGAAATTTTCACAGGTGTCAATTGATTCAAAATCAAAAGGACTCCAAAATTCCATCAACATGGAGTTTCTTCATGTTTACTTTCCAATATGATTTAAACGGTGGTGTCACTCACAAGTGATCTTCTAATCATTTGTCTTGAGTCATTTTTTAGCATCAGTGTTATGGATGTGATTTCTCCAACAAGATAAGCGTTCATTCATCTTTTATGAATGCGGTAATAATTTGAACAACCATTGTTCTCATAAATACCAGAACAAAATAACAATTATTCAAACAAATCTTGAAGGCTAGGTTTAATTCCAACGAAACACAATAACACTTTATTTGTTTTCGATGAGAATCATCCCATATTTATTTGCTAGTTAATTAGGCCATTGTAGTTCTTGTATTGCGTTGTTCTGTATGACAGTTCATACCAACCAATTTAGTATCAAATACCCAAGAACCACATTGTTTTAACAAGCAACGAATACACCCATAACATGTATATCTTCTATATACCTGAGCTGGACATTTCCAGTCTTTTATTTTCCGCCAGAATAAATTTCAGATTCTCTTTTAGCAATTCTTTTTTGTCTAGAAGAATCTATCAACATCAATAGTGGCGCCATACACATGGCACATAGTTCAAGGCATGATTAGTCAAACACTAATACCCATGGACTCGCACTTTGAAGTAGATCACCATTATAAAAAAGATTTGGCGTTCTTCCAAATTCCATTCTTTAGTAATATTTTAGTGTAGTAAACATTTTACCTACATCTTCTATTCATCCTATCATGACAACTTTCATGATCAAGCTACTATAGTTCATGAGGATGAATTGTGAGTATAATGTTAGTTCCCAAAACCTTTTTAGGAGATCTGGGCGCCTAGCATCTCCAATCTTCACAAATTCTCATACAATATGAGAACATGTGTCTTACTAAATTATACTCTATCACATTGCAACCTAACATTGTTTCAGATATCAAAATATCTTCCACATATGATAGTTTATGAAACAATTCTTTCAGCTCCTAGATAACCTTGATACTAAAAACAACTTTTGAATATCAAGGATCATGGAGGGAAGTGTGATACTTAGATACTAACACTGGAATTGTTACTCTTGATTTAATACTACTTATTAAATTTTATCGAGTAACCAAGGTTTGCTAAAAGTTTGCAATAGGACTTTAAACTTTAGATTGACATTCAAACAATATGATACCAGTTCGTAAAGTTAACATCCAGAATTCTATAGTTTTATTATCTCAATTATAGCTAATCGCAAGGTAGTAAACGGATGCCAATGACTACAACAAACTATGCAAATTCACTTTGATTTAGTTCATGATAAATTGAGTTCTACAATTCAAAATTACTAAGTGAACTCCCACTTAAAAACAACATCCCTCTTAGTTTTCTTAAGTGATTACACGAACCAAATTCACTATACCGCAACCGATCATCACGTGCAACGGCATAGTTTCAAAGGCGAACATCACCATGTTCATCATATCAACCATATGACTCATGCTTAACCTTTCGGTTCGTGTTCCGAGGCCATGTCTGTACATGCTAGGCTCGCCAAGTAGAACCATAGCACTCGCGTGTGTAAAACTGTCTTACACCCGTCGTATGTGAATGTAGAGTCTGTCACACCCGATCATCACGTGGTGTCTCAAAACGACGAACTTTCTTGATGGTGCATGCTATGGAAGAACACATTTTTATCTTGATATTTATGTGAGAGAGATCATCTTATAATGCTACCGCGCGATCAAATCTAAGCAAAATAAGATGCATAAAAGGATAAACATCACATGCATATATAATGTGATATGATATGGTCCTTCACGCATTCGATCATATGCGTCATGGCATGATCTCCATCATTCCAACGGCATAGCACCAAGGTCCATGGTGCGCCACCTTGGTTGTCTTCCTCCATTACAATATATCACTTGGATATATATATTCGGCACGCAAGCCATAAAATGAAAAGACAACCATATGGCTCCTGCCGGTTGTTTATAACTTACAAAAAGGATCATTGCATACAATTTGTAACATAAAAAATTTAACCATATCACATCACATGCCCTGCAAAAACAAGTTAGACGCTTCTAATTTATCTTGCATATTTTATGTGGTTTAGGGCTTTCTAGGAAGAACCGTTCTTACCTACGAACATGTAACCACAATGGTGATAAAAATATTATTAACAACTCATTGTAAAATAGATCATAACTATAGTGGGAGAAACGTGCACCCGCAAAGCCACATATGCTGGAGCATGTCAAATGTGGGACAAGTCTCGTGAACGCGGTCACGTAAGGTTAGTATCGGGCAGCTTTAATCCCACTATGTCACTATGATCCAAAATACAAAATAAATTGCAATAACATGATCATCAACGCCCACATCCACATGTGTTCTAACCGTGCATACCAACTAAGCATAGAGATGGCTCTGATACCACTGATGGGTTCATAGCATAGAAAACAAAAAATTTCCTATGCATGAACACAAAACTAGCCAAGAACATCTACGAGATGGTAGCAACGGAGACTAACCCTCGAAGACCGGTAGTGGGGATTACGTTCCCGCACAAATGTTGCCGATGGAGAGTCGAGGAAGACACACGTAGTCGACGTAGTCGTTCACTTGATGTAGTCGACGTAGTGGTTCACTTGACGATCACGAGATCGTGTACACGGCGCCACAACTGGCGGCGCCCTCATACTCGGTCACACGTATAGCTTGTCGTCGTCTCCTCCACGCCCTCGGTCCAGCGGGGCAGCAGAAGAAGGGATCCGCGGACACTCCAACACTCACTTTTACAAGTGTGTGAAACTCGAACTAACAATCTGGCAGAGCTTCGCTAAGCCAAGACGGATTTGGGGCAGCAACTTTGCGGGAGAGGGGAAGGATCAAGCAAGCATGAACATAGAGGAGAGGGGGGCCTTTTATAGGAGAGGATGGGCAGCCCGAAGGGGTGGCCGGCCAAGGAGAGTCTCTCCTCCTCTTCATGGTCTTCTTCATTGTGGTAACCCCCTCTTCATGGTGGTAACCCCCTCATCAACATGAGGTAACCCCCCATTTAATTTTGCATGACGTTCATGCTAATTAAATTCATACTAATTGATTTAATAAAACATTTTTATTTCTTTAATATTTGTTAATTCAATCAATTAACAAACATTAACAAATACCCCCTTGAGTTATTTCGATATACCGAAATAGTTTCGGTGCTTTTCTGAAACAACCCTCATGCTGTCCTGTAATTCGATCGGAGTATCGTATCCACTCAAAAATGACGGCGAACCTTAAGTGTGTCACCCTACAGTTCGTGAATAACGTGGACATGATTGAGACTCCTCTCCGATCAATAATCATCAGCGGGATCTGGAAATCCATGATGACTCCCACTTACTCAACGATGAACTAGTGATGGTGTGAACCAATAACGAACATAGTTAATTCCTTTTGTCTCACGATATTATTACTTTTCCGAGATCCGATCATTTGGTATCAACCATACCTAGTTCGATCTCGTTCCTGACAAGTCTCTTTACTCGTTCCGTGATAATGCATTCCCGTGACCTAGTCACATGCTTGCAAGCGATTCCAATGCAATATCACCGAGAAGGGCCCAGAGAATATCTTCCCGTCATCGGGTCGGACAAATTCCACTCTTGATCCATGAGCCTCAACTAATACTTTCAGAATACCCAAATCAACCTTTATAATCACCCTATAATGGTGTGACGTTTGATATCATCAAAGCACTCTTCCGGCATCAGTGATTAACATGATCTCATGGTCTGAGGATTAGAACTATTTCGTATGAGTTTGATATAGCAATGAACTTGATGACTTGATCGTATTTCTATTCGTACTATGGGTGTGAGTGTTCATCACATCATTCTTCTAATGATATGACCTCGTTATTAACAACATCCAATGTTCATGATCAGGAAACCTTGATCATCAGTTAATCAACGAGCTAGTATAAAAGAGAGGCTTTACTAGGAACCTTTTAGTTTATTAATCACACAAGTATTAATGTTTCTGATTAATACAATTCTAGCATGAGAAATAAACATTTATCATAAACATGGAATATGATAATAACCACTTTATTATTGCCTCTTGGGCATATTCCCTTCAAGGCCATCCGCTCGGGCCTTGTCCAGCTCCTTCTGCGTAAAGGCAGAAGGCACCCAGCTCATCGTGGCGTTCATCCCCTTGGTCATCTTGTGCTTCTGCGCCTGATGCTTCACGTGCATCTATGATCTGCGCATGGGGGCTCAGCAGGAGATCAAAGGAGAGCAGAGATTGCAGCAACGGTGGCGGCGGCAGAAGCAATAAACTGGTAAACAGTGAATTTCCTCACTCTCCCTTTATATAGCTTCCGGGTAATGGAACGTGGGCTGAGACGTGGCGCAAAGAGTGGAAATGGCAGCCCACTAACGGGCAGATAAATTGCGAAATTACCGCGCTGCCCATGGGTAACGGTCAAAATCTAGAGATAATTACAAACAGATTAATGACGTCACAAACCTATGAGTAACGAGAACTGAAGACTATGATAGCAGCGGACGCTAGTAAGATGAATATTCCAAAGATGGTTCGAGTTGGCGAACTTGAATAAAGGAAGATCAAGGAAGCCGACGAAAAATTGAGCCTGGTAAAAGAGGAATCATTCTTTGAGTCTATACCCGAAAATATTCGGCTATAGCCTCGGGGGCTACTACCATCGGGAGCGCTGGGCGCGCACCCGACGATATTATGGAGTCACATTACGATCTCACGATATGAAAGACGGCAGGTTATCTTTGAGACTATACTCGAAAAAAGATTTTTCGACTATAGCCTCGGGGGCTACTCCCATCGGGAGCGCTGGGTGCGCACCCGACGATGTTTTATAATGAACAACAAAGGCGAATAAGATTCTGGAAGCATCATTACTACTATCGGGAGGAAGATTTTTATCGATCAAGGTTCAATAAACCCGAATATTTTGTATGCTAGAACAGTCAAACAAGGCTGCGACGTATGATTCTCGAGTTGCATCATCGCAACAAAACTTGAATGCCGTGGTTGAAATATATCACGACGGTAAGACCCCAGGATCCGTCCTGTGTGGCCCGATATACGCACATGGATGCGCTCTGCTGGTATGTATCCGTGTCTACGATGTGAAGAAAAATCCTGGTGGACGCATTGGGTACCCTGAGAACCACTAGGATTCATTCTTTGTAAGTCCTAAATGCGGCAAAAGAGTGGATTTGACCGATTTCCCGAATTCAAGTCCAAGGGGATTGAATTTGAAGTAGGTGGCAAGTGACTGTTCCGGCAGTTAACTGACCTCTTGATCCGTCAGAGTTGTCAGGCTTGTTCATCAAAGCCCCTTGCGAGATATTATGAAAAAAGATAAGTCAAAAAACCAAGTCGAAGATTTCAAGATTTGAAGAAGTCAAGTATTGATTAAGTCGAAGAATTGAAGATCTGAGATTCAACCTGAATCTGCAATTCTGGTAGAATCTCGGGGGCTACTGACAAGGGTACAGATAATAGAGCCCGTCAGTTGAGTACACCTGAGGCCCGTTAGACTAGGCCCAATTGTAATACTAGTCGAAATACGAGTTCATGTTGTATGTGGATATTGTAATATGTATCGGATCCCACCCGATCCTTGAGACCTGGCCACCTATATAAAGGGGCCAGGAGGGGACGGTGTGGGATAGATTGAAAGCAAGCCAGGCTCTACACCCACGTTTACTTTCATAGCCACCTTGTTTGACTGAGTTTACCTTCAAGTTCATCCGATGCCCTGTCTCCCCGACCCTAAGTCCTTCATCTAGGACATTTGTCGAGTTTAACCCTCGTCAGTAGTATTGTTAGCTATCTGTAGGTATGCTGGATGTCATATTTTGACTAACCATAACATCTGCAAGTTGTTTGTTTGTGATTAGGGTTACTTTACTAATAGAAATTGTTTGTTACTATTATGGTAGTTTATTCTTTTGTAAAAGTAGGTATTGGTTCAGATGTCTGAACATGTTTGTTTCTGATACTCAATGCTTGAGTTGTGTGATGCATGTATCGGGTGTGATCCATGTATGCATGAATGCTTATTGTGTGTGTTGTTGTTTTTCCGGCGATAGAATCGAACGACGATTGTGCGGAGGAAGGGGAGGTGTTTGAGTACCAGGAAGAAGGAGATCAGGGACAAGCCAATCAAGGCAAGCCATCTACTTGTTGCATATCTGAATCCTACTAAGTCACTATGCATTGTTCTATTCTTGTTTTCTTAATATGCATTATTTTCTATATTGCTATTATTACCTATATAGCAATAGTTGACGACTTAGCTCCACAAGTCGACTTGATATCATCTAACAAGATGACACACTTGACACCTATCCAACACCCCTATATTAGGGACTTGATGATTAGCATCAAAGTCTTTGGAAAACACTTAGTGGAGCCAAAAACTCTAGGATGGGAAAACTCTCGGAAAAGTTTCGAAAATGGTTTCGAAAACCTTGGAGTAGTATCTGCTGCACTGAAATGTTTTCTAAATGATTTTTGGGACAAATGGAAATTGGGATATGGAAGGAAAGGAGTTGGTGGTTTTAGAAAAAGGCATTGGTGTTTCTTTGTAGTCGCTCGGAGCAATTAACCCGTGCAACCACATCACCCCGGTATGGGACGGGGCTTAGTTTGAAGTTTATTTGCTTTAGTGCGGGAAGCCTCACAACTATATAAGGGTCTGTAGGACCCCGGAATCCAGGTTGATGCCAAAAGAGGTCAACACATATCACGGCATATCCCGCCGTGGCGTCGGGGTTACACTCTGGAGGAGGTACTGCCGGGACGTGCCGGGGAGGTAAACTCCACAGGGTAGGCACCCGTACTAAGGTAGATAGATGGAGGGCTCTGATCGATTATCCGAACCCCACATACTTGTGTATGACGGTCCGTGGTGGTATCCCGGCGGATTTATCGGATGGTGTGGGTAAAGTGTACAACCTCTGCAGAGTGTAAACCTATTCGAATAGCCGAGTCCTCGGTCATGGACGGTTGTAAAGATCACTACATTGCCCAATTTTAGGTTTTGGTTTTATAAATGGTTTTTCGAGGAAAACCGGAGTTTTGTGCCGGATGGAGTACTTGGTGGTACAGCCGTGGCACGGGTGTGATTCGGAGTACTTGGAGGGTACTGCCGAAGACTTGAGGTGGTCATGTTTGATTGACCGCCGACCTTATCTTGCAAAAGAGTTTCCCCCTTTCCTAGAGATCCTCCTATAAATGTTTTATGAAAATGTTCTTTAATAAGGATATAGAGATGTCGTATGACATGCTATATCGATAAGAGAAACTAATTAGTATATAGTACCTCCGACCAAACCAACCCTTGCTACAGCCATATAGCATGTGAATGTTTTTCTCTTAGATGGTTTGCGAGTACAATTCCAAAATGTACTCACGGCTTTGTCCCTGGCTATTAACTTGGCCAGACTATGGAGATGATTACGAGGAGAATGATGAAGAGTACGATGACGCCGGTGCGAATTAGGATCGTTTCCCGGTCAGTCGCCTGTAGGGTAGAAGGCTTGACTTGGGTCAGCTACGCTACATGTATCCCACTGCTATATGCTAAGTATGTGTGTTAGTTGAACTTGCCCTGCGTGGCATTTGTATTCGGCCAAGCGGCCTATGTAAGACTTTAATACTCGCTATGTAATGGATGATGTAATCTGAAATGCCAACTCTGTTATGTGGATTCACGACGGTCTCCTGGGATCGTGAATTGTATGCATAACGGGAATTCCCGAGTGGTAAGCCGGGGTCCCCACATAATTGGTATCAGAGCCATCCTGACCTTAGGAAACCCTAGATTAGCATGGGCGTTAGACCGGACCAAAAATTATTTCCATGGACTCATCTCTAGTCCTACGATAGGCATTCACTACAGGAATAAACTGCTACGCGGACGGCTAATACCTAAGCCGACGGCTTTTTATCAGGGCCGTCGGCATAGGACCTCGCCTCGGGCGTGGCCGAAATTTGGCCGTTGGTGTAGATTATTCAGGGGACCTAACCCGATGGCAAAGCCGTCGGGTCAGGTACTTTCATTTTTTGATCGCCTTTTCTGTTTTGCAAAAAATAAAAGAAAATGGTAAAAAATTCATAAAATAATATCCTTTGAGGTGTAGTTATGTTACATGATCTAGTTGTTAGAAAAATTAAGAAACTTGAATTTTGACATATTTTGCAAAAAACTTAAATTAGGAAAATTAAAACCCGATTTTGCTACTCCGAAAATGGAAAATGCACTTTATGCTTTAACGATCAAAGTTTAGTGAAGAAATGACATGTTACGGATCTGAAAATAATTTTTGCAAAAAAATTAGGAGCTCGTCTTATTAGAGCTAAAGGGCAAACCCACCCCGGTTCCAGCGAAATCGACATGAGTTTTTGTAAAATTCAAAAAAATAACTCTGAAAGTTTGCGTGATGAAACAAGAGCTGATATATGTATCCCAGGTGGTCTATTATTTATGTGGAGTGTTGTGCCCAGCTTTCCGTAAGCCGTTTTGGTAGCTGCCTCACAAAAAAACCCGATTTCGGCACTCCAAAAATGGAAAACACACTTTTCATGGGACAAAACGAAAATCGGCCTTCGTGGAGTTCTTAGCCATCCCAAGGGCCACACGCATGTCTGATATGGCCTTGTTTCGACAAGCTATGCCATGATCAGGACCAAACCTAGCTCATTTGACCTAAAAACCATGCAACCTCGAACTTGGTAGGTCATTTTTGTGAAGGGAATTTCTGGTAAATTGCTTTTATCAAGGTTTGAATTTTTTTCCCACATCTAGATGATATAAAATGACGCCACGCTAAGGTCTCACATTTTTGCGATTATTTTTGAATTAGTTATGCTTGATTCTGGACCCGCATGAACATGACAACAAACGAAACTCGCGCTCATGGCTAGGCGGTGCGGAGTCCCGCTTTAATGGACAAAGTTTAGTGAAGAAATGACATGTTGCGGATCTGAAAATGATTTTTGCAAAAAATTAGGAGCTCGTCTTATTAGAGCTAAAGGGCAAACCCAGCCCGGTTCCAGCGAAATTGGCATGAGTTTGTGTAAAATTCAGAAAATAACTCTGAAAGTTTGTGCAATGAAACAAGAGCTGATATATGTATCCCAGGTGGTATATTATTTATGTGGGGTATTATGCCCAGCTTTCCGTCAGCCGTTTTGGTAGCTGCCTCACAAAAAACCCAATTTCGGCACTCCAAAAATGGAAAACACACTTTTCATGGGACGAAATGAAAATCGGCCTTCATGGCATTCCTTGCCATCCCAAGGGCCACACGCATGTCCGATATGGCATCGTTTCGACAAACTATGCCATGATCAGGACCAAACCTAGCTCATTTGACCTAAAAGCCATGTTACCTCGAACTTGGTAGGTCATTTTTGTGAAGGAACTTTCTAGTACATTATATTTATCAAGGTTTGAATTTTTTCTCACATCTAGGTGATATAAAAAGATGCCACACGAAGGTCTCACATTTTTGCGATTTTTTGAATTAGTTATGCCTGATTCTGGACCCGCATGAACATGATAACGCACGAAACTCGCGCTCATGGCCAGGCGGTGCAGAGTCCCGCTTTAACGGGCAAAGTTTAGTGAAGAAATGACATGTTGCAGATCTGAAAATGATTTTTGCAAAAAATTAGGAGCTCGTCTTATTAGAGCTAAAGGGAAAACCTACCCCAGTTCCAACGAAATTGACATGAGTTTGTGTAAAATCCAAAAAATAAGTCTAAAAGTTTGTGCAGTGAAACGAGAGCTGATATGTGTATCCCAGATGGTCTATTATTTATGTGGGGTGTTGTGCCCAGCTTTCCATTTGCCGTTTTGGTAGCTGCCTCGCAAAAAACCTGATTTCAGCACTCCGAAAATGGAAAACGCACTTTTTGTGGAACGAAATGAAAATTGGCCTCCGTGGCGTTCCTCGCCATCCCAAGGTCTACACGCATGTCCGATATGGCCTCGTTTCGACAAACTATGACATGATCAGGACCAAAGCTCATTTGACCAAAAAGCCATGCAACCTCGAATTTGGCAGGTCATTTTTTGTGAAGGGACTTTTTGGTAAATTGATTTTATCAAGGTTTGAATTTTTTTCCACATCTAGGTGATATAAAATGATTCCACGCAAAGGTTTCGCGTTTTTAAGATTTTTTTATTTTTATTTTTTTGATTTTTTTTAATTTTTATTGATGTTTTGATTTTTTGAATGTTTTTATTTTTATTTTTTTGAAAGTTTTAATTTTTTCTCCAAATGTTAACAAACACATATACATATGCCCATACATACCTACACACATGTAGACATATACACATACATACTTACACACAGTCATATAGACATACATGACTTAAGAGGATTGATATGCTACTAATATCAATAAGGACTAGTAGTGTAGGTGTAGCTTATTCAAATAGAACTTAGGAGTTAAGCGTGCTGAGATTGTAGCAATCTGAGGATGGGCGAATGAGCGGGAAGTCATTGTTCCAGTCTCATTAGAGAGATAACAAAAAATTGTAAAAAAGAAAAAATCAAAGAAAAGGAAAAAGTACAAAAAAAATAAAAAAGTTTGAAATTTTTTCAAAAATTTAATTTTTTTGAAAAAACCGAAATGACCTGACCCGACGGCCTTACCTGACCCGACGGCATTTTTTGGCCGCCGGGTTAGCCTACGCTGACGGCAAAAGCTGATCCAACGGCTTTAGACCTGGCCCGACGCCCGATTATGCCGACGGCACCTGACCCGACGGCATCAGGTAAAAGCTGTCGGGTTAGGCTGACCCGATGTCATTTTTAGGCTAACCCGACGGCCTGTGGCCGTCGGCGTAGCTGTTTCTTCCTATAGTGATTCATGGTAGCAGTGGTCGCATTATCATCTGACTCATGTGGAAGTGGATTATCTAGAAAAATTTTCTTTTGTCTTGCTTCAGGACAATTCTTGGATTACATTATCAGTTGTGAAATTAATTATATTAATTTTATCTCTCTCTAAGATTGAGTTCAACGCAAAACTAGACAACTGAGGAGTAGTGCTATTCCTGCCATTGATCTACAACAGAAATCATGAATACTTAAGACGTGTATTCATATAAGAGCAATCATAATAACTATTTTAATATTAATACTCCCACTAGAACCAACACCCCTCTCATAGTTGCTAAGTGATTCAAGATCCTAAATAAACAAGTCAGCTAGATGGTGAGCTTTAGCATCACCGCTAGACACCAAGTGATCTAGGTAGTGAACACCTTTTCAAGCGTATCTCATGTGACTCCTGTTAGGTTGGTGGCATCACATGAACCATCTCTTGACTTCCTTTGTATCAAGGCCCAAAATCGTTGTGATAACCCCGTCTGGATTACCAAGTGCTTCCACAGTGAGTGTCCGACATGAACCCACCTAGCCAAAAAGAATTGCCAGCACCTCAATTTTATGAGCCTGCTACCAAAAATGTCTTACTTGTGATGGTGCAACACTAGTAGGGTAAACAACTAGTTGTTCTCTGCGAATTATTTTCTATCATCTATCTAGTAAAGGTAAAAACTGAGACATAACAAAAACACATACAAAATTAATGTGATATGGTATGGCTCTCTTCATGGTGATCTCCACCTCCGCAAAGTTGTAAGCCGGCTAGCTTGCATCCAACTCTTCTAATGCTCCACCTTACACCAAGTCACCAGCCTATTTGCACAATATCCGGATTCTCCAAAAGGCTACATTATCTAGTAATCAAATTACATGGAGAAGCCGATAAGCCAGTCATTATACAATAAATTGACAATACTTGAGCTCTATCCGGCTAACATATTGTGATCCGCATATCACATACATACTACATACATATTACATACATCACATGCACATACCATTCACAACAACCCCCTGCAAAAAAACAAGTTATTCATAGAAACAATTTCTACCAGGCGGCCAGAGTGAAACTCGCAACAACGTCTAAGGCTCTATGACTAGTAGATGGTGGTCCTGGTACAATTGATCCAATCAACCTTATACCAAAACGATCTATCTCATAGATGGACCACCACAACAACACATAGATCCAATCTATTCCCCCTGCATATCACTTGTGCATAGATCGGGCCTAAGACAAGAAGATTTCGCTCTGATGCCACTGTTGGGCCATGTAGGGATGCAATGCTTCCGACAGAAAAATATCCTATGTGGTAGAAAGGATATGTATGATGACTAGAGTGGGTAATAGGCGCTAATAAATTTTTAGTTCCTTTTTGATTTAAACTTGACAAAAAATTTAAATCGTCTAGATGTGCAACTAAGTGAATTTACCTGGGTGACAAGCAAGCATACAAGAAATACAGTAAGTAAAGATATGGGAAGTACACTAACCGCAATAGAGACACCAGAGACACAAGGATGTATTCCCATAGTTGCTTCCTTGATATGAGAAGTACATCTGCGTTGGAGAGGTGTGGCACCACAAAGGAGACCAACGCCACATGATTCTCCCTATTATCCGGTAAGACAACCACAAAGGCTAGCTCGGGCTATAATAAGCGGTGCCCTTGGAAGGTAGCAACCGAGACCTTTACAAGCTATCTTCACAACTTAATTAGAGGCTTCCAACAACACCACAAAGCTCCGGCTAGGGTTCCAAGAACCCAAGAGTAACAAGTTCCCCAATGGAATGGATGGGGAAATCAAATCCCGTTGGTGGAAGTGTAATCTACGCATCCTCCCTCGAATCCCAAAAGGGCTTCAAATTCTATTAGCTAGAATGGGAGATCTAGTGGAGTTAAGCTTTGCAACAACATAGGAGAGAGATTGAAAGCTATGGCAGCCACTGGAGGTGGAAGATGACTACTTATAGGGGTCTCTAGGAAACTACATGTAGTGGTCACTAAACCCCAGAATCTCTGGATTGTAAGGGCTGAAGTCTCCGGACTCAAGACATGGCCCCGGAGACTCCAGCAGAGTCTCTGGCCTTTGAGGGCACGACCAAGAGACTCTGCCTAGGAGGCAAAAAGCCTTCGGTCAATCTCCAAACCATAAACACATACGTGCACACTCGGTGAAAAACCGAGCCTGTAGGGCCAGAGTCTCTACCAGAAAATCCCAACAAATTATTTTCTGGAGATTTATCTCCTCCTTGTTAATGGTATGGCTAGTGGGTGCAGATATGGGTTTGTGCAAAATTTTATTTTGATGAAACTTTTCATCGAGAAACCCCTCTTAATAGTGCGGAGACCAAAAAAACATAACCAAAAATCTTGGTCCTGAAGCTTCAATATTTTCACTTTTTAAGGGTTGCCAAGAGTCTTTGAGAAAATACCAAATAAACCGACAACACTTGGGCACATGGTTGAGCACACAAGTGTTGACAACAAACACTCAAAACATGATTATAAGGGAAATGCCCTTTCGATGTAGCATGTTGGGGCAGTGTAGTCCTCGACCCCGATCTTGTCCAATCACATAAACTGAAGTTTTGATTTACATCACCTCTGCTGATATCACACGTACAAGGTGGAGCATGATGTCTACGCACGCTTCTATTCTTGTAGACAGTGTTGGGCCTCCAAGTGCAGAGGTTTGTAGAATAGCAACAAGTTTCCCTTAAGTGAATCACCCAAGGTTTTATCGAACTCATGGATGTAGAGGTCAAAGATATCCATCTCAAGCAACCCTGCAATTAAGATACAAGAAGTCTCTTGTGTCCCCAACACACCCAATACACTTGTCAAGTGTATAGGTGCACTAGTTCGGTGAAGAGATAGTGAAATACAAGTAATATGGATGATTATAAGTGGTAATTGCAATCTGAAATCAAAATGGAAGCAAGCAAACATGTAGCAGAACTGGTTGTAAATGGTGTTTCAATGCTTTGAAACAAGGCCTAGGGATCAGACTTTCACTAGTGTACACTCTCAACAATGATATCATAATAAAAAACATAAATATA
The DNA here is from genome assembly GCA_007115705.1 of Dactylis glomerata. Taxonomy (NCBI): domain Eukaryota; kingdom Viridiplantae; phylum Streptophyta; class Magnoliopsida; order Poales; family Poaceae; genus Dactylis; species Dactylis glomerata. Next base: position 1,085,646 of record QXEO01000341.1, read on the forward strand.
TTTCTTCACTATGCTACCCTGAACTACACTCTGGTTGGATAACGAACACCAATTCACTGCGTAGGGCTATAAAAGCACTCCTTAAAGTTTGCATTGCCAAATCTAGATAGCCCCACACTATAACCTTGAGCGCACTAGATGGTTCTAGACAAACACCACAATTTCGTAGAGACATCCAACTCAACTTATAACTCATGATAAGTATTACTATAATCTTTAGCCTAAGAGCCACACACGATGCGCACACTGTCTCAACTTCACAACGTGGGACAAGGTGTCTCCGGAGATTACATTAATAAAAGCACTTGAGTAGCATAATAGATGAAGAGTAACATCTACTTCTTCAACTAGATTACAAAGCTCATGATCACTGATACGTCTCAAATGTATCTATAATTTTTGATGCTCCATGCTTATTTATACACCATTTGCTTTGTGTTTTGTTACACTTCGTGGCATTTTTATGCATTTTCCGGAACTGACCTACTAACGAGATGCCACAGTGCCAGTTCCCTATTTTCTGCTATTTTTGTGTTTCAGAAAAGCTACACAGGAAATATTCTCGGAATTGGACAAAACAAAAGCCGAACCTCCTATTTTTCCAGACATGAGTCGGAGTCCAAAGCAGAGACGAAGGGGGGCCAGGACCTGGCCACACCCTAGGGCGGCGCGGCCTAGGCCCTGGCCGCGCCACCAGGGGGTGAGACCCCTGGTCCACCTGCTGACGCCGCCCTTCCGCCTATATATTCCCCTCAACAGGAAAAACCTAAAGCCCCAATCAATTTTCCATGAAACCTATTGCAAGCCATCGCCGTCGTCAATGCGAGATCGGGAGGGTCCAAAAGCTCTTCCCGGCACCCTGCCGGAGAGGGGAATCCCTGCCGGATGCCTTCTTCATCACCATGGTCACCTCCAGAGTGATGTGTGAGTAGTCTACCTTGGACTACGGGTCCATAGTAGTAGCTAGATGGTCATCTTCTCCGCCATGTGCTTCATGTTTAGATCTTGTGAGCTGCCTATCATGATCAAGATCATCTTTGTGTAATTCTACATGTTGTGTTTGTTGGGATCCGATGAGTATTGGTACTATGTCAAGTTGATGTGCTGAATTATTATCTTTATGTTATCTCTATGTTGTTTATGATCTTGCATGCTCTCCATTGCTAGTAGATATCTTGGCCGAGTAGATGCTAGTGACTCCAAGAGGGGGTATTTATGCTCGATAGTTGGGTTCATGCCTCCAGTAATCTGGGGGAGTGAAATAAACCTCTAAGGTTGTAGATGTGCTATTGCCACTAGGGAGAAAACAACATTCTTGTGTTCAAGGACATTTGCATTGTTTACATTACACACTTTGCTTAATGCAGTTATCTGTTGTTTGCAACTTAATACTCAACGGGTGCTCGGATGACACCTCGAGAGTGGATTATTAGTCATAGATGCAGTTGGATTATAGTCTATGTATTTTGTCGTAATGCCCGGAGTGAATCTCATAGTGATCCTCATGATATATGTACGCTATCTTTATTCTATCAATTGCCCAACTGTAATTTGTTTACCCAGCATGTTGTTATTTATCTTATGGAGAGACACCACTAGTGAACTGTGGACCCCGGTCCATTCTTTTACATTGCTCTTACCGTTTTACAGTTACTCGCTTTATTTACATTCTTGCAAACTATTACCTTTTACCACTCGATACGCTTAATCTTTTGTTTACAGCAAACCGTTGAGATTGATAACCTCATCATAATTTGGGACAAAGTACTTGGTTGTGTTATGTGCAGGTTCCATGTTGCTGCTGGTGAAAAGCTACACGCTGACAAGATATCTGGCGCCATTGTCCGAAGTGTCGCAAAGCTAGTTGGCATCAACCTTCAGAAGTTTGGTTCTTTCTCCTACTGGTTCGATAACCTTAGTTTCACAACTGAGGGAAAATTTGCTGCTATGCTCATCATAACCTTCTCTTGGGGTTTTCCAACAAGTTTTCTAGCGTCAACTACACGCTAGCAAAACAACAATCAAGCTTTTCAGGTGCCTTGCCGGGGAGAAAGAAGATTTCTGCAAGGGGAGTCTCTCACTTCCAATCTTTTGCTTTGTTATTGTTTTGCTTTACTTTATTTTTGCTTGCATCATTTTATCAAAAATATGAAAAAATAGTTTCTTTGATAGTTTGTATTCCGTTACTTTTACTTTTAGTTCATTATGTTGTTCCCTAAGTATGCTTTGGAGGACCTTACAATAGGTAATGGTTCTATAATTGGGAAAGGTAACATCGAGGAGTTCTTTAATCATGTTAGTATGCATAAAGATATTGAGGATAGATCTTTGGCTGAGCTTGCTCCTAGTTATGAAGTTGTTGTTGCTTATTTAGTTCACATGTTGGAGGCTAGGTTTGTTAACCTTAATCCTTTTATGCAACAAATGTTTCTTAAGCTTCATGATATCGAAGACTCCGAAAAGAAAGCTTTTATTTTGGAGACTTTGCATAGAGAATTTAGAGATGTTCCTATTGAAGCTAGGAAAGTTTTTGAGCATTTTAATATTCTTGGCTCATGTGTTAATGTTGTTGGTACAACCAAAGAAGACATCAAAGTACCAATACCTTGCAAACTTGTAGGATTGCATGAAGCTTTGGAAAGGAATTTTGATTGGATTTGTCCTGAAAACCCTTTTGATGAAAGTAGTGAACCCAAGAGTGTTCACAAAGGATCTTAAAAAACTTATTTGGATACAATACAATTTATTGTTGAGAAGACTTCTGCAATTGATCTTAATGCCTCATTTGAAAATACTTGATTTCCACTTTCTGCGCCTAGCTCAAAGGCGTTAAAGAAAAGCACTCTTGGGAGATAACCCAATGTTTTATTTTCAGTACTTTTTCTTTATTTTGAGTGTTGGAATGTATTACTACTGTAATGACCTCTCCTTATCATTTTTATTTCGTTTTTGTGCCAAGAAGAACCTCTAATTTGAGGGAGGTAAGATTTGGGGAAGTTGCTGTCCTGAAACAGATTTCTGCGCTGCACCATAAAAATTCATGAAAATTCTTAGAATATCTTTTTGATCTGAAATTTCTTGTGCATATGCCCCAGGTTATATCCAAACTTTAATTAGTTTTGCAATTTTCGATTTGAGCAACATTAGGTCCTCGAAAAAATCAATCTTTGTCACCTGTTCTGTTTTGACAGATTCTACCACTATTTGTGTTTGCCTCTCGATCGCTTTCTTTTTGAGATCTTTTGATCACGGAACTTTTGAGGAAGTTGGTACAGTAGCTTATTCTTTAATGGTTGGTATATTTGAGTTTGAAACTGAACCAAAAGAGTAGATTTACTATCATGTTTATACTAATGTTGCTAATAGAATTGTGTGAAGTTTTGTATGAAGGATGTTTTCAAGTGTAGGAAATGGAGAGTGATGAGATGAGATGAAGTATGGACAAAAGCTCAAGCTTGGAGATGCCCATGTCACCCCAAGAAATATCCAAGAGGTACAAGTGTCAAAGCTTGGGGATGCCCCCGAGGCACCCCTTCTTCATCGGCAAAAATCAGGTCACCTTTCAACACACTATATTTTTATTACTTCATATTCTATGCATTTTTCTTGGAGCGTCTTTACTTTTGCTTTCAGTTTTTATTTTGTTTTGTTTGCTGCAATAAATGGTTGGACCCCAACAAATTTCTTTTGGAGAAGACATACTTTGTTTTTCATTGCCAAGAACACTCTATTTTTCACTCTTATCGTTCAATGAGTGTTCTCTTTTTCTAGAACTGCGTTTAGCTTTCGTTTTTTGCCTTGATTTTTGTTCAGATCTTGTTATATATTTGCATCAAGGTGTATTTAGACCACTGGTCTACGTTGGTTTTCATCAAAAAAGAGTTGTCTCAAAAAGGTTTGAATGGTATTGGAAAAGAGAAAAAAGTTTTCATGCCTAAAGTGGTACAAATGGGAGCTTGTTTAGATTGTGGCTTATACTTTTGCATGTCATGCTTGATGTCATTTTGATAGTATGCTTAGTAGTTTTTGCTGTAGCATGACTTGTCTCAAATGACTGAGATTGCTTAATGAGCCTTTGAAAAAATCATGCGCTGTTTTTATTATATGGGAGCATATTATTGTGGTTTTCTCCTTTGATGCTTTATTTGGGTTGACTTGGCGCATGCTTACAACATGTTTGACTCTAAAAAGTTGCCATATAGCCTCTATGATCATTTGGTTTTTGACTTGTGATACCACTTTATGCTTCGGTTAATGATGTTTTGTCGCTATGCATGATTATGGCCGTTATTGCTCTCTTAGTTGGTCGCTCCCAGTCTTTTGCTAGCCTTAATTTTGTACTGAGTATGAGCTCTACTCGTGCATCCAACTCCCAAAAACCAAGTTTGCCAATGTGTCCACTATAAATTCCTATGCATGGTATTTGCAAGCCATTCCAAGTAAATTTTCATGTGCTATGTGCTACCTTTAAAAAAACCTTCAAAATACTTCTCATTTTGTGACACTGTTTTCAGCTCATGGGGACGTAGTGGTCGGATTTGCTATCTTCCATATTGTTTTATTCCAAAAAGAAAAAAAGGAAAAAAGAAAAGAAAAAAAGCACTCATCCATAGTATGTGAAAGTTGGTGGGCACCCAATGGAATCGGTTAGCCATGGTTTGTGAAAGGAAAAGGTGGGGAGGAGTGCCAAGCTTTATAAAAGAGAACCAAAGTGCCAATATCTCTCTCTCAAAAATTTGCTTTGTATGGAAGATAGTAAGAACCCCATTGCCAGTCGTTGACAAGAACAACCACCTCTCAAAACCAATTTTTATCTCTCTGTTTTACAAATGAAAAGATCTAGCACATGTTTAATCACTGCTTCCCTCCATGAAGGGCCTTTCTTTTACTTTTATGTTGAGTCTCCACCTTCTACCTTTATGCACCGTCTAAGAGAGCATAGTTGCCATTCTGAGTTTAATGTGCATAGTCCCAAAGTTTATCATTGATTGATTCATGATTATGGTTTTGCTTGGTCTTAAATTAATTGTATCTAGTCCCCTCTTAAACTTGAAGGTGTCCTATGCATTTATGTTTTGCTATTCCATGAAGGACAAGCTGAAAACCACTTTGCTATGTTTTTCTATATGATTTGAACACACACTTGACTTTCAATGTTTCATTATTCATGATCTTTTGTTTGTGTTACTTTTCATGTTATAACATGGTTGCTAAGTTTTATTGTCAAGATTATATCTCTTATGCCCATGTTTTAAGTACTTTGATCCCAGCACTCAATGCTTTACATCGTTGATCAAGATTGTGATGGTGTATGTCGCCTCAAAAATTATTTTTTTGTTATCACTTACCTACTCGAGGACGAGGAGGAGTTAAGCTTGGGGATGCTTGATACGTCTCAAACATATCTATAATTTTTGATGCTCCATGCTTGTTTATACACCATTTGCTTGTGTTTTTTTACACTTCGTGGCGTTTTTATGCATTTTCCGGAACTAACCTACTAACAAGACGCCACAGTGCCAGTTCCTGTTTTCTGCTATTTTTGTGTTTCAGAAAAGCTACACAGGAAATATTCTCGGAATTGGACGAAACAAAAGCCGAACCTCCTATTTTTCTAGACACGAGTCGGAGTCCAAAGCAGAGACTGAGGCGGGCCAGGACATGGCCACACCTTAGGGCGGCGTGGCCCAGGCCCTGGCTGCGCCACCACGGGGTGAGCCCCCTGGTCCACCTCCTGATGCCACCCTTCCGCCTATATATTCCCCTCGATGGGAAAAACCTAAAGCCCCGATCAATTTTCCACGAAACCTACTGCAAGCCGCCACCATCATCGACGCGAGATCGGGAGGGTCCAGAAGCTCTTCCCGGCACCCTGCCAGAGGCCTTCTTCATCACCATGGTCACCTCCGGATTGATGTGTGAGTAGTCTACCTTGGACTACGGGTCCATAGCAGTAGCTAGATGGTCGTCTTCTCCGCCATGTGCTTCATGTTTAGAACTTGTGAGCTGCCTATCATGATCAAGATCATCTTTGTGTAATTCTACATGTTGTGTTTGTTGGGATCCGATGAGTATTGGTACTATGTCAAGCTGATGTGCTGAATTATTATCTTTATGTTATCTCTATGTTGTTTATGATCTTGCATGCTCTCCGTTGCTAGTACATATCTTGGCCGAGTAGATGCTAGTGACTCCAAGAGGGGGTATTTATGCTCGATAGTTGGGTTTATGCCTCTAGTAATCTGGGGGAGTGACAGAAACCTCTAAGGTTATAGATGTGCAATTGCCACTAGGGAGAAAACAACATTCTTGTGTTCAAGGATATTTGCATTGTTTACATTACGCACTTTGCTTAATGCAGTTATCTGTTGTTTGTAACTTAATACTCAACGGGTGCTCGGATGACACCTCGAGAGTGGATTATTAGTCATAGATGCAGTTGGATTACGGTCTATGTATTTTGTCGTAATGCCCCGAGTGAATCTCATAGTGATCCTCATGACATATGTACGCTATCTTTATTCTATCAATTGCCCAACTGTAATTTGTTGACCTAGCATGTTGTTATTTATCTTATGGAGAGACACCACTAGTTTACTATGGACCCCGGTCCATTCTTTTACATTGCTATTACCGTTTTACATTTACTCGCTTTATTTACATTCTTGCAAACTATTACCTTTTACCACTCGATACGCTTAATCCTTTGTTTACAGCAAACCGGTGAGATTGACAACCTCATCGTAAGTTGGGACAAAGTACTTGGTTGTGTTGTGTGTAGGTTCCATGTTGCTGCTGGTGAAAAGCTACACACTGACAAGATATCTGGCGCCATTGTTCGGAGTGTCGCAAAGCTAGCTGGCATCAACCTTCGGAAGTTTGGTTCTTTCTCCTACTGGTTCGATAACCTTGGTTTCACAACTGAGGGAAAACTTGCTGATGTGCTCGTCATAACCTTCTCTTGGGGTTTTCCAACAAGTTTTCTAGCGTCAACTACACGCTAGCAAAACAGCAATCAATCACATAAAGATCACACCATGGGAGAGAGAGAGATAAACCACATAGCTACCGTTAGAGCCCTCGGCCTCGGGGGAGAACTACTCCCTCCTTATCATGGGAGTCAGCAACGGCGATGAAGATGGCGGTGGAGTCGATGGAGATGGCTCCGGGGGCAATTCCCTGTCCCGGCAGGGTGGCAGAACAGAGACTTCTATCCCCCGAAACTTGTCTTCGATGGCGGCAGTGCTGCGGAACTTTTCGTGGATCGATGCTTCACGATTTAGGGTTTTCGCATCAGAGGAAATATATAGGCGGAAGGGCGAGGTCGGTGGACGCCCGAGGGGCCCACACCATAGCCAGGCGCGACCAGGGGTGGACCCACGCCATGGCATGGTGTGGCTGCCTCGGTGCCCTCCTCCGTCTCTTCTTTGGACTCCGTGTACAAGACAGCAAAATAGGGACTTCGGGCTTCGTTCCGTCCAATTCCGACAATATTTTTGTACAACTTTTCTGAAATATAAAAACAGTAGAAAACATGAACTGGCACTGTGGCATCTTGTTAATAGGTTAGTTCCAGAAAATGCAAAAAAATGCCACAAAGTGTAAACAAAACATAAAGCAATTGGTGTAAAACAAGCATGGAGCATCAAAAATTATAGATACGTTTGCAACGTATCAGCATCCCCAAGCTTAACTCCTGCTCGTCCTCGAGTAGGTAAGTGATAACAAAAATAATTTTTGAGGTGACATGCAGCCAACACAATCTTGATCAAGTTATTGTAAAGCATTGCAAGCTGAGATCAAAGTAGTCTAAACATAGGCATAAAAGATATAATTCTAACAATAGAACTTAGCAACCATGTTACAAAATGAAAAGCAACACAAATAAAATATCATGAATGATAATGCATCAAAAGTTACTTGTTTGCTTTGAGCATATAGAAAACATAGCAAAGTGGTATTCAGCTTGTCCTTCATGGAATAACAAAACATAAATGCATAGGACACCTTCAAAGTTCAAAGGGTGACTAGATACAAATAATTTGAGAACAAGCAATACCATAATCATGAATCAATCAATATTAAATTTTGGGACTATGCACATTATACTCAGAATGACAACTATGCTCTCTTAATTGGTGCATAAGGATAGAAGATGAAGACTCAACATAAAAGTAAAAGAAAGGCCCTTCACAGCGGGAAGTAGGGATTATCATGTGATAGAGCTTTTCATTTGTAAAATAGAAATAAAAATTGTTTTGGGAGGTGGTTGTTCCTGTCAACGAATGGCAATAGAGTTCTTGTTATCTTCCATACTAAACAAGTTGAGAGCGGTTCCGAGTTATTGAAATTAGGCATTTATAACATGCACTTTTAGAAAGTATGGTACTCCTCCCAACCTTTGCTTTCACAAACCATGGCTAACCAAATCCTCTGGTGCCTGCCAACAATCTCATACCATGGAGGAGTGCCCCTTTTTTTGATGTTATAATGGTCTAACCAGCTCTTTGCAAAATTAGTGACAAGCAAATGAAGCATGCAAGTCGGGGTACTTAATTTAGTAAGGAAGATAACAAACCCAACTACTACGTCCTCATGAGCTAAAAATAGTGTCACAAAATGAGAAGTATTTTGAAGGTTTTAAAGGTAGCACATGAAAATTTACTTGGAATGGTTTGAAATGCCATGCATAGGAATTTATAGTGGACTCTTTGGAATAACTTAGTTTTCAGGAGTTGGATGCACGAGTAGAGCTCATACTCAGTACAGGTGAAGGCTAGCAAGAGACTGGGAGCGACCAACTAAGAGAGCAATAACAGCCATAATCATGCATAGCGACAAAACATTATTAATTAAAGCATCAAGTGATATTACAAGTCAAAAACTAAATGATCATAGAGGCTTGAGGTGACTGGTTCATAGTCATAACATGGTGTAAGCATGCGCCAAGTCAACCCAAATAAAGCATCAAAGGAGAATACCACAATATTATGCTTTTGTATGATAAAAACAACACATGATTCTTTCAATGGCACATTAAGCACTCTCAGTTATTTGAGACAAGTCATGCTACAACAATAACTACTAAGCATATAATCAAAATAATATCTAGCATGACATGCTAAAGTCTAAACCATAGTCTAAACAAGTTTCCTTTTGCACCACTATAAGCATGCAATATTTTACTCTTCTCCAACACCAATCAACTTATTTGAAACAACTCTCATAGATAATAATCAATAAATACCAGAGAGCTAATCATAAACAAGTGAACCAAACCAACAAGCTCTGAACAAGAGATGCATGAAAAACAGGAGCTAAAAGCATTGCAATAGCTAGACAAGAATACTCAACAAATATAAGTGAAGAATACGAGTATTCACATGAAAAAGCGGAGCGTGTCTCTCTCCCACACAAGAATGCTAGGATCTAACCATTTATTATAGAAAACAAAGCAAAAGAAAACAAAAAACAAAAATAAAGATGCTCCAAGAACAACACATAGTATATGAAGCAATAAAAATATAGTGTCTTGAAAGATGACCTGATATTTTTGTTGATGAAGAAGGGGATGCCTTGGGCATCCCCAAGCTTTGACGCTTGTACTTCTTGGATATTTCTTGGGGTGACATAGGTATCCCCAAGATAGTAGATCCACTTTTGGTTCAGTTTCAACTCAAGTAAAACATCCATTAAAACATTAGATACTGTAGCAACTTCTTTTAAAAGCTCTTCCGATCAAAAGAACTCAAAAAGAAAGAGATTAAGAGGCAAATGCAAATAGTGGTAGAAATCTGTCAAAATAGAACAACAGGTAAAGATCAATTTTTTCAAAAATATTCAGTTGCTCAAATCGAAAAGTGCAAAACTAACAAAAGTTAGATAATAACCTGAGGCATACGCAAAAAAAATTGCAGATCAAAATACTCTTCTGAGATTTTTCACGATTTTTTACAACGAAGCACAAAAATCTATTTCTAGAAAGCAAATTCCCCAAATCTTACCTTCTTCCTATTAGAGGATATTCTTGGCACAAAAACGAAATAAAAAGGATAAGGAGAGGTTGCTACAGAGGTAACATGTAACAACTCAAAAAAAATTGTAATCCACTTTCTATTAATTAAGGTGCCAAATTTTGGGTCAAGATAAAACTTTTTATCTATTATTGCATGCATACATGTATTTCTTATTATACGTATTCTATGATTTCATGTGTGTTATTTTTGGTTGTGCAATAGTTAGTTAATTCTAACTTAACCAACAGAAGCAATTGAGACAAAGTATGAGAACCAAAGAAACCAGAAATAAAAATAAGAAAGAAAAAGAGAAGAATAAGGTGATCTAGAAAATCTTATTGACTACCCTACTTTGAGCTTATAGAATAAGAAATCTGTAATTCAACTTGGTGTTTGGCCAGTTAGTTGAGCTTGACCAAGTTGCATACTAACTCAACCAAAAGGTTGCAGCCCAAAATTCAAATCAGAGCATCACTCAAACTTCTGTCAAACTTTGAATCTGAATCAGTGTTCAAACTTCAAATTCGAAATAAGATTTCTGCAAAACTGAACCATTCTTGGCAACAAAAATATCTTTGGAAACCTTGACTAATATGTTGACCACCCAAAGTGGAAAATTTCAAAAATTCGAATTTGAATTTCTTGCGGGCAATTCGTCGAACACCTGGAGGCTGAAAATCGAGCAAATCTTGATCACTGTGAGCTGCACTGTGCTTGCTCGCTCAAACCCTGTCGCCATGCTGCTGGACACCTCCGCGGTTGAGCCCAGCTCCCCCTGCCCCGACCCGAGCCGTGAGAAGTGGACCCCCTTCTCTGTCTCCTCTATTCCTGCACGACGCCGACCGTCCTGCTCTCGCCAGCACCGACCCACAGCACGCCGCAGCCAAGACCAAAGCCCCCCAGCACGCGAGCGAGGTCGCCGTGCCTGGTGTTGCTCGATGCGCATCGCCAGGGCCCCCGAGCCGGCGAGCTTCTGGACGCCCTCGCCCCCGACGCTCAGACCTATATAAACCCCCGCCGATCAAACGAAGAGACTCGCCCCGCTCCCAGCTACCTCCCAGACACGCTCGCTTCACCCCGCTTGCTCTAGCTCGACGTCGCCAGCTCCGCCGGCGAGGTACTGGACGCCGAGAGCGCCGCCACGTTTGACCTCCTGGGAGCAAGCCGCCGCTGGGAATTGGTGGAGGAGCATCGCCGGAGTCGATTCCGCACGTCGCCGTCGAGTTCTGCTTCCTCTCCGTCACGCCCTCGCCGTCGAACAGTCGTCCCTGCAACGCCGGTGAGCCCCTGCCTTAGTTGAGGAGGACGATGCCCGTGGACCGTTGGATCTCGATCGATCGGTAGCATACCGATTCGGTTTAGTTAAGTGACCTGACGGGTGGGACCCTCCTGTCAGGTTCTGTTTTATTTCTTTCCCGCCGTGCGAAACGTTTTCTGGGCCGGCCCGTTCGGGTTCTGTTCAGAGTCGGCCTGTTAATTTAGAAATCGGTCCGTTACGCTTTTATTTATTTTCCCGCCGTTTGAATTAATTCAAATAACTTTCAGATGTGATTTTCAAACTTTAATTCAAAGAGATTTACAAATCCATTTCTAGCAAATAAATATGCGTTGGAAAGCTTGTCAAATGCTCTAGCCTGTAGAACTGGTTAGAATTCCATTTGAAGTAGGAATTTAATTAAATAAGAATAGTGTGACCATAACTTTATTAATCATAGATAATTTCTAGAAATTGGTTTAAGCCACCTAAAAATATGAAACTTGATTTGTGAACTCACTAATTACCTCCCCTACTGGTTAGTCACTCTTAATCTACTAAAAACTTGTTAGTGGTACCAATTAGACCCTAACCCAATTCTAGTTAGTAGCATAAAATGATAGATTTCTATTGCACACTTAGAATTAATTGTTGCCCTCAATACCAATCCACTTAATTAAACCCTTCTCACTTGAACCAGTCCAACCCCTCCTAGTTCAATACCAATGTTTAATAAGTAAACCACATATGGCTTATGGTAGAAAATGTGAACATGCACACTCAATGCAAACTTGGAAGAAAACTTGCCAACCAATTCAAATAAAATCCACCATGAATACTATTGTGTGAAAACAAGTATGTGTGTTGAAGTAATGTTAGTATTGTGTGATGATTGTGTGCTTTGTATTATTCGTTTCTAGACGCTAGTGTTGCGGAATAGGAGATTGAGGGGGAGTATTATCAAGAAGAAGAAGGATACCCCGGACACTTTGCCAACCAAGGCAAGCCATCTTTTGATTCATACTCCCAATGCCTAGTTCTAATATTGCATTCTACTTGATTTAAGTAAATTGCATGATTGAATTGCTAGAGTAGAATGATAGAGTGTAGTGATGTCTTGTTTAGCAAGAGCATCAAGCTGAGTTTATCCAACTCTACTTAGTGGTATCATCCCTCAATGTAGTTGCTTAGTCGCTAATAAAATTGGTGCTATCTCTAGAGGAACCCCATTTGAACTTGGTGAATTGAACTTGAAAACTTGAATTGGAAACCACTCCTACATGAGGGTTTTATGAAGGAAAATAATCGTGACTTAGAACTATGGAATGTATTTGTCAAATGATACTAAGTGATGTACTATGTGAGCCAACCATACCGTACGACCACATTACCCCTATATGGGAAGGGGCTTAGTCCGTAGCTTGTTTACCTTAGTATGGGAGGCCTTGTATCAACCTTTATGGAAGGACACCGTGAGCGGTTACTTTTGAACCGAGTGGATTCCACTAATCCGGCATCCCGGAGCGGCCAAAACTAGAGGCGCCGGAGCGGGGATTCCGTATCCCGGGCTCTAGGGAAGGATCCTATACTACGGTGAGCAAGTGAAAGAGTTTGTTTGATTATCTGAACCCCGCATACTTGTGTATGACGATCCGTGGATTTCTCCCGGCAGATGTATTGAATCTTGTGGGTAAAGTGTATCCCTCTGCAGAGGTTTTCAAACTATTCGAATAGCCGCGTCCGCGGTCATGGACAGTTGGCAAGCTGTACTTGACTTTTGTCAAGAATGATAATAACTTATGATGAACTTGGTGAAGGACATGACTTGACTTGATATTGATATTGACACCATTGAAGTTCCTTTTAGGTTGAATTTAGAGAACTAAACTTCTTTTCTACCAATGAACATTCTTGGGAAATAAAACTAGTTTTTGCAAACTAAACTTAGTGCTTAGTCCACCATATCAACCTTGCATATCTACTTCAACTTTTCCTTTAGTAGATGGTTTGCGAGTGCATCCAATGTACTCACGGCTGTGTCCCTGGCTATCAACTTGGCCAGACTATGGGGAAGAGTATCCGGAGGAAGGATATGAGGAAGAATACCAGAACTAAGATCTTCTACTGAGACGCCATTGCCTGTAGGGCGAAGGCATGGACCCGAAGACGTTATTTCCGCTGCTATATTGTATTGTAATGTGAACTTGGTCTCTATGACCATTGTATTTGAATCACCGTATTGTAATGTCTATGGAACTGGTTACCAACTACGTTATGTGTATCACAACAATGATTCTGGGATTGTGGTGGAATGCATAACGGGCACTTCGAATTTGTGATAAATTTGGGGTCGTCACAAGTTGGTATCAGAGCCTAGGCTGACTGATACGTCTCAAACGTATCTATAATTTTTGATGCTCCATGCTTGTTTTTACACCATTTGCCTATTGTTTCGTTACACTTCGTGGCACTTTTATGCATTTTCCGGAACTAACCTATTAACAAGATGCCACAGTGCCAGTTCCCTGTTTTCTGCTGTTTTTGTGTTTGAGAGTGATACACAGGAAATATTCTCGGAATTGGACGAAACAAAAGCCAGAAGCCTTTTTTTCCCGGGAGCATCCAGACATCCGAAGAGAGGAAGGAGAGGGGCCACAGGCCACCCTCACACAGGGCTGGCGCGGCCCAGGCCCTGGCCACGCCACCCCTGTGTGAGGAGGCCCTGGCAGCCCTCTGACATCGCCCCTTCTCCTATATAAAGCCTCGGGACGAAAAACCCTAAAGGATTCGGCAATTTTCCAGAAAGAGTTCCGCAGCTCCGCCGCCATCGTCGACGAATTTCGGGGGACAGAAGTCTCTGTTCCAGCACCCTGCCGGGATGGGGAAGTGCCCCCGGAGCCATCTCCATTGGTCTCCATCACCGTCTCCGCCGTCTCCATCGACCTCACCGCCATCTCCATCAACCTTGCTGTCTCCTATGATGAGGAGGGAGTAGTTCACCCCCGGGGCTGATGGCTCTACCGGTAGCTATGTGGTTCACCTCTCTCTCCCATGATGTGATCTTTATGTGATCGTGAGCTTTGTATCATGTTGAACAAGTAGATGTTATTATTCAGATGTTATGTGTACTCTAGTGGTGATTGTTAAAGTAATCTATTCCTCCTGCCATGGTGTAACGGTGACAGTGCGTGCATCGTGGTGGTACTTGGTTTAGGATATGATCGTGATCTCTTGTGGATTATGAGAATAATTATTGCTATGATAGTTTGAGTGATTTATTCCTCCTTTCATGGTGTAATGGTGACAGTGTGTGCACCGTGTTAGTACTTGGTCTAAGTTGCAATGATTTCTATCTTGAGTTGTGCTTTGATTTGGGTATCTCTATGAGTGGTGTTTGTCAAGTAGTTGATGAACTTTAAGGGGTGCTTTTGTAGCCACTACACAATGATTAGTGTTATTCAATAGGAGAGTAATTCAGAGTACCATAGTGGAGAGAAGTTGTTTATTTGTTCAATCATGTTATATTGTTGGGAGTGTGTCCACTAGTGAAAGTATGATTCCTAGGCCTTGTTTCCAAGCTTTGCACACCGTTTACTTGCTATTTTGTTACTTGTTTGCTCGCAGCGATATTTATTTCACATCACGTTTGCTACTTACAATCATCTATACCACTTGTATTTCACTATCTCTTCGCCGAACTAGTGCACCTATACATCTGACAAGTGTATTGGGTGTGTTGGGGACACAAGAGACTTTCTGTATCGTAATTGCAGGGTTGCTTGAGAGGGATAGCTTTGACCTCTAACCTCCCTGAGTTCGATAAACCTTGGGTGATCCACTTAAGGGAAACTTGCTGCTGTTCTACAAACCTGTGCACTTGGAGGCCCAACAAGTGTCTACAAGAATAGAAGTGCGTAGACATCAAGCTCTTTTCTGGCGCCGTTGCCGGGGAAGTAAGGTAAAAGGTACTCGCATCCTCCTATGTGAGTGCTCGAAGTTATTTCCTTTAGATTCTGCAATTACATCTTTTTGTTTCTTGTTTTTATTTTCACTAGTTAGGCTTAATGGAAAACAAAGAGTTCTTTAGTCTTTTTCCTGATTTTAGATTTGAAGAGAAAATTGAAAATCCTTTGGAGCTTATTTCGCATAGCAATGTTATTAGTACGAATGCTTTGAATACTGTTAATGCTAATGCTATAGAAAAGTCTAAGCTTGGGGAAGCTGGTTTTGTTAAGCATGATATTTTTAGTTCCCCAACTTTAGTGGAGAAAGTTTGCTCTGATGATATTTTATCTCCCATATGTGATGTTCCTTCTTATGATGATATGTTTGAAGAATATGCTTTGCGAAATAATTGCTCTCTAGCTTGTAATGATACTAAACCTCTAGTTTATGATGGCTATGATGATGAGTATAATATTTTCAGTTCACCTACTATTGAGGATAAAATTAGTTATGATTACAATATGCCTCCTATTTATGATGATTATGGTGATGAGAATAATTATTCTGTTGAATTTGCTCCTACTACTATTGTTCCTGTGGTGAGTATTAATTCTTTTATGCATGTGGCTCATGATAGGGATGTTTTATGTGATAGTTATATTGTTAGTTCTATTCATGATGCTACTGAAAGTTATTATGAGAGAGGGAAACATGGTTTGATGGATCTCAACAATATTAAGTTTCCCCTCTTTATGTTGCAAATCTTGAAGGGGCACTTGTTTTATCTATCCATTCTTGCTACTATGTGCCTCGTTGATTTATTTTCTTACAAGATTCCTATGCATAGGAAGTGGTTCAGATATAAATGTCTTTCACATTTGCTTTTTGATGCTCTCTATTGCTTTAAGTTCCCATATGGCGCCTTTGCCTCAAGCTCTTATATGGCGCCCACATGAGCATCTTTGCAAATTACTGCGCCTAGCTCAAAGGCGTTAAAGAAAAGCACTCTTGGGAGATAACCCAATGTTTTCTTTTCAGTACTTTTTCTTTTATTTGAGTCTTGGAAGTCATTACTACTGTAATGACCGCTCCTTATCTTGTTTATTTCGTTTTTGTGCCAAGAGAAGCCTCTAATTTGAGTGAGGTAAAGATTTGGGGATGTTGCTGTCCTGAAACTGTTTTCGGTGCTGCACCGTAAACATTTGTGAAAATTCTCTGTATATCTTTTGGACCTGCGATTTCTTGTGCATATGCCCCAGGTTATATCCAAACTTTCATTAGTTGAACACTTTTTGATTTGAGCAACAGAAAACCCCTCAAAAATTCGTCCTTTGTCAGCTGTTCAGTTTTGACAGATTTCTGCCAATATTTGTGTTTGCCACTTTATCGCTTTCTTTTGAGTTCTTTTGATCATGGAACTTTTGGGGAAGTTGCTACAGTAGTATATGCTATATATGTGGTGGTTTTAGGTTGAAACCTGAAGCAAAAAGAGGTTGATTATATGTTGTGCTACACTAATGTTGCTAATAGATTTGTGTTTAGTTTTGTATGAAGGAAGTTTTCAAGTGTAGGGATTGGAGAATGATGAGATGAGTTGAAGAATGGACAAAAGCTCAAGCTTGGGGATTCCCATGCATCACCCCAAGAAATATCCAAGAAGTACAAGCGTCAAAGCTTGGGGATGCCCCCCGAGGCACCCCTTCTTCATCGGCAAAAATCATGTCACCTTTCAAGACACTATATTTTTATTGCTTCATGCACTATGTGTTTTTCTTGGAGCGTCAGTTGTTTTAGTTTTCTTAGTTAGTTTAGTTTTGTTTGCTGCAATAAATGGTTAGATCACATCATGTTTCTTTTGGAGGAGATGAACTCCGTTTTTCATTTGCAAGAACACTCCGTTTTCACTCTTATCGTTCAATGAGTGTTCTCTTTTTCTGCTACTGCATTTAGCCTTTGTTTTTCGCCTTGATTTTTGTTCAGATCTTGTTTTATCTTTTCATCAAGGTGTATTTTTGCTTCTGGTCTTTATTGGTTTTCATCAAAAGAGGTGTTTATAAAAAGTTCGAATGGTGTTGGAAAAGAGAAAAAGCTTTGTGCAAAAAAGTGGTACAAGAAGGAGCTTGTGTAGACTGCGGCTTAGGCTTTTTCATGTCATGCTTGATGTCTTTTTGATAGTATGCTTAGTGGTTTTGCTGTAGCATGACTTGTCTCAAATAACTGAGATTGCTTAATGAGCCTTTGAAAAAAATCATGCGTTGTTTTTATTGTATGGAAGCATTATTTTGGTTTTCTCCTTGATGCTTTATTTGGGTTGACTTGGCACATGCTCACACATGTTAGACTCTTACAAAGTCGCCAATAGCCTCTATGATCATTTAGTTTTTGACTTTTGATGCTATCTTATGCTTCTTTTAATGTCGCTTTGTCGCTTTGCATGATTATGGCCATTATTGCTCTCTTAGTTGGTCGCTCCCAGTCTTTTGCTAGCCCTCGCCTTATACTGAGTATGAGCTCTACTCATGCATCCAACTCCCAAAAACCAAGTTTGCCATTGTGTCCACTATAAATTCCTATGCATGGTATTTGTAAGCCATTCAATGTAAATTTTCATGTGCTACCTTTCAAAAACCTTCAAAACACTTCTCGTTTTGTGACACTGTTTTCAGCTCATGGGGACGTAGTGGTCGGATTTGCTATCTTCCATATTGTCTTATTCCAAAAGAAAAAAAAAGAGAAAAAAAGAAAGAAAAAAGGCACTCCTCCATGGAATGTGAATGTTGGTGGGCACCCGATGGAATCGGTTAGCCATGGTTTGTGAAAGGAAAAAAGGTGGGGAGGAGTGCCAAGCTTTATTAAAGAGCACAAAAGTGCCAATCTCTCTCTCAAAAACTTGCTTCATTTTTGTATGGAAGATAGTAAGAACCCCATTGCCAGTCGTTGACAAAGACAACCACCTCTCAAAACTAATTTTTTATCTCTCTGTTTTACAAATGAAAAGCTCTAGCACATGTTTAATCACTGCTTCCCTCTGCGAAGGGTCTTTCTTTTACTTTTATGTTGAGTCACCACCTTCTTTCTTTATGCACCATTAAGAGAGCATAGTTGTCATTCTTAGTGTAATATGCATTGTCCCAAAGTTCATTGATTGATTCATATTGTTGGTTTCACTTGTTCTTAAATATTTGTATCTAGTCGCCCTCTTAAACTTGAAGGTGTCCTATGCATTTATGTTTTGCTCTCTTTGAAGGACAAGCTGAAAACCATTTGTATGTTTTTCCTTATGATTTGAACACACGTTTGACTTTCGTTGTTTCATTTTCATGATCTTTTGTTTGTGTTCATTTGCATGTTTACAACATGGTTGCTAAGTTTCTTATTGTCAAGATTATATCTTCATGCCCATGTTTTAAGTTCTTATGATCCCAGCTCACAATGCTTACATATATGATCAAGATTGTGTAGGTGCATGTCACCTCAAAAATTATTCTTTTGTTATCACTTACCTACTCGAGAACGAGCAGGAGTTAAGCTTGGGGATGCTTGATACGTCTCAAACATATCTATAATTTTTGATGCTCCATGCTTGTTTTTACACCATTTGCCTATTGTTTCGTTACACTTCGTGGCACTTTTATGCATTTTCCGGAACTAACCTATTAAAAAGATGCCACAGTGCCAGTTCCCTCTTTTCTGCTGTTTTTGTGTTTCAGAGTGATACACAGGAAATATTCTCGGAATTGGACGAAACAAAAGCCAGAAGTCTTTTTTTTTCCCGGGAGCATCCAGACATCCGAAGAGAGGAAGGAGAGGGGCCACAGGCCACCCTCACACAGGGCTGGCGTGGCCCAGGCCCTGGCCGCGCCACCCCTGTGTGAGGAGGCCCTGGCAGCCCTCTGACATCGCCCCTTCGCCTATATAAAGCCTCGGGACGGAAAACCCTAAAGGATTCGGCAATTTTCCAGAAAGAGTTCCGCAGCTCCGCCGCCATCGTCGACGAATTTCGGGGGACAGAAGTCTCTGTTCCGGCACCCTGTCGGGACGGGGAAGTGCCCCCGGAGCCATCTCCATCGGTCTCCATCGCCGTCTCCGCCGTCTCCATCGACCTCACCGCCATCTCCATCAACCTTGCTGTCTCCTATGATGAGGAGGGAGTAGTTCACCCCCGGGGCTGAGGGCTCTACCGGTAGCTATGTGGTTCACCTCTCTCTCCCATGATGTGATCTTTATGTGATCGTGAGCTTTGTATCATGTTGAACAAGTAGATGTTATTATTCAGATGTTATGTGTACTCTAGTGGTGATTGTTAAAGTAATCTATTCCTCGTGCCATGGTGTAATGGTGACAGTGCGTGCATCGTGGTGGTACTTGGTTTAGGCTATGATCGTGATCTCTTGTGGATTATGAGAATAATTATTGCTATGATAGTTTGAGTGATTTATTCCTCCTTTCATGGTGTAATGGTGACAGTGTGCACACCGTGTTAGTACTTGGTCTAAGTTGCAATGATTTCTATCTTGAGTTGTGCTTTGATTTGGGTATCTCTATGAGTGGTGTTTGTCAAGTACTTGATGAACTTTAAGGGGTGCTTCTGTAGCCACTACACAATGATTAGTGTTATTCCATAGGAGAGTAATTCAGAGTACCATAGTGGAGAGAAGTTGTTTATTTGTTCAATCATGTTATATTGTTGGGAGTGTGTCCACTAGTGAAAGTATGATTCCTAGGCCTTGTTTCCAAGCTTTGCACACCGTTTACTTGCTATTTTGTTACTTGTTTGCTCGCAGCGATATTTATTTCACATCACGTTGGCTACTTATAATCATCTATACCACTTGTATTTCACTATCTCTTCGGCGAACTAGTGCACCTATACATCTGACAAGTGTATTGGGTGTGTTGGGGACATAAGAGACTTTCTATATCATAATTGCAGGGTTGCTTGAGAGGGATAGCTTTGACCTCTAACCTCCCTGAGTTCGATAAACCTTGGGTGATCCACTTAAGGGAAACTTGCTGCTGTTCTACAAACCTCTGCACTTGGAGGCCCAACAAGTGTCTACAAGAATAGAAGTGCGTAGACATCACTGACCATAGGAGACCTTAGTTAGAATGGGCGATAAATGAAACTTTTTACAAAAACAAAGAGATAAGTAATGGTTTGAAATTGCTTAGTCTTTTCCTCTCTATTTGCAAAGTTTTATACATGCTTCAGTTTTTCCCTACTTAAAAATTTTGCACACTTGAGTTGATCACTAACTTAATCTAATCGAAAATTTTGTAGATGGCACCGGTATTCACTGAGCAGTACCAGTTGGGCCATGGTGGCAGCCTTTGTTTCGAGCGCGACCTCACCACCCTGACCTTGTTCCTGAACCGGCTGTACCCGGAGTTCAAGGGAGCCGTGCTCAATGAGCACCCGGATGGAGAGCTGCGGTGGCTGATCAGGGCCAGTTGCCGTGGCAAGAAGGGAGATTTGAGTTCTCCAAGGATCAAGTTTGAGCTTGTGGAGAACACTTGGGCCGATGGTTTGGTCCGAGGTATGCAGGAGATGCACGCCCGCTTGTGCGGACTGCATGTTGAGGAGGTTCAGGGAGAGCGCTTTAGGAACTTTGCTAGGCATGATGCGGACGGGCGTCCCGCAAACATGCCAGGGCAAAATGAGCCGAGTACCTACACCGATCACATGGACTTCTTGCTGTACTCCACCCAGCAGGAGGCAGATCGTGCCCGTACCAAGGCCAACCTTGAGCACTTCGCGCTTGTGGAGGCGAGAAGCACTATCAGGATTCTTGCTAGGGATCGCAAGAGTCTTCGCCGCCAGCACGATGAGAGGGATCACACCATTGAGGAGTTGAAGGCCAATGTGGCTGAGCTGACTGAGTACATTGAGAGTCTGGAGGACCACCTTGGTGAGGAGGAAGGCATTGATCTCCGCAAGGAGGATAATGCCCTCATTAGTGATGAGGATGACTTCATGGAGGACCTTGATGATGAGGAGGATCCTGAGGAGAATGGATTCATTGTGGACGATGAGGAGGAAGACCCCGAGGAGCCCGATGTTTAGATTGGAGACTTTCGTGTAATCTAGTTATGAGTTCACCTTGAGTCACTTCGTGTAGGTGTGAGTTGTATCCCCCTCTCTAGTAGACGAGTCGCAATGGTTTGATGTAAACCATTTGTAATGTGTGAACTCATATGTATGTTATGTTTGATGCTTGTTGAATGAAATGTGAATTTGGCCCTTCAGGCCTTAGTAAGACAAAAATTTCATCATTCATGTTACATTAAATCTTAGCAAATTAGTTTTCCCTCTTGTCTTACACACCTTATCTTCAGATGCCGCGAGCACCCCCACCCCCGAACCCGGAAATGGCCGAGCTACTAAGGTTGATCATAGAAGACCGCGAAGCAGGCCGAGCTATGCGCCAAGCTAACTTGGCCACTCTTCAGCAGTTAACCCAGATGGCCATGAACCACAACAATGGCAATGGAAATGGCCATGAAGGAGAGAACAATGGCCATGGTGATCACCGATCCAAGTTAAGGAGTTTCCAAAACACCAACCCTCCTATGTTCACTAAGTCTGAAGAACCCTTAGATGCCGATGACTGGCTTCGCACTATGGAGAACAATTTGGTAGTCGCCGAAGTTGGTGAAAATGAGAAGGTCTTGTACACCACCCACTATCTTGCGGGAGCCGCAAGAGCTTGGTGGGATAGCACTCGTGCAATCCAAGCCCAAGGGTATGTGATGCCTTGGGAGGAGTTCAAGAGCAAGTTTAGCAAGGCCCATGTTCCTTTGGGATTGGTTAAAAGGATGAGAGACGAGTTCAGAAATCTAAAACAAGGTTCCCTATCTGTGGTGGATTACCGTGACAAGTTCCTTACCTTGTCTAGGTATGCCCCAGATGAAAATAACACCACTGAGAAGAAGCAAGAAAGGTTTCTGGATGGACTTCATGATGAGATGCAATGTGTCTTGGTCAACATTCCCTTTGCAGACCTGGAGTCCTTGGTCGACTCTGCCATTCAGATGGAAGGCAAACTCAAGCAAGCTGCAGAGAACCACAAGCGCCGTATGATGTATCAAGGCAACTCAAGCAACTCGCAGAAGCCAAGGGGAAATCCACCTATGGGTTTCGCCCCTAGACCTATGAGGCCATCTGCACCGGCTCCGCGTCCCAACTTTCCCAACCGTCCACCCGGCAACAACTTCAACCGTGCACCTCCGAGACCTAGTGGCAACAACTTCAACACCAATACCCCAAGGCCAAATGGCGCCCCTGTGCTACCCAAGCCTGGTGAGAAGTCTGGAGTTACCTGTTATGAGTGCGGACTAAAAGGGCACTACTCCAATGAGTGCCCCAAGAAGCTGAATGATGCATCCAAGACCACTGCTCCTGTTCAGCAACAGCGCCGTGTCGGAAATGGCAAGAACTATCCACCAAGGAACCAGCCTCACCCTCGAGGCCGTCTGAATCATATGAATGTTGAAGAAGCTCAGGAGGCAACCGACGTTGTGCTTGGTATGTTCCCTGTTAACTCAGTTCCTGCAAGAGTTCTGTTTGATTCTGGAGCTTCACACTCATTTGTTACCCAGTTATTCGTTGATAAAAGTGGACTGCAACCCACACCCTTGAAAGATATCATGTCTGTGCAAATCCCTGGGTCAATAACCAAAGCTAGTTGGACCTGCTTGGCAGTGCCCATAGAAATCCATGGGATCTCATTCCTAGCCAGTTTGATTGTGTTAGGAACCAAAGGATTGGAAGTAGTCCTTGGTATGGATTGGATGTCTCAACACCAAGGAATTATAGATTGTGCCAAGAAGACCATCACCATGAGGAGTAGCCATGGAATTTTAGTAAAGCATGCGTCAGTTAAACCCACCCAAATCCCCAGATGTCATAAGAGTATCTCAGGGCCAACCATAGAGGAAGTTCCCATCGTCTGTGAATACCCGGATGTTTTTCCCAATGAGCTACCCGGAATGCCACCGGATCGGGATATTGAGTTTATCATTGAACTTATCCCCGGAACTGGATCCATAGCCCAACGACCCTATCGTATGAACCCAGCAGAATTGGTGGAACTAAAGAAGCAATTGGATGACCTTTTGAGTAAGGGATTGATTCAGCCAAGTTCTTCTGCTTGGAGATCACCCGTTCTGTTTGTGGATAAAAGTGACGGTTCCAGCCGACTGTGCACTGATTACCGCAAGCTAAATGATGTGACCATAAAGAATAAGTATCCTCTCCCAAAGATTGATGATCTGTTTGACCAATTGACCGGAGCTCGAGTTTTCTCGAAGATAGATCTTAGAACTGGATACCATCAGCTAAAGATCCGTGCAACAGATATCCCCAAAATAGCCTTCACTACCCGATACGGATTGTATGAGTACACCGTAATGTCCTTTGGATTAACCAATGCCCCTGCTTATTTCATGAACCTCATGAATAAGGTTTTTATGGAGTTCTTGGATAAGTTTGTTGTTGTCTTCATTGATGACATTCTTATCTACTCCAAGTCCGAAGAGGAGCATGCAACTCATTTGAGATTAATCTTAGAGACCTTAAGAGAGCATCAGCTATATGCCAAGTTTAGTAAATGTGAGTTCTGGTTGAAGGAAGTTGGATTCTTAGGCCATGTGTTGTCAGCTGGAGGAATATCAGTAGACCCAAAGAAGATCAAATCAGTCATGGAATGGGAAGCCCCTACCACTCAAACTGAAGTTAGAGGTTTTCTCGGATTGGCGGGATATTACCGTAAATTTGTTGAAGGGTTCTCGAGCATTGCTAGACCCATGACCCAATTGTTGAAGAAGGACAAGAAATTTGAATGGACCCCTAAGTGTGAAGAGAGTTTCCAAGAACTCAAGAAGCGATTGGTGACCGCTCCTGTCCTAACCATGCCCGATATCACCAAGAACTTTGATGTATATTGCGACGCCTCCAAACTTGGACTTGGCTACGTGTTAATGCAAGAAGGCAAGGTCATAGCTTACCTCTCCCGGCAGCTTCGACCTCATGAAGAAAATTACCCAACCCATGATCTGGAGTTAGCAGCTGTAGTTCTAGCTTTGAAGACCTGGAGGCACTATCTTATGGGTAACCGTTGTGAGATCTACACTGATCACAAGAGTTTGAAGTATATTTTCACCCAGAAGGAGTTGAACATGAGGCAAAGAAGATGGATAGAGTTGATCAAGGATTATGATCTGGAAATTCATTACCACCCCGGTAAGGCCAATGTAGTGGCCGATGCATTGAGTAGGAAGCCATGCTCGTTGAATCTGATGATCAAAGAGGAGCAACCCATGTTGCACCAAGAATTTGAAAATTTTGGATTGGAACTAGTCAGTCGTGGATTCTTAGCCAACCTTGAGTTTCAACCCACCTTGACGAGCCAAATCAAAGAAGCCCAGAAGGGAAATAAGAGTATTGACGGAATCAAGCGCCGAATCAGTTCCGGCAAGGTGCTAGGATTTGAAGAAGATGATCAAGGAGTTCTTTGGTATAAAGGACGTATCTGTGTGCCTGCGGACTCGGAATTGAAGGAATTTATTATGAAGGAAGCCCATGAAACACCTTATTCCATCCACCCCGGTGGAACCAAGATGTATCAAGATTTAAAGGAACAATTTTGGTGGCATGGAATGAAGCGTGAGATTGCATCGTTCATATCTAAGTGTGATATTTGTCAAAGAGTCAAGGCTGAACATCAACGTCCTGCGGGATTGTTGCAACCATTGCAAGTTCCGGAATGGAAGTGGGAATCTGTTGGAATGGATTTCATCACTGGATTCCCAAGGTCTAGCCGTGGAAATGACTCTATCTGGGTCATTGTGGATAGACTCACCAAAGTTGCCCACTTTATTCCTGTCAAGACTACTTATACCTCAGGGCAGCTAGCAGATTTGTATCTATCCAAAATTGTTAGTTTGCATGGAGTCCCTAAAACCATAGTTTCCGATCGAGGAACCCAATTCACCTCAAGATTCTGGAGAAGTTTGCATCAAGCCTTGGGAACCAAATTAGCCTTTAGCACAGCTTACCACCCTCAGACTGATGGACAGACTGAAAGAGTGAATCAAATACTTGAAGATATGTTGAGAGCCTGTGTTCTAGCCTATGGAGCTAAGTGGGAAGATTGTCTACCTTTCGCGGAGTTTTCCTACAACAACAGTTATCAAGCCAGTTTGCAAATGGCCCCATTTGAAGCTCTATATGGAAGAAAGTGTCGTACCCCTTTGAATTGGTCAGAAACCGGAGACAGTCAGATATTTGGACCAGATATTCTGAAGAAGCCGAGGAGAAAGTTCGCATGATTCGTGACTACCTCAAGGCAGCCCAGTCTAGATAGAAGAGCTATGCCGACAAGAGACGTAGAGAACTGACCTTCCAGATTGGAGATTTTGTTTATCTCAGAGTATCACCTCTCAAGGGAATGCAAAGATTCCAAGTAAAAGGAAAGCTTGCACCAAGGTATATTGGACCCTTCCAGGTACTAAGCCGTAGAGGAGAAGTGTCTTATCAGTTGGAAATGCCCCCTGAATTGTCTGAAGTACACGATGTCTTTCACGTGTCTTTACTTCGGAAGTGTCTTGAAGTGCCAGAGAAGGCAGAAGTCTTCAAGAATATTGATCACCGTTCTGTGGACATCAACAAGGATTTGACCTATCATGAAGTGCCTATTCGTATCCTCGAAGAAGCATATAGAACCACTCGAACCCGAAGCATCAAATTCCTGAAAGTTCAGTGGAGTAATCACACCGAAGATGAAGCTACTTGGGAACGAGAAGATTACCTCCAGAAAGAATTTCCCAATCTTTTTAGTGCTTAATTAGTGAATCTCGGGGACGAGATTCTTTTTAAGGGGGGAAGATTGTAACAACTCAAAAAAAATTGTAATCCACTTTCTATTAATTAAGGTGCCAAATTTTGGGTCAAGATAAAACTTTTTATCTATTATTGCATGCATACATGTATTTCTTATTATATGTATTCTATGATTTCATGTGTGTTATTTTTGGTTGTGCAATAGTTAGTTAATTCTAACTTAACCAACAGAAGCAATTGAGACAAAGTATGAGAACCAAAGAAACCAGAAATAAAAATAAGAAAGAAAAAGAGAAGAATAAGGTGATCTAGAAAATCTTATTGACTACCCTACTTTGAGCTTTTAGAATAAGAAATCTGTAATTCAACTTGGTGTTTGGCCAGTTAGTTGAGCTTGACCAAGTTGCATACTAACTCAACCAAAAGGTTGCAACCCAAAATTCAAATCATAACATCACTCAAACTTCTGTCAAACTTTGAATCTGAATCAGTGTTCAAACTTCAAATTCGAAATAAGATTTCTGCAAAACTGAACCATTCTTGGCAACAAAAATATCTTTGGAAACCTTGACTAATATGTTGACCACCCAAAGTGGAAAATTTCAAAAATTCGAATTTGAATTTCTTGCGGGCAATTCGTCGAACACCTGGAGGCTGAAAATCGAGCAAATCTTGATCACTGTGAGCTGCACTGTGCTTGCTCGCTCAAACCCTGTCGCCATGCTGCTAGACACCTCCGCGGTTGAGCCCAGCTCCCCCTGCCCCGACCCGAGCCGTGAGAAGTGGAAGGAAGAAGAGAAACGCGCCCAGGACCCCCTTCTCTGTCTCCTCTCTTCCTGCACGACGCCGACCGTCCTGCTCTCGCCAGCACCGACCCACAGCACGCCGCAGCCAAGACCAAAGCCCCCCAGCACGCGAGCGAGGTCGCCGTGCCCGGTGTTGCTCGATGCGCATCGCCAGGGCCCCCGAGCCGGCGAGCTTCTGGACGCCCTCGCCCCCGACGCTCAGACCTATATAAACCCCCGCCGATCAAACGAAGAGACTCGCCCCGCTCCCAGCTACCTCCCAGACACGCTCGCTTCACCCCGCTTGCTCTAGCTCGACGTCGCCAGCTCCGCCGGCGAGGTACTGGACGCCGAGAGCGCCGCCACGTTTGACCTCCTGGGAGCAAGCCGCCGCTGGGAATTGGTGGAGGAGCATCGCCGGAGTCGATTCCGCACGTCGCCGTCGAGTTCTGCTTCCTCTCCGTCACGCCCTCGCCGTCAAACAGTCGTCCCTGCAACGCCGGTGAGCCCCTGCCTTAGTTGAGGAGGACGATGCCCGTGGACCGTTGGATCTCGATCGATCGGTAGCATACCGATTCGGTTTAGTTAAGTGACCTGACGGGTGGGACCCTCCTGTCAGGTTCTGTTTTATTTCTTTCCCGCCGTGCGAAACGTTTTCTGGGCCGGCCCGTTCGGGTTCTATTCAGAGTCGGCCTGTTAATTTAGAAATCGGTCCGTTACGCTTTTATTTATTTTCCCGCCGTTTGAATTAATTCAAATAACTTTCAGATGTGATTTTCAAACTTTAATTCAAAGAGATTTACAAATCCATTTCTAGCAAATAAATATGCGTTGGAAAGCTTGTCAAATGCTCTAGCCTGTAGAACTGGTTAGAATTCCATTTGAAGTAGGAATTTAATTAAATAAGAATAGTGTGACCATAACTTTATTAATCATAGATAATTTCTAGAAATTGGTTTAAGCCACCTAAAAATATGAAACTTGATTTGTGAACTCACTAATTACCTCCCCTACTGGTTAGTCACTCTTAATCTACTAAAAACTTGTTAGTGGTACCAATTAGACCCTAACCCAATTCTAGTTAGTAGCATAAAATGATAGATTTCTATTGCACACTTAGAATTAATTGTTGCCCTCAATACCAATCCACTTAATTAAACCCTTCTCACTTGAACCAGTCCAACCCCTCCTAGTTCAATACCAATGTTTAATAAGTAAACCACATATGGCTTATGGTAGAAAATGTGAACATGCACACTCAATGCAAACTTGGAAGAAAACTTGCCAACCAATTCAAATAAAATCCACCATGAATACTATTGTGTGAAAACAAGTATGTGTGTTGAAGTAATGTTAGTATTGTGTGATGATTGTGTGCTTTGTATTATTCGTTTCTAGACGCTAGTGTTGCAGAAGAGGAGATTGAGGGGTAGTATTATCAAGAAGAAGAAGGATACCCCGGACACTTTGCCAACCAAGGCAAGCCATCTTTTGATTCATACTCCCAATGCCTAGTTCTAATATTGCATTCTACTTGATTTAAGTAAATTGCATGATTGAATTGCTAGAGTAGAATGATAGAGTGTAGTGATGTCTTGTTTAGCAAGAGCATCAAGCTGAGTTTATCCAACTCTACTTAGTGGTATCATCCCTCAATGTAGTTGCTTAGTCGCTAATAAAATTGGTGCTATCTCTAGAGGAACCCCATTTGAACTTGGTGAATTGAACTTGAAAACTTGAATTGGAAACCACTCCTACATGAGGGTTTTATGAAGGAAAATAATCGTGACTAAGAACTATGGAATGTATTTGTCAAATGATACTAAGTGATGTACTATGTGAGCCAACCATACCGTACGACCACATTACCCCTATATGGGAAGGGGCTTAGTCCGTAGCTTGTTTACCTTAGTATGGGAGGCCTTGTATCAACCTTTATGGAAGGACACCGTGAGCGGTTACTTCTGAACCGAGTGGATTCCACTAATCCGGCATCCCGGAGCGGCCAAAACTAGAGGCGCCGGAGCGGGGATTCCGTATCCCGGGCTCTAGGGAAGGATCCTATACTAGGGTGAGCAAGTGAAAGAGTTTGTTTGATTATCTGAACCCCGCATACTTGTGCATGACGATCCGTGGATTTCTCCCGGCAGATGTATCGAATCTTGTGGGTAAAGTGTACCCCTCTGCAGAGGTTTTCAAACTATTCGAATAGCCGCGTCCGCGGTCATGGACAGTTGGCAAGCTGTACTTGACTTTTGTCAAGAATGATAATAACTTATGATGAACTTGGTGAAGGACATGACTTGACTTGATATTGATATTGACACCATTGAAGTTCCTTTTAGGTTGAATTTAGAGAACTAAACTTCTTTTCTACCAATGAACATTCTTGGGAAATAAAACTAGTTTTTGCAAACTAAACTTAGTGCTTAGTCCACCATATCAACCTTGCATATCTACTTCAACTTTTCCTTTAGTAGATGGTTTGCGAGTGCATCCAATGTACTCACGGCTGTGTCCCTGGCTATCAACTTGGCCAGACTATGGGGAAGAGTATCCGGAGGAAGGATATGAGGAAGAATACCTGAACTAAGATCTTCTACTGAGACGCCATTGCCTGTAGGGTGAAGGCATGGACCCGAAGACGTTATTTCCGCTGCTATATTGTATTGTAATGTGAACTTGGTCTCTATGACCATTGTATTTGAATCACCGTATTGTAATGTCTATGGAACTGGTTACCAACTACGTTATGTGTATCACAACAATGATTCTGGGATTATGGTGGAATGCATAACGGGCACTTCGAATTTGTGATAAATTCGGGGTCGTCACATAACAACTTCCAAGACTCAAAGAAACAAAAATAAACTAAAAGCAAAAATATAATAGGTTGGCTCCCAAAGGCTCTTTCTTTATAGCCATTAAGATAGCCATAGTGATTTTAAAAGATGCTCACGTAAGAAATAAGAGTTGAAGCAAAAGAGAGCATCAAAAAGCAGATATGAAACACTTTTAAGTCTAACCCACTTCCTATGAAAAAGAATCTTGTAAAGAAATAAGTCATGAAAGAACAAAGCAACAAGCATAGGAAAGCAAAACAAGTGCAACATCAAGATTTTCGACATAAAGCGGGGAAACTTAATATTGCTGAGATGCACAAAACTATGTTTCCCTCTCTCATAATAACTTTCAGTAGCATCATGAATAAAATTAACAATATAACTATCACCTAAAACATTCTTATCATGAGCCACATGCATAAAATATTTATTACTCTCTATATAAGCATAGTCATTCTTATTAATCATAGTGGGAGAAAATTCAATAAAATAGCTATCATTATTATTCTCATCACCATAATCATCAAATATAGGAGGCATATTGTAATCATAATTATTTTTCTCCTCAATAGTAGGTGGACTGAAAATATCATATTCATCATTGTGATCATCATATATTGGAGGTATAATATCATCAAAGGAAATTTTCTCCTTCGTGCTTGGGGGACTAAAAATATCATGCTCATCAAAACCAGCTTCCCCAAGATTAGACTTTTCCATAGCATTAGCAATAATGGTGTTCAAAGAATTCATACTAATAACATTGCTATTAGCATGCAAATAAAGTTCCGTAGGTTTTTTAATTTTCTCTTCAAACACTTCATGTTCTAACTCAAGATAAATACTATAAAGCTCTCTAATTTTTGTTGTTGTTTTCCATTAAGCCTAACTAGTGAAAATAAAAACAAGAAATAAAAAGATATAATTGCATAATCTAAAGAAAATAACTTCGAGCACACACACACCAGCAACAGTACTAGAAGATAGCTTAGTAGCCAGAGGATGTGAGTACCTATTACCTTACCTCCGCGACAACGGTGCCAGAAAAGAGCTTGATGTCTACGCACGCTTCTATTCTTGTAGACAGTGTTGGGCCTCCAAGTGCAGAGGTTTGTAGAACAACAGCAAGTTTCCCTTAAGTGAATCACCCAAGGTTTTATCGAACTAAGGGAGGTAGAGGTCAAAGATATCCCTCTCAAGCAACCCTGCAATTAAGATACAAGAAGTCTCTTGTGTCCCCAACACACCTAATACACTTGTCAGGTGTATAGATGCACTAGTTCGGCGAAGAGATAGTGAAATACAAGTAATATGGATGATTATAAGTGGTAATTGCAATCTGAAATAAAAATGGCAGCAAGCAAACATGTAGCAGAACTGGTTGTAAATGGTGTTTTAATGCTTAGAAACAAGGCCTATGGATCATACTTTCACTAGTGGGCACTCTCAACAATTTTATATTTACTAGTTGGAGGCACCGTACAAGCCTCCACGTTAATCCTAGAAATTAGCAAATATTATCCGTCTGATTAGCGTTGAACTCATCCGTAGCCATTAGATTAAACATCAGACTCGCAACGAGCTTCCACCTAACGTGTTGAAGCGTGACTCCTCTTCTGCAATCTTCGTCCTCAATCTTGAGGTATCCCTGACGTAAAAAGAGCATGGTTGGCCGAATATTGCTCATCTTCGTCGTCAATCGCGACGGTATCCACCGGAGCGTTCACGAAGCGCCCAAGTGCCTTCCCTCTGGTGCGATACAGGTATGCTGCTCTCATCTTCATGTCTCCAGTCAACCAGCACGCCGTCGAGCAATCTGTAGCTCGATTGTTTCCCCGCTTGCAGAAATCCTCTCTCCCGATCTTCTTTAAAAATCGACCTCCGCAATCAAAATCTGAGAGAACTTGATGCAGAAGAGCAGAGTGTATATGATCAAAAATTTGAAGCAAATCGAGCAGCAGAGTATACGAGAGAAAATCTGAAACAGATCGAGTGGTCGGAATAGTCGATGGGGCTGCCGCGCGGTCGAACTGCAAGGCCCCCGCTCCTCAGGCAAACAACGATGTAAAAACCTTGAATTCCCTGCTCAATTTCTCAGTTCGTGTAATTCATTAAGGAATCTCCACGAATCGGCTTCATCTCGAACTTAGAAAAACTAAGTAAATTTGTAGGTTTATCAGCAAGTACTTCCGGTTAGATTATGAGTAGCAGCCTGCAGGTACAAAAAGTTAATTTGTCTGTATGGCGATCAGCGGCACCACCAAATCTATGTAGTAGGACTATGTTCCCTACATCAACAAGCCAAATACTGAACTACAAGTTCACTTTTGATGCACTAACGCTGGTGTTCACATGAGGCTCCAGATTTTTGTCCACGTTATCTTACCTGACAATTGTTAATTTAACTTTTTGGCAATAAAACTAGAAGTTTCATAGGATGTCGTGTGTTTTCTTCCCAATACACACTAATTGTTTGTATTTGTTGTATATCTAATTCTCCAACCATCATCATTAAACAAAGGTATGATGCCTAGACTCTGAATATTATATAGCTTTGACGACATTCAGGTTATAGCAATTTCCTATATTTCTTCAACTCAAATGTGTATAAATCATTTTCTGAATATCTGGTATGGTGGTCAGATTTAAGAACTGCAGCCCATGCAAAATTAAGATGCATGGTGTATTTGAGTTATCTAGATTGTGTAAAGCTGATTGCTGATGTTAACATGCTGGCCAGGCAAGAAACAAAGAAGTGACATGGTGAACTGTCGGCTAACTTCCGGATGTGACGCAAGGTTACTGGAAGTTGCATATTACAGGAGCAAGATTCTCTGCCATATTATCTGAATCCTTTACTTATCATCATGTTCTTTGTCTGGAGTTCTTACGCATTGCATGATTTATGTCCTTAAAGCTGTTTGGTGGTGATATATAGGCTTACAGTGAGTATTTTCCCTGTTCATTACTTATGGGGATGAGAAATCTTTAATTAGCTAGATGTATTTGATTCAGTTATTGGAGTCCTGTGCCTTCAATCGTGATATCATTGTTTGGTCTTTTATAATAGTCCATAAATATGTATACGACAGTACGTTCTGAAAAATCAGAATAAGAAATACAAGGAATGATGTGTAGTTGTAGCTTCAGGCTCACAGTCAAATGGTGCAACTAAAATATGCCAAAGCAATAAGCAGTAATGTGCAGCTGCAGCAGCAGGCTGACGAGCAAATGCTTCCACATGGTCTTAGCGGGAAGTCAAAGGCACGTCGTCTGATGCAAATCTTTCATCTAAGTTGGCATATGCAAGAGATATTGGAGTGCGAATTTCTGATTAAGTGGTCCGCAGGTTTGAAGAGGTAATTGGGCGTAGTATATAGCGAAATAATACTAGAGTAGTATATTAACTGTAGGGATAAATTTCATTGTGCACTTTATGTCAATAACTGATAACTATGGGCATACTGAGAGACGTTATTTAGATTTAATAATAGAATCCATCTAAATTTTAATATTTTTATATATTATTAAGCAGAAAAGCTAAGTAATCGATGCACTATTGTGTTGACCAAAATAATCATTGATACCCTTCCTTGGACAATAATGTAAATCACAAAATATCTTATACATATAATCATAAAATCATCTACTTAAAAATAATATGATTACATATTTATTAAATATAAAAATGTTTTAGTAATATATGATTTGCCAAAATTAACTAGCCCGTGCAGGTACACGGGTTGATGACTAGTGATATCATAATTGAACACATAAATATCTTTTTTCACTATGCTACCCTGAACTACACTCTGGTTGGATAACAAACACCAATTCACCGCGTAGTGCTATAAAAGCACTCCTTAAAGTTTGCATTCCCCAATCTAGATAGCCCCACACTATCACCTTGAGGGCACTAGATGGTTCCAGATAAACACCACAATTTCATAGAGACATCCAACTCAAATTATAACTCATGATAAGTAGTACTATAATCTTTAGCCTAAGAGCCACATACGATGCGCACACTGTCAACTTCACACCATGGGACAAGGTGTCTCCAGAGATTACATTAATGAAAGCACTTGATTAGCATAACTAGTCATCAACCCGTGCAATGACACGGGCTAGTAATTAGAACTATGTCTATGGATTGAGTGGTACTTATCGTAAATTTACACTACTACTATTTTGAACAAAGTAATTTTCTTTGGTATTCTATTAGAAATTAAATAAACATTCAGTTGGGTTTTAGTTGGGCAAATTACATATATTTTCTTCACTATACATACTAACAATTTATGGATATATATTTTTTCACTTGTGATATGCCACACGTTGCCCTCATTTTAATTTGCATTATTTCAGACTGTTGTTATATCTCTACCTGTGATTTTGTTCTATATATATTTCCAAGTAAATATGGCGAATTTTCCATTACATTCTACGCTACTTACATATGTTAGTTGAAAAAATATGTACAAAACTTTCGACCCCAACACAGGAGTTTCTCCCTATCCAGAACATGTATATAGGTATATTGTGTCGAGGAAACACAGAATAGTTACATTTTTCTCTTAATTGTAGAGAGACAATTTATGAGAACTATCGACTCGTACATCCATAAACAACCAAAATAAAAGCTTCTTATCACTGAATTTGCACATCCTAAACAACTTGGAACTAACGGAACTAACGGGGGAGAAGCTCGAATATCATAGCCGTTCCAAATGTTTTTTTGACCTGCCATTTTGGAAAGAGCAAATTAATTACTGGTGCACATCTTTTTAACTTATTAATTAATTCAAATGTAAATGCCCATATTGATGTTACTATGGCACGATCAAATGTATAATGGAAACTACATATTGTAAATGTATAGACGTTGTCTCATATTTAGCAGAACACATGTGTTTCTTAACTAATATGATTCTGTAGAACTGAGAAGTTATACTCCCGATTGAAGTTATAACTCACGCAAGTGTACAATAAACATTCTAATGAAAAGAATGTATTGCATATATATGTAACCAAATCTGAATCTATTATTCAAATATATGAAATATTATAAGATTATAATCTTGTAACCAAATCTAAATCGGGAGTAATAACCAAAGATATCCCGATTTGAGGTACCATAAATTTCAATCGGTAGTAGTAATGATTGAGTGCATAAGAAAAAAAGAAAATTATAAAGTTGTTTTATTAGTAAAAGTATAGTAATTAGAGAGAAACAATATTGATATCCAAGAAGATGAGAATGTCACTATGAATTAAATCATATGATGTTACCTTGAGAGAGGAAACCACTTGGTGTGTTGTCCAACTTCTCATTATTTCCACCTCGACCATACATGGTTGTGCCACAATTATCATTTAATATCCATTCAGTTATATTAGAGGTGTATGGATAATGTGACAATATCCATTAAATTCAGAAATCGTAATCCTTAGCAGGCAAATTTTTGATTAATTAATATTGGTGTTTGAAGATCATACTAATAGTTACTATGCAGCAAAAGCAAGCTATCAGTAACAATTAGTTAATGATCTTTACCTCATATATGCTTTCTTATAGTCGAGATGGAGTTCTTTACTGACAGTATAAACTTTGATTTAATTGTAGTTTCCTATATATGTTGAACCACATGACCTCACAATAATGGTCGCCAAATCTAGAACATAGATGAAATTACTAATATGAAAGTATTGTTAATTGGAAGAACACACATGTCTCTCTAGTGCACTTGCGTGACCTGAACCTACTTATGCCCTTAAGCATTATTTAACAGAAACAAAAGGGTATTTGTTTCTTGTAAGACAACCTGAAGATGACACATTATAAAATCTCATCGTTTGGGAACATGTCAAACAAATGGGCACTTAGTAAATCTCACCATTTGGGAACTTGTTAAACTGACTGATGAGAAGAATGCATCGCATATATATGTAACCAAATCTGAATCTATTATTCAAAGATATGAAAGATATTAAGATTATAATCTTGTCTCTTAGAAATTCGTTGAGAGTAGCTTAACAAATTGGTTCAACACGAATGTAGCCAGGGCATAGCCAGGCACATGCAATAAACTATGTATCCATTAGGACTGAATTTATTGATCTGTCATATATCTCCCGTTACTACATTGAAAAACAGCGGAAATCAAGATGATCAATGTTTTAAAGCATCTGACCAAATCCGAGTTCAATATGTATGAACTTGCACACACGTGGTCGCATGCATCCAAGTAAGTCATTGCATCATCTTGTATTTTTTTCTCATCTGCTACGTGTCGAACCAAGAAACCAAGATGCTGTATTTTCTACGGGCTTATGCTTTTGCCATACGTTTCATATCATGGGGGCACTGGGAGAGAGAGCAAGACGAAGACATAGCTAATCACTGTTCTAGCCACGTTAAACACGGAAGCCATATTTTGGATCTAGA
Source organism: Dactylis glomerata (assembly GCA_007115705.1). Lineage (NCBI taxonomy): Eukaryota > Viridiplantae > Streptophyta > Magnoliopsida > Poales > Poaceae > Dactylis > Dactylis glomerata. The sequence continues at coordinate 1,121,778 of QXEO01000341.1, forward strand.
ATTAAGAGTCGTACCTTTAAAGGCATGGATCTTGAGCCCTCTGCTGCTTGGCCTCGGACAGTGGAACGCCGGCGGCAGAGAAATTCGTTGAACTTTTCAACATCAACTCCAGCATGGTGAGGGATCCTAGCTAGAGTTGGAGGCGGCGGCTGAGTTCTGCGATAGGGCAACTCGGCCTGGGCTCGGCCGTCGAGGAAAGAGCCGCAGGAGTACGCAAGGAAGGCAGGCGTGATGGCAAGAGACTTTGATGGTTAGATGAAGTGGATTACGCATTGGACGGGACTATTTCTGTCCGTTGATTACAGATCGAAGGTTTGTCCATCTTAGCAGATTAGGATTAACGTGGGAGCTTGTATAGTGCCTCCAATTAGTAAATATAAGATATAAGATAGATGAAGAGTAATATCTACTTATTCAACTAGATTACAAAGCTCATGATCACATAAAGATCACACCATGGGAGATAGAGATAAACCACATAGCTACCGGTAGAGCCCTCAGCCTCGGGGGAGAACTACTGGTGCGTGGACCAGTTGGGAACCCCAAGAGTAAGGTGTGATGGGCATAATGGTAAGTTTTTCCTCAGTTATGAAACCAAAGTTTAATCGACCAGTAGGAGAAAGAAACCACTTCCAAAGGTTGTTGCTAGCGGACTTTGGCAACGGCTCCAGAGAACTTGTTTATGGCGCCTGTCTGGGGCGTAGCTTCGGCGCCAGCAGCAATGTGGAACCTGCACACAACACAACCAAAATACTTTGCCCCAACTTGTAGTGAGGTTGTCAATCTCACTGGTTTGCTGAAAACAAAGGATTAAACGTATCGTGTGGAAAATGATATTTGTTTGCAGTAAGTGAATAAATAATGCTTGCAGAAAGTAAACAGTGCTTGCGGTAGAAAATAATTAATATAAAAGAATGGACCGGTGTCCATAGTTCACTAGAGGTGTCTCTCCATAAAGATAAATAACATGCTGGGTAAACAAATTACAGTTGGGCAATTGACAAAATAAAGAATGCATAGCAATGCATGTACATGTCATGAAGATCACTATGAGATTCACTTGGGCATTACAACATAATATATAGACCGTAATCCAACTGCATCTATGACAAATAATCCACCCGTAGGATATCATTCGAACAATCCTTGGGTATTAAGTTGCAAGCAACAGATTATCGCCTTAAGCAAAGTGTGTAATGTAAACAATAAAAATATCCTTGCACAAGAGATTGTTGTTTTCTCCCTAGTAGCAACATCACATCTACAACCTTATAAGTTATTGTCACTCTCCCAAATTACTAGAGGCATGAACCCACTATCGAGCATAAATACTCCCTCTTGGAGTCACTAGCATCTACTCGGCCAAGATATCTACTAGCTACAGAGAGCATGCAAGATCACAAATAACATAGACATGATAAATCAACAATCAACTTGACATAGTACTCAATATTCATCGGATCCCAACAAACACAATATGTAGAATTACATAACGATGATCTTGATTTAGACATGAAGCACATGGAGGAGAAGACAACCATCTAGGTACTGCTATGGACCCGTAGTCCAAGGTAGACTACTCACGCATCACTCCGGAGGCTGGCATGGTGATGAAGAAGGCCTCCAGTGATGATTCCCCTCTCCGGCAGGGTGCCGGGAAGAGCTTCTGGACCCTCCCGATCTCGGGACGATGACGGCGGTGGCTTGCAGTATGTTTTGTGGAAAAGTGTTCGTCTCCTTAGGGTTTTCCCATCGAAGGGAATTTATAGGCGGAAGGGAAATTTCAAGGGGTGGACCAGGGGTCCACACCACCTAGTGGCGCGGCCAGTTTGTTTCGTTCAATTCCGAGAATATTTCCTGTGTAACTTTTCTGAAACACAAAAACAGCAGAAAACAGGGAACTGGCACTGTGGCATCTCGTTAATAGGTTAGTTCCAGAAAATTTATAAAAATACCATGAAGTGTAAACAAAACAGAAACCAATTGGTGTAAAACAAGCATGGAGCATCAAAAATTATAGATACGTTTACGATGTATCAAGCATCCCCAAGCTTAACTCCTGCTCGTGCTCGAGTAGGTAAGTGATAACAAACCAATAATTTTTGAGGTGACATACACCAACACAATCTTGATCAACTTAAGGTAAAGCATTGCATAATAATATCAAAGTACTCTAAACATGGGCATAAGAGATATAGTTCTAACCATAGAACTTAGCAACCATGTTACAACATGAAAAGAAACACAAACAAAAGATCATGAGTAATAATGCATTGAAAGGTGTATGTTTGTTTGAAGCATATAGAAAACATAGCAAAGTGGTATTCAGCTTGTCCCTCATGGAGTAGCAAAACATAAATGCATAGGATCACCTTCAAAGTTCAAGAGGGTGACTAGATACAAATAATTTGAGAACAAGCAATACCATAATCATGAATCAATCAATAATAAATTTTGGGACCATGCATATTATACTCAGAATGACAACTATGCTCTCTTAATCGGTGCATAAAGGTAGAAGATGAAGACTCAACATAAAAGTAAAAGAAAGGCCCTTCGCAGATGGCAACAGGGATTTAACATGTGCTAGAGCTTTTCATTTGTAAAAGAGAGATAAAAAATTGTTTTGAGAGGTGGTTGTTCTTATCAACGACTGGCAATGGGGTTCTTGCTATCTTCCATACTAAACAAGTTGAGAGCGGTTCCGAGTTCTTTGAAAAATTGGCACATACATGCTCTTTTATAAAATTTGGCACTCCTCCCCACTTTTCCTTTCACAAACCATGGCTAACCAAATCCTTCGGGTGCCCACCAACTTTCACATACCATAGAGGAGTGCCTTTTTTTAGAGGTTACAATGGTCTGACCACTCTCTTGCAAAATTAATGATGAGCAGATGAAGCATGCAAGTCGAGGGGTACTTAATTCAATATGGAAGATAGAAAATCCAACCACTAGGTCTTCATGAGCCAAAAACAATGTCACAAAATGAGAAGTATTTGAAGGTTTTTGAAAGGTAGCACATGAAAATTTACTTGGAATGGCTTGAAATACCATGCATAGGAATTTGTAGTGCACTCTTTGCGAAAACTTTGGTTTTTGGAGTTGGATGCACGAGAAGTATTCCCTCTCAGTACAGGTGAAGGCTAGCAAAAGACTGGGAGCGACCAAGTAAGAGAGGAGTAATGGCCATAATCATGCATAGCGACAAAACATTATTAACCAAAGCATAAGGTGGTATCACAATTCAAAAACCAAATGATCATAGAGGCTTGAGGCGACTGGTTTAAAGTCAAACATGGTGTAAGCATGCGCCAAGTCAACCCAAATAAAGCATCAAAGGAGAATACCACAATATTATGCTCCTGTAAGATAAAAACAATGCATGATTCTTTCAAAGGCACATTAAGCACTCTCAGTTATTTGAGACAAGTCATGCTACAACAAAACTACTAAGCATATAATTAAAATAATACCAAGCATGACATGATAAAGTCTAAGCAACAGTCTAAACAAGCTCCCTTTTGCATCACTATAAGCATGAAACAATTTACTCTTTTCCAACACCAATCAACCTTTTTGAAACAACTCCCAAAGATGAAAACCAACAAATACCAGAGGTCTAAACACTCCTAGCTACAAAGAACTAAGAAGTTCTGAACAAGAACGAAGGCGAAGAATAAAAGTTGAACGCAATACTAGAAAAAGAGAACACTCGTTGAACGATAAAAGTGAAAACTAGAGTGGTCTAGGCAATGAAAACAAAGTGTGTCTTCTCCAAAAGAAATATGTTGGGGTCCAACCATTTATTGCAGGAAACAAAACAAAAAACTGAAATAAAAAATAAAGATGCTCCAAGAAAACACATAACATATGAAGCAATAAAAATATAGTGTCTTGAAAGATGACCTGATATTTTTGTTGATGAAGAAGGGGTGCCATGGGGGCATCCCCAAGCTTTGACGCTTGTACTTCTTGGATATTTCTTGGGGTGACATGGGCATCCCCAAGCTTGAGCTTTCGTCCATACTTCATCTCATCTCATCATTCTCCTTCCTCTACACTTGAAAACTTCCTTCATACAAAACTTCACACAATTCTCATTAGCAACATTAGTTTATGCAAGATAGTAAATCCACTTTTGGTTCAGTGTCAACTCAAGTATAACACATATTAACACATAAGCTACTGTAGCAACTTCTCTCAAAAGTTCCGTGATCAAAAGAACTCAAAAAGAAAGAGATCAAGAGGCAACTGCAAATAGTGGCAGAAATCTGGCAAAACAGAATAGCTGGTAAAGATAATTTTTTTTTAAAATCTTCTGTTGCTCAACTCGAAAAGTGCAAAACTAATGAAAGTTATATAATAACCTGGGGCATGTGCACAAGAAATCGAAGATCAAAATAACATTCTGAGAATTTTCACAAACTTTTACGGTGAAGTGCAGAAATCTATTTCAGGACAACAACTTCCCCAAATCTTACCTACTTCCAATTAGAGTGTAACACCCCACTTTTTGTAAACCTATTTAAGTAGTGTTTAGTGAGCCAAAAATGAGGGCCAACAAAAACTTTTTGTGCAAACCTCTGGAAGTACTATTTCTTGCTTGTTCGTCTTGGTTATTATGTTAATGATGTCTGTTTGAGTTGCTTGTTGAACACTATTGTGAACCAACACAATACTTGTGCCCTTGTGATCATGCCTTTATTTATGCTTCTAGCCATTTCCCCAAAACCATTATCTTGGCAACCTCTCCCTTTCCAAATTAGTTTATTTGTCCAAAACAAGAGCCAAGATTTATCTTTGAGACACAACTTTTATCAAAACTAAGTATTTACAAAATTATCGGGACCTACAAAGTAGAGTGGTCCCACTATTTTACAAACTTATATTTTGTTGATATTTATAAAAGGATTTCAAACACCTTTAAGAAAACTTTCTAAAGGAGATGTTTATGTCTCCACTAGTTTCTGAAAAGTCTACAAAAGATTTACTCCTTTATCTGAAACCCTTTTCAAACTTGACCATGGCATGATCATCATTGGGCACTTGTTCAATCATTGTTTCTGGTGATGCTAGATTAGCTGCAATTGATTGACCATGTGTGATGAGTTGACTTTGTGTTTTACTTTGTTTGACTTCCTCTTGTGTGCATGATTGTTTTGCTTGGAGAAATTCCTTCAGTCCTAGTTGTTACTCCTAAAAGCTTGTTAATGCTTGATAGCATCTAAGTGAAGCCAAGAAGTATCATAGAGGCAAGTGAAATTTCTAAATCGTCCAAGTTTCTAGTTTGGCCCTATCTTCAAATCTGTTAAAGAATTCAATTCTCAGGCACTTGTCTTAAGCTCATACCTTATATCTAGGATGATTCACCTACCTAGAACTCATATTTTTCATCTGATATCCCATTCTATCCATTAACACTTGGTCAATTGAGACCCTGCTATTTGTTCTGACCCTAACCAAATCAGTGACCATTTGACCTTCAGCTAGTTTCCTTTTCACCATACCTTTAAAATTCGAAATACATTAAGTAGGGATTCTCTTATGCCCTATTTATCTTCTTCTTGACATACTCTACCCCTCCATGCACTTGCAAGCCCATTTTGGGCTTTGCTTTAATTAATATGGGTTAGTTTTGAGCTCTAGTCAAAACTATTCGATCCTTTTTTTTTACTTCTTTATAAATTCTAGATCTTAGCACTCACCATCAATTCTCTCCCAAATGCAACTCTTCCGAAACACATTGTCATTCCTAAATTTTATCACTCCTTTTTCATCGAAATAGTTTCTATAAAACTATTTTCCTATTATGTTTTCTTATTAACCAAAATGCATGGAAATGGTAGCTACGCCATTTCTTGATTTTCTTGCATCTTTCCAATCTGAGAAAATCTACTAGGCATGAGTATGCAAGTAGAACCTAAAAACCTCATCTTGTTATTTTCAAATTTTTCAAAGGCTAACTCAAATGGATTTCGATCAAATTTGGAGCATCTCACATATAGAAATCTAAGCAGGTGCCAAATAAATTCTTGTTTGAATGGCATCATCTCTACATCAACCCTACCTCTCTGATCTACCCATTATCTTCATCACTTTTACTAAACAAAGTTTGATCATATGCTATCATGACCATCATGGACCTTAATCTCTATTTCTATTTCTCATTCCTTGAACATTCTCTAATCACTACCAAACCATAACATTGAACTCTCCAGCACTCTCACACCTCTCTGGTCGGCCATCTTCCTCTCAGCTACAGTACTTGTTTTGTCCATATGCATTTGGAGAGGAGAAGAAAGGTGGCCGATGCAAAATCTTGAGCAAGATTTGTTGCTACAGCATCTCCCTCCCTATCCATGTTGTGCCTGGTCGAGCAGGGCAACACCATGCACTTTAAGACCTCACCTCTGAACCCTAGGGTCTCGCCCTGTCTCCCTCTCTCTCTATGGTTTGCCCTAGACATCCATGGGCATGGCCATTTTCTAAACGTGCTCCTCTTCCTGAGATACCTCGCCACTAGACTCCTTCGAGTATTTTTTAGCCTTCCCGGACACGCCTTTGGAAACTTACTGCTCCTATCATTTTCTCTTGGTCGCGTCCTGGTAGACAACGATACGTCAAACACCTTGCGTGCGTCAGTTCGTCATCCTCTCTCCGAGCCGACCGACTCACTCCTACCCTGTCCTCTCGCCTTGAGACGCGCCCTGCTACCCTTGACCCACTGGCGCAGGCCCGCTTCACTTCTTGTCCCTTTCCTTCTGGCCGCGCTCGCCGCGCCCAACCGCTAGTCTGCGCGCGCCACGTCTCTGCAGAGCACGATCTCGAGGCATAAAATGCCCGCTTCCGAGCCACAACCTGTATGCTTTGGCATGGCAACGTACCCAGACCAGCGTGATGACCTCACCCTCCCCTGAACGCGAGCCTAGCTACCGTACGACGCGCCGATTCAGTGGGCACCGAAGTGAGTTCGCCAAGCACGCGATCGAACCAGGAAGAGATTGTCACAAACATTTGCACGCCTGGACTCAGCCCACGACACCGCCCACAGCGCACCACCGCCCTGCCCAATAGCGTCCACCCAACCTCACCGTGGTCCGAGCTCACCGTCAGAGTATAAAAGCCGAGACCTGGGACAGAACCTTCCAGGCCAAGCCATTCTCACCCCATCCCCTCTCCTCTCCACCAAGAACACCGCACCCATGCCTACGCTTCCCTCCCACACCTTCTGAACTCAGGATCCTCGGCAGACCACCGAGAGCGAAGGGGGAGGTTGCCGTCGCTGCTGTCTCCCTCTCCGCCCTTGCTCTCCGTTCATATGGTCCCTGCTCACTATCTTCTACCTAATCCACGCCCTCTTCCTTCCCAGGTACTTGCCAGTTGGTCGCTGTTGTCAAAGCATAGACCGTGCCGACGCGAAGCTCGTCTCCGTCCTCTACGCGCAGCCGCCCTCGCCCACGACCAAGACAACGTCATGGATGCTCGTCCGAGCGCTCTGGACGACCAAGCCGAGCCACCGACACGCCCTCACATCGTCTCCCGCATCTCAGACGTCGTGGACTGCCCCCTCGGTTAGTACCCATCGTCCCCGTCGAGGTCCGTCCATGCCGGCGCTGCGTTTCCCTTGGCCGAGACCATGACTTGGAGCTCCGCCCGCGCATCCGAGGCACCTGGGCGAGCAACTTCTAGCCCTGCTATCACCGCATCCCTCAGCCATCGCTCCCGAGCTCCCCGCGGTGAGCTCCCCGAGTCCCCGCCGTCGCCGTCGCTAGCTAGTAGGAGCGTGCAAGTCGTGCATGTCTAGGCTGGAGCATGAATTTTAAAGCAGCATCCTCTTGTTATTTTCAGTCAAGGGTCTAGTCAGCCCATAGCTTAGTGTCCAGTCATTACTGTGCCGAGTCACGCCTTTGAAATTCGGCCCAATTATGTTTTTTTTGGAAATCTGTTAACAAAATATTTGGATCAGTAAACTTCTAAAATCCCTAGAAAATTATCTGTGAATGCAAATGGCCTGATTCAAAATTTCGTATGTTCCCTATTGAGATACCTATCAAATGGCACTGGTCCTATACCAATTTTTGTCGTGAACATTTTATTGGAATTAATCTTGTGCAACAGGGTAGTTTTCACCTTTAATTCCAAATTTGGAGTTACAGAACTTAGAAGTTTGTGAATCTGATTTTGTTGGAACCCTTGTTTATATATCTTGCACGAGGCACTGGTTTGAACCCAATCTGAGGTGTGGATTAGGTACAGAAGTGTTTGCATGACATTAGCTTGTTTTCCTTTAGAAATTTATTTATTAAGATTTATATAGAAAATGAGTTGGAACCAATTTTCAGTGATCATGCACTGCAGTAGCTTGCTCATCATAAGTTTTAAGAATTTATTGACTTACTGATAATTTATGGGAGTTTTATTTCCAAAACAACCACCGTTTTCACTAGAAAAAGCATAGAAAAAGTTCTATAAATTAGAATGAGATGAATCCACTTTTGTTGGATTCAAAAAAATCACATATTTCTGTTGATATGCTATTTCTATGGTTTGGTTGCATATAACTCCCTGAGTGTAGTAAATGGCTTATTAGGGTTTGTTATCTGCTAAATTCACCATTTAATCCTGGAAATTGATAATTGGGTGAAACCACTTGGAGTAGCTTAGTGTTGGGTTATGATACCTTCTTATGCTTGTGAATGTGTGTTTTGCTTGCTGTAGTGAGGTGTGTGAATTATTTGTGCTTGTGTGCTTATTGTGTTAATTTGTTATCGGCGCTAGATTCGAACGACGCCGGGTTTTCTGAAGAAGGGGAGGTATTTGAATATCAAGAGGAAGACCAGGGACAAGCTAACCATGGAAAGCCATCTAAACTTGTTGCATCTTTGATCCCAGTTTTTACTTATGCATGATTTATTATTGTTTACGAAAATGCATGGTTTTATACATTGCTATTTGTCTCTAGATAGCAATTGTTGGTGACTTGGCTCCACAAGTCAATTGTTATCATCCATGTGGATGACACCATTCTTGACGCCTACTTATCCCCTGGGTAGTGGCTTGATGATTAGCATCATGATCTTCTTGGAAAACCTTGTAGTGGAGCAAAAACTCTAGGTTGGGAACACTCAAATAAGATTTCGAAAATGTCTTCGAAAACCTTGGAATAGGAAATTATTCCAATGATGGCTTTCAAAAATGAGTTTGAAAATGAGGAGGATGAATATCTAGGAGTTGGAGACAAGTTTGGTTCCATAAGAAAAACATTGGTGTTTCTTTGTAGTGTTCAGAACAATTAACCCGTGCAACGACAATTACCCTGGTATGGGACGGGCCGTAGCGGAGTAGTTTGTTCATCTTAGTATGGGATCTACAAAATGTAATGGCAGTCCGACCATGGACACCTTTTCCGTGGCACCCTGGGTAGGAGAGGTTACCCAGGTTCGCTTTGTCACCTTTTCAGGGGACATGGATACAAGCCGAGAGCCCTCATTGAATAATGAGCTACCGTGAGTACAGGACTACTGCGGGTAGTGTCATTCCAAAGGGTCGAGTGGGCTGGGGAATTTGCAACTCCTGGGTCAAACAGCAACTTGGGCTTTGGTGTTGAGGGATACCCCTCTTGGCGGTAGATCTTATGCTAAGGTGGGCAGGTGAAAAACTACGATCGGGTGCTTGTCGTGGCATATGATGTTATGCAGGGAAGATGCCCACACGATGAGTATCTGCATGATTGTGGGTAAAGTGTACAACCTCTGCAGAGTGTAAATCTATTCGAATAGATGAGTCCTCGGTCATGGACGGTTGGAAAGATCACTACATTGCCCAATGCAGTTTTGGTTTTAAAAAGTGGTTTTCAGAAAAATGGAGGAAAGTGCCAGACGGAGTACTCGGAGGGTACTGTCGTGGCACGGGAAAGGTTTGGAGTACTTGGAGGGTACTGCCGGGGAAATTTGAGATGGTCATGTGCGATTGACCTGGTTTATGAAACAAAAAGGGTTACCCCCTTCCTAGAGATTTTTACTAAAATTGTTTTATAAATGCTTTTAATAAGGATATAGAGATGTCATAGAACATGGTTATGGACATGCTATATCGACATGAGAAAACCGTGTTTTTGAAGAAAGTAAACTAGACTAGAGCCTATCCTTGCTACAACCAAACTGCATATTGTTCTCTACCCTTTAGATGGTTTGCGAGTACAATTCAAAATGTACTCATGGCTTTGTCCCTGGCTATTAACTTGGTCAGATTATGAAGAAGACTACACGGAAGGTGATGATGGTTACGACGACGCCGGTGCGAACTAGGAACGTCTCCCGGTCAGTTGCCTGTAGGGTAGTAGGCATGACGTGGGTCATCAACGCTGCTTGTGTCCGCTGCTCAATAGTAGACTTGCCCTGCGTGGCAATATCAGACTTGGTCATGTGACCAATTGTAAGTATATTATTCGGTACTGTAATGGATGATGTAATTCGGTTATCAACTCGGTTATGTGGATTCGCGACACACTGATCATGGGATCGTGAATTGAATGCATAACGGGTATTCCGGATAGCTAATCCGGGGTCCCCACAGAGTTGGTATCAGAGCCATCCTGACTATATGAGACCTTAGTTAGCATGGGCGTTAGATAGGAAAGTAATATTTTGCTAAAACTATTTGCCAAGGTTATTTCTTCTAAGTAGCCAACAGTATGGCTTATACCTTTCACACCTCTTCAAAGCTTCTAATCTTATCTCTCTAGTTTTCAAAGATGTTTAAAGTCTATTACTCCATCTGTCTCATCTTCTTCAAAATTACCTGTTGGACGATGTCCCCAAATAGACCTGGTGCTTAGCAACACAATATGGAGCAAACTTCAGAAGGACATCTTCAAACCTCTCCAGCTGCAAAGGAAGAAGGATATTGACTAATATTTTGCCCTTGGATGACACCAATGGCTCTGTCAAGAACTTGACCTTGTTCCTCCCTGGACTTGCACTTTTGCAGTCGTCAAGGACCAAGTTCTCAGTTGCTCGACTAGTGTTTGTTAGGTTTGTAAGGCGAATATGTCACTAATGGCGCACTTCAGCAATCCCTCCGAAGACCTCACAACCATGTGATGTGATACAAGAATACTTACAAATCTGCACTTCCCAAGTCAACATCAATGGCTCAACAACACTGCAACTTCACCACCAACTGCCATCAAGTTTCTGCTGAAGCGAAAGTCAAGAAGAATGAAGACATCAACAACTATGAGCAACCATGACCCTAGGATTAATAGGATATGCTCAATTTTCTTGATTGCGCTAACCCCAAATATTGCGAGTTGTTAGGTGTCCTTGGTACTCGTAGTACCTTGAGTGTTCTTGATGTTGTTGCAGTTACTTGGTGTGTTTCTTGAGTGTGTATGGTTACCATGTGCTTGTGCTTGTTTTTAGCCTCTTGGCCTTAAAAAACCCTCTGGTGTGTACAAGAACTTTGGTTAGGAAACCTCCCTATATTGTGTGTTCCCTCTCATCTATTTATGTCAGCCCGAGTAGCATAGATAGGTTAGCAATAAAATGCTAACTCTAACCTTAATAATGTTGGATTATAAATCTCCTCGCAACACATACCCGAGATCTCATACAACAATTCATGCTGAGTGTCTCAAGCTTCATCAAGACCTCTCTATAACGTCAAGGGAGCAGAAGATAGACCCGCCTGGACTACAAAGGACTTCTAAAAAACAAAGACTTCACTAACCCGGATCGCCTAACCTTAAATCTAGAGTTTCGCTAATATTGATGATACTCTCTTGACACCCCAACACTTGCTAGTCTTCTAACAAGCCAACTAACATGGAGCATGGAAGTATCAAAGCCAAGCCTAACTTTCGAAGATCAACCCATTATCGCCACTTGGAACCTGAATACTCGTGTGCTTGATCTCCACTGAGAAAATAGAAGGATGAAGACTCTCCAAAATCAAGACATCAATGTTGGCTCCGCATTTAGGGGATACCAAATGAGGTAGCAACAAGAAGAAGTGAAGACTTTTCTTACTAACTCACTCGCTCATTCAAAATTTGACGGGTTTGAAACCAAAACTGACTTATGCCACAGGTAGAAATCCACTTGGAGATTTCTCGGAAGATGAAGTCAACTCAAGGTATCCCAATATACCTCAAGATCCTCAAGGCTACGAGAAGAGGGAGAAGCAAGAAGATCTTCAATAGTCTCCACCAACCCGAAGGCAAGAAGAAATAGATCATTGACTACTGGAAGGCACACCCTTGGTGGTGCACCGCCACCTGAAGCATTTTCAGCTCAAGCTCAAGATGACCCAAAAATAATGGTTTCTATTAGGACTAACCTGCGCCTGGGTAGTTAGGAAGCGTAGGAGACTAAGTTGACCAATTTGATGTACCTAGCAAGATCGAAGCTTAAAGAGCCAACATCTACAACTTCCAAAGCACTCTAAGCTCAGGACAGAAGGATCTACACCTAAAATCAAGCTTCAAGGCGCGACAGGAAGATTTGAAGATTCTATCAAGCTACATGAAGGAAGCGACAACCTCAAGACAACAAAAGATACCCAAGAAGCCTCGACTCTTCAAGACCTCAATTGCGAGCTGAAAATCTTCTAACTCTCGTAAAGTATTTTTGGGCATACTGGGTAGCCTAACCCCGCTAACCTTAAAAATGTCCCGACGAGGTCTCCTTGAGACACTTTTGGCAACATCAACTCTTCAGCCATCAACTTCAGCAACTGAAGACGATCTACACCTTCGGCAAAAGAAAGTCTTTGATGCAACTCAAAGTATCACCGGTGAGTCGGAAGAGCAACCATTGAGGCCTAACTCTAACTTAGTCTCAGCACCTCTTACTACTATGCTTAGGAATCTCAGGATGAGATTATGTTTAAGGGGAGAAGAGCTGTAACCCCCCACATTTTGTAAACCTATTTAAGTAGTGTTTAGTGAGCCAAAAATGAGGGCCAACAATTTTTTTTGTGCAAACCTCTGGAAGTACTATTTCTTGCTTGTTCGTCTTGGTTGTTATGTTAATGATGTCTGTTTGAGTTGCTTGTTGAACACTAGTGTGAACCAACACAATCCTTGTGTCCTTGTGATCATGCCTTTATTTATGCTTCTAGCCATTTCCCCAAAACCATTATCTTGGCAACCTCTCCCTTTCCAAATTAGTTTATTTGTCCAAAACAAGAGCCAAGATTTATCTTTGAGACACAATTTTTATCAAAACTAAGTATTTACAAAATTATCGGGACCTACAAAGTAGAGTGGTCCCACTATTTTACAAACTTATATTTTGTTGATATTTATAAAAGGATTTGAAACACCTTTAAGAAAACTTTCTAAAGGAGATGTTTATGTCTCCACTAGTTTCTGAAAAGTCTACAAAAGATTTACTCCTTTATCTGAAACTCTTTTCAAACTTGACCATGGCATGATCATCATTGGGCACTTGTTCAATCATTGTTTCTGGTGATGCTAGATTAGCTACAATTGATTGACCATGTGTGATGAGTTGACTTTGTGTTTGACTTTGTTTGACTTCCTCTTGTGTGCATGATTGTTTTGCTTGGAGAAATTTCTTCAGTCCTAGTTGTTACTCCTAAAAGCTTGTTAATTCTTGATAGCATCTAAGTGAAGCCAAGAAGTATCATAGAGGCAAGTGAAATTTCTAAATCGTCCAAGTTTCTAGTTTGGCCCTATCTTCACTTCTATTAAAGAATTCAATTCTCACGCACTTGTCTTAAGCTCATACCTTATATCTAGGATGATTAACATACCTAGAACTCATATTTTTCATCTGATATCTCATTCTATCCATTAACACTTGGTCAATTGAGACCCTGCTATTTGTTCTGACCCTAACCAAATCAGTGACCATTTGACCTTCAGCTAGTTTCCTTTTCACCATACCTTTAAAATTCGAAATACATTAAGTAGGGACTCTCGTATGCCCTATTTATCTTCTTCTTGACCTACTCTACCCCTCCATGCACTTGCAAGCCCATTTTGGGTTTTGCTTTAATTAATACTAGAAGAATACCCCGCGCGTTGCGACGGGAATCTCTTTAAAAATATTACTATGTTAAGACACATGAAATGTGATATTGTCTATTAAATCTAAAGATTCAATTGGTCATAATATTCAAGGAATAAATATAATTAAAATGAATTCTTATGTATTTTCTAGCAAAAAATATTTTAGTGGTCAATTCTATGGCTTTGAAGAATTGATGACGTGGAAATGTTACATGCAAATATATAATATAATTAATTAATGTTAGTGGGTTGACATGGACAATTTATTGGCTAATAGAGTGGATGATGTGGATAGCTTGCATGTTGAGATAGACAACTTAAATGACCTCTTAGTGGGGTTTTGCTTTATAAGAAGTATAGATGGGTTAGTTTTGAGCTCTAGTCAAAACTATTCCATCCTTTTTTTACTTCTTTATAAATTCTAGATCATTTCTTAGCACTCACCATCAATTCTCTCCCAAATGCAACTCTTCTGAAACACATTGTCATTCCTAAATTTTATCACTCCTTTTTCATCGAAATAGTTTCTATAAAACTATTTTCCTATTATGTTTTCTTATTAACCAAAATGCATGGAAATGGTAGCTACGCCATTTCTTGATTTTCTTGCATCTTTCCAATCTGAGAAAATCTACTAGGCATGAGTATGCAAGTAGAACCTAAAAACCTCATCTTGTTATTTTCAAAATTTTCAAAGGCTAACTCAAATGGATTTCGATCAAATTTGGAGCATCTCACATATAGAAATCTAAGCAGGTGCCAAATAAATTCTTGTTTGAATGGCATCATCTCTACATCAACCCTACCTCTCTGATCTACCCATTATCTTCATCACTTTTACTAAACAAAGTTTGATCATATGCTATCGTGACCATCATGGACCTTAATCTCTATTTCTATCTCTCATTCCTTGAACATTCTCTAAGCACTACCAAACCATAACATTGAACTCTCCAGCACTCTCACACCTCTCTGGTCGGCCATCTTCCTCTCAGCTACAATACTTGTTTTGTCCATCTGCATTTGGAGAGGAGAAGAAAGGTGGCCGATGCAAAATCTTGAGCAAGATTTGTTGCTACAGCATCTCCCTCCCTATCCATGTTGTGCCTGGTCGAGCAGGGCAACACCATGCACTTTAAGACCTCACCTCTGAACCCTAGGGTCTCGCCCCGTCTCCCGAATTTCCAGAAATTCAAAGTGCCCATTATGTATTCCACCACAATCCCAGAATCATTGTTGTGATACACATAACGTAGTTGGTACCCAGTTCCATAGACATTACAATACGAATAGTTCAAATACAAATGGTCATAGTGACCAAGTTCATATTACAACACAATATAGCAGCGGAAATAACGTCTCCGGGTCCATGCCTTCACCCTACAGGCAATGGCGACTTAGGAGATGATCTTAGTTCTGGTACTCATCTTCATAACCTTCCTCCGGATAATCTTCCCCATAGTCTGGCCAAGTTGATAGCTAGGGACACAGCCATGAGTACATTGGATGCACTCGCAAACCATCTTATAAACTAAATGATGAAGTAGATATGCATGGTTCATATGGTGGACTAAGCACTAAGTTTGTTTGCAAAAGCTAGTTTTGTTTCCCAAGAATGTTGATTAGTAGAGAAGAAGATTTAATTCTCTAAGTTCAATCTAAAGAGGAACTTCAAGTGTCGGTCAACATCAATGTCAAGTCAAGTCATTCACCAAGTTCATCATAAGTTGTTAATATTCTTGACAAAAGTCAAGTACAGCTTGCCAACTGTCCATGACCGCGGACGCGGCTATTCGAATAGTTTTGAAACCTCTGCAGAGGGGTACACTTTACCCACAAGATTCGATAAATCTGCCGGGAGAAATCCACGGTTCGTCATACACCAAGTATGCGAGTTTCAGATAATCAAACAAACTCTTTCACTTGTCTACTCTAGTATAGGATCCTTCCCTAAGAGTCCATTTTGGCACTCATAGTTTTGCCCGCTGCAGAGTGCTGCATGAATGGAAATTTCCACTCGGTTCGGAAGCACCCACGCATGGCTTACTTCTATAACAGATGATACAAGGTCTCCCATACTAGAATAAACAAGCTACGGATTAAGCCCCTTCCCATTTAGGGGTAATGTGGTCGTACGGTAATGGTTGGCTCACATGGTACATCACTTATTATCATTTAGAAATACATTCCATAGTCCTTAGTCAAGATTATTTTCCTTCATAAAACCATCATGTAGGAGAAGTCTCCAATTCAAGTTTTCCAGTTCAAGTCACCAGTTTCAAATAGGGTTCCCCTTATAGATGGCCTCAATTTTATTAGCGACTAAGCAACTACATTGAGTGATGATACCACTGAATAGTGTAGGATAAACTCAGCTTGATGCTCTTGCTAAGCAAGATATCACTACACAACTATCATTCTAGAGTAGCAATTCAATCATGCAATTTACTTAAAAACAAGTAGAATGCAATAGGTAAACTAGGCATTTGGAGTATGATTCAAAAGATGGCTTGCCTTGGTTGGCAAAGTGTCCGGGGTAGCCTTCTTCTTCTTCTTCTTCTTCTTCTTCTTCTTCTTGATAATATCCTCCCTCGGGCTCGTCTCCGGTAACACTAGCGTCTAACAATCGATACACAAGAATGCACACAATCACCAAACAAGTACAAGCAACACTTCAAGCATGCACACGTGTTGTCAAACAGAGGTAAAAACATATACCACTAATTTAGGTTGGTTTTCATTCATTTCCATTATTAGGAAATAGGTGTGCAAGTTCGAGTTTCTAATCACTACCAAGTAGTATTAACTTTCCAAATACCTTCTACAAGTCCACATGAGCTAAGATTAATACCTACAGATAGGTATTTGGAAATGTGGTTTAACAATAAGGGTTCCATAAAAATTTTGATTATAGGTTTGAGTTTAATAAAATCCTATATGGCAAATGCTTACTTAAACATATCGGTAAATATCATTTAATTTAAAAGGTTCAAAAATGGGATCTAATGCCATAGGCAGATGGGTATCACTAATTGTGAATTTCTAAAGTTGGATTTATATTTTTAGGAATTTTATTTGAATTGATATGGATTTTCTAAGTTGGAAAAGCTCCTGTTTTGTTATTTTTACTGCAACCACTATGTAAATCTAATTGTGTTAAAACCACTTCTAAAGGATAGCTTATGTTCTAAGGTTTCCAGAACATATTCATTTGTTAAATTTGAATCGGTAGATCTCTGGGAAAATTAAATATACGAAAGCATCTGAATGAGTTTTCAAGAATCGAAAATCAAATAACCTCTATTTTTTTTTAACACGGGCCGCACGCACAGGCTTCCCTGGGCCGGCCCACTAGGCTCACGCTGGCTGGGTCAAGAGAAAAAAAACACAAACCGGCCTGACAATGGGCCCGGCTTGTCAGGCCGATCTAATCGAAACGGTATGCTGGTCGTCTTCCTCGCTGGACTCACCGGCGGTACTGGGAAGACGGCGGCGATGGGGGGCAGCGTAGAGGAAGGAGAGCCTGACGATGAGGTAGCAGAAAAGGTCGCGGAGGCTCTTCTCGTCCACCTCCCACAGTCCGTTCCTCGAACGGCGGCCAGACGCGGTGGCGCCGCCCGCGCCCAGAAGCTTGCCGGCGTCGACGTCTACGGCCTAACAGAGAGAGCTGGGGAGGAAGAGTATGTCTAGGAGGTTGCTGGGGATGGTGTGAGATCGATGGTGAGGTTGAGGCCTCCTTTTATAGGCCAGAGAAGGGAGGGGAGCGGGTGTCCAGCATGGGCACGGGTTAGGGTTTCCGAGCGCGTTCCCGTGGCCACAGTGGTTCTGGAAGGGCATGGGCGTGTCCGGCGGTGCTGTGGTGACGTAGGGAGTGTAGTGGCGCAGCAGGGTGACAAGGGGAACAGTGGAACTGCGGGGGCGCATGAGGTGACCGTGGTGACTTTCTTCGTCCTTCTCCGTCGTGGCTTGGCACGAGCTAAGGCAGGGGATGGCGGGGGACGTTGAGGCGACGCAGGGCACGGACTTGGCGAGCGTGGGCGTGCAGGAGAGGCCATGCCTCCACTATTTGCAATAGTGCCATTGACTTTGTTGAAATCTGCACACCAGGTGTTTGACGCAATGCCCGCAAGAGACAAAGTTTCAAAATTTGAAAAATTTCCAATTGGGTTCTGTTCAGTAGCAGATAGGGATCCTAGGCATATGTTGGTTAGGTCTGGAGATGATGGTTTGGTCGAAAAAGAAATAGATATGGGAATGGTCTGTGTATAAGATTCAAACTTTGGCAGATGTTTGAGTGGGGCTCTAATTTGAATTTTTTTTGAACTTTCTAGGTCAAGTAAGTATGTAGTTTGGTCAAGCTCAACCAACTGGCCACACACTTAATTGATTTACAGATTTCTTAATCTAAGTGTCCAAAGTAGGGTAGTGGTTAACTTTTTCTAGATCAAACTTTTCTTTTCTTTTCTTTATTTCTTTTGTTTCTGGTTTCTTTAGCTCTTGTTACTCTATTCTGATGCTTGGGCTGGTTAGGTTATGCTTAACTAAGCAATACACAATAATTTTTAACACACATGAAATCATAAAAAGAGATATGTAGGTAAGACTATGTACACATGCAATATGAAGCGAATTTTTTTATCTTGGTCCAAAATTTGGCACTTGAATAAGATGAAATAGGTTACAAAGTTTTGGGTTGTTACAATCTTCCCCCCTTAAAAAGAATCTCGTCCTCGAGATTCACTAACTAAGAACTGAAAAGTTTGGGAAATTCTTTCTGAAGGTTATCTTCTCGTTCCCAAGTGGCTTCATCTTCGGTGTGATTGCTCCACTGAACTTTCAGAAACTTGATGCTTCGGGTTCGAGTGGTTCGATAGGCTTCCTCGAGGATACGGATAGGCACTTCACGATAGGTCAAATCCTTATTGATGTCCACCGAACGGTGATCAATATTCTTGAAGATTTCTGGATCCTCCGGAACTTCAAGACATTTCCGAAGTAAAGACACGTGAAAAACATCGTGCACTTCAGACAATTCAGGGGGCATTTCCAACTGATAAGACACTTCTCCTCTACGGCCGAGTATCTTGAAGGGTCCAATATACCTTGGTGCAAGCTTTCCTTTTACTTGGAATCTCTGCATTCCCTTGAGGGGTGACACTCTAAGATAGACAAAATCTCCAATCTTGAAAGTTAGTTCTCTACGTCTCTTGTCAGCATAACTCTTCTGTCTAGACTGGGCTGCCTTGAGGTACTCACGAATCATGCGAACCTTCTCTTCAGCTTCTTGCAGAATGTCTGGTCCAAATATCTTACTGTCTCCAGTTTCAGACCAATTCAAAGGGGTATGACACTTTCTTCCATATAAAGCTTCAAAGGGGGCCATTTGCAAACTGGCTTGATAACTGTTGTTGTAGGAAAATTCTGCAAAAGGCAGACAATCTTCCCACTTAGCTCCATAGGCTAGAACACAGGCTCGCAACATATCTTCAAGTATTTGATTCACTCTTTCAGTCTGTCCATCAGTCTGGGGGTGGTAAGCTATGCTAAAGGCTAATTTGGTTCCCAAGGCTTGATGCAAACTTCTCCAAAATCTTGAGGTGAATTGGGTACCTCGATCAGAAACTATGGTTTTAGGGACTCCATGCAAACTAACAATGCTGGATAAATAGAGGTCTGCCAGCTGTCCCGAGGTATAAGTGGTCTTGACAGGAATAAAGTGGGCAACTTTGGTCAGTCTATCCACAATGACCCAGATAGAGTCATTTCTGCGGCTAGACCTTAGAAATCCAGTGATGAAATCCATTCCAACTGATTCCCACTTCCATTCCGGAACATGCAAGGGTTGCAGCAGTCCCGCAGGATGTTGATGTTCAGCCTTGACTCTTTGACAAATGTCACGCTTGGATATGAACGATGCAATCTCACGCTTCATTCCATGCCACCAAAACTGTTCCTTTAAATCTTGATACATCTTGGTTCCACCGGGATGGATGGAGTAAGGTGTCTCATGGGCTTCCTTCATAATGACTTCCTTCAGTTCTGAATCAGCAGGCACACAAATACGTCCTTTATACCAGAGAACTCCTTGATCGTCTTCCTCAAATCCTGGCACCTTGCCGGAACTAATTCTGCGCTTAATTCCGTCAATACTCTCATTTTCCTTCTGGGCTTCTTTGATTTGGCTCATCAAGGTGGGTTGAAACTCAAGGTTGGCTAAGAATCCTTGACTGACTAGTTCCAATCCAAATTTTTCAAACTCTTGGTGCAACATGGGTTGCTCTTCTTTGATCATCATATTCAAGGTGCATGGCTTTCTACTCAATGCGTCGGCCACTACATTGGCCTTTCCGGGGTGATAATGAATTTCAAGATCATAATCCTTGATTAACTCTATCCATCTTCTTTGCCGCATGTTTAACTCATTCTGAGTGAAAATATACTTCAAACTCTTGTGGTCAGTGTAGATCTCGCAACGGTTACCCATAAGATAATGCCTCCAGGTCTTCAAAGCTAGAACTACGGCTGCTAACTCCAGATCATGGGTTGGATAGTTTTCTTCATGAGGTCGAAGCTGCCGGGAGAGGTATGCTATGACCTTGCCTTCTTGCATTAACACACAACCAAGTCCAAGTTTGGAGGCATCGCAATAGACATCAAAGTTCTTGGTGATATCGGGCATAGTTAGAACGGGTGCGGTTACTAATCGCTTCTTGAGCTCTTGAAAACTCTCTTCACACTTAGGGGTCCATTCAAACTTCTTGTCCTTCTTCAACAGTTGAGTCATGGGTTTGGCAATGCTTGAAAATCCTTCAACAAATTTGCGGTAATATCCTGCTAATCCAAGAAAACCTCTAACTTCAGTTTGAGTGGTAGGGGCTTCCCATTCCATGACTGATTTGATCTTCTTTGGGTCCACTGAAACTCCTCCAGCTGATAATACATGGCCTAAGAATCCAACTTCCTTCAACCAAAACTCACATTTACTAAACTTGGCATAAAGCTGATGCTCTCTCAGGGTCTCTAAGATCAATCTCAAATGAGTTGCATGCTCTTCTTCAGACTTGGAGTAAATAAGAATGTCATCAATGAAGACAACAACAAACTTATCCAAAAACTCCATGAAAACCTTATTCATGAGATTCATAAAATAGGCAGGGGCATTGGTTAATCCAAAGGACATTACGGTGTACTCATACAATCCGTATCGGGTAATGAAGTTGGTTTTAGGTATATCGGTTGCACGGATCTTCAGTTGATGGTATCCAGTTCTAAGGTCTATCTTTGAGAAAACTTGAGCTCCAGTCAATTGGTCAAACAGATCATCAATCTTTGGGAGAGGATACTTATTCTTGATGGTAACATCATTTAGCTTGCGGTAATCAGTGCACAGTCGGCTGGAACCGTCACTTTTATCCACAAACAAGACGGGTGATCTCCAAGCGGATGAACTTGGCTGAATCAATCCCTTACTCAAAAGGTCATCCAATTGCTTCTTTAACTCCACTAGTTCAGCTGGGTTCATACGATAGGGTCGTTGGGCTATAGGTCCAGTTCCAGGGATAAGCTCAATGATAAACTCAATATCCCGATCCGGTGGCATTCCGGGTAGCTCATCGGGAAAAACATCCGGGTATTCACAAACTATGGGAACTTGCTCCAGAGTTGGTTCTGAGATACTCTTATGACATCTGGTGATTTGGGGTGGTTTTACGGACACATGCTTTACTACAATTCCAGTGCTACTCTTCATGGTGATGGTCTTTTTGGCACAATCTATCACTCCTTGATGCTGTGACATCCAGTCCATACCCAAGACTACTTCCAATCCCTTGGTTCCTAACACAATCAAACTGGCTAAGAATGCTATCCCATGGATTTCTATGGGCACTGCCAAGCAGGTCCAACTAGCCTTTGTTATTGACCCGGGTATTTGTACAGACATGGTATTTTTCAGGGGTGTTTGTTGAAGTCCACTTTTATCCGCAAATAACTTAGTGACAAATGAGTGTGAAGCTCCAGAATCAAACAGAACTCTTGCAGGAACTGAATTAACAGGGAACATACCAAGCACAACGTCGGTTGCTTCCTGAGCTTCTTCAACATTCATGTGGTTCAGACGGCCTCGGGGGTGAGGCTGGTTCCTTGGTGGATAGTTCTTGCCATTTCCAACACGGCGCTGTTGCTGAGCAGGAGCAGTGGTCTTGGATGCATCATTCAGCTTCTTCGGGCATTCATTGGAGTAGTGCCCCTTGATTCCACACTCATAACAGGTAACACCAGACTTGTCACCAGACTTGGGTAGCGCAGGTGTGCCATTTGGCCTTGGAGTGTTGGAGTTGAAGTGGTTGCCATTAGGTCTTGGAGGTGTATGGTTGAAGTTGTTGCCGGTAACACGGTTGGGAAAGTTGGGACGTGGAGCAGGTGCAGATGGCCTCATAGGTCGAGGGGCAAAACCCATAGGTGGATTTCCCCTTGGCTTCTGCGAGTTGCTTGAATTGCCCTGATACATCATACGGCGCTTACTGTTCTCTGCAGCTTGCTTGAGTTTGCCTTCCATCTGAATGGCAGAGTCAACCAATGACTCAAGGTCTGCAAAGGGAATGCTGACCAAGACACATTGCATCTCATCATGAAGTCCATTCAGAAACCTTTCTCGCTTCTTTTCATTGGTGTTGGTGTCATCTGGGGCATACCTAGACAAGGTAAGGAACTTGTCACGGTAGTCAACCACAGATAGGGAACCTTGCTTCAGATTTCTGAACTCATCTCTCATCCTTTTAACTAATCCCAAAGGAACGTGGGCTTTGCTGAACTTGCTCTTGAACTCCTCCCAAGGCATCACATACCCTTGGGCTTGCATTGCACGGGTGCTATCCCACCAAGCTCTTGCGGCTCCCGCCAGATAGTGGGTGGTGTACAAGACCTTCTCATTCTTGCCCACTCCGGCGACTTCCAGATTGTTCTCCATTGTACGAAGCCAATCATCAGCATCTAAGGGTTCTTCAGACTTAGTGAACATGGGTGGATTGGTGTTTTGGAAACTCCTCAGCTTGGATCGGTGATCACCATTGCCATTGTTCTCTCCTTCACCATGGCCATTTCCATTGCCATTGTTGTGGTTCATTGCCATCTGGGTTAGCTGCTGAAGAGTGGCCAAGTTAGCTTGGCGCTCAGCTCGGGCTGCTTCCCGATCTTCCATGGTCAACCTTAGCAGTTGTGCTACTTCCGGGTTCGAGGGTGGGGGTACTCGCGGCATCTGAAGATAATGGGTGAAAGACAAGAGGGGAAAAACTAATTGCTAAGATTTGAATGTAATACCAATGATGCAATTTAGTCTTACTAAGGCCTTAAGGGCCAAATTCATATTTCATTCAACAAACATCAAACATACCACACATACGAGTTCACACATTACAAATGGTTTACAACAAACCATTGCGACTCATCTACTAGAGAGGGGGATACAACTCACACCTACACGAAGTGACTTAAACTGAACTCAATACTAGATAACACTTGGATCTCAAGTCTAAATATCGGGCTCCTCTGGGTCTTCCTCCTCATCCTCGATGAATCCAGCATCCTCATCATCCTCCTGATCATCCAGGTCCTCCATGAAATCATCCTTGTCGCTAATGAGGGCATTATCCTCCTTGCGGAGATCAATGCCTTCCTCCTCACCAAGGTGGTTCTCTAGATCTCCAATGTACTCAGTCAGCTCAGCCACGTTGGCCTTCAACTCTTCAATGGTCTCATCCTTTTCCTGGCGCTGGCGGCGAAGACTCTTGCGATCCTTGGCAAGGATCCTGATGGTGCTCCTTGCCTCCACAAGTGCGAAGTGCTCAAGGTTGGCCTTGGTACGGGCACGATCTGCCTCCTGCTGAGTGGAGTACAGCAAGAAGTCCATGTGATCTATATATGAACTCGGCTCATTGTGCCCCGGCATGTTTGCGGGATGCCCCTCCGCATCACGCCGAGCAAAGTTCCTAAAGCGCTCCACCTGGACCTCCTCAACATGCAGTCCGCATAAGCGGGCAAGCATCTCCTGCATACATCGGACCAATCCATCGGCCCAAGTGTTCTCCACAAGCTCAAACTTGATCCTTGCAGAACTTAAATCTCCCTTCTTGCCACGGCAACTTGCCCTGATAAGCCACCGAAGCTCTCCATCCGGGTGCTCATTGAGCACGGCTCCCTTGAACTCCGGATACAGACGATCCAGGAACAAGGTCAGGGTAGTGAGGTCGCGCTCGAAAACAAGACTACCACCATGCCCTAACTGGTATTTCTCAGTGAACACCGGGGCCATCTACAAAATTTTAGATTAGATTAAGTTAGTGATCAACTCAAGTGTGCAAAATTTTAAGTAGGCAAAAACTGAATCATGTACAAAGTTTTGTAAATAGAGAGGAAAAGACTAAGCAATTTTAAAACATTACTTATCTCTTTGCTTTTATAAAGGTTTCATCTAACGCCCATTCTAACTAAGGTCTCCTATGGTCAGCCTAGGCTCTGATACCAACTTGTAACACCCGAATTTCCAGAAATTCAAAGTGCCCGTTATGTATTCCACCGCAATCCTAGAATCATTGTTGTGATACACATAACGTAGTTGGTACCCAGTTCCATAGACATTACAATACGAATAGTTCAAATACAAATGGTCATAGTGACCAAGTTCATATTACAACACAATATAGCAGCGGAAATAACGTCTTCGGGTCCATGCCTTCACCCTACAGGCAATGGCGACTCAGGAGATGATCTTAGTTCTGGTACTCATCTTCATAACCTTCCTCCGGATAATCTTCCCCATAGTCTGGCCAAGTTGATAGCCAGGGACACAGCCATGAGTACATTGGATGCACTCGCAAACCATCTTATAAACTAAATGATGAAGTGGATATGCATGGTTCATATGGTGGACTAAGCACTAAGTTTGTTTGCAAAAGCTAGTTTTGTTTCCCAAGAATGTTGATTAGTAGAGAAGAAGATTTAATTCTCTAAGTTCAATCTAAAGAGGAACTTCAAGTGTTGGTCAACATCAATGTCAAGTCAAGTCATTCACCAAGTTTATCATAAGTTGTTAATATTCTTGACAAAAGTCAAGTACAGCTTGCCAACTGTCCATGACCACGGACGCGGCTATTCGAATAGTTTTGAAACCTCTGCAGAGGGGTACACTTTACCCACAAGATTCGATAAATCTGCCAGGAGAAATCCACGGTTCGTCATACACCAAGTATGCGAGTTTCAGATAATCAAACAAACTCTTTCACTTGTCTACTCTAGTATAGGATCCTTCCCTAAGAGTCCATTTTGGCACTCATAGTTTTGCCCGCTGCAGAGTGCTGCATGAATGGAAATTTCCACTCGGTTCAGAAGCACCCACGCATGGCTTACTTCTATAACAGATGATACAAGGTCTCCCATACTAGAATAAACAAGCTACGGATTAAGCCCCTTCCCATTTAGGGGTAATGTGGTCGTACGGTAATGGTTGGCTCACATGGTACATCACTTATTATCATTTAGAAATACATTCCATAGTCCTTAGTCAAGATTATTTTCCTTCATAAAACCATCATGTAGGAGAAGTCTCCAATTCAAGTTTTCCAGTTCAAGTCACCAGTTTCAAATAGGGTTCCCCTTATAGATGGCCTCAATTTTATTAGCGACTAAGCAACTACATTGAGTGATGATACCACAGAATAGTGTAGGATAAACTCAGCTTGATGCTCTTGCTAAGCAAGATATCACTACACAACTATCATTCTAGAGTAGCAATTCAATCATGCAATTTACTTAAAAACAAGTAGAATGCAATAGGTAAACTAGGCATTTTTAGTATGATTCAAAAGATGGCTTGCCTTGGTTGGCAAAGTGTCCGGGGTAGCCTTCTTCTTCTTCTTCTTGATAATATCCTCCCTCGAGCTCGTCTTCGGTAACACTAGCGTCTAACAATCGATACACAAGAATGCACACAATCACCAAACAAGTACAAGCAACACTTCAAGCATGCACACGTGTTGTCAAACAGAGGTAAAAACATATACCACTAATTTAGGTTGGTTTTCATTCATTTCCATTATTAGGAAATAGGTGTGCAAGTTTGAGTTTCTAATCACTACCAAGTAGTATTAACTTTCCAAATACCTTCTACAAGTCCACATGAGCTAAGATTAATACCTACAGATAGGTATTTGGAAATGTGGTTTAACAATAAGGGTTCCATAAAAATTTTGATTATAGGTTTGAGTTTAATAAAATCCTATATGGCAAATGCTTACTTAAACATATCGGTAAATAGCATTTAATTTAAAAGGTTCAAAAATGGGATCTAATGCCATAGGCAGATGGGTATCACTAATTGTGAATTTCTAAAGTTGGATTTATATTTTTAGGAATTTTATTTGAATTGATATGGATTTTCTAAGTTGGAAAAGATCCTGTTTTGTTATTTTTACTGCAACCACTATGTAAATCTAATTGTGTTTAAACCACTTCTAAAGGATAGCTTATGTTCTAAGGTTTCCAGAACATATTCATTTGTTAAATTTGAATCGGTAGATCTCCGGGAAAATTAAATATACGAAAGCATCTGAATGAGTTTTCAAGAATCGAAAATCAAATAACCTCTATTTTTTTTTTCACGGGCCGCACGCACAGGCTTCCCTGGGCCGGCCCACTAGGCTCACGCTGGCTGGGTCAAGAGAAAAAAAAAACACAAACCGGCCTGACAATGGGCCCGGCTTGTCAGGCCGATCTAATCGAAACGGTATGCTGGTCGTCTTCCTCGCTGGACTCACCGGCGGTACTAGGAAGACGGCGGTGATGGGGGGCAGCGTAGAGGAAGGAGAGCTTGACGATGAGGTAGCAGAAAAGGTCGCAGTGGCTCTTCTCGTCCACCTCCCACAGTCCGTTCCTCGAACGGCGGCCAGACGCGGTGGCGCCGCCCGCGCCCAGAAGCTTGCCTGCGTCGACGTCTACGGCCTAACAGAGAGAGCTGGGGAGGAAGAGTATGTCTAGGAGGTTGCTGGGGATGGTGTGAGATCGGTGGTGAGGTTGAGGCCTCCTTTTATAGGCCAGAGAAGGGAGGGGAGCGGGTGTCCAGCATGGGCACGGGTTAGGGTTTCCGACCGCGTTCCCGTGGCCACAGTGGTTCTGGAAGGGCATGGGCGTGTCCGGCGGTGCTGTGGTGACGTAGGGAGTGTAGTGGCGCAGCAGGGTGACGAGTGGAACAGTGGAACTGCGGGGGCGCATGAGGTGACTGTGGTGACTTTCTTCGTCCTTCTCCGTCATGGCTTGGCACGAGCTAAGGCAGGGGATGGCGGGGGACGTTGAGGCGATGCAGGGCACAGACTCGGCGAGCGTGGGCGTGCAGGAGAGTCCATGCCTCCACTATTTGCAATAGTGCCATTGACTTTGTTGAAATCTGCACACCAGGTGTTTGACGCAATGCCCGCAAGAGACAAAGTTTCAAAATTTGAAAAATTTCCAATTGGGTTCTGTTCAGTAGCAGATAGGGATCCTAGGCATATGTTGGTTAGGTCTGGAGATGATGGTTTGGTCGAAAAAGAAAAAGATATGGGAATGGTCTGTGTATAAGATTCAAACTTTGGCAGATGTTTGAGTGGGGTTCTAATTTGAATTTTTGTTTGAACTTTCTAGGTCAAGTAAGTATGTAGTTTGGTCAAGCTCAACCAACTGACCACACACTTAATTGATTTACAGATTTCTTAATCTAAGTGTCCAAAGTAGGGTAGTGGTTAACTTTTTCTAGATCAAACTTTTCTTTTCTTTTCTTTATTTCTTTCGTTTCTGGTTTCTTTAGCTCTTGTTACTCTATTCTGATGCTTGGGCTGGTTAGGTTATGCTTAACTAAGCAATACACAATAATTTTTAACACACATGAAATCATAAAAAGAGATATGTAGGTAAGACTATGCACACATGCAATATGAAGCGGAATTTTTTATCTTGGTCCAAAATTTGGCACTTGAATAAGATGAAATAGGTTACAAAGTTTTGGGTTGTTACATCTATGGTTTGCCCTAGACATCCATGGGCATGGCCATTTTCTAAACGTGCTCCTCTTCCCGAGATACCTCGCCACTAGACTCCTCCGATTATTTTTGAGCCTTCCCGGACATGCCTTTGGAAACTTACTGCTCCTATCGTTTTCTCTCGGTCGCGTCCTGGTAGACAACGATACGTCGAACACCTTGCGTGCGTCAGTTCGTCATCCTCTCTCCAAGCCGACCGACTCACTCCTACCCTGTCCTCTCGCCTTGAGACGCGCCCTGCTACCCTTGACCCACTGGCGCAGCCCCGCTTCACTTCTTGTCCCTTTCCTTCTGGCAGCGCTCGCCGTGCCCAACCGCCAGTCTGCGCGCGCCACGTCTCGGCTGAGCATGATCTCGAGCCATAAAATGCCCGCATCCGAGCCACAACCTGTATGCTTTGGCACGGCAACGTACCCAGACCAGCGTGATGACCTCACCCTCCCCTGAACGCGAGCCTAGCTACCGTACAACGCGCCGATTTAGTGGGCACCGAAGTGAGTTTGCCAAGCACGCGATCGAACCAGGAAGATATTGTCACAAACATTTGCACGCCTGGACTCAGCCCACGACACCGCCCACAGTGCACCGCTGCCCTGCCCAATAGCGTCCACTCAACCTCACCGTGGTCCGAGCTCACCATCAGAGTATAAAAGCCGAGACCTGGGACAGAACCTTCTAGGCCAAGCCATTCTCACCCCATCCCCTCTCCTCTCCACCAAGAACACCGCACCCATGCCGACGCTTCCCTCCCACACCTTCTGAACTCAGGATCCTCGGCAGACCACCGAGAGCGAAGGGGGAGGTTGTCGTCGCTGCTGTCTCCCTCTCCGCCCTTGCTCTCCATTCATATGGTCCCTGCTCACTATCTTCTACCTAATCCATGCCCTCTTCCTTCCCAGGTACTCGCCAGTTGGTCACTGTTGTCGAAGCGTAGACCGTGCCGACGCGAAGCTCGTCTCCGTCCTCTACGTGCAGCCGCCCTCGCCCGCGACCAAGACAACGTCATGGATGCTCGTCCGAGCGCTCTGGACGACCAAGCCGAGCCTCCGACACGCCCTCACATCATCTCCCGCGTCTCAGACGTCGTGGACTGCCCCTCGGTTAGTACCCATCGTCCCCGTCGAGGTCCGTCCGTGCCGGCGCTGCGTTTCCCTTGGCCGAGACCATGACCTGGAGCTCTGCCCACGCATCCGAGGCACCTGGGCGAGCAACTTCTAGCCCTGCTATCACCGCATTCCTCAGCCATCGCTCCCGAGCTCCCCGCGGTGAGCTCCCCGAGTCCCCGCCGTCGCCGTCGCTAGCTAGTAGGAGCGTGCAAGTCGTGCATGTCTAGGCTGGAGCACGAATTTTAAGGAAGCATCCTCTTGTTATTTTCAGTCAAGGGTCTAGTCAGCCCATAGCTTAGTGTCCAGCCATTACTGTGCCGAGTCACGCCTTTGAAATTCGGCCAAATTTTTTTTTTTTTGGAAATCTGTTAACAAAATATTTGGATCAGTAAACTTCTAAAATCCCTAGAAAATTATCTGTGAATGCAAATGGCCTGACTCAAAATTTCGTGTGTTCCCTGTTGAGATACCTATCAAATGGCACTGGTCCTATACCAATTTTTTTCGTGTACATTTTATTGGAATTAATCTTGTGCAACAGGGTAGTTTTCACCTTTAATTCCAAATTTGGAGTTACAGAACTTAGAATTTTGTGAATCTGATTTTGTTGGAACCCTTGTTTATATATCTTGCACAAGGCACTGGTTTGAACCCAATCTGAGGTGTGGATTAGGTACAGAAGTGTTTGCATGACATTAGCTTGTTTGCCTTTAGAAATTTATTTATCAAGATTTATAATATAAAATGAGTTGGAACCAATTTTCAGTGATCATGCACTGCAGTAGCTTGCTCATCCTAAGTTTTACGAATCTATTGACTTACTGATAATTTATGGGAGTTTTATTTCCAAAACAACCACCGTTTTCACTAGAAAAAGCATAGAAAAAGTTCTATAAATTAGAATGAGATGAACCCACTTTTGTTGGATTCAGAAAAATCACATATTTCTGTTGATATGCTATTTCTATTGTTTGGTTGCATATAACTCCCTGAGTGTAGTAAATGGCTTATTAGGGTTTGTTATTTGCTAAATTCACCATTTAATCCTAGAAATTGATAATTGGGTGAAACCACTTGGAGTAGCTTAGTATTGGGTTATGATACCTTCTTATGCTTGTGAATGTGTGTTTTGCTTGCTGTAGTGAGGTGTGTGAATTATTTGTGCTTGTGTGCTTATTGTGTTAATTTGTTATCGGCGCTAGATTCGAACGACGCCGGGTTTTCTGAAGAAGGGGAGGTATTTGAATATCAAGAGGAAGACCAGGGACAAGCTGACCAAGGCAAGCCATCTAAACTTGTTGCATCTCTGATCCCAGTTTTTACTTATGCATGATTTATTATTGTTTACGAAAATGCATGGTTTTATACATTGCTATTTGTCTCTAGATAGCAATTGTTGGCGACTTGGCTCCACAAGTCAATTGTTATCATCCATGTGGATGACACCATTCTTGACACCTACTTATCCCCTGGGTAGTGGCTTGATGATTAGAATCATGATCTTCTTGGAAAACCTTGTAGTGGAGCAAAAACTCTAGGTTGGGAACACTCAAATAAGATTTCGAAAATGTCTTCGAAAACATTGGAATAGGAAATTATTACAATGATGGTTTTCAAAAATGAGTTTGAAAATGAGGAGGATGAATATCCAGGAGTTGGAGACAAGTTTGGTTTCATAAGAAAAATATTGGTGTTTCTTTGTAGTGTTCAGAACAATTAACCCGTGCAACCACAATTACCCTGGTATGGGACGGTGCGTAGCGGAGTAGTTTGTTCATCTTAGTATGGGATCTACAAAATGTAATGGCAGTCCGACCATGGACACCTTTTCCGTGGCACCCTGGGTAGGAGAGGTTACCCAGGCTCGCTTTGTCACCTTTTCAGGGGGCAGGGGTACAAGCCGAGAGCCCTCATTGAATAATGAGCTACCGTGAGTATAGGACTACTGCGGGTAGTGTCATTCCAAAGGGTCGAGTGGGCTGGGGAATTTGCAACTCCTGGGTCAAACATCCACTTGGGCTTTGGTGTTGAGGGATACCCCTCTTGGCAGTAGATCTTATGCTAAGGTGGGCAGGTGAAAAACTACGATTGGGTGCTTGTCGTGGCATATGATGTTATGCAGGGAAGATGCCCACACGATGAGTATCTGGATGATTGTGGGTAAAGTGTACAACCTTTGCAGAGTGTAAATCTATTCGAATAGCCGAGTCCTCGGTCATGGACGGTTGGAAAGATCACTACATTGCCCAATGCAGTTTTGGTTTTAAAAAGTGGTTTTCAGAAAAATGGAGGAAAGTGCCAGACGGAGTACTCAGAGGGTACTGCCGTGGCACGGGAAAGGTTTGGAGTACTTGGAGGGTACTGCCGGGGAAATTTGAGATGGTCATGTGCGATTGACCTGGTTTATGAAACAAAAAGGGTTACCCCCTTCCTAGAGATTTTTACTAAAATTGTTTTATAAATGCTTTTAATACGGATATAGAGATGTCGTAGAACATGGTTCTGGACATGCTATATCGACACGAGAAAACCGTGTTTTTGAAGAAAGTAAAATAGACTAGAGCCTATCCTTGCTACAGCCAAACTGCATATTGTTCTCTCCCCTTTAGATGGTTTGCGAGTATAGTTCAAAATGTACTCATGGCTTTGTCCCTGACTATTAAGTTGGTCAGATTATGAAGAAGACTACACGGAAGGTGATGATGGTTACGACGACGCCGGTGCGAACTAGGAACGTCTCCCGGTCAGTTGCCTGTAGGGTAGTAGGCATGACGTGGGTCATCAATGCTGCTTATGTCCGCTGCTCAATAGTAGACTTGCCCTGCGTGGCAATATCAGACTTGGTCATGTGACCAATTGTAAGTATATTATTCGGTACTGTAATGGATGATGCAATTCGGTTATCAACTCGGTTATGTGGATTCACGACACACTGATCATGGGATCGTGAATTGAATGCATAACGGGTATTCCGGATAGCTAATCCGGGGTCCCCACATAGAGGTTGCTCTTGGCACAAAAACGAAATAAAAATGATAAGGAGAGGTCATTACAGTAGGAATAACTTCCAAGACTCAACAAAAAGAAAAAGTACTGAAAAGAAAACATTGGGTTAACTCCCAAGAGTGCTTTTCTTTAACGCCTTTGAGCTAGGCACAAAAAGTGAGAATCAAGTATTTTCAAATGAAAGAGCATCAACATCATAATTTGCTCTAATGATAGAATCAATAGGTAACTTATTTCTCTTTCTAGGGAAGTGTTCCATACCTCTCTTGAGTGGGAATTGATATTTAATGCATTCAATATCCAAAACAAGGAAATCAACGGGAACAAGATTATTGTTAACCATAATAAGAACATCATTAATCCTTCCCAAAGTTTTCTTCTTAGCAACATCAGCAAGAAGAACATCAAAATAACAATTTTCTAATGGTGGTAAACCGAGCATATCATAAATTTTTATAGGCATACAAGAAATACTTGCACCAAGATCACATAAAGCATTACAATCAAAATCATT
Source organism: Dactylis glomerata (assembly GCA_007115705.1). Classification (NCBI taxonomy): domain Eukaryota; kingdom Viridiplantae; phylum Streptophyta; class Magnoliopsida; order Poales; family Poaceae; genus Dactylis; species Dactylis glomerata. The sequence continues at coordinate 1,154,511 of QXEO01000341.1, forward strand.
CACATTCATCTTAATGATGGGCTCCGAACCATCTTCTAACTTTCTAGGAATAGAAACTTTTTGTTTCAACTTATCCTCTCTAATTTGCATGAGAGCATTAGTAATATGTTTTGTAAAAGCCATATTCATAGAACTAGCATTAGGACTTTTAGCAAGCTTTTGCAAGAACAAAATTACTTTAGAAATATTGCAACCATCAACATCAAAATCATTACTATCAAAAGTAGTAGAACTATCCTCTCGCATACTCCAAAAAATTTCAGCACTTTTATCAGAAAAAGTTTCTGTAGTTTTAGGCATCTTTGCACAAGGAGTAGGGATTTTCTCTACACCAATCAAAGTAAGAGGATTGCTAGCATTTGAAACAACATCACTAGTGGTGGTAATAGTACAAACTTTAGTCATATTTCTAGCAATCTCATCTTCTCTTTCCCACCTAGCATGCAATTCTGCTAACATCCTAACATTATTATCAATCTTAACTTGAATGGCATTCAAAGTCTTGCTTTATTTCACATCATGAGGCAAAACCTTTAACTTTAGAAGTTCAACATCAAGAGCAAGGCTATCAACTTTAGAAGCAAGAACATCAATTTTACCAAACTTCTCCTCGACAGACTTATTAAAAGCAGTTTGTTTACTAATGAAGTCCTTAAGCATGACTTCAAGATCAGAGGGTGCACTCCTATTGTTGTTGGAGGAACTACCATAAGAATTACCATAACCATTACCATTAGTAGAAGGATATGGCCTATAATTGTTGCTACCAAAATTATTCCTATAAGCACTATTGTTGAAATTATTATTTCTAATGAAGTTCACATCAACATGCTCTTCTTGAGCAACCAAAGAGGCTAAAGGAACATTATTAGGATCAACATGCGCCCTATCATTAACAAGCATAGCCATAATGGTATCAATCTTATCACTCAAGGAGGAGGTTTCTTCAATAGAATTTACCTTCTTACCTTGTGGAGCTCTCTCGGTGTGCCATTCAGAATAATTCACCATCATATTATCAAGGAGCTTTGTTGCGGCGCCCAAGGTGATGGACATAAAAGTACCTCCAGCAGCTGAATCCAAAAGATTTCTTGAAGAAAAATTTAGTCCTGCATAAAAGGTTTAGATAATCATCCAAGTAGTCAGTCCATGAGTGGGACAATTCTTTATCAAAGATTTCATTCTTTCCCAAGCTTGACCAACATGTTCATTATCAAAGTGTTTAAACTTCATAATGTCACTTCTCAAAGATATAATCTTAGCAGGAGGATAATATTTTCCAATAAAAGCATCTTTGCACTTAACCCAAGAATTAATACTATTTCTAGGCAAAGATAGCAACCAATCCTTAGCTCTTCCTCTCAAACAGAAAGGAAACAACTAAAGCTTAATAATATCTCCATCTACATCCTTATACTTTTGCATCTCACATAGCTCAACAAAATTGTTGAGGTGAGCAGCAGCATCATCAGTACTAGCACCAGAAAATTGCTCTTTCATAACAAGATTCAACAAAGCAGGTATAATTTAATAAAAATTTGCCTCAGGAGCAGGTGGCGCAATAGGAGTGCAGATAAAATCATTGTTGTTTGTGCTAGTAAAGTCACACAACTTAGTGTTCTCAGGAGTACTCATTCTAGCAAGACTAAAATAGATAAACAAAAATAACAACAATAAAATGAACTATTTTTTTGTATTTTTGATAAAAAGATGCAAACAAAAATAAAATAAAGAAACTAAGCAAAATAATAACAAAGTAAAAAGATTGGAAGTGAGAGACTCCCCTTGCAGAAATCCTCTTTCTCCCCGGCAATGGTGCCAGAAAACTTGTTGGTGCGTGGACCAGTTCGGAACCCCAAGAGTAAGCTGTGATGAGCACAACAGTAAGTTTTCCCTCAGTTATGAAACCAAAGTTTAATCCACCAGTAGGAGAAAGAAACCACTTCCGAAGGTTGTTGCTAGCTGACTTTGGCAACGGCTCCAGAGAACTTGTTTATGGCGCCTGTTTGGGGCGTAGCTTCGGTGCCAGCAGCAACGTGGAACCTGCACACAACACAACGAAAATACTTTGCCCCAACTTGTAGTGAGGTTGTCAATCTCACTGGTTTGCTGAAAACAAAGGATTAAATGTATCATGTGGAAAATGATATTTGTTTGCAGTAAGTGAATAAATAATGCTTGCAGAAAGTAAACGGTGCTTGTAGTAGAAAATAATTTATGTAAAAGAATGGACCAGGGTCCACAGTTCACTAGAGGTGTCTCTCCAGAAAGATAAATAACATGCTGGGTAAACAAATTATAGTTGGGCAATTGACAAAATAAAGAATGCATAGCGATGCATGTACATGTCATGAAGATCACTATGAGATTTACTTGGGCATTACAACATAATACATAGACCGTAATCCAACTGCATCTATGACTAATAATCTACCCACAGCATATCATCCGAACAACCCTTGGGTATTAAGTTGCAAGCAACAGATTATCGCCTTAAGCAAAGTGTGTAATGTAAACAATACAAATGTCCTTGAAAAAGAGATTGTTGTTTTTTCTCCCTAGTAGCAACAACACATCGACAACCTTAGAAGTTATTGTCACTCTCCCAGATTACTAGAGGCATGAACCCACTATCGAGCATAAATACTCCCTCTTGGAGTCACTAGCATCTACTCGGCCAAGATATCTACTAGCAACGGAGAGCATGCAAGATCATAAATAACATAGACATGATAAATCAACAATCAACTTGACATAGTACTCAATATTCATCGGATCCCAACAAACACAACATGTAGAATTACATAACGATGATCTTGATCATGATAGGTGACAAGGGTATAGTTAATAGAACCCATATGTTGAGTACCCCTGAGGCCCGTTAAGCTAGGCCCAATTGTAATGATAGTCGAATATGAGTCTTTACCGTATGTCGATATTGTAATCTGTATCGGACCCTACCCGATCCTCGAGACCTGGCCACCTATATATAGGGGCCAGGAGGGGACGGTGTAGGCCAGATTGAAAGCAAGCCAGGTTGAACACCCAAGTTTACTTTCGACACACACCTATTTCGACTAACTTTACCTTCGAGTTCATCCAGCGCCCTATCTCCCCGATCCTAAGTCCTTCATCTAGGACATTTGTCGAGTTAACCCCTCATCAATTGGCGCCGACCATGGGGAACTTGGACGTTGGAATCATGAATTCGACGGCTTTTTCGCGTTTAGCCAACAGCAGTACAGAAGTCGACGAAAATCAAGAGATGGAGTTGACAATCGGAAGTTTAAACATCCTCATCGGACCGTCGGGTTCATCCCGCCTCTCGGATTCGACGAAATCAGATCCGTCGACAAACAAGCCCGAAACAGAGGAAACGTGGGAATCATCAGAAGACTCTTCCAGCGAGGTAAACTCGCCGGTCAGCTTCGACAAAGCACCAATCGCAGAAAGCGACAAAATTCGGGAAAATTTCGACTCAGAAGAAAGAGCGTGCCAGACGCACAACAACGCAAAGGACTTCGCCGTGGGAAGCAGCGGCATCTCCAAAGTACATCAGTTATGCGTTATTATCACCGAAGCAGAAGAAGAAAACAACAGCGAAGGAAGTAAAAAGGTCGACTGGCAAGTCGACAAAATGAAAGAACACAACAAAAAGGAAAAAGAGAAAGTCCACGTTTTGACTAGCGAATGGAGAATGATCAAATCATCTATCAATCATGGTACAGAAGTACCCGAAGGATCGAGAAGAGAAGTTCTAATGGGCTATCAGTATGCATTATACCAACATAGGAAGAAACTAAGGGAGGAAAGAGACATGGTTTTTCAAGACAATAATAGTAGATCAAGGGAGGAGTACTGGGAAGACTACAGTGAAGAATCAGAGTACAGCAGAGAAAGGCACGGAGACCCAAAGCACAATAGAGGGGTAACGGTGCGTAGCAGAGAAGAAAGGTACTCAAGGAGCCCTACCCCACAGCTAGAAGAGGAGGAAGACGACTTCATACAAGAAACGCCAGAAGCAGCATTGGTAGCAGCACAAGCATATTTACTAACTACAAGGCCAGAACCTGGGGACCCGCGAGAAGATATGCACCGAGCCGCGATACGAAGCCTTGGAATAGTGGAAAGCAAGATCAGGGAAAAAGGCCCAAAGACAAAGCCGACAAGCTGCAAGGAAAATCAAAAGGAGAAGTTCAGATACAACTTCGTAGATAACGAGTACAGCGAGTCATCAGAAGAGGAAAGGCGACAGAAGAGGAAAGAGGACGCAAGAAATATAATAGCGCAAGCTCGAGTAAACAAGTCGCGTCATGCTTGGAGGGAAGAGAATTATGAAGACGACGATAAAGAGATGGGTGCGTTATGCTTTACCCGCAGGGTTCGCAAAACGCTGGATACCCAAAGGATTCAAACTGCCACACGACCAGCATAAGTATGACGGGTCGCAAGAACCTACCCTATGGTTATCAGACTATCTGTAGGCAGTACAGATATTAGGGGGAACAAAGGCGACTGCAATGCAAAGTTTACAGCTACACCTCACCGGCGCAGCACGGTCCTGGTTGAATACCGTACCCAACGAATCCATCGGAAGTTGGGGGGAACTCGAAAGTGAATTCGCAAGAAATTTTCGTTCAACTTACAAACACCCGGCATCACTGGAGGAAGTTAAGGCGTGCGTACAGAGGAAAGGCGAAACTCTACGTTCTTATATACAACGCTGGAGCATAACCAAAAATTCAGCAGAGGACGTCTCCGACGAACGGGCAATAGACGCCTTTACGGCCGGACTTCGTCACTCAGATCTCGTGGAAGAAATAGGAAGAACAAGACTTACGACGGTAGCCGAATTAATGGAACAAGTCAACAAATTCGCTGATGGAGAAGACGCATACAATAACAAAAGAGGACGTTCACCAGAAGTCGACAGAATAAGCAGACAGAGAAGACGATACCGCAGCAGAGGTAACCAAGCAAGGCGAAGTCAGGTAGCCACGGGCTACGTAATAGAGGAAGAGGAAGGATATGACAGTGGGAGGTTTCAAGCAAAAAGAGTAGAAAAGTCAAGATACTCTGGCCCTTCGGCCGAGGACATGCTATATGGACCTTGTCGAATCCACTACGCATATCTCGACGGGAAAAGAGTCTCAAATCATCAGATGAAGGATTGTAGAACATTCCTAAGGCTGCAAAGCGCCATGGGCTCAAGCCAAGGAGGAAGGCAAGAAGAACAACACAGAAGTCAAGGATATCAAATGCAAAGGCTAGCAAGGCACCTAGAGTCAAAAGTTTACATATCTGCCATGATTCAACCGGTGCCCAGATCAAAGAAGGAGCGAAAAAGCATATCCAGGCAAGTAAACCTAGCAATATCATCACCACCAGCTACCACAGAGTACCTACGGTGGTCAGACCAATCAGTCAAGTTCAGTAGAGCAGACCACCCGAAGAAAGTTCCTAGGCCAGGCTACTCGCCTATGGTTCTAAAGCCGCAGATAGGAGGGTACGACATCGGAAGAGTGTTCATGGATGCAAGGAGTGGCATAAACTTAATATATGCTAGAACCCTAAAGGCAATGTGCATCTCGCTGTCGAGTCTGAAGCCAACAGATTGCTCCTTCCACGGAATAGTACCAGGAGCCGCAAACCACCCTTTGGGAAGAATAGAACTCGATCTCTGCTTTGGCAGCAGCGGCAACTACCGAAGAGAGAAGCTGGAATTCGAAGTTATGGACTGGCCGTCACAATATCATGCAATCCTGGGGCGCCCAGCATTTGCAAAATTCATGGCAGTACCACACTATGCGTATCTTATGTTAAAAATTCCAGGACCCAAAGGAACAATCACAGTACAAGGGAGCTTTGAAGTAGCCAACACATGCGACAGAGAATTCAACAGGATGGCGCAAACCTTCGGCATGACAGCGGAATACGAGAGGTTAAAAGGAGAAATGGATCATAATGTACTACCCAACGTTGGACGATCCCTGCCAGATCAGGCTTTCGACACGTCTCAGGACTCGAAGAAAATCCAGGTCCACCCTACAGATGCAAACAAGACAACATCAATTGCGGTGAACTTGGATCCCGCATAGGAAAGCGCGCTCATCGAGTTCCTCCGTGAGCGCTGGGAAATCTTTGCCTGGTGTCCATCAGACATGCCAGGGGTTCCCAGGGAACTCGTCGAGCATGCATTAAATGTAGATCCCAAGGCAAAGCCAGTTAAGCAGCCATTACGACAATTTGATGAACCTAAGAGGAAGGCGATAGCATCAGAGTTGCACAGGCTAGAAAATGCCGGATTTATCAGAGAAATCAAAACTTCGAGTTGGGTGTCGAACCCAGTCATAGTACCCAAGAAGAACACAGACGTACAAAGAGTATGTGTCGACTACACATCTCTCAATAAGCATTGTCCAAAGGATCCCTTCCCTCTACCCCGCATCGATCAGATAATCGATTCAACAGCGGGATGCGCAAGGCTTTCATTTTTGGACGCATATTCGGGTTACAATCAGATTAAATTGAAGAAAGAAGACGAAGAAAAAACGGCCTTCATCACACCATATGGAGTGTTTTGCTACCAAGTGATGTCGTTCGGTCTAAAAAATGCAGGAGCAACTTATCAACGGATGATGCAAAATTGCCTCGGAAGCCAAATAGGGCGCAACATCCAAGTCTACATTGATGATGTAGTCATCACCACAAGAGAGGAGAAATCTCTAATCAGCGACTTGGCAGAAACCTTCGACAATCTGAGCAGGTACAAGCTCAAGCTTAACTCGACAAAGTGTTCCTTCGGCGTATCAGTAGGACAACTTTTAGGGTTCCTGGTATCAGCACGAGGAATAGAGGCGAACCCAGAGAAGATTCAAGCGATTTTGACAATGGGGAAACCCACGAAACTACACGACGTACAGAAACTTGCAGGGCGCGTCGCGGCTTTAAGTCGTTTCGTTGCTCGACTGGGAGAAAAGGCGCTTCCTTTCTATGCACTTATGAACAAGTCAGATGATAAATTTGAATGGACGGAAGAAGCAGACGCAGCTTTTGCACAGCTGAAAAAAGTGCTTTCCACGCCGCCAGTGCTGGTCGCACCAAAATAAAAAGAACCACTGCTACTCTACATCGCCGCAACCCATCAGGTGGTGAGCACAGTATTAGTAGTCGAAAGAAGCGAAGAAGGAAAAGCCTATGGCGTCCAGAGGCCGGTGTATTTCATCAGTGAAGTGTTGTCTCCGACAAAACAGAGGTACCCGCATTATCAGAAACTCGCATATAGTGTTTTCACAACTGCACGAAAACTGCGACAGTACTTTGCGGTGCATCCAATTATAGTGGTCAATGAAGCACCACTATCAAACATATTGAACAACCCTTCAGCAACAGGACGTGTCTCTTTGTGGGGTATCGAGTTATCTCCCATGGACATCACATACGAGAAAAGGAAGGCGATCAAGTCGCAAGTCTTGCCAGATTTTACGGCAGAGTGGCTGGAGCTCCAAAGCACGGGACCACCAGCCTTATCCAGTGTTTGGACAATGTACTTTGACGGTTCTAAGAAAGTTCAAGGTGCAGGCGCAGGAGTGGTCTTGATATCGCCTCACGACGACAAATTGAAGTATGTCTTAAGGATGAGCTTTCCACAGGCTTCTAATAACGAAGCAGAATACGAGGCTTTGTTGCACGGAATGAAGATGGCCAAAGCATGTGGAGCAACTCGCCTAAAAATATTTGGAGATTCCAACCTTGTGGTACAGCAAGTTATGAACAGATGTGATACAATCAATGACAACATGATGGCCTACAAGAATTTATATCATTATCTCGAAGGAACATTCGATGGATGCGAAGTCTCACACATAAGCAGAAATAGTAATGAAGAAGCCGACAATTTAGCAAATATCGGGTCACAGTGTTTACCCGTGCCGTTCGGAGTATTTTGGGAAGAAATAGTAGAAAGATCAATAAAAAGCGGGAAAAGCTTGACTACTGCAGCAGACTCGGGGGCTCCGTCGGAGCCAGAGGAGGTCATGATGATAGAAGAAACATGGATGCAGCCATACCTTGCATACATACTAAATAAACAATTACCAGAAGATGCGGTGGAGGCCAAGAGGATAACTCGAAGATCGAAGGCGTTTGTCGTGTTGCAGGGGAAATTATACAAGAAGAGTATTACTGGTGTTTTGCAGCGTTGTGTAACACCCCAAGAAGGACAAACAATACTACAAGACATACACGGTGGAGTGTGCGGCCATCATGCTAGCAGCAGAGCAATAGCAGCAAAGGCTTTCCGAGCAGGATTTTATTGGCTAACAGCCATCAAAGACATAAAAGATATAGTTCGAAAGTGTGAAGCATGTCAAAGATTTGCATCTAGACCGCATGCACCAGCAGCAGAGCTACAAACAATACCATTGTCTTGGCCCTTTGCGCAATGGGGCCTCGATATGGTGGGAAAGTTGCACAAATCTTGGCCAGGAGGGCATGTTTACATGCTAGTGGCAGTCGATAAATTTACCAAGTGGGTGGAAGCGGCCCCGGTAACAACTCAGGATTCGACAGCAGCAATCAGCTTCATCAAGTCGATAGTATTCCGTTTTGGTGTACCATATAGCATCATCACAGACAACGGGACAAATTTCACTTCAAAGGAATTCAAGAGTTATTTCGAGGGACTAGGGATCAAGCTCAAATTCGCATCTGTGGCGCATCCGAAGACAAATGGGCAAGTCGAAAAAGCCAACGGCCTGATATGTAGTGGGATAAAAAAGAGGCTCTTAGCACCTCTCGAGAAAGCCAAGAGCGCTTGGGTAGAAGAATTGCCCTCCGTTCTTTGGAGTCTAAGAACTACGCCTAACGCAGCAACTCAAGAAACTCCTTTCTTCCTGGTCCATGGCGCAGAAGCCGTACTTCCAGTCAAAGTTACACATGAAGCCCCAAGAGTGACGGCATACGACGAGACAACATCAACAGAAACACTGCAAAACGATGTCGATGCACTAGATGAAGCAAGGGATAAGGCATTAGAAAGAGCCACGCAGTATCAACAGAGCCTACGAAACTACCACAGTAGTCGAGTTCGTCCACGATCCTTCGTGGTGGGAGACCTAGTTTTGCGACTCAGGCAAGACAGCCATGGCAAATTGGAGTCCCCTTGGGTAGGACCCTACATCGTCATAGAAGTAATAGCAGGAGGAGCATATCGACTACAAGACAAGAAGACGGGAAAAGACGAGAGCAATCCGTGGAATGCAGAGCAGCTACGACGTTTTTACGCGTAGACTACATCTAGTAGTATAATTAAACTCGAGTTCACTTTCTGAACCCAGAACATGAGGCCATAGGTCGGGTTCTTTGGGTTGAACTCGACAAAGTTGTACAAGTATTACTACTTCTCCGCTCGGGGGCTTCAACCCTCGAGTCGTACGAAAGGAATTTTTATCGAGATTTGGAGATCTTTTTCACTATAAGGTTGTACAGACAACCCGATAAATACTCAAACAATTTGGTTCACAAAATAACCCAATATTCTTCATACTAATTGGTTCGCAAAGAACCCGATATATCTCAAGCATACCTCAGAACAAGTGACTTGTTTTCATGGTACTAGTAATAACATCAAAACAGAGTACGAGCATTCATTACAGATAACATGGTAGCAAGGACATTATCGTACGAAATTACATAAAAATAGATCCTAGTGGAAGTGGACTTCAGCTTCATATATCTTCTGGCACTGGGTGCCATCATAGATCTTCACATCGAATTTCGACGTGCCAATGTGGAAGTCGAAGGCCATGAAGAAGCCTTGGTGGATGTCGTGGTCTTCTGCAAACTGCGACCAGCCACCCTTCAAGTACTGTTCGCCGTTGCCATCATACCAAACCTCCACTTCATATGGAGTCCTGCTGCCAGATTGTTCACGAAGAACCGCTTCTCGCAGTTCATGCCCATCCATGAACTTTGTGAAATTCAGTGGCAGACGCTGAATCTCGCGGCACTGCGCCATGGCAATGTAGAAGAAGGAGAAGATCCTGGGAAGAACAGCAGGAGCAGCAGGAGGAGGAGCGCTTGGACCTGGAGCAGCGCCAGTTACCTTGGGCTTGTTTTTGCTACCAGGAGGGCGGCCGGGACGACGCTTCACCGGAGCAGCTGATGACGCTCCCGCGGCGGTCGGAGTTGTGTTGCTTTTGTTCTTGCTTCCACGAGGGCGACCTCGACCTCGCGGGGCCACCGGAGAACCAAGGTTCAGACGAGAACCATCTGCGTCCGCCATGTGGACAAGGGAAAAGGCTAGCAAACCCTAGATGAGAAAGAGAAGATGATGCGGCGGGGGAAGAATCTGATTAGGGTTTTTACCCTTGCCAGAAGGTGCTTTATTTATAAGCACATATTATCGGGCCCCCGTGCTAAGGCAAGGCCCGTAAACATATTTTACAATAGGAGTTAAATTCTGCACAGAGCAGGCGATAATACCAAAGAGAAAAAATAAGAAGAGAAGACTGTGGTCGCACGGTATGAAAACCTCGACTTGGACTCGGGGGCTTGCAAATAGTAGACGTTAACAGGAGGAAGAAGAACTGAACTTGGAGCCTATGCTTGACTACAAGTACCCAAGCATAGCCTCGGGGGCTACTCCCATTTGGAGCGCTGAGCGCGCACCCGATAGAGGATGGGATAATCAACAATGGAGATGAAGAAGGATTAGCATACAAACTTCGACTACATAGTCGACGAAAATACAACGAGATTACTCCCATCAGGAGCAAACAAGTTAAGTTACAACTCGAAATTCTTTGATTTTATCAGTCAAAAACTTGGCTGCGACATAAGATTCTTGAGTTGCGTTATCGCAACGAAACTCGAATGCCATGATTTATTACGAAGGTAAGACCCCGGGATCCGTCCTGTGTGGCCTGGTACACGCACATGGATGCGCTCTGCTGGTATGTATCCGTGTCTACGACGCGAAGAAAATCCTGGTGGACGCACTGGGTACCCTGAGAATCACTGGGATTCATTCTTTGTAAGTCCTAAATGCGGCAAAAGAGTGAGTTTGACCGGTATCCCGAATTCAAGTCCGGTGACAAGTATCTATTCCGGCAGTTAATTGACCTCTTGATCCGTCAGAGTTGTTAGGCTTGTTCATCAAGACCCCTTGCGAGCAAATTATCATGAACATAAGTCGAAAGACCAAATCGAAGATTTGAAGATAAAAAGAAGTCGAAGAACTGATCAAGTCGAAGATATAAAGATTAGAGATTCAACCCGAATCTGCAATTCTGGTAGAATCTCAGGGGCTACTAACAAGGGTATAGTTAATAGAACCAATATGTTGAGTACCCCTGAGGCCCGTTAAGCTAGGCCCAATTGTAATGATAGTCAAATACGAGTCTTTACCGTATGTCGATATTGTAATCTGTATCGGACCCTACCCGATCCTCGAGACCTGGCCACCTATATATAGGGGCCACGAGGGGACGGTGTAGGCCAGATTGAAAGCAAGCCAGGTTGAACACCCAAGTTTACTTTCGACACACACCTATTTTGACTAACTTTACCTTCGAGTTCATCCAGCGCCCTATCTCCCCGATCCTAAGTCCTTCATCTAGGACATTTGTCGAGTTAACCCCTCGTCAATAGGCAACTCACATGATCTAGACATGAAGCACATGGAGGAGAAGATAACCATCTAGCTACTACTATGGACCCGTAGTCCAAGGTAGACTACTCACGGATCACTTCGGAGGCCTCCGGTGATGATTCCCCTCTCCGGCAGGGTGCCGAGAAGAGCTTCTAGACCCTCCCGATCTCGAGACGACGACATCGGTGGCTTGCAGTATGTTTCATGGAAAAGTGTTCGTCTCCTTAGGGTTTTCCCGTCGAAGGGAATTTATAGGCGGAAGGGCAATGTCAGGGGGTGGACCAGGGGTCCACACCACCTGGTGGCGCAGCCAAGGGGTGACCCGCGCCACCCTATGGTGCGGCTGCCCTCTGGCCCCCATCCGTCTCTCCTTTGGACTCCGTCTTCGTGTCAGGTAAATAGGAACTTTGGCTTTGTTTCGTCCAATTCTGAGAATATTTCCTGTGTAACTTTTCTGAAACACATAAACAGCAGAAAACAGGGAACTGGCACTGTGGCATCTCGTTAATAGGTTAGTTCCAGAAAATGCATAAAAATGCCACGAAGTGTAAACAAAACACAAAGCAATTGGTGTAAAACAAGCATGGAGCATTAAAAATTATAAATACGTTTACGACGTATCAACTAATCCCTCCTCATCATGAGAGTCAGCAACGGCGATGAAGATGGCAGTGGATTCGATGGAGATGGCTCCAGGGGCAATTCTCCGTTCCGGCAGGGTGCGGAAACAAAGACTTCTGTCCCCTGAAACTTGTCTTCGATGGCGGCGGTGCTGCAGAACTTTTTGTGGATCGATGCTTCATGATTTGGGGTTTTTGCGTCAGAGGAAATATATAGTGTGCGCATCGTGTGTGGCTCTTAGGCTAAATTTTACAGTAATACTTATCATGAGTTATGATTTGAGTTGGATGTCTCTATGAAATTGTGGTGTTTGTCTAGAACCGTCTAGTGCACTCAAGGTGACAGTGTGGGGTAATCTAGATTGGGGAATGCAAACTTTAAGGAGAGCTTTCATAGCCCTACACATGATTAGTGTTCGTTATCCAACCAGAGAGTAGTTCAGTGTAGCATAGTGAAGAAATATATTTATGTGTTCAATTATGTTATCATTGTTGAGAGTGTCCACTAGTGAAAGTACGATCCCTAGGCCTTGTTTCTAAGTATTGAAACACCGTTTACAACCAGTTTTGCTACATGTTTGCTTGCAGCCATTTTTATTTTAGATTGCAGTTACCACTTATAATCATCCATATTACTTGTATTTCACTATCTCTTCGCCGAACTAGTGCACCTATATATCTGACAAGTGTATTGGGTGTGTTGGGGACACAAGAGACTTCTTGTGTCTTAATTGCAGGGTTGCTTGAGAGGGATACCTTTGACCTCTTCCTCCCTGAGTTCGATAAACCTTGGGTGATCCACTTAAGGGAAACTTGTTGCTATTCTACAAACCTCTGCACTTGGAGGCCCAACACTGTCTACAAGAATAGAAGCGTCCGTAGACATCAGTACGTGACAGCAAAATAGGGACTTCGGGCTTCGTTCCGTCCAATTCTGAGAATATTTTCTGTACAACTTTTTTGAAACAAAACAACAGAAAACAGGAACTGGCACTGTGGCATCTTGTTAATAGGTTAGTTCTAGAAAATGCATAAAAATGCCATGAAGTGTAAACAAAACATAAAGAAATTGGTGTAAAACAAGCATAGACCATAAAAAATTATAGATATGTTTGAAACGTATCAGAGCACCGACAACATACTGCTAGGACCTTTTCGGTGGCTCAGACTAATTGGAGATGTAAGGGCTCCCAATACATAGGACTGTCTCACACTGTGCACCTTTGGCAGCCGCCTGATGCTTCGCTACATTGAGACTCCAAGAGTAGAGTGTTTAGCATAGGGAAGCTTGATTTTCCCCACAAAGGCGACTCGAGGGTTTATGTCAAACTCTCGGGGAACTGTGTGTAAACGGATCCTTCATGTCCCTCTTCTAACAACCTACAAATTAAAATAATTTGCTTTGTGCCCTCAACCTCACCAAGTGGTTGTCAAGCACAAGGTGTGTGTAAGTATACAAAACTGAAAATAAAAATGCAAATGCAACGGTGCTAGAAAGTCTTGTGCCATGGGAATATGCATACTAAAGTAATATGCAATACAATGATAAATAGTAAAGGATATGGTTGTAGTGTTTTGGTTTGTGAAATGCAATAATGGAATTTTTTTTGTAATTTCGAAATTAATAATAACTGAAAATAAAAGCAGTGATAAATTGAATGGAAGGTTGTTTCTTCAGATTAAAAGTGGACCAGGGTTCATGGGTTCACTAATGCACTCTCTCATAAAAGATATGGTGGACATAGGATCATACAATTGACATAAAAGATTGCAATAATGTTCAGATTCAGATGAATTCATATGGACATCACGTCCTACTATAGAGATATTTTGGTTATTCATCTCTCTCATACTCCACCAAGATGGGAATTTAATCTAATCATCTCAGTATTAAGATAAACTCAGAGCATAGCATAAAGCACAATGACATGAAGTTAAAATAAGAACATACTAGATCAAGTCGCGGATACTCAGCAAGGTCACGCTAGATATACCCTGTAGCATGATATTTTCTTTATCCGTAGTGAGGTAACAAAGTAAGGTAAACACCCAAGTGACACCCAAGGACTGTCCTCCTCAGAATAAGCACCCCCGTTACTCCAACTAATACACACATTCCCCCACTCATAAACATGCTTGATCATAACAAGTAAATAAGAACGGGGTACATGATATGCATCTACTCATACACTGAAATTAAAGAACAATTGCAATCTGATAGATTAACTCATAGAAAGATCCACCACAAAAGTGATACAAAGATGGCCATAATCATGTTATGCACCTCATATGGCGCTAAGACGATGAAGAACAAGAGAGAGATACAATAGCTACTGCCACAAACCCATAGTTCAGAGGTGGACTACTCCCTCTTCATCATGGTGATGAAGGTAGAGTCATTGGAGTGGGTGGAGATCACACTGGCAGCGCCCCACTGAAGTTTTCCCCTCCGACCTTTGATCTCCCAGGCTCATGTTCCGTGTTTCTGTGTTTTGGTGGTGCTCCTCTTCGCGACCCGCATGGGCACCCTTTATATAGTTTGTTTTAGGTCAAGATGAATCCATCGAGACGAAGATTGACAGCATCGGAGCAACGAGGCACCAACGGGCTGGTCCCACGCGGCCAAGGAATTTGGCCATGTGGGCCATGCTCGTTTGGCCCTCGTGACTCCCTTGTTGCACTTCCTTCGCTCCAAAGTCTTGTTCCGTGGAAAAACTGGCTCCCACAAAGTTTCAGGTAATTTGGACTCCGTTTGGGTCCCTGAAAGTTAAAAACATTGAAATAGAGGTTTTCTGGTTTTCCCAAGTTAATCCAATAAAATTGGGGAACATGTGAATTATTCCAATAATCATCAAAAAACATGAATATAACCAATATATGATGCAAATAAGGTGGAATATCAAGTGGTAAAGTGCAAAGATCATGTATGCATTTTACATGCATCAGCATCCCCAAGCTTAACCTATACTCATCCTCGAGTATAAAGGTGATAAAACCAACATGAGCTTTGTACTTTACTACTATCTAAGATATCAAAGAAGACTATTGCTGCTACACATAATTAAATGATTCATTCTATAAATAAGTAGCAATATGCAAGATAGATTATCAAATGATATCATATAACGCCCCACCTTTGGATTAAGGTAGAACACCTGTGTTAAGTGCTATTCCCTGGATCACTGATAGCACCACCGTACAAAATAGAGTATTCATTGCATAGTATCAAATATTACAACATGGATCTAGATACATAAGTCTTCAAATCTTACAAACCAGCTTAGTCACATGGACTAGCTCAAATAACAGAGTTCAACAATACATAAACACAACGGAAACTAGGGTAGTAGTGAGCCTTCATCTTCTCCATGTGCCACAGGCAGTCATGTTGGTATGTAGGCTCGAAATCCTAACAACTTACTCATCATCTGAAGAACCTGCACATTTGAATATGCAGCCCCATAAATGGGGGTCAGTACAATGATGTACTGGCAAATGACACATGTTTGGTGGCTGTTGTGAAAGAACTAGCTACATGATACTTGGCTAGTGGATCTCTTGGCTAAATTGCATAAAGCCAGTTTTGTCCTATTCTTTCCCAAAACTTTCTTTCAAAGTTTTATTTTTCAAGGGTCGAGATAACCCCCAAACACTACATAGTTGCAAGTTATGTAGCACTGGGCGAAATTCAACAAAGTCGGAACAAAAGAAACCACCACCCCTCGAAGTGTATGGTCCTGAGCACCTAACCTAGGGGTTTCTAGTCAAGTTTTAATCATTCAGAAATGGTGATGAGATTCTTCCGTACATTCCAAGTCTAGAGACTCAAATTGTCCATAACCGGGGACACGGCTAATCGATTAGTTTGGCACCCTGCAGGGGTTGTGCACTTTCACCTTAAGACCCATTGACAAGGGTATAGATAATAGAGCCCGTTAGTTGAGTACCCCCGAGGCTCATTAAGCCAGGCCCAATTGTAATACTAGTCGAAATACGAGTTCATGTCATATGTCGATATTGTAATCTATATCGGATCCCACCCGATCCTTGAGACCTGGCCACCTATATAAAGGGGCCAGGAGGGGATGTTATGGGACAGATTGAAAGCAAGCCAGGTTCTACACCCATGTTTATTTTCATAGCCACCTTGTTTCACTGAGTTTACCTTCGAGTTCATCCGACGCCCTGTCTCCCTGATCCTAAGTCCTTCATTTAGGACATTTGTCGAGTTTAACCCTCATCAATTGGCGCCGACCGTGGGGACTCTGGGCGTTGGAATCATGAATTCGACGGCTTTTTCGCTTTTAGCCAATAGCAACCCAGAAGTCGACAAAAATCAAGAGATGGAATTGACGTTCAGAAGTCTAAGCTTCTACATCGGACCTTTGGGTTCAACCCGCCTTTCGGATCCGACGAAATCAGTTCCATCGGCGGGCAAAGCAGAGAGGATGACAACATCTGGATCATCTGTAGGCTCTTCTAGCGAGGTAAACTCGCCAGTCAGCTTAGCAGCAACAGAAAATTTGCTGGGAAAATTAGAGGAACCCGAAGAAATCGGGCAAGAGACCATTGTGGAAGAAGCAGTGGACAAAATCAAGGGATATCGCCAGCAGAAGCAGCGGCGTCTCCAGGACCGTACATCAATTATGCGTTATCATCAGTGAAGCAGCAGAAGAAGAAAACAATCAATCCGGCAACAAGGAGGTCGACATGCAAGTCGACAAAATAAGGAGCAATGGCAAGAAAGAGAAGGAGAAAGTGCATGTTTCGGCTGGAGAGTGGAGAATGATCATGACGGCTGTCAACCACGGTACTGATGTACCCGCAGATTCAAGAAGAGAAGTTTTAATGGGGTACCAATACGCACTGCACCAGCGCAGGAAAAAGCTAAGGCAGGAAAGAGATATGATTATGAGAAGTCCAGATTACAACAACACACCAAGTGAAGGATATTGGAGCGAATATACCAACTCATCAGAATCCAGCATGGAGAGGCACAAAGACCTGAAGCACAATAGAAGGACAACAGCATGTGTAGTAGAAGAAAGTTATACGAGAAGCCCAAGCGCGAACCAACCAGAAGAGGAGGAAGAATTCGTGCAAGAAACACCAGAAGCAGCATTGATAGCAGCACAAGCATACCTACTAACCATGCAGCCAAAACCTGGTGACCCACGGGAACAAATGCATCAAGCCGCGATACGGAGCCTCAGGTTAGTAGAAGAAAAGCTAAAAGGAAATATATCAGAGAAAAAGTCGACTCACCGCAGTGAAAGGAAAAAAGAAGAGGTCAAGCGCAAATCTTCACGGAACGAAACTAGCGAGTCCTCAGAAGACAAGAAACGCCAAAAGAGGAAGGAGCATGCAAGGAACATAATAGCGCAAGCAAGGGTAAATAACTCACGTTACGCGTGGAGGGAAGAAAATTACGAAGACGATGAAAAAGAGATGGGCACGCTATGCTTTACCCGCAGGGTTCACAAAACATGAGTACCTAAAGGGTTTAAGTTACCACATGATCAGGAAAAATATGATGGGTCACAGGAACCAAAGCTATGGTTGTCAGACTATCTACAAGCAGTACCAATACTAGGGGGAACAAGAGCAACAGCAATGCAAAGTTTGCAGTTACACCTCACCGGCGCAGCACGGTCCTGGTTAAATACACTACCCAACGATTCCATCGGAAGTTGGGGAGAGTTAGAAAGCCAATTCACAAGAAATTTTCGCTCAACATACAAGCGACCAGCGTCATTGGAAGAAGTTAAATCATGCAGACAGGGAAGAGACGAAACTCTGCGCTCTTACATACAATGCTGGAGTGTCATTAAAAACTCCGCAGAGGACGTCTCCGATGAAAGAGCAATAGACGCCTTGTCAGCCGGACTTCGTCGCTCAGACCTCGTGGAAGAGATAGGAAGAATAAAGCCGAGAACAGTTTCAGAGCTAATGGAGATAGCTAACAGATTTGCTGACGGAGAAGACGCGTATAACAACAAAAGGGGACGTTCACCGGAAGTCGACAAGTCCAGCAGACAAAGGCGACGGTATCGCAACGGTGACAACCATGGAAGGCGAAATCAGATAGCCACGGGATACGACGAAAGGAACGAGGAAGGCAACGAAAACGGAGAGTTTCAGTCAAGAGACAATAGGGGAAAGGAGAAAACAAAGGTACTCGGGTCCCTCAGCAGAAGATACGCTATATGGTCCTTGTCGCATCCATTACGCATACCTGGACGGGAAAAAAAGTCTCCAACCACCAGATGAAGGATTGCAGAACCTTTCAAAGGTTACAAAACGCCATGGATTCAAACCAAGGAACACGACAGGGAGGAAAAATAACAAGTCAAGGATATCAAATGCAGCGACTCGCAAAGCAACTAGAGTCGAAGATATATATATCAGCAATGATTCAACCAGTACTGAAGTCGAAGAAAGAGAGGAAGAGCATATCAAGACAAGTAAACTTGGCAATATCATCGCCACCAGCTACCACAGAGTACCTAAAGTGGTCTGATCAACCAGTTAAATTCAGCAGAGCAGACCACCCAAGGAAAGTACCCCGGCCAGGGCATGCACCGATGGTACTAAAAGCACAAATAGGGGGATACGACATTGGGAGAGTATTCATGGATGCAGGAAGCGGCATAAATCTAATATATGCAAGAACCCTGAGGGCAATGTGCATTGCACTAGAAAGTTTAAAGCCAACGGATTGCTCATTCCACGGAATAGTACCAGGAAGCGCAAATTACCCTCTTGGGAAAATGAAACTTTACGTCTGCTTCGGAAATAGCAACAATTATCGCAGAGAAAAGCTGGAATTCGAAGTTATGGATTGGCCTTCACAGTATCATGCAATCCTGGGGCGCCCAGCATTTGCAAAATTTATGGCAGTACCTCATTACGCGTATCTTACACTCAAGATCATAGGACCCAAAGGAGCAATCACGGTGCAGGGCAGCTTTAAAGTATCCAACACCTGCGACAAAGAATTCAACAGACTAGCACAAACCTTTGGCATGACAGCAGAATATGCGAGACTAAAAGGCGAAACTGACCATAACGTACTACCCGACGTCGGGCGATCCCTGCCAGATCAGGCTTTTGATGCAACTCAAGACTCGAAGAAAATCCAGGTCCACCCTACGGACCCAAGCAAAACTACCTCTATAGCAGTAAACTTGGATCCCACATAGGAAAGCGTGCTCGTCGAGTTCCTCCGTGAGCGCTGGGAAATCTTTGCCTGGTGTCCTTTAGACATGCCAGGGATTCCCAGGGAACTCATCGAGCATGCACTAAATGTCGATCCCAAAGCAAAACCAGTCAAGCAACCATTGAGAAGATTCGATGAACCCAAAAGGAAGGCAATAGCATCGGAACTGCACAGGCTATAAAATGCAGGGTTCATCCAGGAAATCAAATCATCGACTTGGGTATCTAATCCAGTTATAGTCCCCAAGAAAAATACGGATGTGCAAAGAGAGTGTGTCGACTATACGTCTCTCAACAAGCACTGCCCAAAGGATCCCTTCCCTCTACCTCGCATTGATCAGATAATTGACTCAACAGCAGGGTGCGAAAGGCTTTCCTTCCTGGACGCATATTCTGGCTACAACCAGATCAAGTTGAAGAAAGAAGACAAGGAAAAAACAGCTTTCATAACACCTTACGGCGTGTTCTGCTACCAAGTCATGCCTTTTGGCCTAAAAAACGCAGGAGCAACCTACCAGAGGATGATGCAAAAATGCCTCGGAAATCAAATAGGGCGAAACATCCAAGTCTACATTGACGACGTGGTTATCACCACGCAAAAAGAAGAGTCACTAATCAGTGATTTAGCAGAAACCTTCGACAACCTAAACAGATACAAGTTGAAGCTTAACCTGACAAAGTGCTCCTTTGGGGTATCTGCAGGGCAACTCCTCGGGTTCTTGGTATCCGCAAGAGGGATAGAGGCAAATCCAGAGAAGATACAGGCAATACTAACGATGGGGAAACCAACAAAACTACACGACGTACAGAAGCTCGCAGGACGCGTCGCGGCTCTAAGTCGATTTGTGGCACGGCTAGGGGAAAAAGCACTTCCCTTCTATGCACTGATGAAAAAATCAGACGATAAATTCGAGTGGACCGAAGAAGCAGACATAGCTTTCACACAATTGAAAAAGTGCTTTCCACACCGCCGGTGTTGGTCGCACCAAAGGAAAAGGAGCCATTGTTACTCTATATTGTAGCAACACATCAAGTGGTAAGTACAATATTAGTAGTTGAAAGAAGTGAAGAAGGAAAAACCCATGGAGTTCAGCGGCCATTATATTTCTTCAGCGAGGTGCTATCTCCAACAAAGCAAAGGTACCCGCACTATCAGAAGCTTGCATACAGCGTATTCACATCAGCACGAAAACTACGGCAATACTTCGTGGTACATCCAATCATAGTGGTCAACGAAGCACCACTATCCAATATATTGAATAACCTTTCAGCAACAGGACATGTCTCCTTATGGGGAATTGAGTTGTTACCCCTAGACATCACGTATGAAAAGCGAAAGGCGATCAAATCACAAGTGTTACCAGACTTTACAGCAGAGTGGCTGGAATTGCAAAACACAGGACCACCAGACCTATCTAGTGTATGGACAATGTACTTCGACGGATCAAAAAGGGTCCAAGGCGCAGGAGCAGGAGTAGTCCTGATATCACCACAAGGCGACAAGTTGAAATATGTGTTAAGGATGAGTTTTCCCCAAGCCTCTAATAACGAAGCCGAATATGAGGCGCTACTCCATGGGATGAAAATGGCCAAGGCATGTGGAGCAACTCGACTGAAAATATTTGGAGACTCGAACCTCGTCGTCCAACAAGTGATGAACAAGTGCGATGCCATCAACGATAATATGACAGCGTACATGAACTTATATTATTATCTCGATGGAACATTTGATGGATGCGAAGTTTCGCATATCAGCAGAGCAAGTAACGAGGAAGCCGACAATTTAGCAAATATCGAGTCCCAGTGTTTACCCATACCACAAGGAGTTTTTTGGGAGGAAATCGTAGAAATGTCAGTAAAAGGAACCAAAGTTTCGACTACAGGAGAGCAAGCCCAGCATCAAGCAATAGGCTCGGGGGCTGGTAGCAGCGGGGAAGCTGAACCCGAAGAAGTCATGATGATCGAGGAAACCTGGATGCAACCATACGTGGCATACATGGTAAACAAAAGACTACCCGAAGACATAGTACAAGCGAAAAGGATAATACGACGATCCAAGGCTTTCGTCGTGCTACAAGGAAAATTATACAAGAGAAGTATAACAGGCGTCTTACAACGATGCGTCACCCCTCAAGAAGGGCAAGAAATTTTAAGAGATATCCACGCAGGAGTATGTGGACATCACGCTAGCAGCAGATCTATCGCAGCCAAAGCTTTTTGTGCAGGATTTTATTGGTTAACAGCCATTGAAGACGCAAAAGACATAGTAAGGAAATGCGAGGCTTGTCAACGCTTCGCATCTCGACCGCACGCGCCAGCAGCAGAGTTGCAACCAATAACTTTATCTTGGCCCTTCGCACAATGGGGTCTCGACATGGTCGGGAAAATACATAAATCTTGGCCAGGAGGGCATGTTTACATGCTGGTAGCAGTCGACAAATTCACCAAGTGGGTAGAAGCAGCCCCGGTGACAACTCAAGATTCCACATCTGCGATTAACTTCATCAAGTCCATAGTTTTTTGCTTCGGAGTGCCACACAACATAATCACAGATAATGGGACAAACTTCACATCGAGAGAGTTCAAGAGTCACTGTGAAGGTCTGGGAATTAAATTGAAATTTGCATCTGTGGCGCATCCAAAGTGAAATGGGCAAGTCGAGAAAGCCAATGGCTTAATATGTAATGGGATAAAGAAAAGGCTGCTAGCGCCACTCTAAAAAGCCAAGCACGCTTGGGTGGATGAGCTACCCTCCGTACTCTGGAGTCTACAACCACACCAAATGCAGCTACTCAAGAAACCCCCTTTTTTCTAGTCCATGGCGTAGAAGCCGTGCTTCCAGTTGAAATAACTCACGAAGCTCCAAGAATCACGGCATATGATGAGGCAACTTCTACAGAAGCACTTCAGGATGATGTTGATGCACTTGACAAAGCAAGAGATGTAGCAGTCGCTAGAGCTACTCAATATCAGTAGAATCTACGAAACTACCACAGTAGTCGAGTTCGTCCATGATCTTTCATGGTGGGAGATCTAGTACTATGATTAAAGCAAGATGGCCATGGAAAACTAGAGTCCCCATGGGTGGGGCCTTACATTGTGACAGAAGTAATACCAGGAGGAGCTTATCGACTACAAGACAAGAAAACAGGGAATGACGAGAGTAACCCGTGGAATACAGAGCAACTACGACGGTTCTACGCATAGGCAAAATAAGGCGACCAAGGAGTTTTTCGAGTTATGACCCTCTCAATCCAGAACATGAGGACATAGGTCGGGTTCATTGGGTCAAATCGACAATATGTGTAAAATATCTTACTTTGCACTCGGGGGCTAAATCCCTCGAGTTGTATGAAATAATATTAACAAGTTTTGCGACTATCTGCGACATACTACAAGGGTGATTCCAACCCGATATTTCGACAACACCATAAACGGTTCAAAGGAACCCGATAAAATATTAATGCACATACCTCGGAACCATTATTCGTTCCCATGGTCTATTCATAAAACACATAATTCCAAAATGATTATTCATTACAGATAAGCACGACGAAGAAACAACCGGATTACATAAAGGAGAAAACTAGTGAAACTACACTTCGGCTTCATACTCCTTCTGGCATTGGGTGCCGTCATAGATTCTCACGTCGAACTTTGATGTGCCAACATGAAAATCAAAAGTCATAAAGAACCCCTGATGGAGGTCATGATCCTCCGCAAATCGCGACCAGCCGCCCTTGAAGAACTGTTCACCGGCGCCGTCGTACCAAACCTCCACTTCATATGGGGTTCCTCCACCAGAGTGTTCGCGGAGAACTGCTTCACGTAGTTCCCGCCCATCCATGAATTTTGTGAATTTCAATGGCAGGCGCTGAATTTCGCGGCACTGCGCGTTGCAGATACAGAAGAACAAGTAGATCCTGGGTGATGAAGAAGAAGTACCAGGGGAAGAAGCACTTGGCCCTGGTACGGCAGAGGGCACCTTGGGCTTATTCTTGCTCCCAGCCGGATGGCCGGGGCGTCGCTTCACCAGAGCAGAAGATGATGCCCCCATGGCTGCAGCAGTAGTTTTATTTTTACTACCGCGCGGGCGGCCGCGACCCTGCTCCACCACCGGGGCGTCGCTGTTCAACCGAGATTCACTCGCATCGGCCATGGGGGACAAGCGTCAGAGATGTAAAACCCTAGATGGGATGAGAAGACGATGCGGCGAAGGAAGATGGAGGAATTAGGGTTTTCACCCTGGTCAAACATGCTTTATTTATAAGCACGTGCTAATGAGCCCCTGAAGTGGCAAGGCCCAAAGTAAATTTCCGGATTTTTTACAGTGCAAATAGCACAGAGGAGTTAAAGTATCAAGAAAACAGGTACGTATAGAAAGAGAGAGAAGAAGCGAAAAGGGATCAGAGGGTACGCAAGATCCTGTCAAAATGAACAGGCGTCCCTTGTTTTCGACTCGGGGGCTTGCAACGAACACAGAAGGAAAATCCATTCAAAAGTGAGCAAAATCAGTAAATGATACGAGAAGAAGTGCATGGAGCAAATTTAAATATTCTCTTGAGCCTATACCTGAAAATTTCGGCTATAGCCTCGGGGGCTACTCCCATCGGGAGCGCTGTCGCGCACCCGATAGAAATAAGTCGACAAAAGGAAATAGCAAGGAACTTTGGCTACATCGTCAACAAAAGATTGATTACTCCCATCAGGAGGTATTCACAAAAAGTTAAAAAGGATAACTCGAAAAGTTGAGTATATTGATTCAGTCAAACAAGGCTGTGAAATATAATTCTCGAGTTACATCATCGTGACAAAACTTGAATGCCGTGGTTGAAATGTATCACGAAGGTAAGACCCCAGGATCCATCCTGTGTGGCCCCGTATACGCACATGGATGCGCTCTGCTGGTATGTATCCGTGTCTACGATGCGAAGAAAAATCCTGGTGGACGCACTGGGTACCCTGAGAACCACTGGGATTCATTCTTTGTAAGTCCTAAATGCGACAAAAGAATGGGTTTGACCGGTTTCCCGAATTCAAGTCCAAGGGGATTGAATTTGAAGTAGGTGACGAGTATCTGTTCGGCAGTTAACTGACCTCTTGATCAGTCAGAGTTGTCAGGCTTGTTCATCAAAACCCCTTGCAAAGTATTATAATAAGAATAAGTCGATAAGACCAAGTCGAAGATTTAAAGATATGAAGAAGTCGAAGAATTGATCAAGTCGAAGAATTGAAGATCTGAGATTCAACCCGAATCTGCAATTCTGGTTGAATCTTGGGGGCTACCGACAAGGGTATAGATAATAGAGCCCGTTAGTTGACTACCCCTGAGGCCCGTTAAGCCAGGCCCAATTGTAATACTAGTCGAAATACGAGTTCATGTCGTATGTCGATATTGTAATCTATATCGGATCCCACCCGATCCTTGAGACCTTTCAGCAGTATGTCTCCAGGGACTTTCGCTACATCAATGAGGCTCTTCTCAAGATGGATGTTTTGGACCTTGTCACCCTCTCCGAGCCTATTCAGCCAATGGTGGTCCGTCAGTTCTGTTGCACTGTGTTCTTCCATAATGACCCAGCGGAGTCCTTCTCTTGGATGACTGGCCAGGATGTGTTCACTGCCACGTTTGCTGATTTCTGTGATGCTCTGGGCTATGGTGGTGGTAGGGCTGGTGGTTTCAAGATTCACTCTGAGGCGCCCTTTTCCGTGGAGAAGATCTCTCGCATTTGCTATCCAGATGAGCCATCTCTTCCTGCTCCTGCTATTTCAGGGATGTACTACTACTACAACGCTCTTGCAAAGCTCTTCCGTCAGAATCTGGTGAGTAAGGCTGGAGATGATGCTAGTGTCAGGGGCTATCACAGGAACTTGCTGTACTATTGCCAGCCCAACAAGCTTCGGAAGATAGATGGTTGTGACTTCATTTTTCAGGAGATGAAGAGATCTACTCTCAAGCGCATGACTCCCAACTACTGTCAGTATGTGCAGCGTTTGATCAACAGGCAGCCCCGGACTCAGACTGCTCAGGTGCGTGGACAGATTCTGGAGATGGAGACATTCTCAGTGGGTTTCCAGGGTGGTTTTGAAGAGGCTCCCGGCTTGCACCCTGCTAGGGCTAGAGGTCGCTCCATGGATGCTCCTGATCCTCACCATGCCTCTGGCTCTGGAGCTAGTCACCGTCGTCATCATCGCCATCATAGGTCCTCTCGCAAGAAAGGTGTTGCTGCATTCTTCAAGAATCTGTGGGATATGTGTCGCAGCACTTATGATGTGGCTCATAGGGGCATGGAGATGAGTCAGGAGACTCGGAGGAGGCAGAATGAGTTCTTGGCAGCTGGAGGCAGTGTAGTTCCTCCTGTTGGAACCGAGTTGGATCCGTTTCCATATGTCAACTATGTCATGCCGCCTCTTGATGATGCCATGTTTGCTGGTGTTGAAGACTTTGGAGACTTTGAGCCACCCTCTGAGCCAGAAGATGCTGATGAAGAAGAAGGTGCTCATGGAGAAGATGATCCGGAGGGTTCTCCTGTCCCCAGTGAAGATTTTTGAGCGCTAGCATATTCTACTCTCTTGTCCCTTTTTGGTGTTTCGATGCCAAAGGGGGAGAAGAGTGTAGAGTCTCTAGGAATAACGTCTCATGACACAAGCCTCGCTTTCATTTTCCTTGGTTCTTAAGTGGCTTGTGTCCTGTTGCGTTTTATTTGCCGTTTTATCTCTCAAACTCCGTGGAACCCTATCATGTGTGGACAAGTGTGTACTTTAAATTATGCACTATGCACTTTATGTTTATGTTTGGATATGTCTATGCTTGCTATATTATTATCTATCCATGATATTTATCTTGTCCATGCCATGCTTGGTTCCTATTGTTGGTGGGGGAGCTCCCTATAGTCTAAATCTTGCACTTTGCATTCCAAAAGCAAATTCTACCATGTGCATATGTTATGGGGGAGCACTCTCACTATTCATTAGATACCATGTTTGTTTCTCCTATGAGACTCTAACATAGTTTGTCATCGTAAATCAAAAAGGGGGAGATTGAAAGGACATTTGTTCCTTTCTACTTTTTTGATTTACAATGACATGACTATGTTTTGTGTGAACTAATATTTGAATTATATGCATACAGGTTTAAGTTCACAAGTGAAGGGGTTCTAATGCATAAAACGAAAGATGGTGGAATCGCCTGCCAAAAGTGGCCTAAGTTGGTCTGGCCGGCCCCCAGACTGGACCATCCGGCGGCAGACCGGACCAGCCCGGCGGGGCTGCCGGATTGCTGTTCTGATTGAGTTTTCGGCGGGGCACCGGATTCTCCCGGCGGGCCGCCGGACACCCGGCGAGAAATCCGGTCCCGCCGGACTTACCGCCGGGGTGTCCGGCCCAGAGGCCGGCGCCGCCGGACTTATCGTCGGGTTTGCTGCTGTGTTCTCCCTCCAACGGCCAGATTCCCACCTACCTATAAATACCCCTTCTCCTAGCTGGGGTAGGGTTAGAACTTCACCAACCATTGTTCATCCTTGAAGCTCTCACCTACCCCCATTGGAAAAACACCAAATTCCATAGATCTCCCCTTCTAGCCAACCAAAGCTCTTGATCTTTGGAGGATTGAAGGAGGAGGCACCGATCTACATCTTCACCGAAGGAATTTCATTTCCACCTCCATTTGCTTGGAGGATTTGCACCTTGGGGATCTTGTGACCCTAGGTGTTGTAATTGGTTGATTGACTTGTCTTTGTGGTGATTCTTGCCTCTGTGGCTTTCTTGGGAGCCTCCAATTGAGTTGTGGAGTTGTGCCCCAAGCTCCGTGTAAGGGATTCGTGGTTCCCCCAATACCACCGCTTAGTGGAAACGAGCTAGCCACCGTGGCTTGCTCACCGGAGAACAAGGTGAGCCTTTGTGGCGTTGGTCGACTCCGTGTCACCACACCTCTCCAACGTAGACGTACTTCCCCTCAAAAGGAAGGAACTACGGGAATACATCCTTGTGTCTCCGGTCTCCACTCTTCGGTTATATCTTTCCCTTACTTGTATCTTGCTAGTTACTTGTTTACTTGCATGCTTGCCACTTATAGGAAATTCACCTAGTTGCACATCTAGTGAATTTACTTTGTGTCAAGCCTTAAATTTGAAAAAGATTAAAAATTGACTTAGCGCCTATTCACCCCCCCTCTAGTCGCCCGTACCGATCCTTTCACTTTCCCATACCAAAATGATAAGACAAACAGACAATGAACACCTCGACATCTCTTTTATTTACCATTGGGTATAGCTTTGTATTATTAGATGTATCAGTTAATGCTCACTATGGAATGCTGTAAATTTCCACCATGAATGATGCATGGCTTAGATTAGCGGCCCGAGAGTTTTCTCTAACCATTTATACAAACTCCATGAACAAACAATGTTTCCATACTTAGTTCACAAATGATAAGCATCCAAAAACAAAAGAATCATGACATCAACTAAGTATAAACAAGTGCAATGTCGAAAGTGTGCCCCATGTAAGCATGGTTGTGCTAACTCCCAACTCAGACTTTGTCAATCTCATAACTTCATAATCTTAATCACAATGGTTCAGGTTTATTAAGTGCAAGAAATAAATTGTGCATTCAAGTTCGTGGAAGCCTTTAGACCACTTTTCTCATAATAAACATACTCATAAGCATTTTAATATTTGGAAACTAAGTAAGACAATGAAACATGAGAAACATACTCAGAATAGCATAAAAGCTAATAGGTATATATGGTGGACTCATTGGAATAACTTGGTTTGAAGGTGATGGATAAACAAACTTTTTGACTTGTTGGATTTTTATTTTGTTTTGGGCTAGCAAGAGGGAGAAAGTTGACCAACTACATGCATGCATATGTGTCCATAAAGCTAAACAATCCATGTTAAATAATGTAAACAAGTATTAATCATCTAAACAATGAATACAAGATAGCTCCTAATAAACCACTTGCAGATCAAAACTCATTCAAAGCATATGAAGCATGCAACCATATGTATCTTGATAATCAACTCCTATATCTCAATCCCAAATCTTTCAGTGCATCCAAATCAAATCAAACCAAACCTCTAATAGGTTTCTCTCAAAATAAATAAACATGGTGGTCTCACCCAAAAATAAAGAAAACAAAAACAAACTATAACAATACTATAAAAGACGCTCCAAGTTTATGCGATAAAACTGCGTTGATAGAAAAACAAAAAGTAGACATCTGCAAACCAAGAGTGTGTATTCCAGTGGGGTCTTGACATCCCCAACCTTATGGTTTTCACCATTCTTGAATGGCTCTTGGTGCAGCTCCTCTATTTCCTATGAAAAAACTTCAACATAAAGATATCTCCCATCTCTTTTTCTGTGGGGTGACATTAGTAGGCATAAAAAGCATGATGTTTGCCGCATATAATTCCCAAAACAAATTGCAAGAAAAGTGTCCAGTAGCTATATAACGTTGTTGTCGGTGTTCTGGATACCGGGGTATCCCGGTCCACCTGCTCCTGGGCCACTCCAATGGCCCAGCTTCGGTCTGGCAGCAAATCGAAGACTGAAGGCCAACAAGGAAGACCCTCATGAGGAGGCGCATCATGAGGAGAACGATGGCAAAACTGCTAAGGACTAAAAGACCTCCTCGCGAGACATTCCTCGTGAGGAGAAGGACCACTTCCACATCAGCTCAGCACGTTCCAGCATTGGGCGAGAAGATATGGTCGGAAGATGGCGTACCGTCCACGCTACCCTGACAAGGGGGAGACCAGCTCCTGCCGTGCCTGCATAAAGCTGCATGGTGGTTGTTGACCACCCCCCTAAAAATAGGGTGGACGGTGCAGGGCGCCAGGGAAGGACGTCAGCCTTCCTCCACCTACTCCGGTGGACCGGCGCCACTACTCTACAAAGACTACGTCCACCGAAGACTGAAGACAATAGTTGTCCCACTCCTTGGCCGTTTGTGGCAACCCCTTCCCCAAGTTGATAAGGGGAAGGAGGACCTCAGCACTATAAAAGGAGGGGAAGCTGCCCCTTAGAATGGATCTAATCCTGATCCTGATCTCCGAGCTCCTAGCTAGGCTAAGTTTGTTCTTCAATCTCCGGCCAGTGAGAGCTCTGTAACCAAGGCCTTGTACTCCTCGTGAGGTGTCGCGTCGTAATACAAGAAGGCATGAAGTAGGGATTTTACCTCACCACAAGGGCCCTGAACCTGGGTAAAGCTCGGTGACCCTCTCTGTCGTGCGTTGTGCTCTCCGGTGTCTCGAGGCTTTCGTCGCCGTGTTTCGTTGCGACATAGATCTCACGCGTACAGCCCCCTGCATTCGAATCTTTGGGTCCGTCATGTGGTACCCCGTGTTCTTGCGACATGAAATCCCCCGACATTTGGCGCGCTAGGTAAGGGGCTGTGGTGTGTTTCTTCTAGATCTACTTTTGCATGGCTGATTTCGTGGGGATGACTTCAGGGGTATGCCAAGGGCAGCGCTGTCTGCCGGCTGGCGTCCCAAGAGTCTCCACAGCGCTAGGTAAAGAGGACCGGCTCTAGCCAAAGGGCCGGCTGCGCCAGCAGCCGACTGGCGACTCCACCGAGGAGAGCTGGAGCCGGGCGAAGACGACAAGACCCTTCCAATGGTTGCTTCGCCGAAAGTGGCCTGGCCCCGACAAGATCGACAGAGGCGAAGGACGGGCGTGATGCAAGCCATGCCCGGGCTCGACCAATCTGCGAGCAGGAGTCCTCCCCACGAAAGAATCCAAGGCAAAAGGGAGGCCATATGCCTCCCAGATGCCGGTCCAAAGGGGAAAGCCACTTTATAAAGTGGCTATCGTCAGAGCAGGCCAGAGGATCACGCCAAGGACGTAGCCACGGAGGAGCCAGCAGCCGGGCAGCCGGCCACCCAATCTGTAACCAGACCCCAGCCTATATAAGGGGGTCTGGACCCTTAGCCTAGGGGATCCAATCCGATCCATCTTCTTCTTTCTCCTCTAGACCGAATAGCTCGAGGAGCGTTGTAACCCCTGTGAAGATAATAGAAAGCAAGGCAGGAAGTAGGGGTGTTACCTTCGGCGTGGAGGGCCGTGAACCTGGGTAAACCGAGGTGTCTCTGTTCGCACAATCCCGAGCCGGACCCATCGTCGCACACCGTCGAGCCCCTCCGATAAGCCATCCCCTTGGCTACTGTCTCTAAATTCCCACGACTGTTGGCGCCCACCGTGGGGCAACAAGCGGCGACAATCGGAGTCAAGTTCCGGCCGGGATCCCCGGTGAGAGGGTCGCCTCCGGCCTGGTCTGGAGGTTTGGCACCCTCGAATGCGTTAGCGACAACTTGGCCTGCTTCAAGGACGGCTTCGGCAACAGCGGCTCCTTCCTCGACGTCGGTGGCCACCGCTTCTACGTCGCCAAGCCCTTCCCGGAAGAGGTAACCGACGTCCTCGACCCTCTCAGCGGTGGAGGCTCGAGCTGCGGCGAAAGCTGTGACTTTGGCGCCATGGTCGAAGTGATGGCCCTGGAGACGAGGAGGGCGGCGACTCACCCCGCTCCGCGCGCCCGCCGCTCGAACGCCTTCCTCTGCAGGAGCAGAACGCTCCGCTCAAAGAGCAGGACACCTTGGACGTCGCCGTTGTGGACCTGCACGCACCGCTCGACCATGTCATCGACTCCGCCTGGGTCGCAGAGGCCCTGGAGCAGACGCGCCTCATTCTCCTCAGCAGGGCGGCCGAGGAGGAGGCTGTCCGGCGTCGCATGAGCACCACGCTCCGCGAGTTCTACGACGCACATGGAGACGCGCCGGATGAGCTTGTTCGCGGCCAACAATGCGGCCATGGACTCGTTGCCATGGGCCCTAGCCAGGCCCAGCGGTCGCCATCGACAAGCCGAGGCTATGGGGGGCGCGGACAGGGCGGTCGCGCTCCGAGCAGTAACGCCCGAGGTCGTCGCGCCCAGCAGGCTGGCGGAGTTGGCAGGCCGCGCCCAGTCCCGGCACCGACGCCAGGGCTAGAGCGTCAGGCTTGCCAGCCGGCCCTGCACATCCATCTGTGGCTTGACCACATGAAGACGCACCCCAGGGGACCTTCTAGCTCAAAGTGAGCGGCTACCGACCAAGGAGGCCCGGGGGCTGCTGGTGACGGTCAGGGGCGCAAGGAGGGCAAGTACACCCTCAATGCTGCACTTGACCAGCCATGCAAATTCCATAGCACCCCTGGCAGGGAAGCGACCCACTCCACGCGTTAGTGCCGCTTCATGAGAGAGCTGGAGCAGTGCGCTCAGCAGCTCCCTGGAATCTCGCAGGCGCATCCGGCTGGAGGTCAGGAGGACCAGCAGCATGAGCTGGCTGCCGACAATCCGGATCAAGGCGAGGATGTCTTTCCAGCGGATGTTGAGCAATATCACATATTTACTACCCCGGGCAAAGACAAAAGGAATGACCTTTGGCATGAGGCGGAGGTGAACGCCGTCATGCCTGCAGAACCCCAGTTCATCCATTGGTCCGAGGCGGCCATCACCTGGGGACGCGAAGATCATCTGCGACTGATGCCTAGCCCTGGAGAATATGCTCTGGTCCTGGAGCCCGTCATATCTCTGATACGCACGCCTGCCGGTTCTCCCGCGTGCTCATCGATGGCGGCAGCAGCATCAACCTTCTGTACCGAAGCTCAATGGAGAAGCTGGGCATCCCGCTTGCTCAGCTGAAACCGAGCCGGCTCACCTTCCATGGCAACGTGCCTGGGCATTCGTGCACCCCTATGGCGGGGTGCAGCTGGAGGTTCTCTTCGGGGAGAAGGGGAATAGCCGCCGCGAGCCCATCTGGTTCGAGGTGGTGGACATCAGCAGTCTTTACCATGCGTTGCTTGGCCATCCAGCCCTGGCCAAGTTCATGGCGGTACCGCACTATGCCTATCTGAAGATGAAGCTCCCAGGGCCTAGGGGCGTGATCACCATTTCGGGAAGCTTCAAGAAGTCACTAGCGTGCACTAAGGAGAGCTCGCAGCTGGCGGAGGCATTGGTCATCGCCGAGGAGAAGCGACAACTCCTCCATCGCGTGGAGCTAACCCAACAAGATGTGTCGGCTCGCTAGTTGCCGGTGGAGCAGTTCAAGCCGGCCAACGACACCAAGAAGATCCTGTTGGATGAGAGCGATCCCTCCAAGTTCGTCATCATCGGCGCCGACCTTTCTTCTAAATAGGAAAGCGAGCTCACCAGCTTCCTCCGTGAGAATTGGGACATCTTTGCATGGTCTCCAAAAGACATGCCAGGTGTGCTGAGAGAGCTGGCTAAGCACTCATTCAATGTCCGGCCGGATGCCAAGCCGGTCAAGCAACCGCTATGGCGCTTCGCAGAAGAGAAAAGGAAAGCCATCGGCGAGGAGATCGCCCGGCTCCTCGCAGCCGGCTTCATCATGGAGGTATTCTACCCTGACTGGCTGGCAAACCCAGTCTTGGTCCTGAAGAACAACAACACTTGGCGCATGTTTATCGACTACACTAGCCTCAACAAGGCTTGCCCCAAGGATCCCTTCGTGCTACCGTGCATCGACCAGGTGATCGATTCCACGGCCGGTTGCGACCTACTGTCCTTCTTGGATGCCTATTCAGGCTACCACCAGATCCCGCTCTACCAGCCGGATCAGATCAAGACATCCTTCATCACCCCATATGGAGCCTACTGCTATGTCACCATGCCATTCGGCTTGAAGAACGCTAGAGCTACTTACCAGCGAACCATGCAGCGATGTCTGCAAGGGCAGATTGGGCGGAATGTACACGCTTACTGATGGGTTCGTAGCATAGAAAACAAAAAAAATTCATACGCATGAACACATAAACTAGCCAAGAACATCTACAAGATGGTAGCAACGGAGACTAAACCTCAAAGACCGGTAGCGGGGATTACGTTCCCGCACAAACATTGCCGATGGAGAGTCAAGGAAGACGCACGTAGTCGACATAGTCGTTCACTTGACGTAGTCGACGTAGTGGTTCACTTGACGATCACGAGATCGTGTATACGGTGCCACAACCGGCAGCGCCCCCGTGCTCGGTCACACGTACGGCTCATCATCGACTCCTCCACGCCCTTGGTCCAGCGGGGCAGCGGAAGAAGGGATCCGCCGGACACTCCAACACTCACTTCTTCAAGTGTGTGAAACCCGAACTAACAATCTGGCAGAGCTTCGCTAAGCCAAGATGGATTTGGGGCAGCAACTTTGCGGGAGAGGGAAGAACAAAAAGTGTGTGAAACTTGGAGGAGAGGGGGGGGTTTATAGGGGAGGAGGGGGCAGCCCCCCTTGGGGGGTGCACCGGCCCCTAGGAGGAGGTCCTCCTCCTCATCATGGTGGTCACCCCCCCTTCATTCCCTTCATGGTGGTAACCCCCTCATCAACATGAGGTAACCCCCATTTTAATTTTGCATGACATTCATGCTATTTAAAATTCACACTTATTGATTTAATAAAACATTTTTATTTCTTTAATATTTGTTAATTCATTCAATTAACAAACATTAAAAAATACACCCTTGAGTTATTTCAATATCCCGAAACAGTTTCGGTGCTTTTCTGAAACAATCCTCATGCTGTCCTGTAATTCGATCAGAGTATCGTATCCACTCAAAAACGATAGCGAACCTTAAGTGTGTCACCCTATGGTTCGTGAATAACGTGGACATGATCGAGACTCCTCTCTGATCAATAATCATCAGCGGGATCTGGAAATACATGATGACTCCCACTTACTCAACGATGAACTAGTGATCGTGTGAACCAATAATGAACATAGTTAATTCCTTTTGTCTCACGATATTATTACTTGTCCGAGATCCGATCATTTGGTATCAACCATACTAGTTCGATCTCGTTCCTGACAAGTCTCTTTACTCGTTCCATGATAATGCATTCCCGTGACCTAGTCACATACTTGCAACCAATTCTAATGCAATATCACCGAGAAGGGCCCAGAGAATATCTTCCCGTCATCGGGTCGGACAAATTCCACTCTTGATCCATGAGCCTCAACTAATACTTTCAGAATACCCAAATCAACCTTTATAATCACCCTGTAATGGTGTGACGTTTGATATCATCAAAGCACTCTTCCGGCATCAGTGATTAACATGATCTCATGGTCTGAGGATTAGAACTATTTCGTATGAGTTTGATATAGCAATGAACTTGATGACTTGATCGTATTGCTATTCATACTATGGGTGTGAGTGTTCATCACATCATTCTTCTAATGATATGACCTCGTTATTAACAACATCCAATGTTCATGATCAGGAAACCTTGATCATCGGTTAATCAATGAGCTAGTATAAAAGAGAGGCTTTACTAGGAACCCTTTTAGTTTATTAATCACACAAGTATTAATGTTTCCGATTAATACAATTCTAGCATGAGAAATAAACATCTATTATGAACACGGAATAATGTAATAACAACTTTATTATTGCCTCTCGGGCATATTACTTTCAGTCTCCCACTTGCACTAGAGTCAATAATCTAGATTACATAGTGATGAATCTAACACCCATTGAGTTCTGGTGCTGATCATGTTTTGCCTTGGGGAGAGCTTTAGTCAACGGGTCTGCCACATTCAGATCCGTGTGTACTTTGCAAATCTTTATATCACCATCCATGACATGTTCACGGATGGAGTGAAATCGGCGCTTGACATGCTTGAATTTCTTATGAGACCTTGGCTCCTGAGTATTGGCTATGGCACCATTGTTGTCACAATAGATAACCATTGGATCCAATGCACTCAGAACCACACCCAGTTGATACATCTCCAACGTATCTATAATTTTTGATGCTCCATGCTTGTTTTTACACCATTTGCCTACTGTTTTGTTACACTTCGTGGCACTTTTATGCATTTTCCGGAACTAACCTATTAAAAGTCGCCATAGTGCCAGTTCCCTGTTTTCTGCTGTTTTTGTGTTTCAGAAGTGATACACAGGAAATATTCTCGGAATTGGACGAAACAAGTTCCTGAAGTCTTATTTTTCCCGGAAGCTTCCAGAGATCCAAAGAGAAGTTGAGGGGGGCCACGAGGGCCCCACACACCAGGGCGGCGCGGCCAGGGGCCTGGCCGCGCCCCCTATGTGTGAGAGCCCCTCGGGCCACTTCTGACGATGCCCCTTCGCCTATAAAGACCCCTCGATGGAAAAAACCTAAGGACCCCGATCAATTTTCCAGAACACATCGCGATTCACCGCCGCCGTCGACCTGAAGATCGGGAGGGTCCAGAAGCTCTTCCCGGCACCCTGCCGGAGAGGGGAATCGCCACCGGAGGTCTTCATCGCCATGCTTGCCTCCGGAGCAATGAGTGAGTAGTCTACCTTGGACTATGGGTCCATAGCAGTAGCTAGATGGTTGTCTTCTCCAACATGTGCTTCATGTTTAGATCTCATGAGCTGCCCTACATGATTGAGATCACCGTTATGTAATTCTACATGTTTGGTTTGTTGGGATCCAATGAATATTGGTGTTATGATTGAGTTGCTATACTAAAATATATCTTATGTTATCTCTATGTTGTTTATGATCTTGCATGCTCTCCGTTGTTAGTAACTATCTTGGCCGAGTAGTTGCTAGTGACTCCAAGAGGGGGTATTTATGCTCGATAGTGGGTTCATGCCTCTATTTAATCTGGGGGAGTGACAGATGCCTGTAAGGTTGTAGATGTGCTGTTGCTACTAGGGAGAAAACAACATTCATATGCTCAAGGGCATATGCTTTGTTTACATTACACACTTTGCTTAATGCAATTATCTGTTGTTCGCAACTTAATACTTGTGGAGTTCTCGGATTGATTCGCCACAAGTGGATTATTAGTCATAGATGCAGTTCGATGGTGGTCTATGTATTTTGTTGTAATTTCCAGAGTAAATCGCATAGTGATCTTCTCGACATATCACGTTTATCTTTATTCTATCAATTGCCCAACTGTAATTTGTTTACCCAGCATGTGTTATTTATCTTATGGAGAGACACCACTAGTGAACTGTGGACCCCAGTCCTATTTCCATCATATTGTTATCACCTGTTTACTTTACTCGCACTGTTTACTTTACTCGCATTCTTCTACTGCTTTCCACTCGATACGCTCATACCCTTTGTTTCAAGCAAACCGGTGAGATTGACAACCTCATTGCAAGTTGGGAGCAAAGTATTTGGTTGTGTTGTGTGCAGGTTCCGCGTTGCAGCTAGTAAGCAAAGCTTGGATGAGGCGCCATATATAAATTGTCCAAAGCTGTCGCAAACTAGCAAGCATCACCTACAGTTGTATTGTCCGCTCTTCTCCTGATCGATAAACCTTGGTTTCTTAACTGAGGGAAAATCTTGCTGCTATATTCATCACACCTTCCTCTTGGGGTTCCCAACGGGCCGGTTATTTACTTCATCAACTCGGTAGCATCAAGCTCTTTTTCTGGCGCCGTTGCCGGGGAAGAGTGGAAGACCTCTGCAAGGGGAGTTTTTCGCACGCACATCCTTTACTTTGTTTTATTGTTTTGCTTTACTTTATTTATTTTACCTGCATCGTTTTATATCAAAAACCCAAAAAATTAGAATCCTTGGTAGTTGTTTTTACTTGTCTGCTTTTAGTTTTGCTGAAATGGCTAATCCTAAAAACACCAAGCTGTGTGACTTTACTAGCACGAACAATAGTGATTTTATCTACACTCCTATTGCACCACCTGCTCCTGTTGCAAACTTTTATGAGATTAAGCCTGCTTTATTGAACCTTGTTATGAAAGAGCAATTCTCTGGTGCTAGTACTGAAGATGCTGCAGCTCATCTCAACAATTTTGTTGAGCTATGTGAGATGCAGAAATATAAGGATGTAGAAAGTGATATTATTAAGCTCAAGTTGTTTCCTTTTTCTTTGAGAGGAAAAGCTAAAGATTGGTTGCTGTCTTTGACTAAGAATAGTATTGATTCATGGGCTAAGTGCAAGGATGCTTTTATTGGTAGATACTATCCTCCTGCTAAGATTATATCCTTGCGTAGCAATATTATGAAGTTTACTCAGTTTGATAATGAACATGTTGCTCAAGCTTGGGAAAGAATGAAATCTATGATAAAGAATTTCCCCACTCATGGACTGACTACTTGGGTGATTGTCCAAACTTTTTATGCAGGACTGAATTTTTCTTCGAGGAACCTACTTGATTCAGCTGCTGGAGGCACTTTTATGTCCCTTACCTTGGGCGCCGCAACAAAGCTACTTGACAACATGATGGTAAATTATTCCGAATGGCACACCGAGAGAGCTCCACAAGGTAAGAAGGTAAATTCTGTTGAGGAAACCTCTTCCTTGAGTGATAAGATTGATACCATTATGGCTTTGCTTGCTAATGATAGGACTCATGTTGATCCTAATAATGTTCCTTTAGCCTCTTTGGTTGCTCAAGAAGAGCATGTTGACATGAATTTCATTAGAAATAATTATTTTAACAACAATGCTTATAGGAACAATTTTGCTAGTAACAATTATAGGCTGTATCCTTCTACCAATGGTAATGGTTATGGTAATTCTTATGGTAATTCCTACAACAACAGTAGGGCCGCGCCCTCTGAACTTGAAGTCATGCTCAAAGACTTCATGGTAAAACAATCCGCTTTTAACAAGTCTATTGAGGAAAAGTTAGGCAAAATTGATATTCTTGCTTCTAAAGTTGATAGCCTTGCTCATGATGTTGAAATTCTGAAATTAAAAGTGTTGCCTAATGATGTGAAAGAGAACAATGTTTTTGCTACTGCTAATGCTATTCAAGTTGGAATTGATGAAAATGTTAGATTGTTAGCGGAATTGCATGCCAGGTGGGAAAGAGAAGATGAGATGGCTAGAGAGATGAAGGTATGTACCATTACTACCTCTAATGATGTTGCTCCTAATTCTAGCAATCCTCTTACTTTTATTGGTGTAGAGAAAACTCCCACTCCTTATGTTAAGAAGCCTAAAACTGCCAAAACTTTTTCTCAAAAGAGTGCTGAAATTTTTCGGAGTGTAGGAGATGATAGCTCTACTTCTTTTAATGATTTTGATGTTGCTGGCTGCAATATATCTGAAGTTATTTTGTTCTTGCAAAAGCTTGCTTTGACTTCCAATGCTAGTTCTTTAAATATTGCTTTTACTAAGCATATTACCAATGCTCTCATGAAAATTAAGGATGAAACGTTGCAGCAAAAAGCTTCCATTCCCAAGAAGTTAGAAGATGGTTGGGAACCCATCATTGATATGCATGTTAATGGTTTTGATTGCCATGCTTTATGTGATCTAGGTGCTAGTATTTCTATCATGCCTAGAAAAATTTATGACATGCTTGATTTACCACTGCTTGAAAAGTGTTATTATGATGTTCCTATTGCTGATGTTGCTAAGAAGAAACCTTTGGGAAGGATTAATGATGTTCTTATTGTGGTTAACAATAACCTTGTTCCCGTTGATTTTCTCGTTATGGACGTTGAATGCCATGCTTCATGTCCTATTATTTTGGGAAGACCCTTTCTTCGAACTGTAGGTGCCATTATTGATATGAGAGAAGGCACCATCAAATATCAATTTCCACTCAAGAAAGGTATGGAACACTTCCCTAGGAAAAGAAAGAAATTACTTTTTGACTCTATTCTTAGAGCAAATTATGAGCTTGATGCTTCATCACTTGATGTTACTTGATTCGCAATTTTCAGCGCCTAGCTCAAAGGCGTTAAAGAAAAGCACTCTTGGGAGATAACCCAATGTTTTATTTTCAGTACTTTTTCTTTTATTTGAGTCTTGGAAGTCATTACTACTGTAATGACCGCTCCTTATCCTTTTTATTTTATTGTTGTGCCAAGAGAAGCCTCTAATTCGAGTGAGGTAAAGATTTGGGGATGTTGCTGTCCTGAAACTGTTTTCGGTGCTGCACCGTAAAAATTCGTATAAATTCTATGTATATCTTTTGTACCTGAGATTTCTTGTGCATATGCCCCAGGTTATATCCAAACTTTCGTTAGTTTAACACTTTTTGATTTGAGCAACAGAGAACCCCTCAAAAATTCGGCCTTTGTCAGCTGTTCTGTTTTGACAGATTTCTGCCAATATTTGTGTTTGCCGCTTTATCGCTTTCTTTTGAGTTCTTTTGATCACGGAACTTTTGGGGAAGGTGCTACAGTAGTATATGCTATATATGTGGTTGGTCTTTGGGTTGAAACTTGAAGCAAAAAGAGGTTGATTATATGTTATGCCTACACTAATGTTGCTAATAGATTTGTGTTTAGTGTTGTATGAAGGAAGTTTTCAAGTGTAGGGATTGGAGAATGATGAGATGAGTTGAAGAATGGACAAAAGCTCAAGCTTGGGGATGCCCATGCATCACCCCAAGAAATATCCAAGAAGTACAAGCGTCAAAGCTTGGGGATGCCCCCGAGGCACCCCTTCTTCATCGGCAAAAATCAGGTCACCTTTCAAGACACTATATTTTTATTGCGTCATGCACTATGTGTTTTTCTTGGAGCATCAGTTGTTTTAGTTTTCTTAGTTAGTTTAGTTTTGTTTGCTGCAATAAGTGGTTGGACCCCAACAAATTTCCTTCGGAGGAGAAGTTGCCTTGCTTTTCATTTGCCAAGAACACTCAGTTTTTCACTCTTATCGTTCACCAAGTGTTCTTCTTTTTCTGCTACTGCTTTTGGTTTTTGTTTTCGCCTTGATACGCGTTCAGATCTTCTTATATCTTTTCATCAAGGTGTATTTTTGCCTCTGATCTTTATTGGTTTTCATCAAAAGAGGTGTCTTAAAAAAAATTCAAATGGTGTTGGAAAAGAGAAAAAGCTTTGTGCAAAATTGTGGTACAAGAAGGAGCTTGTGTAGACTGCGGCTTAGGCTTTTTCATGTCATGCTTGATGTCTTTTTGATAGTATGCTTAGTGGTTTTGCTGAAGCATGACTTGTCTCAAATAACTGAGATTGCTTAATGAGCCTCTGAAAAAATCATGCGTTGTTTTTATTGTTTGGAAGCATTATTTTGGTTTTCTCCTTGATGCTTTATTTGGGTTGACTTGGCGCATGCTCACACATGTTAGACTCTTACAAAGTCGCCAATAGCCTTCATGATCATTTAGTTTTGACTTTTGATGCCATCTTATGCTTCTTTTAATGTCGCTTTGTCGCTTTGCATGATTATGGCCATTATTGCTCTCTTAGTTGGTCGCTCCCAGTCTTTTGCTAGCCCTCGCCTTGTACTGAGTATGAGCTCTACTCGTGCATCCAACTCCTAAAAGCCAAAGTTTACCAAAGTGTCCACCATACATACCTACTAGTAATTTGCTATTCCAACTAAATTTGACTTGCTTTTATTTTCTCTTCAAATTAAACTCTTACCAGTGTTATGCGAAAATTGGTCAGTAAAGCTCTCACAAACCGGAAGGCACACTTTACTTTTTTCTGTTCTTAAAAATTTGACATTGTGGTCTTTCATGTTGAGTTGTTATGCTTGCAAGTTGTAAGTTGGATTCTAGCCCAACCATGCCGTCATGGGGCAAGCTTTCAACATTGCACTTCTTATTTGAGTTGATATCGTGATCTTTTGTTTATGGATGCCCGCGGTGTGAAATGAATTGGGAATCTTGCAGGGATCATGGAGTTTGTATATGTGTTAGGGAAACGCCTGGGCCGCCAATCTAAGCCATGCATAATTCATAGTGGAAATTTGCAGCATACCCATGGTGGACATTCGACGACGCATCTCACAATAAAAAGCTAAACAAATGGCAAATAAAAGAGATGTCGAGGTGTTCATTGTCTGCTTGTCCTATCATTTTGATGTGGGCTTGTTCCATGTCATCGGGCACGGAGGTACCCCATTGGCGGTTTTCAATGATACATATATACTTACAATGACAAGAGCCTTGCTTGGGACTCTAAGTTGAGTAGCATGAGGTTTGGGTACTCGTATTCACGGGACATGAGGTTTTCAACTTATGATTTGTCAAGCATATGCATCATAATTGTTCTCACATTAACTCTAACCATTCAAGATGCTTATGATGGGGGCAATGAGAGCTCAAAGCCGGTAAGTACCATAATTTTTGAAGGTTATAAAACTTGCAATCACTGCTTCCCTCTGCGAAGGGCCTTTCTTTTACTTTTATATTGAGTCACCACCTTCTTTCTTCATGCACCATAAGAGAGCAAAGTTGTCATTCTTAGTATAATGTGCATTGTCCCAAAGTT
The DNA here is from genome assembly GCA_007115705.1 of Dactylis glomerata. Classification (NCBI taxonomy): domain Eukaryota; kingdom Viridiplantae; phylum Streptophyta; class Magnoliopsida; order Poales; family Poaceae; genus Dactylis; species Dactylis glomerata. The sequence goes on from QXEO01000341.1 coordinate 1,196,205, forward strand.
TTCATTGATTGATTCATATTGTTGGTTTCACTTGTTCTCAAATTATTTGTATCTAGTCGCCCTCTTAAACTTGAAGGTGTCCTATGCATTTATATTTTGCATGAAGGACAAGCTGAAAACCATTTGTATGTTTTTCTTTATGATTTGAACACACGTTTGACTTTCATTGTTTCATTTTCATGATCTTTTGTTTGTGTTCATTTGCATGTTTACAACATGGTTGCTAAGTTCTTATTGTCAATATTATATCTTTCATGCCCATGTTTGAAGTTCTTATGATCCCAGCTCACAATGCTTACATATATGATCAAGATTGTGTAGGTGCATGTCACCTCAAAAATTATTCTTTTGTTATCACTTACCTACTCGAGGACGAGCAGGAGTTAAGCTTGGGGATGCTTGATACATCTCCAACGTATCTATAATTTTTTATACTCCATGCTTGTTTTTACACCATTTGCCTACTGTTTCGTTACACTTCGTGGCACTTTTATGCATTTTCCGGAACTAACCTATTAACAAGTCGCCACAGTGCCAGTTCCCTGTTTTCTGCTGTTTTTGTGTTTCAGAAGTGATACACAGGAAATATTCTCGGAATTGGACGAAACAAGTTCCTGAAGTCTTATTTTTCCCGGAAGCTTCCAGAGATCCGAAGAGAAGTTGGAGGGGGGCCACGAGGGCCCCACACACTAGGGCAGCGCGGCCAGGGCCTGGCCGCGCCCCCTATGTGTGAGAGCCCCTCGGGCCACTTCTGACGATGCCCCTTCGCCTATAAAGACCCCCCGACAGAAAAAACCTAAGGACCCCGATCAATTTTCCAGAACACATCGCGATCCGCGGCCGCCGTCGACCCGAAGATCGGGAGGGTCCAGAAGCTCTTCCCGGCACCCTGCCGGAGAGGGGAATCACCACCGGAGGTCTTCTTCATCACCATGCTTGCCTCCGGAGCGATGAGTGAGTAGTCTACCTTGGACTATGGGTCCATAGCAGTAGCTAGATGGTTGTCTTCTCCACCATGTGCTTCATGTTTAGATCTCATGAGCTGCCCTACATGATTGAGATCACCATTATGTAATTCTACATGTTTGGTTTGTTGGGATCCGATGAATATTGGTGTTATGATTGAGTTGCTATACTGAAATATATCTTATGTTATCTCTATGTTGTTTATGATCTTGCATGCTCTCCGTTGTTAGTAGCTATCTTGGCCGAGTAGTTGCTAGTGACTCCAAGAGGGGGTATTTATGCTCGATAGTGGGTTCATGCCTCTATTTAATCTGGGGGAGTGATAGAAACCTCTAAGGTTGTAGATGTGCTGTTGCTACTAGGGAGAAAACAACATTCATATGCTCAAGGGCATATTCTTTGTTTACATTACACAGTTTGCTTAATGCAATTATTTGTTGTTCGCAACTTAATACTTGTGGAGTTCTCGGATTTATTCGCCACAAGTGGATTATTAGTCATAGATGCAGTTGGATGGCGGTCTATGTATTTTGTTGTAATGCCCAGAGTAAATCGCATAGTGATCTTCTCGACATATCACGTTTATCTTTATTCTATCAATTGCCCAACTGTAATTTGTTTACCCAGCATGTGTTATTTATCTTATGGAGAGACACCACTAGTGAACTGTGGACCCCGGTCCTATTTCCATCATATTGCTATCACCTGTTTACTTTACTCGCACTGTTTACTTTCCTCGCATTATTCTACTGCTTTCCACTCGATACGCTCGTACCCTTTGTTTCAAGCAAACCGGTGAGATTGACAACCTCATCGCAAGTTGGGAGCAAAGTATTTGGTTGTGTTGTGTGCAGGTTCCGCGTTGCAGCTAGTAAGCAAAGCTTGGACGAGGCGCCATATATAAATTGTCTGAAGCTGTTGCAAACTAGCAAGCATCACCTACAGTTGTATTGTCCGCTCTTCTCCTGATCGATAAACCTTGGTTTCTTAACTGAGGGAAAATCTTGCTGCTATATTCATCACACCTTCCTCTTGGGGCTCCCAACGGGCCGGTTATTTACTTCATCAACTCGGTAGCATCACCAGTTCGGATATGAACTCCTTCTTCCAAACTGCTTCCTCTGCCGCTTCTGAAGCAGCAATGTATTCCTCCTCTGTAGTTGATCTCGCCACCACGCTTTGCTTGGAACTCCTCCAGCTTACTGCTCCTCCATTCATAACAAATACATACCCGGATTGAGACTTAGAGTCATCCGGATCAGTGTCAAAGCTAGCATCGACGTAACAACTTGCGACGAGCTCTTCTTCACCGCCATATACGAGAAACATATCCTTAGTCCTTCATAAGTACTTAAGGATATTCTTGACCGCCGTCCAGTGTTCCAAACCTGGATCAGATTGGTACCTACTAGTCAAACTAATAGCATGTGCCACATCCGGTCTTGTACACAACATGGCATACATGATAGAGCCTATGGTAGAGGCATAGGGAATCTTATTCATCTCTTCTCTATCTTCAGCTGTAGCCGGGCCTTGAGTCTTACTCAAGATCTTTCCTTGCAACATAGGTAAGAACCCTTTCTTACTTTCTTCCATTCTAAACCTCTTTAGAATCTTGTCAAGGTATGTACTTTGTGATAGCCCAATTAAGCGTCTTGATCTATCTCTATAGATTTTGATGCCTAAAATATACGCCGCTTCACCAAGGTCCTTCATTGAAAACTTACTGTTTAAGTAATCATTTATGCTCTTCAAAAGTTCCGTATCATTTCCAATCAGCAATATGTCATCCATGTACAATATTAGAAATGCTACAGAGCCCCCACTCACTTTCTTGTAAATACAAGTTTCTCCATAAGTTTTGACAAATCCAAACCCTTTGATGACTTCGTCAAAACGGAGATTCCAACTTTGGGATGCTTGCTTCAGTCCATAAATGGATCGCTGAAGTTTGCATACCTTGTCAGCATCCTTAGGATCAACAAAACCCTTGGGCTGTACCATGTACAACCCTTCCTCAATGTTACCATTAAGGAACGCGGTTTTCACATCCATCTGCCAAATTTCATAATCGAAAAATGCAGCAATTGCTAACATAATCCTAACAGACTTTAGCATTGCTACGGGTGAGAAAGTCTCATCGTAGTCAATTCCTTGAATTTGTCGGAAACCTTTTGCGACAAGTCGTCCTTTATAGACGGTCACATTACCATCAGCGTCTATTTTCTTCTTGAAAATCCATTTATTCTCAACGGCCTTTCGGTCATTGGGAAGTTCCACCAAAGGCAATACTTGGTTTTCATACATGGATTCCATTTCGGATTTCATGGCTTCATGCCATTTGTTGGAATCTGGGCTCATCATCGCTTCATCATACGTCGCAGGGTCATCCTTCTCAACAATGGCATTTACGACAAGATCACTGTACCATTCAGGAGCGGCGCGTGTTCTTGTCGACCTACGAGGTTCGATAGCATCCTCTTTTGGAGTTTCATGATCTTCATCATTAGCTCCCACTTCATTTGGTGAAGTCACCACCGGAACGGTTTCCGGCGCTGCGCCACTCGCCAATTCATGAAGAGGAGGTTCAATAACCTCATCGAGTTCTACCTTCCTGCTATTCACACCTTTCGAGAGAAACTCCTTCTCCAAAAAGGACCTGTTCTTAGCAACAAACACTTTGCCTTCGGATCTGTGATAGAAGGTGTACCCAATTGTTTCTTTAGGGTATCCTATGAAGACGCATTTTTCCGCTTTGGGTTCGAGTTTATCAGGCTGAAGTTTCTTCACATAAACATCGCATTCCCAAACTTTTAGAAATGACAGCTTA